>BSBK01006920.1:0-710907 GCA_027943335.1 Chamaecyparis obtusa | reverse complement strand
ATGGGTTAAGGCCAAGCATTCAGGAGGAGTTGAATTTGGTTCGAATGAACAGTATTGAGGAGGCATACCAGTTTGCCCTAAAAGTAGAGGAAAAGCTAAACAAGAAGTTTGAGAGCAGACAAAATGGAAGAGGTCATGGTGGAAGATCTGGCGGACGGTCATATGGTGGCCGAAATGAAGATCCGGAAAAGAAGGATGAGGCCAGTAGCAGTCAGAATTAGAGAAGAAATAATTCCAATTATTTCCAAGATCAGAGTAATAGAGATCAGAGAGGAAGAGGAAGAGGACAAGGATCTGGAAGAGGAGGCTTCCGTGGAACATGTTTTCACTGTGGAGAAGAACGTCATAGGGCATTTGAATGTCCTCAGTGCCAAGGCAGAACAGACAGGAGAAATGAAGGCCAGGCCAGAGTTGCACATGTAGATGAAGATGCTAGATCAACAAATTCTGAAGATGCTAAAAGAGGAGAGACGCTAATTAATAGAAGAGTCTTGCTGAGTGGTGAGAACGAACCTGAACAAAGGAGGAGCCTGTTTCGCACTCGATGCAAGTGTGAAAGTAAATGCTGTGATGTGATTATTGATAGTGGAAGCACTAACAATTTGGTGTCAGAAGAGATGGTGACAAAGTTGAAGCTCAAGAGACAGAAACACCCACATCCATATCGGATTGCCTAGGTGCAGGATGACCACAAGGTCATGGTCAGTGAACAGTGCCTGGTAAAGTTCAAGATCGGTGGGTACCAAGATGAGGTACTATGTGATATCATCTCTATGGATGCATGTCATATGTTGTTGGGTAGACCATGGCAGTTTGACACATGTGTTGTACATAATGGTCATGCGAATACCTATTCCCTGACAAAGGATGGAGTGCGACATAAGCTAAAGCCATTGAAGGAGACCGAAGAAAAGGTATGTGGTAATGCAAGAATAACATTTGTTGATGGAAGAAAATTCCTAGATAGTATGAGAAATGAGCATGTGTGTTTTGCTTTAATTCTAAAAGTTGGTAAAGAAGAAGTAGAGGATGTACCTATAGAGGTTGCAGATTTGTTGAATGAGTTTTAGGATATTGTATCTGATAATGTACCTGATGGATTACCACTGGTAAGGAAGATCTGTCATCAGATGGATTTGATTTCAGGAGCTAGTTTGCCAAACAAGGCAGCATACAGAATGACACCAGCAAAAAGTGAAGAGTTGAACAGACAAGTACACGAGTTATTGCAAAAGGGGTTGATTCGAGAGAGTCTGAGTCCCTGTGCTGTACCAGTGATATTAGCACCAAAGAAGAATGGAGAGTGGAGGATGTGTACAGATTCCAGAGCAATAAACAAGATCACAATCAAGTATAGGTTTCCATTGCCATGAATGGATGATATTATGGATTGTTTGAGTGGAGCTGTGTATTTCTTAAAGATAGATCTGAAGAGTGGATATCACCAGATTCAGATCAGAGAAGGAGATGAATGGAAGACTACCTTCAAGACAAAGGAAGGACTGTATGAGTGGTTAGTCATGCCTTTTGGGCTAACCAATGCACCGAGCACTTTCATGCGGCTCATGAACGAGGTTCTGAAAGAATTTATGGGTAAGTTTGTCATTGTTTACCTAGATGATATTTTGATTTTTAGCAAGACATTGGAGGAACATATAATGCATATTCGTATGGTGTTTGAGAAGTTGAGAGATGAGAAATTGTTGATTAATTTGAAGAAGTGTAGTTTTGTGAAGAAAGAGTTAGTGTATTTGAGATTTGTAGTCTCAGTAGAAGGTCTAAAAATGGACCCAAAGAAGGTACAGGCTATCCTTGAATGGCCTACTCCAAGGAGTGCTACTGAGGTAAGATCTTTTCATGGTCTAGCTAGTTTTTACAGAAAGTTTATCAAAAATTTTAGTAGTATTTGTGGTCCCTTGACTGAGACAATGAGAGGGGATAGAAAAGAGTTTAAGTGGACTAAAGGGGTAGAAAAGAGTTTTCAATTGTTGAAACAAAAAGTTACAGAACAACCTATTTTAGCCCTTCCAAATTTTAATAAGATGTTTCAAGTAGATTGGGATGCTAGTGGTACTGCAATAGGAGCTGTTATGAGCCAAGAAAGTAAACCTGTTGCGTATTTCAGTGAGAAGTTAAATGATGCCAAGAGGAAGTATTCTATTTATGATCAGAAATTTTATGCTATAGTTCAGGCATTAAAGAAGTGGAGACATTATCTGCTTCCTAAGGAGTTTGTTTTGTATACTGATCATCAAGCTTTTCAATATTTGAATAGTCAAGGAAAGTTGAATCAGAGGCATTTGAAATAGGTTGAGTTTTTGCAGAGTTATACATTTGTTTTGAAACACAGGAGTGGAAAGTCTAATAAGGTTGCAGATGCTCTTAGTAGAAGGCAACTATTGCTGACAGAAATGCAGATTGAAGTGGTTGGGTTCAAGGAACTCAAAATTTTGTACCCAAAGGATCCTGATTTTGGTGAAGCTTGGAAAGCTTGTACAGAACCTGTTACTCTAGACAATATGAAATGGTTGGATTTCATCATTCAAGATGATATGCTATTTAGAGGGAGTCCGTTGTGCATTCCCTGAAGCTATATGAGGGAGAATCTCATCAAGGAGAAGCATAGCAGAGGATTGGCGGGACATTTTGGTCATGATAAAACCCTTGCTTTGGTTAGTGAAAATTATTATTAGCCACAATTGCAACAAGATGTCAAGAATTTTGTACAGAGTATGTCAGATGGTGAAGGGAGTGAAGAAGAATACAGGGTTGTATCAACCATTACCTATACCAGAGAAGCCTTGGGAGGATATCAGTATGGACTTTGTTCTTGGTTTACCGAGGACACAGCAGGGACATGATTCAATTTTTGTAGTAGTTGACAGATTTTTGAAGATGACACATTTCATTCCCTACAAGAAGACTAATGACGTTGTTCATGTAGCATAATTGTTTTTCAGAGAAGTGGTGAGACTATATGGTTTGCCTAAGACCATAGTTTCAGATCGAGATACTAAGTTTGTTGGATATTTTAGGCGGACATTGTGGAAGAAGTTGAAGATAGATTTGAAGTTCAACTCATCACATCATCCACAGACTGATGGATAGACAGAGGTGGTGAATACAAGTTTGGAAAATTTGCTGAGATGTTTGGTTGGAGATAAGCCAACAGGATGGGATTTGATTTTACCACAGGCAGAATTTGCATACAATAATTCTATCAATAGGAGCACTGGTAAATCACCATTCTAGATTGTATATGGAAGTAGTCCAAGAAATGCATCTGAATTGAGAAAGATAGATAAAGGAGAAATAAGTAGTGCTGAAGTTGAGAATTTTGCAGAACACTTGAAGAACATCCATGAGGAGGTGAGGAAGTATATTAACAAGATGAATACGTAGTATAAGGCTAAGGCAGATGAGAAAAGGAGGCATAAGGAATTTCAAGTTGGCGATGAAGTCATGGTTCATTTGCGGAAGGAGTGGTTTCTGGTTGGTACATATAACAAGTTGAAAATGAAGAAGTTTGGGCCATGTAAGATACTGAAGAAGCATGATTCAGGAAATGCATATGAGGTAGAATTGCCTAGTGAGCTGAATATTTCACCAGTGTTTAACATTTCAGATTTGACAGAGTATCACATAGGAGGTGTTGAAGATGAGGTTGCAGCAGCACAGTGGATTATTCCAGGAACCAGTTCAGATATCAAGGAGATTGAAGACATACAGGACAGTTGTGTTGGCAGAAGCACAAGGAACAGGACATATGGAGAGTATTTGGTCAAATTGAAAGGATGACCTAACAAAGGAGGAGGTTAACCATCTTGGTTTTCCTCTGCACACCTGAGTCGTGGCAGGGTCACTTCTCAAATTACCCCAGGTGTCTGATGTAGGAGCATCCTGGGTATAAGAGCAATCTTGCATCACCCAAAAAAATATTTCTATTTTTATATTCAATAAGGGCTATTTTGTGCAGAGCTGCTATTTATGAAAAGTTACTATTTTTGGTAATTTTTGTATGTCCTTAGAATGATTTGATTTCTTTCTTGGAGGTTCATTTTGGTCATATAAGTCTGCCAGTAAAGTTTCATTGTCAGATCAAGTGTATATTGGAAGATATTGAAGATTTTCGGTATTGGCAGCAGGGTACAGAAACTTTGAATTCAGTTTTGAAGGCTTTAGAGGCCTCAGATGAGGTCAAAAATTTGGGTGATGAGTGCTTGTGCCAGTCAAGCCTGTAGAGTGCTTCATGACATTTCTGAAATGGTCGTTATAATAGCCGATCAGGTCAACTGGTGATGACTTATGGTCTTCAAAAGTTGGGTCACCTGAAATGGCGAAAAATAATTTTCTTCAAAATTTCTGTTCAAGTTTCAAAGGTTATCTTGAGCTGACTATGATGTAATAAAATGTAAAATAAAATAATTCTAAGTTTGGTCGGCCTTATTGGCTAAAATTCTGGAACCTTCCCAGGCAGTGGAAAATTGCCTATATAAGGAAGGCTGTATTATTGTCTTAGGCACTTCAGAATAGTTCTGGGTAGTAGATCTGGGTATTGATTCAAGGATTTGTCCTACAGAATATTGTAAGGGAATGCCCATGTGGCTTTGCATATTGTAATTCTAAAAGTTTGTAATTCCACATTTGTGGAGATAATAAGAAGCCAATTTTCTGTTCTTGCATATTATTGTTGTTGTTTCTCTATTTCTGTTATGTGTTTGTGGTATTAAGGGGAGCACCCTTCATCATATATATATGTATACACACACACACACACACACACACACATATATATATATCTATATATCTATCTATCTATCTATCTATCTATATATATATATGTACATGTATATATATATACATATATATTGTTGGAAATATTTAAGACTATCTAGGTTACTGAGAGGGGAGGGGTGAATTAGTAACTTTAAAACTTTTAACAGATTCAGATCTTAATAATATTGGATTGATAATTTGACTGCATGCATGAGTAACAAAAAGGATAAAACATTCATAACACTTAGAACATAGAGATTTGGTGACCCAGAAACCTTCCAAGTAGAAAGTAAAACTGGGGTGGGGATGATACCCACAAAACTTCAATACTACAGTATAAAGTTTGTCAGTTAAGGCTTACAATGATTAGTTTTGATGATCTGCCCTGTTAGGAGCAATAAGGACTGCTAGGTCCACCTTGTTAGAGGTTTTACAAACATACAATGAAGTATGCACTTGGTTAAGAGATTTTTACAAAGACTGTTAAGTCTACCCATTAAAGGATTTCAAGTTGATTCACCTGTTAGGATGAAATAGTAGATCTCTTACTTGCAACTGTACTTGCTGATTGAGATTCTCTGATGTACTGATCACCTTCTGTGATAGATAGATCTTTGCTACTTCTTATATTGTTGTAGCCCTTTGTAATTCACTTATCTCTTCCTTTCTCTCTTTTTCATACTTCTCTATTTCATCATTCTTGGATATATGATCAAACATTGTTTATATATCAATCTAAGTCAATTCCAAAACAATTACAAAGTCAGCTCTTAAACAAGTAAACACAAATATTATTGAGTTGGCCCAAATATAGTTACACAGTTATTGCAAACTAACTCGATGACTTTCTGATACTCGGCGTCCACTGCGTTACTCGGCATCATCATGCACTCGGTAGAAGTGGAAACTCGGTCCATACTAACCACTTGGTCGTAGTTTTGAACTCGGTAAATATTGGAGACTCGGTAGATAAAGTGTTACTTGGTAGAAACTAAATTTTTTGTTTAACTGTGCAGCACTCGGTAAACACTGTGAAACTTTGTGAGCTCGGTATGTACTATTCTACTCGCTAAGCTCTGCTCAGCTTGGTAAGCTCTGCTCTACTCAGTATGTACTGTTCTGCTTGGTATGTACTATTCTTCTTGGTATGCACTGTTCAGAATAAGTGTTGTCACTAATGACAATCATGCTTAATGCCAACAATCTCCCCCTTTGGTATTAGTGACAAAAACACTTATAGCCAAAACTTATATACAAGAATCATGATGAATCTTTTTTTTGATTTTTCAAGATTTATCTTTGTCAAACTGTTGTTTATATATTTCATGACTCCTTTATATAGAGTACTTTCTCCCCCTTTTGTATTACACATCTTAATCTTATACACTTTCTCCTATACATTTTCTCCCCCTTTTTGACAATAATGCCAAAGGTGTATATACAAGTATTTTATAGGGAGAATCCAAAATGTGAAAGAAAATCAGAATGTACCTTTATGATTAGTGCCAGAGTTCTGTCCCAATTCTCTTGCAAAATCTTGCATGTTTGGAGTGTAATTTGGACTTCTGTAGAGAGTTCAATCATGTGATCTGCAATGGAAAATTGATTGTCATGGAGTAATGCTTTTGAGTGAACAATGTGCTTTTGCATTATGTCCATGATGGGAAGGATCATGTTCTGAATATCTAGCAGTGTTGACCGGATCTTTGTATCTTCTTTTAATAATTTTGACTACCTATTTGATAGGAATGTGATTTTCATATGATGTGCAGAGATTGAACTAGGTTCAAGTTGCAACCTTTGTACACTATCCTTTAGATCCTCATCAATCTTATTCAATTTTTCTTTGAATTCCTTAGTGAACTCGGCAACATTACATAGCTTAGCAACAAGTGAGGTAACATTGGAATAGGAGGACTCAATATCTGTCAAAACTGAAGATAATTCTACCTGATTAATAGCTATATGCTGAGCAACATGCTCAAGCACTTTATTGTCAAATTTCTTCTCAGCTTTCTCAATAATCTTCTTTGATGCAGAGGAATCCTCATGGAACATTTTTACTACCTCAGCTAACTGTAACAAAATATGTTGAGAGGAATCAACTTTAATACCTAATGCTTCTGACAAAATATCCTTTGCATCTTCAATAATTTTATATTCCTTGTCCCTTCTTTTAGTTTCTTCTGCTTTGCTTTCTTTTGGAGGAGTTCACCAATGTTTTGCATTTGATCTGCTGAAAGATTTTCAAAGTCTAATTTTGGAATCTCTATCTCCTCATCTAAGTCTATATCCTCTTCTACATTCTTACTCAGAAATCTTGTACTCGATTGAGACTTAGGATCAATTGTTATTGCACTTAATGCCTTTGTAGAAGTTATTGTAGACATTGTAGGACTAGCTGTGAAAAATGATAAACTACCGACTGGAATACTTGAAGGGCTCAAAACTGAAGTACTCACAATTGTCAAATTAAAAAACTGAAATACTTACTGAAGTATCCAGAACTGAGGTACTTACTGCTGGAAAACTTGATATGGAAGTAGGTACTGAAGTAGATACAGGAGACTACAACTCGGTAAAAGAGGTGGTAGTCATTTCTGTCGATGATTCATTGAGTTGTGCTAGTGATGATTTGACATTTGATGTATCTGTGGAAGTTGTCATAATCATACTTGAAGTTATCTCCATGCTAGGTGTAGCAAATTTTGCTGGAGAGTGAGGAAGTGAGGCAATGACTTCTGCAGCTATCCGAACAATATTATCTTCCTCATCACTTTGCTTGTCTACCTCGGTATCTTCTTCATGTTCATCACTTTCATCATCAATATCCTTGATTATCACAGTTTCTGCACTCATTTTGTGAAGATTATAGATGTTTTTCCATGTGGCAGTGGCACTCTTCACAACCGACTCAATATCTTTGATCAAAATCAAACAACTATTGAATTTGAGTGTCATCTTAGTTTTATTATCTATCAATGCCTTATTAATTTCAACATTTTTCAAACTTGGCATTAATTGCCTCAAGGTTTGAGCATAGATGTCCTTGGCAGTTTGTCTTGCATTGGACCATCTCAACTTAATTTTGTTTAGTAGAGTTCCTAGGATTTGAGAAGCTATCTCTTCAGGTGAGTATTTCCATCTTCCTATTTTCTCGATAACAACATCTTCAATTTCCTACTGCTCTTCCTCAGATCTGATTTCATATTTTAGAGATTTGAAGTTTGCAATTCTAGATCCTTCTTTCATATCCTTGATCTTTTCTTTTAATGAAGGAGGAGGCCTTTTGAATACTTTGCTGGTACTTGTTCTTCTTCCTCCTCATCCTTTTTCTCTTCTTCTTCAAAGTCCTCTCCTTTTTCCTTGGTTGACATTAGAGGTGTGCTAGCTTGTATTTTGGCCATCCTCTTTCTTCCTTTGTTAACCGCCTATGGAAGCTTTATACTAAGCTCAATTCTCTCCTTAGATTCTTCATATGTCCCAAAATATGGTGCCTTTAATAGGTTGATTAATTAGGGCTTCAATAATATTCTTGGTTTCATCAATATTTACCTCATAGGGAAGAGGTTTCACATGTACAATCCTTGGTTTTGCTTCCTGTATATACAGATTATCATAGTCCACCATGAAACAAATATCATCTTTGTAATCTTCCACCAATTTATGTGGAATCCAAAATCTATTGTTCATTTTCTCTTTAAATGATTCAAAATAGTTATCCATTATGCTTTCAAAATTGTCACCCATTTCTGAAATGTATTCATTCATCTGATAAAGAACCGGCACATCTTTTCTCCATACTACTGTGCCTTTTGATGGGAAAAACTTTTGAGCATAGAAAAATAAACAAACCAACAGTGAGCCAAACTTACATGGATTGTTCTTTGAGGTTTGGATGCTCTCCATGTTCTTGTTGAACTGTTTCAACAAAAGATCTACTAGGTCAAATGACAGATTGTTCTTTACAATTTTATATGCTAGGTCAACTGCTTCACACGAAACATTGTTCTGCCGACTTGAACTGTATATCTTGTGAGCTATGATATGTATACCAAACTTCAATTTTGCATCAGTAATTCTGCTTATCTTCATACCTCTATCGTCCCACTCGGCTAGGGTTTTCTCTTCCAGTTCTGTCTGACCTAGGATTTTTGTAGATTTTGCCTTGTCGAGCATGGGAAGACTAGTGATTTGGTGAATCATCTTCTTCATAATCTCTACTGGTTGCTTAAGCCATATTTTACCTTCATGTACTTGATTGAGGATATATCTGACCCATTTTATCTAAAAGCTCCGAGGCAAGTGTGTGATGTGAACTAAACCCTTATCTTGCAAATGTTGATGCTCCGGTTTGAGAACACCATCGACACATAGTTCCTCACGAATAGTATCTATCTCTAGGGTTTCAAGCTCTTGAATTGTACACTTAAAATGATTGCAAATATCATTAATAAGGAGTACCTTAGGAGGAATCTGAGATTGAGCTCCACTCGGGTCTAGGGTTCTGGCAACTGCGGGCACGAGTTTGAAATCTGGTGCTTTCCATTCTCTATGAACCAACATTTCTGAACCTTTCTTCACTTTAGTGCTAGATGATGCCATGGTAGCTCAGTGAACATAGTAAATTCTTCAAGGAAAGAGAATATCTTGCTGAAATATGCTTTGAAATGCTTGATTGCACTAGGAGACTTTTGTTCGCGGTGAATAGTGAACTTGATTTCACTCCTTTTGTTAATACTTTTTCATTAATGCTCAGTATGAATTAGGGTATTGAATTAGACAAGCTATCATCCACTATGAATTAATTGCTTGGTGAAGACTACAACTTGGTGATCATACGAATTCATACTTCTCTGACCTTACTCGGTAACCAAATGAAGTTAGGTTACTCCTGACCTTGCTCGGTAGTAACTGATACCGACCTTCTTGTGATCTTGTTGTATCTTGCATACTGATTTGGATCTGTCTTCCTTTCAGTTCAAGAACTATTTTGGAATATGTCTATGAAGATACAGTTCCAGTGCTTTCTTGGAGACTAGTTAGAGCTCATAGAGCCACTTCCTTCATTAGTGACTTCAGGATTGGTTTACTCGATAGGTTTAGGAATCCACTTCCATCTCATCTGCTTCCTAATGTTATTTTCTTTTTCTTTCTTTTCATCTTCAATTTTGCCTAAATTCATGCAGTTTTTAGCTATGTGACCAAGCTTAGTGCAATTATAACATCTTATGGTAGAATCCCTTTTTCTCAAGTGGTGCCTTACACAATTCATGCCAATGTGTCCATATTCTCCACAGTAATGACATCTACACCAAGTGTTGTAATCCCAACCAAACATTGCTTTAATAATTTGTTCCACTAGATTGGGTGTTTTAGTTCTGCATTCTGATGCCTTATGACCTTGTTTGCTACATTTGTGACATATTCCTTTAAATCTTGGTTTCTCCTTGCATTCATTTACTTTATGACCAAGCTGATTGCAATTGTAGCATTTTCCATTGAATCTTGCTTTTCCATTGCTCCAAAATTTGTTTGAAGTATGACCAATTTTGCCACAGTGATTATAGGTAGGTTTCTAATTCTTTTGAGTACCTTGTTTGGAGGATTCACCTTCCTCTTTGTATCCAAGTCCTGCTTTTCCTTTTTGCCTATGAAGGTTTCGTTCATATACCTGATTCATATCTTCTTGAGACTTCAACATTCTCTCATTGATTTTCCTTTCAGCATCTAGCTCACTCATCACTCTTAAATTGATTTGCTTTTCAGATCTCAGCTCTTCTCTCATATTTTCATTTTCTGATCTTAGAGTCAAGATTTCTTCATTTGCATTGGAGATTTGATCAATAAGATTTTCTAGCTAAAGAGTTTTATTCTGGATTTCATTGTTCTTTACATCTATTTCATCTTTCATCTTGTTTCTTTGTTCCAAGACTTCACAGAATCTTGATGACTAAATTTCCTATTCTCTTTTCAATTTTCTCACTTCTTGCAGAGATCCATTCTTTTCTAGAAGTTCTTTGATTGCATTGTTTGCTTCATCTAAGCTACTTGAAGGGAAAAAGTCTTCAATCTTTTCTTCAACATACTGGTGGTCATTGATCTGATTTGCAAGTTCCTTCCTTCTTTTTAGGGAAAGGGAAAGATGCTCTCTTGCTTCTTTGAGTTGAGTTATGGCCATTTCTAGATCTAGCTTTTCAGTCTCAATTACTTTGTTTAGTCTGAATATCTCCATTGTCCTGAATCTTTTCTTAAGTTGTCAAACTTTATTATGAGATCCACTGAGCTCTGATACCAATTGTTGGAAATATTCAAGACTATCTAGGTTACTAAAAGGGGAGGGGTGAATCAGTAACTTTAAAACTTTTAACAGATTTAGATCTTAATAATATTGGATTGATAATCTGACTGCATGCATGAGTAACAGAAAGAATAAAACATTCATAACACTTAGAATACAGAGATTTGGTGACCCAGAAACCTTCCAAGTAGAAAGTAAAACTGGGGTGGGGATGATACCCACAAAACTTCAATACTGCAGTATAAAGTTTGTCGGTTAAGGCTTACAATGATCACTTCTGATGATCTACGCTGTTAGGAGCAATAAGGACTGCTAGGTCCACCTTGTTAGAGGTTTTACAAACATACAATGAAGTATGCACTCGGTTAAGAGATTTTTACAAAGACTGTTAAGTCTACCCGGTTAAAGGATTTCAAGCTAATTCACCTGTTAGGATGAAATAGTAGATCTCTTACTTGCAATTGTACTTGCTGATTGAGATTCTCTGATGTACTGATCACCTTTTGTGATAGATAGATCTTTGCTGCTTCTTATAATGCTATAGCCCTTTGTAATTTGCTTATCTCTACCTTTCTCTCTTTTTCATACTTCTCTATTTCATCATACTTGGATATGACATAAAACATTGTTTATATATCAATCTAAGTCAATTCCAAAACAATTACAAAGTCAGCTCTTAAACAAGTAAACACAAATATTACTGAGTCGGCCCGAATATAGTTACACGGTTACTGCAAACTAACTCAGTGACTTTCTGATACTCGGCATCCGCTGCGTTACTCGGCATTGTCATGCACTTGGTAGAAGTGGAAACTCAGTCCATACTAACCACTCGGTCATAGTTTCAAACTCGGTAAATACTGGAGACTCGGTAGATAAAGTGTTACCCGGTAGAAACTAAATTTCCTGTTTAACCATCGAGCACTTGGTAAACACTGTGAAACTTTGTGAGCTCGATATGTATTGTTCTACTCGGTAAGCTCTGCTCGGCTTAGTAAGCTCTGCTCTACTCGGTATGTATTGTTCTACTTGGTATGTACTGTTCTGCTTGGTATGCACTGTTCAAAATAAGTGTTGTCACCAATGACAATCATGCTTAATGCCAACAATATATATATAATATATAGACATGTATATATATATATATATAGACATGTATATATATATATATACATGTATATATATATATATATATACATGTATATATATATATATACATGTATATATATATACATGTATATATATATACATGTATATATATATATACATGTATATATATATATATACATGTATATATATATATATATATACATGTATATATATATATACATGTATATATATATATATATATACATCTATACGTGTATATATATATATACATGTATATATACATCTATACATGTATATATATATATACATGTATATATACATCTATACATGTATATATACATCTATACATGTATATATATATATATATACATGTATATATGTATACATGTACATGTATATATATATACATGTACATGTATATATATATACATGTACATGTATATATATATACATGTACATGTATATATATATACATGTACATGTATACATATATACATGTACATGTATACATATATACATGTACATGTATACATATATACATGTACATGTATACATATATACATGTACATGTATACATATATACATGTACATGTATATATATACATGTACATGTACATGTACATGTATATATATACATGTACATGTATATATATACATGTACATGTACATGTACATGTATATATATAAATGTACATGTATATATATACATGTACATGTACATGTACATGTATATATATACATGTACATGTATATATATACATGTACATGTATATATACATGTACATGTATATATATACATGTACATGTATACATGTACATGTACATGTACATGTATATATATACATGTACATGTATAGATATACATGTACATGTATATATATACATGTAGATATATACATGTACATGTATATATATACATGTACATGTATATATACATGTATATCTATACATGTACATGTATATATATACATGTATATATACATGTACATGTATATATATACATGTAGATATATACATGTACATGTATATATACATGTACATGTACATGTACATGTATACATGTACATGTACATGTACATGTACATGTATACATGTACATGTATACATGTACATGTACATGTATACATGTACATGTACATGTACATGTATATATATACATGTACATGTATATATATACATGTATATATACATGTACATGTATATATATACATGTATATATACATGTACATGTATGTATATATATATACATGTATATATATATATATATATATATATATATATATATATATATAGTATATATATATATATATATATATATATATATATATATATATATATATATATATATATATATATATATATATATATAGGTGTGTGTGTGTGAGCATTGAGTTAGTTCACTAGTTGTAAATCTTTTGTATTAAATAGAATAATCTTCCTTCATTATTTACTGTTCATGAGTGTATATTGTAGCATCTATAATCTGTGGCTTGGATTCCATCCTTTTCTTGTTTATTCTTAAAAAGGTTATGAAGATGCCCCATTGCAACCATTCTCTTCTTGTTAACTAGAGTGTACTATGTTGATTTTCTTTAAGCTTAGCCTAGTTTGTAGACTTTGGCCTTTAGATCCTTTTCTTCCATGGGAATGTAATGGATTATGTGGGTGCTCCACTCTTCCATTAGTCCTTTACTAATGAATAGATTATCTTATTTAAGGTCTAAATCCTTGAATGGTAGGTAAATTAGACTTGGTTACTTGTATTTGACCTCTATTTTGAGTGGTTCTATTCTAGATAAAACCATTTCTCACTTTGTATTTCTAATTTGTGTGATTTTCATGCCTGCAATGATCCACATACCTTCACTTAGATCCCTACATTCAAATTGTTTCAACACCTAAAGATAGGGTCCTTAGAGTAGAAGCTTCTTATATTTTGTTGTGCTTTCTCTATTAGCTTGTAAAATGTTAAGAATTCTCTTGTGTGCATCACCTTGTAGAATAGATTAATCTTGTTCCTTCTCTCTTTTCTTAGTTTGAGGAACAAAGAGTTGGCTTCTAAAATCCCAAAGGTTTTTTTGGTAGTGTAAACAGGTCCCTCATAGAGAAAACATCCTTATTTCCTTTGTTTAGGCATGGGCCTCTTAGGGATTAACAATATCTTTCTAACATGCTCAGTGGGACCAAATTTCTAAATCATCAAATAGTTGGTTATCTCATTAATGAATGAAATTTCTAGGAAGTCATTAAAATCACCCTATGTTATGATATAATTAAGAATTATCAAGAATATTAAGTTCCTTTACTAAAAATCATGGATTAGGATGATTGGCATCATTCCATCACAAAACATCTCAACAGGAAATATGAGGCTTTCTCACGGCCCATTATATTCACTACTTCATTGAAAAAGATATGTAGAGAAAGTGCCTAGGATATCTTTCAAGAATTATAACAAGTGATGGAGGATATTGACAAAGAACTCCACTAGTATAGTCCCTAAGTCCTAGGACACAACAATGTCCATACCTCTTATCTATCAGAAGAGGGGAGCGGGCTAGTTTTTTCCCTAGAGATGATATCCCTATTATCAAAGAGGACATCTACATGTCTTATGTAGAGGATTTCCTACTACCTTTGTCCCTTTTCTATGAAGTTATTTTTTTTGGTGAAGGTGGTCTAGTCATTTGGTGAAAGAATCAAACATCCCTAAAGGAGAAGCAATCCACTATCGACCATCATGTCATTTGACCCTTTGGATCATTACCCTCCTTAGATGAGGTGGATACCATAATAAATGAGGTTTCAATTAGTAGGAGCTCCATGTACGTTGCATTGAAGCTGAGAGAGAACATAGGAGAAGAGAGCGATGCCTATTATTGGGACAAGCTTGAGCTTCATGTGCATCACTAGAAGAATGGTCACCCCTGATAAGGAAAACATGGGAGGATATGTTGGGAGCTTCAAATCAAGCCCCCCAAAATACATGAAATAAGACCTTGAATCAGAGCCATGTCTAAGAACCTCTATTGCTGACACGTAGATGCCCCATAAAATATGCAACATAGACCATTGGTTGCCAGATCATAGTGATTGTGTCCACATTAGGGCATGAGGTTAGTACCCAAATGAATCATTCTTTAAAAGCTCTAGAATATGGTTCCACCAAGTATATTTATGTGATTTTCCTAGGAAAATATAAATAAACAAGTAAATATCCTTGCTTTCCTCATTTATGTCCAAAAATGTAAAAGATTGTACCAGACAAAAAAATAAAGAAAAGAGGAAGATATATTTAGAACCTAGTTAATGGGTTGCTCTAATAATTTTTTGTAACTAGTTAGGGTATTGTAGGTATATTTTTTTTTCCCTTAAAGCACTACTATGCATGCCTATCCCTTTTTGGAAAATTCCTATGTATACTTTTTTTTTCTAAGTGCATTATTGCATATGTTCTTGCATGGTGAAATGACAAATGAAAGGGTCACTCAAATATCAAGAATCATTGTCCTATTTAAAAACCTCTACATAATGACATATGTACGCAATGGCCTCAACACCGTTCTAAGAGAAAACATGCAAACACTTAGACTAAGTGTACCAATGCATCAGCTAGAAGGGACATGCATTTTCTAAATGATGTTGGTCTAGTATACAATACAATTTCCATCCTTGTAAATTTTCCTTTTAAGTAAAAAGAAAGAAAAAAAATTTATTTAATTTATACTGGTGAGAAAGGGAAATTCTTATTTTCAGAACAACGCTTTTCACAAATGTTCACATAAAGAAATTAAATAAAAAACTCAGAACCCGCAATTAAGCACACATAATATGTAGATATTTATATTTAAATAAAGTGATGTACATTATATTTATAATATTGAATTTTTCTTTCAAAAGAGAAAAATAAAATAGGGAGTATTTTTCTTTCTTTCACACAGAGGTCAACTTCATGCTAGGCTAGTTATTTCCAAGACTAGGAGGAGTTCATGGAGGACCATTTTTTACATCCTCTTCTTCTTTGGATCGGTCTAGTTCATCGTTGTCATCATCCTAGTACTATTCAAATATAACCATGGCATGGAACTCATCCAACCATCCCTCATAAATGGAGTCAACCCCAACCAATTGCCATAAGATTTTTTATGCATCTAGCTCGCACCGTGTGCTCATAAATATACATTATTTGGAAATTGGCCAAAAAGGTCCACAAAGGCTCTCAAATTTTTAGCCAATAGGAGATGAAGCCCCAAATGTGCAACCCTTAGCATCTATTTAATTCCTTCACTATAGGCTACCCAAAAGGAGCCTTGGCCAGTTATTTAATCTTAGAGTTTGATTCTCCTAATACTAGTAGGGAACCCAAAAATCATTGGACAATGTCAATATTTACTTAATACCTATCCTTTTGTTTGCAAAATCATACCCAAGGACCCATTTTACAACCACTAAGATGAATTCATCATCTAACTCCATCAGCCTATTAAGCCTAGTTTATGTAACATTCCCTAGGAAGCAATTATAATCCTCCATAGTGGTAAGCCTTGTATAACATGAGTTTACATGATAAGCCAAGCTATTGTGCTAACATCACCTAAACACCCATAATTAAAATGATTTTTCCTAGGGTGGTAGCTCCCATTTATAGCTAAAATGGGTTGTCCACACAAGATCATATTTATTAAGGTTATAAATTTTCTCTTGAGAAGTGACTATAATCATATTGTAGTGTGATTCCTAAAGTTGTCATTTCTTGCATATATAACTAGTTCACATGCTTTGGCTACTTGTATACACGGGTAAATGATAAGTTTTTAATGAGTAATATTTTATTGTAACATTAATTCAAAATCCAAGATAGTCATAATGATTGTGTGTCTTTTAAGGGACAAAGGGGGAAAATCATGAGCACATTCAGTGAAAAATATAATGACTGCTCCTCCTACCACCTTGGCTTCCAACCTAGAGGATACATGATCACTATTCTTAAGAAATAAGAAATAAGGAAAAGGAAAAAAGATAAAGAAAATTAAAATTTTGTAGGACTTAGATGCCAAGTGATGTTATCACTTCTACCGTGGCTATAGACACTTGGCTAGTAGTAAGGAAATTTTGATATAATTCAACATAATAACCTTGTCAAGGATATGGATGGTTGAATGGAAATGAGGCTCTATTTGATCAACTATGGGAGTTTCCTAACTATGTAGCTTAATGCGAGGGGGTTTCTTTCTTTCAGTATCTTGGAAAATTTTTAATAAGATCTATGTCTCTTGTTAAAAATATTTTCATTAAATGTTTGAAATTTCTACATTCTTTCATCTACGAAATCAAGCAGTCATCTTTTTGGTTGGTCCCTTTTGGGCCTGTGACCTCTACTCAATTTTTTTATTAGTGTAGGATTCATTGTTTCTATATATGCACACCTTTAAGTTCTTTACATCCCTTTTCCCACACTCTTTTGATTATTTGACATCGCTCCCATGTGTTATAAAGGTTTTCTCCTTGTGCTAAATTATTAATATAATTTTTACTTGTGTTAACTTTTGTTGGCACAAGTGGACTCTTATTGATGTGTTGCCCCCAAAAAGATCTCAAAGAAACCTAATCTGAGAAATTTACTTGAGGCAAATGGATATGGACACTAGTCTACAACTAGAGATGTTGACATTCAACCATACAAGTGTTCTTCCCCCCAAAGTTTCTAAACTATAGACTATTTCTACAATAGTTGACACACAAAAAAAGGTACCCAACTCACCATTTGAACCCAAGTAAATCTTGATGATTTCTTCCTTGACACATGGAAATACTATAGATCTCTAAGAGAACTCCCCAAAATATCAATTGACTCATTTTTTGAGCTGATGCATGTCCCACCCATGGAGCTTACAGATGTCCCACCCAATCACATCTTTTTCAACTATGTACAATGGGGCCCATTGTCCCACACAACAACATCATATGGCTACATCAAGAGAGAAAATCCTAAGATTATCTTTCTCAATTTGGAATGTTCCAACTCTTTAGAGAAAAGGAGGGCTACTACCACCCCATATCTATAAATGCCAAAAAGATAGTGTGGCCAACCTAAAACCACCATCATGATCAATCTATAAAATTATTTACATAAGTTTCCTTCGTCAAATCATGATGGATCTCAAGAGGCACATTATTTTCCAGCGTAAGAGGGGAAATTTATTATTTAAACTCCAATGTTTGTGAGAAAGATATATACATTCTTGTTCACGTACAGGAATTATGTTAGTTTACTAGTTGTAAATTTTTATCTTTTTAATTATAGAGTAATATTCTTTCCTTCACTACTATTAATTGAGTACATACTATGACATATAAAATCTATGGTTTGGATTCCATTTGTTTCATGCTTACTATTAATAAGGGTATGAGACTGTTCCTCTATTGTCTTTCTCTTCTTGTTAATTAGAGTGTAATGTGCTTATATTCTTTATGCTTAGCCTAGTGTGAAGATGTTGGGATTTACATCCTTTTCCCTATGTGGAATGTAATAGATTATGTGGGTGCTCTTCTCTTTCATTATTTCTTCTCTTAAAAAATAATTTTTTCCATATAACATTTTCATCACTAAATAGTAAGTGAATTAGGCATGGGTATTCATATTTGACCTTTTATATGGAATGATTTTATTCTTAAAAAACCACTTTTCACTTTGTATCTCTTACTTGTATTAATTTCACACTTGTGGGGATCTCTTTATCTTCAATCAAACCCCTACATCCACACTATATCTACCCTTGAAGATAGGTACCTTGGAGAAGAAGATTACAATGTTCTCCTTAGTTTTCTCTATGATCGTGGAAAATGTTGAGAAATTTGTAGTGCATCAAGTATGGTATATTTTGTTTTCTTGTTTTTTATCCCTTTTCTTATTTTAAGGGATGAAGATCCAACTTCTAAAATCCTAGAGGTTGTTATGTGTAGTGCAAATAGGTAGCCCATACAAAAAACTTCCCTGCTAACATTATTTAGATGTGAGCCTCTTAGACCTCAACATGTGATGCTATTCATGTTTCTCCTTTTGTTGGGAAATAGTCTCCAATGGAGGTGGAGAGCCATCAATGGGGAGGTTCCTATAAATCTATTCATGTTCCATCTTTTTCCTTTCCTTTTCTTTCATTTTGTTGTGGTTTCATGATGCAGAGTATCCACACACTAGACCACCAACCTATGATTCCTTGTCCCAAATTTCTTATACGGTGTTCTCCTTCTCATAATTAATAAACACCTTTACTTTTACAAGGTTTCCCAAACCCATTGACAACTCCAATCCCCTCAATACATACCTACTCACCACCTAAATATCCTTGACCACTTATCTTCCCATAATTGTCTATACAAATTCCCTGTGAATGTAATGCATCTTACAAACCCTTACCATGTAACCGTGATCCTTAACCGTCTCATAAAATTTAAATAATTAATGTTCTCCTTCCATACCCTTAAAAAAATCTTGACAACATCCACAACCCCTCCCTACACTTTTCTTATCAACATGGAAATGACTGGTCCAATATTTAGTCCCTCTAGGATAGTTTCTAGATATTCATATTGTTTGACCCCTTAGACTTACAAACTAATTTTTATGCAATACAAAATTTTTTTTAGTAACATCAAGACCTACCATATCTCAAAAATATAGGGTCGTTACGTGTGTGATCAAAAGGTGACACACTTCTATAAATCATTGTTCTTGAGAAATCCATGAAGAGGAGATTCGAAGAGGTAGTTTATAACTTCCTATCTATGACATGCAAGAATGTAAATATTATAGATAGTGGCTCTCAAATGAACCTTAATAATAAACCTTTGAAAGGTGCACCATAGAATGGAAGATTAAAAATGAAGATGAAAACATGAAAGATCTAAATGAGAATGCAAGATTGTAAACTAGAATGCAAATTCAAGAAGAAGAAAGAAAATCTAATCTAACAAGATTACAATGCCTCCTAGTTAAGCTATGTGATTTAAGCTATAATACAATAAGGAAATTCTAAGCTAAGAATGCAAGATAAACTAGAATGCTCTTAGGATGCAAGATTCTTAGATAACTGAGAGGGGCGTGAATTGGTTAATTCTAGTTATCCTACAGTCCCAAACCATAATATGTATATAATCAAAACTTTTCAACCAAATAAACAACTTGGTAAGCTTGGTCAATAATAAATTTTTGTTCATTTACTGAATACTAGTAAATTCAATACTGTGTTTACCGATTAATCTAGATATGAAATGTGTAAAGTAAATTAACAATCAAATCATATCAAATACACATAACACAAGGATTTTAATGTGGAAACCCTGCTAAGGGAAAAACCACTTGGGACCGATAACCCGAAATATTTCACTCTTCTGAAGTGAGCTAGGTTAGGACCTAATCCTATTAAAGGTTACAATGCACACTATAAGTTGTGACCTAGTTAGAGTATTTATCACAAACAATTAACTCTTGACCATCATTCATGATTTGTTCAACAAGAAAACTATTAACATTCATGGAATGTCATATTGAAATACAAATAAGACTGTTAAGTCCACTCAGATAAGAGATTTAGCTTTAACAATGGTTAAACTGATACAGTCATGGCCTGATTCAAATAAAACTAAGATTGAAGATTTTCAGATCTATGCTAAGATCAAAATACCTCCTCTGATCAATAATCACTTCAATCCTTCATATCCTTCAATATATTCAGCTCGGTCAATAATACTCTGACGCTTGGTAATGTCTACAGTTCTGCTCGGTTCTGTCTATATTCAGTTTGATTAGTGGTGCATGAAAATAGTCCTTCCACACAATTTATCCTCTAGATTCAATTATCCTAGACTCAAAAATGAATCTCATGTCTCTTTAAATAGATGTCATAAACCATTTTCTTCTCATCCATTAGATTTGTCTCTTAATCTCCATTGTCCATTTTGTCAATTTAAGCTTCCTCGATAGATGTGTCTCTAACACGTTTCAGCCTTCTCCATTCAATCAATCTTGAATTTTGTCAGTCATTAGATCCTCATAAAAAACTTTATCTTTTACATCAGAATCATAAGCAATTTGCCAGCTCATCAATTCAGTCAGTTGTTATAAACTTTAATTATTTCTCTCACTTAGTTAATACAAAATGTTTTGGTGAATACTAACTTGGTTATTAATGATACTTGGTATATACTCCACTAGCTCGGTGTATACATAAATCTTCAATTACCAACCACATTAACTTGTTCAGTTCTTATCTTCAATACATAACAAATTCATGTAATACAATCAAGTCAACAAAATGATGCCATAGACTCATTAATAAGTTACCCAATGTATACCTTAGCCATATCTCCATATCCATCTATTCTTCATGTAGATATCTCTTTCCTTTACCATTTTTCTTCTTCATATGTTTGTAACTATCATGATAAGTATAGTCAAAACTAGTTGACATCAATGACAACATATTAATTGATTTAATTGTCTTACATATCACTTTAGTAGCTTAGTGGTCCTCTAATCATTGTCTTTCACTTGTTCATCTTAGTTCATCAAGTTATTCAATCAGTTGTAGATTATCAATCTCTCTCTTTGGCATTGATGGCAACACAAACATGAAATATGCCATAGAATACCAAACATATATACTAAAAATCTCTTAGTAAATGTTTTAGCTCGGTAAGCTCTCCCTATCTTGATCATTTAATATGTTCAATCACCCCATAGCATTTCAACATTTTAGGTAGACTCTCTCTATGAATTTGATTTTCTTCTTCCTTTTTGATTCTCTCTCCCACTCGATAGATATTAGACTTTCTCTCCCTTCTTTGTGTTCTCTCTAATTGATATTTCATATGAATCTTTCTCTCCCGTTGAAAACAATGCCAAAAAGAATAAACTTCTCTCCAATAGCCAAAAAAATCTTTTTTGTTCAGTTCAGATCATGTACCTTAATGTACAGATATACAATTTTCCTTTTCCAACTTTTACAACCTTAGGAAACCTAAAGTGTGAACAATATGAATTAATATCATTTGACTTTCTAATAAGGTATTGGTTGGTGCAACCTCCTAATCACCTTACCGATCGACAAACATGGGACAGACCCCTCATCTAGTCCTCAAGTACTCAAATGTATCTTTCGGTAAGGGTTTAGTAAATATGTCTACAAGTTGTTCTTTAGATTTCAAAAACTCCAGTTTCACTTTCTTTTCTTGTACTTGTTCCCTCAAATAGTGATACTTAATAGATATGTGTTTTGTCTTATCATGCATCACTAGATTCTTGGAAATATTTATAGCACTTGTGTTGTCACAATATATAATCACTGTATCAGTGATCTCCTCTTTCATGCCTTTCAACAATTGTTTTATCCATGCAATATTTGAACAATTAGCAGCATCAGCAACATATTCTTCTTCATCAGTAGACTAAGAAATACATGCATGTTTCTTACTTATCCAGGTAACTCACCTTTCTCCTAAAAATATTTCTCCACTGGTTGTGCGCTTCTGGTCATATATATTTCCAGCCCAATATGTGTCAGTGTAAACGTGTAGTTCAAAATTCCCTTGTTTCTTGTACCCATAAACCATAAATCTTTGTGTTTTTCAAGTATCTCAAGATCCTCTTAACAACAGTCATATGTGATTCCTTAGGATTAGCATAAAATCTTTGTACAATCCCTACAACATGTGCAATATCTGGTGTACTATACACAACATACACCAGTCTAGCAATCATTGATCTATATAATGTCTAATTTACCTCGGTTGACTGATCATCCTTTGTCAATTTTCATCATGTGACAATCAGTGTACCTACCAATTTTTGAATCTTCCATTCCAAAAGTCTTCAACACCTCTTTGATATATTTTGATTGTGTTATGAATATGCCTTCATTTTATTATAGAATTTGCAAACCTAGAAAGAATTTAATCTCTCCAAACATTGATATCTCAAATTCCTTTCTCATTTCATCAGCAAATGCTTTGCAAAGATTATCATGTCCTCCAAATATAATATCATCAACAAAAATTTCAGCAATAAGAATATTGTCATCAGTTTCTCCTTTCAAATAAAAATTGTTATTGTCACTTGTCCTCACAAATCCAATACTAATAAGATAAGCATGTAATCTTTCATACCATGCTCTTGATGCTTGTTTCAGTCCATACAGTGCTTTGTGCAATTTACATACCATATTCTGCTTATTTGGATCAACAAAACCTTCAGGTTGTTCAATATAAACCTCTTCCTCAAGTATTCCATTCAAAAATGTAGATTTAACATCCATTTAATATACTTTAAATCCTTTGTGTGTAACATATGCAATTAGTATTCTAACTCCTTCAAGTCTAGAAACTGGTGCAAAAGTCTCACCATAATCTATACCTTCTTCTTGTGCATACCCTTTACAAACAAGTATTTCTTTGTTCCTAGTGACTTCACCATTCACATTCAACTTGTTTCTGAATATTCATTTGGTTCCAATAACATTTTTATCACTCAATCTCGATACCAATGTCCATGTTTTTTTCTTCTCTATCTATTCAATTTCTTCATTCATGGCTTTAATCCATTCCTCATTCTCAAGTGCATCTCTAACATTCTTAGGTTCAAATTCAAAAACTAAAAATGTGTTTTGTCTTAACTTTCTTCTTTTCATCATGCCATCTTGCTTGTCTCCAATAATCTGACTCTTTGGATGGTGCCTTCTCACAAAATTACCTAACACTTACTCTCTTCTTTGGTCATCAGTCGATGCAAGTTCAATTTCTTCCTCGGTAGCAATTTCCAAATTCTTAGTCTCTATGGGATGATTCTCGGTGTCTTTATCATGTTTCTCAGTAGCCTCTACTTGTCACTTGGGTAGAGGATTAGGTATCTTAATGAATTTATATCGATCGTAGTCTTCTAGTTCTTTCCTACTTTCTTCATCATTTTTCTAAGCAAACTCATCAACTTGCACATTAGCACTTTCAATCATTTTGTTAGAAACCTTATTCAAACATTTGTAAGATTTTCTCTTAGTAGAATATGATAAGAATATTCCTTCATCACCTTTAGAATCAAATTTCTCATTTCTATCTTCTTTCAGAATGCAACATCTACTTCCAAATATTCTAAAATAGCTTACATTAGGTGTGTACCCAAACCATAACTCATAAGGTGTCTTGTTTTAATCTTTCTTTAGTTGTACTCGGTTCAATGTGTATACAACAGTGCTAAAAAACTTCTCTCTAGTACATTTGTGCCACATCTTTCTCAGTCATCAGTGTTATAGCACAATTAACTATGGATCTATTCCTCCTTTTAGCAATTCCATTCTTATGTGGTGTTCTCGGTGCAGAAACCTATCTTTTAATTCCATGCTCATTACAAAAGTTAGTGAATTCATGAAAAATAAACTCACCTCCTCTATCAAATCTTAATTATTTTAACTCTTTTCCACTTTCTTTTTTCACTTTAGCTTTATACCATTTAATTATTTTCGAAGCTTCAGATTTCTCTTTTAAAAACATAATTGTCATCATCCTAGAGTAGTCATCAACAAATAGAATAAAGTATCTGTCACCATAATAACTCTTAGTTCTCATAGGACCACATAGGTTAGTATGAACCAACTCCAAAATAGCTTTAGATAAGTAAGTCTTTCTCTTGAAACTAGATTTTGACATTTTTCCTATTTGACATTGTTTGCACATGACATGGTCAGGATTAGATAAGCTCCTAAGCCTCTAACTTTTCTTTTCTTATTGATCTTAACCATGTTGTCAAAATTCACATGACACAACATTTTATGCCACAAATACACATCTTTAATTGTAGAAATCAAACAAGAAGTTTCAACACTATCAAGATAAACTAAATTACCTTTAGATTGTTCACTAGTACCAGCCAACTTTCATGTTTCATCATAGATCTTCACCTTCCTACATTCAAATAAAACTCGGTGACCTAATTTATTGAATTGTGCTACACTTAAAAAGTTATAGTTAAGTCCCTTCACCCAATATGCATTTTCACATTTGATCTTATTGTTTAGTATGATAGATCCTTTTCCTTTTACTTGATAAGGTGTATCATTACCCATTTTAACAGATCCTCCATTATAGTATTCAAGGTATTCAAATTTATCCTCATCACCAGTCATAAGATGTGTATATCCACTATCAATAATCCATGTATCATTCTTCCTAACTTTAGAAATAAGTGTTGTTTATACATAGATTTCTTCTTCTTTTGAATCTTCTTTCAAAGCTACAAATACCACCTTAATGTCTTCATCAGTGTCATTTTTTGTGTCATCATCATCATCTCCAACAAGGTAATATGGCTTCTTGCCTTTGTCTTTTTAGTCTTGGTTGTTTCTTCTATCATAGTGTCAGTTGCCTCTATGATCTCGGTTATCTCTTATGTCATACTTTCTTTCACCAAATCAGTCAATGTCTTTGTCATCATCTTTTTTGTTAGGACATCTAGATACAATATGAACAATTTCTTTATAGTTAAAACATGCCAAAGGTAATTTCCCTTTATACCTTTATTTACCTTTCTGTAGCCTTATAGCCATAAGTGCTACAAGTTCATCAAGTCCATCTTCATCACTCTCACTATCACTTTCATTTCTTATCATATATTTACTACTTGATTTTCCAATTTTCAAAGATGAAATAAATGGAGACTCAACACTTGGTACAATACTATTATCATAGGTATTTAGCTCAAAAGTAGTCAATTTACTGATTAGACTTTCAAGTGTAAGAACATTACCTGGTGCAGATCTCATTTCATGACTTGCAGAGATTCTAATAGCATAAATTGGTAGAAAGGTCCTAAGAATTTAACTCACAACAATGCCTTCATCAATAACACCTCCTACTCCTCAAATAGCATTAACAACCTCCTTGATTTAGTTATTGTATTGTAAAATGTTTTCTCCTTTCATCTTCATATCATCAAATCTTCCTCTAAGGATTTTAGCTCTTTCTCTCATCACATTCAAGTCTCCTCCATAGATTAGTGTCAGTCTATCCCATATTACTTTTGTTGAAGTACATGGTTTGACATCTTCAAATTCTACATCAAATGGGGAAGCACCAATCTCTATCATTGTAATGCTATGTTCATGTCAATCTCTTAGCTGATCAACAGTCAAAGTTCCAATAGACAGTTGTATGTACTCATTAGTCACGTAGAATAATGTAGATTCACTGATTCCTGATATATGCAAGTTCATTATACTTTTCCATGTTGTGAAGTTATCTTTGTTCATCTTTGGCACCTATCTCTTATACATCTTGTGATCTTTAGCTCAACTGCTTCAAACTTACTTCCAAGAACACAAGCTCTGATACCAATTGTTAGATAGCTGAGAGGGGGGTGAATCAGTTAATTCCAATTATCCTATAGTCCCAAACCACTAGATGTATATATTCACACCTTTTCAACCAAATAAACAACTCAGTAATCTTGTTGAAACAATAATTTTTTGTTCATTTACCGAATACTAGTAAATTCAATACTGTGTTTACCGATTAATCCAAATATGAAATGTGTAAAGTAAAAGAACAATCCCATCACATCAAATACACATAACAAAAGGATTTTAATGTGGAAACCCTGCTAAGGGAAAAACCACCTAGGACTGGTAACCCAAAATATTTTACTCTTCTGAAGTGAGCTTGATTAGGAGCCAACCTTGTTAGAGGTTACAATAGACACTATAAGGTGTGACCTGGTTAGAAGATTTATCACTAATAGTTAACTCTTGACTAGCATTCACTATGGGGTCAACAAGAAAACCATCAACATTCATGGAATGTCATATTGAAATACAAATAAAATTGTTAAGTCCACTTGGTTAAGAGATTTAGATGTAAGAATGGTTAAACTGATATAGTAGTGATCTAAATCAAATACAACTAAGATTGTATATTTTCATATCTATGCTAAGCTCAAAATACCTCCTCTAATCAATAATCACTTCAATCCTTCATATCCTTCAACATATTCATCTCGGTCAATAATACTCTGACGCTCGGTAATGTCTGCAGTTTTGCTCGGTTCTGTCTATAACCATTTTGATCAGTGGTGCATGAAAATAGTCCTTCCACATGATTTATCCTATAGATTCAATTATCCCAGACTCAATAATGAATCTCATGTCTCTTTAAATAGATGTCACAAACCATTTTCTTATCATCCATTAGATTTTGCCTCTTCATCTCTATCGTCCATTTTGCCGCTTCAAGCTTCCTCGACATATGTGTCTCTAACATGTTCCATCCTTCTCCATTTGATCAATCTTTAATTTTGTCAATCATTAGATCCTCATAAAAAACTTTATCTTTTACCTTATAATCATAAGTAATTTGCCAACTCATTAATTCAGTCGGTTGTTATAAAATTTAATTATTTCTCTCGCTCGATTAATATAGAATCATGTGTCGGTGAATACTGACTTGGTTATTACTGATACTCGGTATACACTGCACTGGCTCAGTGTATACAAAAATCTTCAATTACTGACCACATTAACTTGTTTAGTTCTGATTTTCATTACATAATAGATTCATGTAATAAAATCAGGTCAACAAAATGATGCCATAGACTCATCAATAAGTTACCCAATGTATACCTCAGCCATATCTCCATATCCATCTCTTCTTCATGTAGATATCTCTTTCCTTTACCATTTTTCTTATTCAGATGTTTGTAACTATCATGATTAGTCAAAAATAGTTGACATCAATGACAACATATTGATTGATTTAATTGTCTTTGTAAGATATAAAATATGGATGGGGTCCTAGAACAATGGTTTGCAAATAAAAGAGACCTCAAAGCCAATATTTTATACTTACATTGAATTGTATTGATATGGGATGTAACTATAGATAACTAATATTGAAATGAAGAAATAAAGGTACTTACCTCTGAAAAAGAATCAGTTGAAAACCCTATACGATGGTCTCAAAAACTGTTGATTTCCACGTACTTGAATCGAAACTGCGAGATCTACAAAACTCAAAAATATTTTATTTTTTGAGCCAGGTTGACCTTGACCCAAATAGCGGGGCACAATCTTACCCCCCAATGATGGTCATCCCTAACCCAACTACTCTGATGGAAATTCTATTTGTGGATCCCAAAAGTTCACCAAAAAGGGTATCCGAATCTGCACTTCAATTCGTTGTTCTGTACCTATACCTGCAAGAAAAATGGTTTTTTTGTTTGGATGAGGGGTTTGTCTTAGTCAAACCCTGGTTTGGAATCAACCTTAATAATGGAATTGAAATAGAGAATTCTAGCAAGTAGTAGAAGTAGATCTAGCAATGAAGCTATGATATTCAATAGATCTACAATTGTATTTCAAATGTAAACAAGTATGTTGATATGAAAGCTTGGACATAACATTAACAAATGTAAATCTAAACCTCCATGATTGTATGCTTGGAATCCACCTTGAGGGAAGAATGAATGGATATTGAAGATGACCAAAGGATCTTGAAGGAAGATCACACCACCATGATGGCTAGATCTAGGGTTTTGAATGATGAATCTTGAATGCTTGAACCAAATCCCTTCAAAAGGTTAGAATGCTTGAATCCTTGATCCTGAATAGAAAACTTGAATGATTGAATGGATGATGGCTTGAATGAATTTACTTGAGAATGGATTCTTGTTGGAATTCTTGCTTGATCTCCTTGAGAAAAGATTGAGCACTTGATCTCCCAAAAACTTGATGCCTTGATCATGAAAAATGGATGTGAAAATGAGAGAGGAAGGATTCCTTTTATAGTGATGTAGGGCACAAACTTTTACAGAGGCCAACATTGAAGAATTAAATCCCAATTAATATTAACCCCTATAAATGGATCTAGATTAAATTCAATTTAAGGGTTTACCATTCCAAAATCCAAAATAGCCAACCTGGAAGTGGGAAAATCAAACTTTCTGAAACTCGAGATCCTGAAACTTTCAAAAACTAAAATTTAGACTTGGGGTTAGGGATGAGGTTGATACTTCCCTAGGTCAAAGTTGAGGTCTAACTTGACCTAGGTCAGGGTCTAGGTCATCCTTGACCCAAAAAATCAAAGTCTCCAATTTATTAGAGAAAGTCTTCCAGAAAGAGGCTGGAAACTAGGAGAGAGAAGTAGAATAGGGGGAAACTGCCAAATCCATGCAAAGACCCAATCAAGGCACTTGACATGACCCCATACCGCTTACTCAAAGGGATAAACACTCTTAACATGGAAGTGCTTCCATTTTAAGATGATACATTAAGCCCCCACTTTAGCAAGAGTATGGACTTGATGCAAACTATTGGTAAAGGAGAAGAAAGAAAAGATCCAAGTAGATTCGCAATGAGATAAAATAACACTTAGCTAAGGACACAAGCCCCTAGGATAAGGATTCTAACTCAACATACAAGCATGAGGGTGCAAAAAGAAAACCAAAAACAATACAAAAGAGGGGTTAGTACAAACAAACCCAAATCAAATAGCATAAGAATTAACCTTGCTAAGAAATATTTCTCATACTAATATCATATTTGGAAAGCTAGCATAAAATTATAAATGATTACATAAGAAAGAAAAGAGAAATACTATAAATAACATAGCTTCATGATCCAGTCCTATTAGCATAAAAGAGAAAAGAGAGAAAGGGAAAAGAGTGATTAGCTCACCTAGTAAGATGCCCACGTTATCGTGAATTGCCAAGGAGGGAGAGCCCAAAAGGTGGCCAAACCTGATAGTTCACCCATAAATTGTGCCTTGAAAATGCAATGCTTCTTCTGACGGCTTTTGGAATAACCATAGATCCACCTTATTGTATCACTATGAATATGAAATGCATGTCTCCTCAGGATTTAGAAACTTATGTGCGTTATCTTCAGAAGATTTAGCATATTGGAAATGTGTGTCTCTTCAGGATTTAGCAGCTTATCTGTGTTACCTTACAAGATTTAGCATGTTGAAAATTGAAAAATGTGTGTCTCTTAAGGATTTAGCAACTTATATGTGTTACCTTCCAAGATTTAGCATGCTGCAAAACAAAAGGTTAGAACAAAAATGCATAATATAGAGCGAGGGAGGCCGTATATATGCCCCCCTCCTTAAGATGGAAAAAACATACTATTTTGACATGTTAAGGAAAGAAAAAGAACAAGGATAAAGCCTTCTTCAACATCAAGACAATATCCATAGACAACACCCAGTCCAAAACAAGAAGGTCACAACTCCTATGAGGCCATGGAAGGGACAAATGCAAATATATCATGCAACAAGTGAAAAAGTAACCCTTGTGAGAGATAGCACACTGTTCAGCTTCCAAGGTGAGAGATTTATCAACCATGGAAACCCAATGTCAAACATCAAAAGAGGTTGTGATCAAGGACAAAGATCCTTTATGTAAACCAAAATTTTCATGTATGATTGGATATCACATAATAGATAGATACTGCTTAACCAAGGGAACAATGGATCCCACAAATATAGAATAGAAGGAGATGGCATCCTTGCCCCCCAAGTGTAGGAACAAAGATGGAAGGGGACCTATTATATTTCTCACAACACTATACAAGACAATGAGCCCCAAAGGATGAGGCTAACATTGTTTACATAATGTGGAGCTCCATAATAGGAACATAAATGTTATTTAGAGAAAATGGGATTGAAATACAACTCAGTGCCATGTGATATATAAATAACCTTACTATCAATGAGCTACCCAATCTTATAATGTAAAGCTTGAAATTCATTAGCAGAGTGATCATGAAATCTATGATATAAACAAAAAGGAAGACTCTTCAAGTGTGGACTATGTTTCTTTTTGTGTTTAGGTCTAGTAATCATCTTATCATGAAGGAGTTTAGGCAAAAGACCTTCTTGGTCAAATTCCTTCATAGTTTCATCATGTTTTGAAGTGTTATTTGAGATGTTGTTAACATTGATTTGTTGCTGAGGATTAAATCCCAATCCATAAGAATGCTCATGCCCCCCATTCTGTAAGGGCATTTGAATTCCTTGTTTATCCTTACCACATCTTCCACCATTAAATCCTTGTTTAATAAGGAAATGATAACCAGGACCATAACAAGAAGCCATATCAGAAGGAGTCAATGGAACTTCGGCAGTCACAATATCATCCTTAGTAGATTTGACATATTCATTGTGGGTAGAAGCAATGAAAAAGTTATTACAAAGGGTTTTAGAAGTAAAAAATCATTGTTCATATTCTCTTTTTTGCTTCATAAAATCAAGATCAAAAACTTTATACTCTCCAATAAAGGTAAGAATAAAATCTAAGGTTCCCCAATCATAGCCATGAAGAGCATTAGAGGAAGAAGGATTACTATTAGGAATAGGAGTAGTGTGGGCTTGAATATTCAAACATGGATTCGGCAAATTATCTGCATGAAGTGTATACATCTTGTTGTTATGTATAAACCTGATTTTACAATGAAGGGTGGAAGGAATAGAATGCATCTTATGCAACCAAGGTCTACCTAAAAGAAGGTTATAATTGAGAGGTCTAGGCATAACATGAATAGGTGTGTTGAGGATGACCAGACCTACTTTGATAGGTAAGGTAATGATGCCTAAAGTATTCTTAGCAATGTTATCAAAGCCATGTATAGGAACATTGTCAAGGTGAATAGTTGAAAGATCGACTTTAATCGCTCTGAGCATGTCTATGCTACAAACATTAAGCCCAGATCCATTATCAATCAAGGTCCTACAAATGATAGTTTTATTGATAGAAACAAAAACCATAAGAGCATCATATTGATTTTGAACTTCTTTAGAAGGTAAATCCTTTAGATTAAATACAATGTCAGGAGCACCCGGGGTAGTATGCATGCATTGTAAAAAGTTATTGATGTTCTGTTGATTAGGAGGTGGAGTGGGAAGAGTTGCTAGATTTTTTTGCAAAGCTTCATAGTAGGTAGGTGAAGTTTGAAGAAGATCCCATAAAGAAATCCTGGCAGGGGTATTTTGCAATTGGTTTATTAAATCATACTCCTTGCTAGGAAGACGGGGTGGAGGAGGAAGAATGGGTTGAGAAGGTGGCAAAGAAGTAGAAACTACCGGATTAGGTTGAGAGTTATTCCTTATATGATATGTGTGAGCTATTGAATCTTGATCATTGGAAGACTCTAAAGAATCCATAGGTTTACCTTTGATAGTAATGCGAGGACAACCTTTGACAGTCAACAAGGGTTTGGGATAAACCATATTAGTTGTCTCAACACTACAAATAGATTCACAAGAAGGAAGCAAAGAAGACATCCTAGTAGGATATGAGGTAAGCTCTTGATTCTCCATAAGATCATCACTAAAAGAGAGAGTATTAAGGGAATTCATATCATTCTCTGCTAATGCTTCATCACTAGAAGGAATCCCAAATGGAGGTAAAACATCTATAATATCATCTTCTTTCATTAAAATGTCTACATGTGTTTTAGAAAAATAGTTATCATCATGTATGAATATGCCATCCATTAATAAATCACCCTCTTGTATCAAAGCTTCTTTGCGAGGAGGGGATAGATCAATGTTGTTATCCAAGGGATCATCCACAATGGTATCATGAGGAAGAGACTAATCAACATCCAAATCCAAAGGTTCATTCCAAATAGGAGGATTATCATCCCTACCAATAAAGCACATTGTAGGATCCCTAGAGGGGAAAGAAGGTAAATTATATTCTAAAGTAGGCTTGTAGAAAAGACATGTAATAGGAGAAGAATTAACATCAATCCACAACTCATCTCCATAAAGAGAAATATGATGGAGAGACAGATTAAATTCATCTTCTTTCTCTATTACATGCTTACAAGGTAATACAAGAGAGGACAAAGAAACATTAGATGCACTAGATAAAGTCTTTCTAGGTGTAACACCATGCAATGGTAAGGTAAGAGGAGGATGTTGTGTATTCCCAAAAGTTATAGAAGAATTTTTAGAAAACACTTGAAACAACTTGTGCAACATGATAACAAATAAAGAAATGAATAGAAAATAGATCTAGATATATCCAAATGCATTCAAATGAAATCTATAAGCATGAAAAGGAAATTTAACACCACAAACACAATAGGGCATCTAATTCCGCAAAAGAAAGAGTATTTGTAAAAAAAGTTCACCAAAATGTAAGATGAAGGTGAACACACAAGGTAATACAAAGAGAGATCTAACACCATAAAAGAAAGATTTGACGTAACACGGGCTCACCAAAATGTAAGATGAAGGTGAACACACAAAAGAAAGGGGTCAGCATGTCAGGTTCACCAAAATGTAAGATATAAAATATGGATGCCATCCTAGAACAATGCTTTGCACATAAAAGAGACCCCAAAGGCAATATTTTATACTTACATGGAATCGTATTGATATGGGATGTAAATATAGATAACTAATATTTAAATGAAGAAATAAAGATACTTACCTCCGAAAAAGAATTGGCTGAAAACTATGTCCGATGGTCTCAGAAACTATTGATTTTCACATTCTTGAACCAAAACTGTGATATCTACAAAACCCATAAAAAATTTTCTTTTATGAGCCAGGTCGACCTTGACGAAGATAGCAGGGCACAATCTTACCCCAAGGCATAATCTTACCCCCACTGAAGGTCACCCTTGACCCAACGGCTCTGATGGAAATTCTATTCATGGATCTTGGAAGTTCACCAAAAAGGGTATCCAGATCTATGCTTCAATTGGCTATTATGTACTTATACCTACAAGAAAAATGGTTTTGTTGTTTTGATGTGGGGTTTGCCTTAGTCAAACCCCAGTTTGGAAAACCTTAATAATGGAATTGAAATAGAGAATGCTAGCAAGTTGTAGATGTAGATCTAACAATGAAGCTATGATATTCAATAGATATGCAATTGTATTTCAAATGTAAACAAGTATGTTGCTATGAAAGCTTGGACATAACATTAACAAATGTAAATCTAAACCTCCATGATTGTATGCTTGGAATCCACCTTGAGGGAAGAATGAATGGATCTTGAAGATAAACAAAGGATCTTGAAGGAAGATCACACCAACATGATGACTAGATCTAGGGTTTTGAATGATGAATCCTGAATGCTTGAACCAAATCCCTTCAAAAGGCTAGAATGCTTGAATCCTTGATCCTCAATGGAAAACTTGAATGCTTGAATGGATTATGGATTGAATGAATTTACTTGAAAATGGATGCTTGATTGAATTATTGCTTGATCTCCTTGAGAAAACCTTGAGCACTTGATCTCCCAAAAACTTGATGCCTTGATCATGAAAAATGGATGTGAGAATGAGAGAGGAAGGCTTCCTTTTATAGTGATCTAGGGCACAAACTTCTAGAGAGGCTAACATTGGAGAATTAAATCCTAATTAATCTTAACCCCTAGAAATGGACCTAGATTAAATGCAATTTAAGTGTTTACAATTCCTAAATCCAAAACAGCCGACCCGGAAGCAGGAAAATGAAACTTTCTGAAACTCGACATCCCGAAACTTCTAGAAACTAAAATTTGGACCTGGGTTCAGGGACGAGGTTGACACTGCCCTAGGTTAGAGTCAAGGTTGACCTTGACCTAGGTTAGGGTCTAGGTCATCCTTGAACCAGAAAGTCAAAGTCTCCAATTTCTCAGAGAAAGTCTGTCAGAAAGAGGCTGGAAACAGGGAGAGAGAAGTAGAACAGGGGGGAAACTACCAAATCCATGCAAAGACCCAATCAAGGCACTTGACATGACCCTAGACCACCTACTCAGAGGGCTAAACTCTCTTAACATGGAAATTCTTCCATTTTAAGATGATATAGTCTTACATATCACTTTAGTAGCTCAGTGATCTCTAATCATTATCTTTCAATTGGTCATTCAGTTCATCAAGTTATTCAATTAGTTGTAGATTATCAAGATTAAAATTCTAAAATTAGGACTCTAAAATAAAAGATTGAGACTACTAGCCAAGAAATGAGGAGAGAGTCTCCTTTTATAGAATTTAGAAATGAATGGACAGTCAAAATTAAGAGACAAAATCCAAGGGTTGAGAATAATCCCCATTTTTACTTTAGGGCATAAGAATCTCAAGAGGCAAAATCAAGTGGATGAGAATGGTTAGGTAGAAATGAGTGGTGGAGATTAAGAGGAAAAAGAAATTCCACTTTTTTCTTTTTCTCTTTTTTTTCAAATTAGGAAATCCCTTTTTCATGTGCACACATAGGATAAAGTGAGTTTTATTTAATTAAAAGGGGACATGTTCTTTTAATCAAATAAGACTAAGGATAAAGTGGTCAAACTTTATGATATCATAGAATAAATGATTAGAGTGATGATTTGATCAAGAGATAAGATATTAAACCAATACGCTAGATTGATTTACACATAAGATAAGGTGTAGTATAAAATGTTTAATGTTAGAGTGGAGTTCAAGGTTTACTAGACCATTTTTGGGTGTTTACATTTGTCCATCTTTGACTAACGTGTGAGTGATTTGGGAGCACATTGAGTCAATGAATAGATAATAAGATAGTTGAAAGATATTTGACTTTGAACTTGATCAAACAAAGTATAGAGAGATATCTAATCCCAAACTTGATCGAATGAGAACTAGCAAAGGTAAGTAAGATAGATCTGACTTCGAACTTGATCAAACAAAGCACAGAAAAAGAAGCTAATCCTGAACTAGATCGAATGATAACTAGACAAGATAGGTAAGATTGTCATTTAAGAGATAGATTATCTCTTCCATCTCAAGATCAAAATTGAAATAAGGTAGAGGAGATGCATAAATGAGATAGATAGATTTGATCAAATCAAGATAAGATAAGGTTCTGGATGATTGATTAAGCACACAAGACCAAGTTTGACCACCAGGTCATGATAATTTTCCCCAATTTAAATAAGGTTGACTAGGAAGGGATAATAGTAATGTGAGGTAACTAATGAAAGAAAGGAGATGAGATGATGATGGAAGAGTGAGAAATGGTGATTGCCTCAAAAGATCAAAGAAAATAGACTCAAAGGGTCATTCAACTGCGTATAGGAGGAAAGAATTTTAGAATGCAATTTTGATAGTCAAGATGAAGTTGGATTTCAATTTCAATCCCAAAAATGCATGCAGGACATCAAAATTAGGTAGGAGTGCAATTTTTGTGAAATTACAAGACTTTGAAAAATTAGGTCAAATGTTATATAAGGGGCCCAAAGGGTCATTTTCAAATCATTTGTTCCTTTCATCTCTTAGTGAATCCAGAGTGAGTTTAAAGATTTCAATGGAAAAGAGGTGAGTTTCCATTGAAAAACATAGATTCCAGATGAGCCAATTGCACAACCGGCCTCGGGGGTATTCATAGATGGTAAGGCATCAAAAAATTTTCCTGTTTCAGTACAATTATGTCATTTTTTACACATTTTTAATATTTTTTTTAAAAAATCATATGATATTTTGGAATGTCACATGACTTTGCTGAGAAAGATCATATGACATTTCACACAAACATGAAATGTGGTATGGCCTTTTTATGAAGTATTGCACTAGTGGGACCCATTAGTCATGTGAAATGGTATGAAATATCGCACCATCTTGAAATGTCACACCACTATAATAAGAAGTGGTGTACAAAATTTTTTTGAACTATGAAATGCCATTTTTCTTTTTGTTTATTTCTAACATCTTGGTAACTTGACTGAAAGTACTTAGATCTTATGGTCATTCTTTACTGATGCTTTAAGTTTATTTTTAACATATTTCATGATGTATTCGGGTACATTTTTGCTTGTTTTTGTGATGCAAAATCACTTTTTTATTTAGCCATTAGGGCTCCGCATCCGATAGGTCTTCGAATTGTGTCCCAATTGTCTACTAATGAGAGGGGTATACTGGAATCCATGGGACTCAATGAGTTACTATAGATGCCCCATATCTGGGAAAACCATGGATTGTTGACCACACTTGCTTAGCGGTTCCACTCTGATCATAATACCTTCCATTTTCCTACTAGAGAGGCCATGGTGACATTAGAGGATGTCTACCATATTCTATGGATCCCTTGCCATAAAGAGGCAGTGAGTATCTTTGATTAGTTATAGATTTGATTAAGTCATATGTCATACTTTACTATTGTTAATCTTCATATTGATAGAAGAATTGCATCTTGCAGATATATTTTAATTAGTCTCCTACTAATGGGATCGTAGCTATGCTGTCCACTTTTTTAGACTTACTATTTTAGATCATTTCATCATGTGGGAGCACATGATGGACACCTATAACACTGATTATCCTTTGGTCTACATCCTATACTCACTAATAGGTCATGTTCTTGGTATAGATAGGAGTTAGAGAGGATTCTAGTGTGGCTGGGGTAGACTTTTTATGGATTTGTTGTCTAGGCCTTGACATTTGGCATGGGGACCCTCTCTCCTAGAAAATATATATCATTATCTCCACAATATTGTCTATAGGGAGGGGAAGAGTTGGTCAAAATGGGCCATCATAGTACAGGTTTGGGTGTGGGAACATATCACCATGATCCTCCCTAGAGTTCAGCCTAGAAAAAGAGGGCGACCATTCATTTATAGATATTATGTATTTATTCGGTAGACCCATGTAGGAGATACACCATATTGGCATTAATGGTTAGATGATTTTCATTCTTTCATGTGGCATCCATATATAGATTGTGAGCAGTGGACTAAGGCCAGAGAGGAGTTGGCATACATTTTTTATAGCAGGCCATTATTAGGCAGGCATACATGTATAGTTGAGAATTTTGTTATTAGAAAAGTATGGTATCAGTTTGGTTGGGCATAGGGTGTCATTATAGAGACCACTAATTAGTCTAGATACAGGGATGAAGAGGACCTTGGATGGGGTCATAGGATGAGGTATGATATCTATGTACATGAGATTTAATAGTTGCAATGTATAGTGCATGACCTACTTCTGAGGGTCATAGATGTAGATATGACTCTAGAGTATAGGAGATGGAGTCAGGACCATCCTTTCCCAAGGTTTTCAACACCTACATATTTAAGATTCAAGGGTGGCGGGGATGGAAATGTTGATAGTGACGATGGAGGGGGAGGGAGGAGAGGAGGAGGAGGTGATGAGAATGGGTCCAGGAGTGCAGTGTTCCTTCTAGAATCCAACCTACCACATCCATGTTGTGAGGGATTGGAGAGGCCATGGATATTGATGAGCCTAAGGAGTTTCTATTGAGGTGGCCACATGGGAGTAGGACAGAGGAGAGACTTGTTGCTCAGTCAGAGCAGAGGGCACCTACCAATGGTGGGATGGCATAGAGAGTAATAGTATTAAAGGAAGAGTTACAAAAGACATGGATTACTATAGTTGTGAGGGATCAACAATAGATCGATGACAAGGCCAGGATACATGAGCTCAGACAGGAGTGAGATCAAGCCAAACATGAGGATCAAAATGATGGGGCTAGAGTGACCTATTATTATGCTACATATATTGTTGTGATACCTGTGGGCTAGAGAGTGCCAGATTATTTCTAGAGTGCAGGTATGTAACACCACCCAAAACTAGGTGATGAAACCAAATAAAACCAATCAAATAACATACATCCACATAGAGAAATATTTTTTTTTATTTAACTTCCACAAAACTGAACATATAAGTTTACAAACTGAATTGCAAAGTTGTCCATACATAATTTTAGATTTCAATAGAGAAACATCAGTACACTTTATTGAAATGCTTCACATACAAAATGCAGGATTTCTGCTTAAGTTTTCCTATACGATCTATAAACTGCCCTAATAATCAATAGTATTGCTACAATCTATTTTCCATAGATTTTAACAGCTGCCAACCACTGACCCAGATTCATAGTTTTATCCATCTAGTTTCCTGAAATAACAAATAAGAACACAACACCACAAAACAAATAGGGCTCAGACACATAGTCAAAGTATATAAATATCCTCTGCATATCTGCAAGACAAATTTTAGACATACTGCAAGATATCCATAAAATCATCAATTATTACAGAAAATAACCATACAACATTCTAATATGCTTTCACAAACCATAACAAGTACTGATCTCTTTCTAAAATAGAAATAAACTCGCATAGAATATGACAAGGTAATGATCCAGTAGTACATGGGTGTCTACATAAGAATTCTACATCTCGTAGCAATCCTATATGCCAGGTGAAACCATAAAATTTTAGTCTTTTTAAATTGAAACCCAACCCATGAATTATTAAATGTTACCACTTGATTGATCAACTGTCATAAACTTTCCCATAAGGATCTAGACTAATGTCGAAGGGCATCTGACAAAATAAATTCTATCACCACAAGTTACTTGATTTATGACAGCCACCCAATCTAAAGGATCACACTTGCATAATCTACAAACACATGTTCTAACTGCTATTGAATGAAAAGAACTTCAGAATTCTAACTCATATAACAGTTATTCCCATTTCATCAATAACATATTGAAACCATAATCAGAATACCAATTTAAGAATCATGTTTCAATCAATCCATACTTGACTGATTCAAAACCATCCTCAAAATTCCATTGAAAACATTCTTACATTGATACAACCATTCCTCTTAATAGCAACATAATGAAATGAATTACACATTAAAAACTATAATCATAAAATCAAAATGTAACTTCTCAAAATAAGAAACATAATACAATTGATTCAATCAAATGAGTTTACAGTTTTTTTTCCATAACAGTATATGATAAGATTTACTTTACATTCTGTACTGTTATATATGTAAGCACATACTTATATGTACATGATGACATACATATCGGTATATACCATGGCACGTATATACACATATGTAATTCATCATGCATACAATCATATAAACGTGCTCATAACATTTCAGAATGCTTAGGAAAACCACTATCTAATCTATAACATAAAACTCTGCCGCATTTCCAAAGCATTATAAAGTAATTCAATCTTTAAATGGAAAACCTAATTTTATAACAGATTAAAATGACACACATAATGACATAGATAAATGTACTAGGTAAAGAACAATACAATAATAGACGACACTATCCTAAAGCCGTATAAGCTTAGTGAACTCAGTCAAAACAAAGAACAAAAGAAAATGAAATGAACAAAACAGAGAGCTGTTTAAGAACATCAGTTCATCAAAAATATTCCACCTCTGCCCAGATCATCGAAAATCCACTATAAAGTCACAACTTCTAAGATGAATTCAATGTGAGTCTTGTACTTTTAACCAAAAGAGTCAATGGAGATCAAAACTTATGCAATGGAAATGGTTTAACTGACTACCAAATGAACAAACATTGAACTGAAACATATCTCACGCTCATACATAATCCACAGACTAAAAGAATACAGTTTCGAAGACACAATCAAATACCTACTCTTCAGATTGAAACCACATTACAAACCCTCATTCCAAACAGTGAATGAAAGAAAAATTCCCAAATCCCAAAAGTGACACGAGCTAAATATACCACAAAGAGATTAACAAAATAACACAACTGGATAAAAGTCAAACTACATATATTTACCAATACAAGTAATTTCTCCAATGCTCGACCCAAACAAAACTGGGTATCTTTTCCCCTAAACTTAATACCACAGAACCCACAGTACTCGAAACCAAAGAACAAAAGTTATAGAAAATCACTGATACACACAAAAATAAAACTCGACACCCATTTCCTAATTTGATACCAAATTTCTACGCCATGGTTTATAAACCCAGAACATAAGTTTGTCACACCTGAACACGGTAAGGTAAATAATAGTATGCAGAGAAATTACACAGTCACATCCCCAAAATGCTACCCGAAAATCACCAATACAACGAAAGTTATAGAAACCTTGTATAAAACACATTACATTCTCATGCTAAAGAACCCAAACTTTCTAACAGTCCAAAATGACGCACTCACGATGACATGAACAATTGTCACATAATAACATAATAACAACCCGCGGCTCCAATTTACATAGTCGCATTCGAACGTTTCCCTAAGGATGGTAAAAACCAAAACACGATAAATGCATAACAAGCACAGCTACTAGTTCGAAAAACCCTTAAACCAAAGTTCATAATAATGGGGTTTTAACCACAGCTTTTCTAGTTTTACATACTAAATAAGTCGTTCAAACAGAAACAAATACAAATTGACACCCTTCACTCTATTACAGAATGCAGAAACATAAAGACAACCAACGCCAGAACATTATAACATAAATTTACAAAGCAGAGAGAGAGAGTAAGGTTTAGGAAGGCCCCCTACTTGTTCAAAGAAGGCTGAAAATCGAAAAACCAGATGCCAGAGAAACCTTCCAAACAACGTTGCAAAGACGTGATACCAAATTGCCATGAATCAACTTCACATTTTCCTCTCATCTTAACAAATAAAATGCAGTTTGAACACACCATCATTACCAACCACAACCCCAATTACTCGCAGAGATTTACGAATACAGCTAGAGACAATTTCAACAAAAATCCCACTAACAGAGAATGGCGGTTCTGTAAATGAAACTCAAATTGAACAATAGTTCATTAATTTGAGCTTATCCCCAAACTCTCAACCACAATTCGAAGCATGCCAAATGTCAAAAGGAAGTACTACATCAATCCCAACAACTGCAACAGCAATAACTCCCTTACTAACATTTCAAATCAACCACTAACATGCCGTGGCAGGAATAACAAATGCCATCGAACCTCCACTTGATGAATTTACACATCGATAACAAAGATCACTAACATTTGCCATCCACAATGCCAATAACATGAAAAATAGGATATACTAACATATATCATATCTTTACTAACTCATAGGTAATTAGGAAACTAACCTATTTTAATATTGTCTCTTTTTTTTTTATCATTAATAAAATAATTTAAATAAGAACATTTAATAATTAACATTTATCAAAGCATATCTAACTTGAAGAAAAGAATAAATTTAACCAATAATTTGAAATAATCTTTACCTTTATATACGCTATTAATACTAACATATCAATTAACATTAATCTTAGGTATACTAACAATTAACATTTATTTCGAAATATCTGAACTTGTAAACGAAAATGAGAATTAAAATATTCAAATCACCATTTTAACTCATTACAACATAAATGAGTAATACGAGTAACATCATAACAGATCCAAATAACTGCATTCATATATACTTTATATGAACCAAAATTAACAAATTGAGTCCAGTAAAATTTTATTTTTATTTACCAACCAAAGAGCGGCACAGTAAGTAAATAGAAAATAAACAATAATATCATAATCCAATTGGATTTTAGACACAATAATGACCAGAACTAGAATTAACGAAATCACTATAGAATCAGTTCATGTTTCCAGTGTACTTTGAAACCACATAGAATCAACAGATAATACTGTAAACAAACAAAAATATCAGAAGTCATGCTATTCTAATACCGAATCATGTTGTGATAAAAAGAACTGTTTACACAACACTGAACATAGTAGAAAACATAAGAAATAAACCTTAAATTCTAACAGTTCCTGAGTACACAAAATAGAAACTAACAACCTAATCAAAGCATAAAATAAAAAGGTGAAATCTGAAGCTATCAGGGGCATGACAAGGTAGATTAGAGGTTGCGGTGTAGGTACCAGACAAAGCCCAACTCCACCTCCATCTCCACCTATGTAGGAGGGAGGAAGCTAGTCATATATTGTATTAGCGCTTTCCATGTTGACTTGAGATTTTGATCTCATAATTGTACTTAGACAAATCCATTTTTTATATTAATGAGATACCATATGTTTTCATTGATTATGTACTCATGTCTTCTACTTTATTACTTACAATGTGATGCTCTCATAGTTTTAGATTCATTATGCTCTGATATATATATTTTACATATTTCATAATTTGAAACATGGTCCTTTGAGTAGATTAGATATGAGAATGTGGTTAACCCCTTGTGATGATAGGAAAGGGTCAAAGGATGAAAGATCAAGGAGATGAAAAAAATATATGGATGAGATAGAAGAAAGGTGATACTCGATCAAGCGCAACTGACTGATTTGTCCAAAATAATGATGAAGGAGACTCTCACCGAACTCAAGTGTAACTAAGAATGCACCTACGAAATATAATCTACCATGAAAATGCAAGGTGCAATTTGCAAGGGTTAGTTAGATAGGTCCTTATTTTTATCATCAAGCCTTATTCAAGAAAAACGCAAGATCATACAACCAACACTAGTGTGAAGTAAACTATGGAGATATGAATATGATCTATATCAGATAGAATGTAGGAAACATGTTTAAGCATTGAGACATAAGTGTCGAGATGACCTAAACATGGTTTCCAAGTTAATGTTGCAAGATTATACTAGTGTCAAAGCATAAGCACCAAGATAACCATGAGTACGGTCTTACGTGAGAAAGCATAATGTAACTATCAAGGCTATATCCTTAAGTCTCCCAAGTGTCTAAAGGATTGAAACTAGAGACACCTAGGATCATTAAACTGATACCCATGGGAAAGAATTAAATAAAATATGCCCCTGTCCCCCTAGTTCATGCCCCCTAGCCCTAGATAAAGACCAATTCCAAACCAAGGAGATAAGATGATGGGAATTGAAAGGGTTTGCATTGAAAAGAGATAAGCTGATAGATAGAGGCACATAGGTCTCAAGTAGCACCTATTTCCAAGTTTTCACTACTTAGAAGTTTTATTTATTTTTCCTACGAAGGCACCTGTTTCCACGTTTTCACCAAGGCATAATTTTTCTCTTTTTTCTTTCTTTTTTATTGATGCATCAAAGCGCCTATTTGCCAGGTTTTCACTAAGATGGTAATTTTTTGAGGACTTTTTCTATTTTGAAGAATTTTTTCAAGATCATATATCAATTTTTAGGATATTTTTAGGATATGTACAAAGTTCCTGTAGCATCATGCGTAGAACTTCTTCAGATGTAGGATTTTGAAAGGTTTAGGGAAATGTTCTCCCCTATGTGTATAAAGGTGATAAGTATTAAATCCTAAAGTAGAAATGATTATGTAAGGACCCAACTAGTTTACTTCAAATTTTCCTTTCTATGCTCTATTCTATTGATTCTTGGGATTCTCTCTTAAGATGAGATCTCGAACCTGAAATTCTCTAGAATGAGCCTTCTTGTTATAGCTTTGTGACTTCCTTTTCTGATATACCCTCATGTAGTCAAATGCATCTTTTCTTCACTCATCTAGAAGTTCTAACTCTTGTATACACATGATTCTATAGTCATCATCAGTGATAAGGCCTCTTAATAAAAATCTTAAGGAAGGTATCTCAACTTCAAGAGACAAGATAGCCTCAAATCCATAGACAACTACAAAGGGCCTAGCTCTACTTAGTGTGCGGATGCTATTTCTGTAGGCCCATAATGTAGGGTTAATTTATATTAGTAAATAGATTTGCACTTCAAAAATAGCAACACAAATTGACTCATAATGCCCAAATAAAAGTACAAATGCTACTAACAGTTAGATAGATTATCATTGAATTGATAATCTTCCTCTAGATTGAGAGGTACAGGTCCCTCTTAAGATTTACAATGAATTAAACAACTGGATATGTCTTTAACCAGAAGACATGAAGGCACACTAGCATTTACCCATCAACATGGGAAAAATGTGATTAACAGATTTAAAAGCTTAGAAAGAAATAAATGAATGACCAACATATCTCTCATCTAATCTCCCTAAAACAAATAAGTAAAGGATAATTTAACATCTTTTAATAGATTTATAATCCTGGAAAGAAGAGACAAAACAACATCTAAGAATGACTGGAATCATCCACATATTTATTTAAATCAATAAATCATATATCAAAACTAACTGATCAGAAATACAAAATCTATTTTATTCTTTGATGTTTAATATAATGACCAACTAAACATCATATCTATCCACAAAAAGACTAGCTCTACAAAAGTAAAACTAAAATATAAACTCTCCTCCAATCCTCTGCTGTAAATACAGAATTCAGAAAATGTTCTCCCTCTCCTTGTTGCCAACTGACTGCTGGAAAAGAAGAACCCCCACCTCATTAAAATCTTCCAAAAAATAATTTTCAGCCCCTTTCTCAGTTAACTGATTCTCGGATACTTTCACCTTATTCTTTTACTTCCTAGAACTTTTCAATTTTATCTCATAACTGATTCTTGAAAATCTTTTCCATTCATTCCTAAAGTTTTTCTCTTTTCTTTAGAACATGATATCTTTATAAACTATTGATTTTAAAGTTTATAAAGATATAGCTTAACATATTAAATGATAATTTGACAAGTGGCATTTGAATATGTCAAACCAAAAATTAGAACATTTTAATGTTGGGGTCGATGAAAATGTTTATGATAGAAAAAATAGGTCTCCATGCGGAGGGCATATCATTCTACTCCACCGTTGGAACAAGCTCATTTTTGGATATGTGGTCTAAAGCCTAATTACCTAAATTCTAACTGGTGAGATTGAGCACATTATACCGGAGCTGAAAGTTATGCATCTCTGAGTACATGTATATAAAACTTGAGAAAATCAGATTTATTCATCTTCTCTTGCATTCTTTTATTTTGCTTATCTGTCAATGCTGAGCATAAATGGAATTGAATTATCTAGTATTTATATCTATAGGCACTAGTTTGGATGATTCATAATCATCAAACCATATGTTGGAATTAAAAAGCATGTATCTATTCCTTCCAATAAACTGGATTGCAAAAGTTCTATAACTTTCAAACTCTCAAACTCAACTTGAATCATTTTGAATGCTTGAAATTGAAGCACTTCCCCCTAGTACATTTACAAAGAAATGAAGCATCATAAAAGGCATGGACTGGCTACCACTCAAGGCTTGTTACAATTTACACCCGACGGTTGAACCTTGAACTTTGAACTAAAATAGTTCAAGGTTTGTAGTTCAATGGGAGGACCGACTTTGCAACACATGTCACTTACTTCACATAACTCAAAAGAAAGAAAAACATGAAAGCCAATAAATGACAAGAAATAAAAGGTGGTAACAATGGCTCCGACTCAGGACAATGACTCTTGAGGATGAAGTAATCTGACATCTCTAGTGAAGAAAGAGTAGTGCCTACCCATTACACAATGGATTTGAAACTGATAACAGGGAGATTCTTCCAGAGGGGGAGGGGGAAAGAAGAGAAACACACCAGAACTACCGGCACAACAAAAACTAGTCAAGCCAAACTTATTTACAAGTATGCACATAGATAGGAAACTGCCACCATGAGAACTAGGGAAAAGATTACTTACACAAAACCATTCACGAGCTGTGAAAAGAATGAACCTTTCCAGAATAATGGGATGCATCCACATGAAGCAACATGTACGAGATTCCATCTGGCAATCTCTCCAATATTGAAAAACAAATCAATAGTGTGTAGGAATTTTGCAAGTAAAGACTCACTCCCAAAGAGCCATGTTTCATCATAGATTTCTGGTTGCAATGTGCTAAAACCATATTGAATGAGCTGATTTGTACCAAGAAAACTAGTGACTCCCATATGAATGTTATAAAAAAGTTAGGCATTTGATTAGACCAAATTCTTCAAGAGTGAAAGGATGATCTGCAAGAATGCTCCTTTTAAAATCTAAATTTGAATTTATTTGAAACTTGTTTTCCAAGGATGCATTATCAAGAACATCATTAAAACAAAATGATTCCAGCATGGGATTACTATCAAGAAACTCATCTTCATAATCAATCTTGAATATCTCTAATTCAGATTGTGTATGTGATGTCATACCAGAAGGAAAAGTGTTTTCATCATCTTTCTCTTCATAAGATCTCTCATGCTTATTCAATACCTTAGACTGTAAATTTTTTTTACTATATTGCATGCAATCAAACTAAAAAGACTCAAAATCTACCTGTATATCAATATGCAAGATATCTTCTATCTTATCTCCACTATACATTTCTTGTTCTTGCTGCTCCATCATACCAGCATGGTTAAAATTACTTGCTGAGAATGCATTAGAAAATGTAAAGGACTTGACATTTGAAAAAGAAATACTTTCTAGAAAACTTTCTTATAAATTTTCATTTCCAACTACTTGCTTTTGCTACTCTGTCATATCAATCTGATCATCATTACTTGCTAGAAAATTATTAATGACATCAAATGTAAAAGGCTCAAACTCTAAAAAGGAAATGCTTTCAGGAAAGCTTGCATACAATATTCAATCATTGGATCTTTGCTCAATGGACGGTGCATGTGAGCATGTTAATGAGTTTTCTGATAGTATAGTATGGTCATACACATTTTTTAACACATCCTCATGCTCAACATGTAAATAATGTATTCTAGCAATAGTAGAAGGATTTTTTTCAATCACAAGAGCTGATTAGAAGTCTTGATCATTAAAAATAGTCAAGTTTTGGAAATAAGAAATAGATTGTGTTGGTTGCACTGCTTTCATGAAAGGTTTCCTTTGTAAAGGGATTTTCTTTGGATACACATTTTGATCACAAAGATAAATTTCAGATTGAGATATATTTGCAGCATATGTATCCACACACTTTATTCCACTCAAAGTCATACAATCATCTATTTCCATAGCTTCCCTTTGAGCATCTTTTAAGTTTTGTAATTTCTTTTGCCTCAACAAAAATTTGATCTCAGTTTGCAATGCAACACTAAAAATAGATAACTGATTATTTTTAGTTGGTTGACTCATTTGAGGCATTTTACCAACACATCTATTAAATCTATCAATGAAACTTCTCATAGATTAATTTTCCTCCATCTTGAGTTGAACAAAATTTAATATTAATTCACCTATATCAACTAGAGATCCAAATATATCAAGAAATTTTACCTTCGGATCGTTCCAACAGGTAATGCATCCACTTTGTAAATTCTGAAACCAATCTGCAACTTCACCAATCAAGCTTCCAACAAATAATCTCACATACACATTTTCTTCTAGTACACCAAGAATGCTACAAGAAACGGTGAATTCTTTAATGTAATCTTCTGGGCATTTATTTTTATCTCCAGAAAATGTAGGAACATACACTTTCGACCTTTTAGGTAGGACTGAATGTAATTACAAAGCAATAGGCCCAAACTGAAGTCTCCATGCCTGGGCTGCAACCAAAGCCATAATAAACACTGGGATCTTTTCACCAACGATATTTTGTGAATTGATTCATGGAGTCACCAATCTCTTTTCATAGAGATAATAAAAAAAATGGAGAAAAGAAAATACTAATCTTTCGTTTATGTTTCCCTAGTGGAGTTGCCAAAAATATGTTAGTAAATAGATTTACACTTCAAAAATACCAACACAAATTAACTTATAATGCCCAAATGAAAGTACAAATGCTACTAATAGTTGGATAGATTATCATTGAATTGATAATCTTCCTTTGAATTGAGAGGTACAACTCCCTCTCAAGAGTTATAATGAATTAAACAACTGGATATGTCTTTAACCAAAAGACATGAAGGCACACTAGCATTTACCCATCAACATGGGAAAAATGTGATTAACAGATTTAAAAAGCTTAGAAAGATATGAATGAGTGACCAACAGATCGCTCATCTAATCTCCCTAAAAAAAAGAAGTAAAGTAGAATTTAACATCTTTTAATACATTTATAATCCTGGAAAATAGATGAAAAACAACATCTAAGAATGATTGGAATCATCGACAAATTTATTTCAATCAAGAAATCATATATCAAAACTAACTGATCAGACATACAAAATTTATTTTATTCTTAGATGTTTAATATAATGACCAACTGATCATCATATCTTTGCACAAAAAGACCAGCTCTGCAAAAGTAAAAATAAAATATAAAATATCCTCCAATCCTCTGCTATAAATTTAGACCATAAATAATTTTCAGCCTCTTTCTCAGTTAACTGATTCTTGGATACTTTCACCTTGTTCTTTCACTTCTCGTAACTTTTCAATTTTATCCCATAACTAATTCTTGAAAAATCTTTTCCATTCATTCCTAAAGTTTTTCTCTCTTTTTTTAGAACATGATATCTTTATAAACTATTGATTTTAAAGTTTATAAAGATATAGCTTAACATATTAAATGATAATTTGACAAGTGGCATTTGAATATGTCAAACAAAAAATTAAAACATTTTAATGCTAGGGCAGATGAAAATGTTTATGACAGAAAAAATAGGTCTTCATACGAGGGGCATATCATTTTAATCCACCATTGGATCAAGCTCATTTTTCGATATGTGGTCTAAAACCTAGTTACCTAAATTCTGGTTGGAGTGATTGAGCACATTATTTTGGAGTGAAAATTTATGCATCTCTGAGTACATGTATATAAAACTGGAGAAAATCAGATTTCTTCATCTTCTCTTGCATTCTTTCATTTGGCTTATCTGTCAATGTTGAGCATAAATGGAATTGAATTATCCAGTATTTATATATGTAGGCACCACTTTGGATTATTCATAATCATCAAACCATGTCTTGGAATTAAAAAGCATGCATCTATTCCTTCCAGTAAATTGGATTTCCAAACTTCTGCAACTTTTGAACTCTGAAACTCAACTTGAATCATTCTGAATGCTTGAAATTGAAGAGCTGCCCCTTAGTACATTTACAAAGAAATGAACCATCATAAAAGGCATGGAATGACTACCACCCAAGGCTTGTTACAATTTACACCTGACAGTTGAACCTTGAACTTTGAACTAAAATAGTTCAAGGTTTGTAGTTCAATGGAAGGACCGAATTTGTGACACATGTCACTTACTTCACATAGCTCAAAAGGATGAAAAACATGGAAGCCAATATATGACAAGAAAGAAAAGGTGGTAACAATATGTAAGTGCCAATCTCTACCTATCTTATTAATTGTTCTGTGTAATATTTTTAGTAATGTCTTGTTAGAAGCTTCAGCTTGGCCATTATTTTGAGGGTAGTAAATTGAGTACCAGTGTTGTTTAATCTTGAATTTATTACATAGCTGTTTGAGATCCTTATTTTTAAATTGTCCTAAATTATCAATAACTATGGAGGAAGGTATGTCATAATGATAGATGATTTGATTCAATATGAATAGGAACACTTGTTTTCATGTAGCAATTGAGAGAGGAACAAACTCAACCCATTTTATAAAATATTACATTGCAGAGTTAATGAATTTGTGCCCACTGGATGAGTTAGGGTGGATTTGACCCACCAAATCAAAAGCTTGTTGTTGAAAAGGAAAATGTGTAATAAAAGGGATAAGTTCCCTTCCAGGAACTTGAATCAGGTTCCCATGTATCTTACATTTTTTGTAAGATTTAGCATAGTGTACGATGTGCTTTTACATATTAGGCCAATAGTAACCAGCCCTTAGTATTTTTGGAGCTAACGCAAGACCATTAGAGTGAGACCCACATACTCCATCATGGACTTCAGCTAACACACACTTAGACTCATCTTTCTATAAGAACCTAAGAAGTGTTCTATCTAAGCCCTTTCTAAACAAGTCACCAGAGATGATGGTATAATGAGAAGCATTGCGAATGATTTTTATTTTTTCATTGTGTGTTAGGTTATTAGGAATGATTTGATGATAAAGGTAAGCGTGGATTTTAGCATAGCGAGAGGATTCATGACTAATGATAGTGAAAATCACATGGTTGTCAAGAGAGTTACAGGTGGGGTAGGGTAGTTCTTCCACTAGGAATTGAAATCTTGATTCATGTTCTTCGAACTATAAGATATAAGCTAAAGTGTCCATAAAATTAGTTACCCTATTTTCAGCTCTAGGAATCTATTGAAATGTGATAAAAGAAAAGTATCTTTTTAGGTTATCAATCATATTTTTGTAGGGAATTAATGTTTCATCTTTTTTTTGATAGTCATTATTAGTTTGATAGATAACTAGCTGTGACTATCCAAAGATATGTAGCTCAACAATCCTCCATTCAATAGCTAGGTTGATTCCATTTGTCAAAGCCTCATATTGTTGTATGTTATTTGTGCAAGGAAACAATAATTTTTAGGACTTTGGAATAGTATATCCATGAGGTGAAATAAACAAAATTCCAGCTCCAACACCATTTTGTGTGTGAGATCTATGAAATAATATTTTCTAGGTGTGTTAAGTTACATAAATGATGGAAGCATCAAGAAAGTGAATATGTATAGGAGAATCATATGGTATAGGATATTCATATAATTGATTAGTAAGTGTCCATCCTTTTTATCGCTTCACGATCAATGTATTCAATGTCAAATTCGGAAAGAATCATCATCCATTTAGCCAACCGAACAGTGAGAGTAGCTTTGTTTAGCAAGTATTTCAGAAGATCAATTTTGGTGATAAGCTATGTAGTATGTACTAGCATGTAGTGTTTGAGTTTTTGAGATGTAGACACCACTGCTTGACAAGCTTTCTCAATATTGTTATAATTGATCTCATAGGCAACCAGTGTTTTGCTGATGTAGTATATATCTCTTTCTTTTCCATTTTTATCTTGATGTGGTAATAATGCTCATGGGGATGTAGTTGTTGTTGAGATGTATAAAATGATAGGTTTCCCGGGGATAGGAGGCATTAAAATTAGAGGTTTATCCAAATATTCCATGATTTGTAAGAGACTATTTTCACATTCTTCATTCCAAGTACATGTAGCTCCTTTGTGTAGATTTTTGTTGAAAGGTTGAGCTTTTTCACCAAGTTGAGATATGAATCTCCTAATAGACTGAAGATGTCCTTGTAGAATCCTTAGTTTGACTTATATTTTTAGGAGGTGGCATTTCCATTATTTCTTGGAATTTTTTGGGGTCAACCACAATTCCTTTTGTTGAAGTGATATACCCAAGTAATTTTCTTGAGGTGACACCAAAAGCACATTTCTTTGGATTTAACTTGAGCTGAAATTGTTCCATTCTGTCAAATATTAAACTCAAGTCTGCAATATGTGTATTCCTCTTTTTAGACTTAGCCAAGGTATCATCCATCTAATCTTTCTTATTTTCATGCATCATATTGTGAAATATTATAGTCATAGCTCTTTGATATGTAGCTCCTATATTTTTTAATCCAAATGGCATGATGCTCCAATACAAGGTTTCCCATGTGCATGTGAAGGCATTATTTTCTTGATCTTTAGGTGATATTTTGATTTGATTATATCCTAAGAAACCATCCATAAGGGAATACATTTCATATCCTATAGTCATGTCCACTATCTTGTCTATGTTTGGAAGTGGAAAGTCATCCTTAGGGAATTCTTTATTGAGATATCAAAAATATGTCCATGTACACGAATAGATTTATCATGTTTAGAAATAGGGACAATATTATAGATCTATTTAGCATAGTCAATAGCCCTTATGAATCATGCGGTCAAGAGTTTCTCTAATTCTTCTTTGACCAAAAGAGCTATATGTGGATGCATCTTTCTTAACTTTTGTTTTACTAGATTGATACTAGGAGCTATAGATAGATGATGCATAATGATATTAGTGTCAAGCCCTAGCATGTCTGAATATGTCCATGAAAATTTTATCTTCTTTTCTTTGAAAAATTTAGTGAACTATTGTTTCTCATCTGATGAAAAAGATCGAGCTAGATGTATAAGCTGAGGTGCTTCAGTTGTCGAAAGATTTACAACTTGTGTCGGCTCTATTAAGATTGAAGATCTTTCCTAAAAATAACTAGGCATATTACTAGGTACCTCATCTTTAGGATACTCAAAGATGTTTTCACCCTCAAATACATCTTTTATTTTTACTTTTTTTGGTTCTGACACCAGCACAAAGTGGTTTTCACCATCAGAACACTGATTCTTTTTCATTTTTCATTTTATTTTTTTACTAAGGTACTTGATATCTATTTCATTCTCACTTATCTCTAGTTCACTGGTGGAATAAACCATAGGTTCAATGGTATTAAGGTATTAGACAATTTCATAGTCATTTTGGAAGTTAGGTAATGTAGGTGGCAAGTTTTGTTCTGACTAATCAATTAAGTTAGGATATTTAAGTGGGAGGGAAGGGATGGGTTCCAAGGTATTAATTTTATGGGAATCATCTCCAAGGACAAGATATTCAGATCTTATAAGGTCTCTTTCAAAAGTACCTAGATCAATTTGATTCCTAGTGTTGTCAACTTGATCAATGAGAGCGATATGTAAGGTTGACTTGTCAAGCCCTATGAGTGACTCATCTACCACCTCATTTTGTTGTATAGGTATGGAATAAATTAATCCATACTTCCCTTGAATCAAATGAGAGATATTCCCATTTAGGTTCTTATGTTTTGATATATCTGTCTCTTTCTAGGAGTTGTTCCATGTTTCTACGGATATGCTCCCTATTAAGATCCTCAAATTTTGATTCTTCATTGTGATGGGGTGTAGAATTTTCATCATCATGTTCAAGTGGAGGTCCTTCTTCATTACAATAGATAGAAGTGCAAGGAACAAAGTTATCAATATCTTGATCAAGAATAGGAGTAGACAAATTTTCTTCTTTAGATTCATTGTTTTAAGGAGATGAGTCAAAAACTAGTTGTGTGTTGGAAAATCCCAGTCCAATCTTATCCTTAAATTTTATCCCCTTAGTATGACTCTTAGGCTCAATGAGAGCATGTATTTTGTCACTTAGAGGTCGATTCCTAGGATAACCCATCTTAGTTAAGGATTCATATTGTTTTCCATATTTTTTAGGAGGTATTGTAGCATTAAGTATGACCTCTTCAAGTTCTTTTCCTTTATAAATCCATTCTCTAATAGCTTTTTCTTCTCTTTCATCTTCTAAAGGTACCGGGGAATGAAAAAAAGGACCATAGAAAGTCATGGTAGTAGATGAAGGTGCTTTATTTTCTGAAGGTTTCCCATAAGAGTGAGGGGGAAATGGGAGTGTAGTAATAGAAACAAGTCGATATTATCCCATTCTGATGTTCATCATTTTTAGTTTCTTTTCACAATTGGTGAGAGTGGTGTTTTCATCAGCAACCTTTTTATTTGGTACCAAGGTCTCAACAATAAGTTCATTAATACACATTGAATTATCTCCTAGGATAGAGATCTTGGTCTTGTTAAAAATGATTTTTATGCACTGATGATAAGTAGAGGGGATTACTTGCATGTCATGAATCCAAGGTCTTCCTAGTAGTATGTTATAGGCAAGAGGGATATCAAGAACTTGGAATGTCACCTATTTTTCAAATGGGACAACCCAAATGGGTAATACAATTAGTCATTTAGAGGACCTTTCAACTTCATCATAATCCTTAATAGTGATCTTCTTATTGAATCTATAGTGAATTCTGATAATCTCAGTTGCTTGATTACATTAAAGGAACAAATATTTAACCCATCGTCATTACCTACATCACCCGTTTGACTCTGGTATGATAGATTTGAATTCCAATGAGCAAGGTGAGGTTATGTGGATGGCTTAGGGATTTTTCATCTTCCTCTTAAAAGGAAAGGTAATGTGAAGTAGTAATATGATTGACCATAGTTTGGAATTGATCAATATCAATGTTCTTAGGGACATTGGCTATTTGTAAAGCCTTCTTAAGATTTCCCTATGCGTAGGTGATAATTCTAGTAAATAAAATATTGAGATTTCAGTGGGAGTTATCTAAAGTTGATCCACTAAAATGTAGCTAGATTTTTTAGAAGAGGTTTTCTTAGAAGAGGTTGTCACTTTGGGATTTACTTTTTTTGAAGAATTTGGTCCCATGAGCATGACTTTGGGTTGACTTCTTGTAATATCATTGAGACTTTCCCCAAATGAAGGGGGATTTGTGCCTCTAAGCATTTTCATGTGACTGGAGTCATTGGAGGAATTAGGACTCCTTAAGATGACATTGATAATCTCATTAAGATATGAATCATAGTTAGGTCCATTATATTTCACCATGTTAAGACTTTCATCCCTTGGTTCAAGCATGTTGATGATATTGTCATTGTTTTTATAGGTGTAGTTAATCTTATCCCCTTCATCTTTCTAAGATGTTGGCACTTCTCCTTTATCATAATTAGGGAGTGGTTCCTTAAAAGATTAGTGATCAGAATTCTTGACAAGGCCATCTACGCCAACTTTTCCACTTTCAATAAGGTCATGAATAATATATTTTATCCTTACACAGTTATCATTCTTATATCCCCTTTTTTTATGGTATTCATAGTAATGATTATCATTCCACCATTTAGGTTTTATCTCTGGTTCATAAGGCTTAGAAAATTATGGTAATGTAATAATATTGTTGGAAAACAATGTCTTGAGAATCATATCATACAAGTCTCCCAAAGGTTTGAAATCATGCCTAGGCTTAGGTATCCATGGAGGTCTTGTATTTTTGGATTCATTGGTCTTTACAACCTCTTGTTGATGAGTTGTTAAGATAACATTAGCCAAATTGAAGATGGGTTCCTTAGACTTAGTTTCATCAATGACACCATTGCTAACAATATGCTTATTTTTGTTCATAGGATTTCTCTTTGTTTAGAGTTATTTCAGCTTTCTTGACCAAGACATTTTCTATATGAAAGGAACTTTCAATCATGTCATTATAAGTGGAGAAAAATTGCTTCTGAAGATCATAGTGTAATTTAGGAATAAGGTTGTTGACAATGATGTCAATCTTTTCATTCTCAGGGAGTTGTCGAGGATATCTGCAGTGCAAGTTTCTCCATCTTTGCAGGAATGTGACAAATGGCTCACCTTTCTTTTGCATGATATTGCATAAGTGAAGAATAGTTATTGGATGTTGAATATTGTTGTATGAAAATTTGCACAAGTTCATCAAAAGACTTAAGTGAAGGAGTAATCTTTTTTAACAATTGCATGGCTTTTCCACTTAGACTTGTAGGGAAGAATCACATAAGATATGTGTTATCATGTATGAAGTCCATACTTAGAGCATAAAAATGCCTGACATGATCATGAGGATCTCCATTACCATCATATTTATCAAATTTAGGGAACTCAATATCCCTTGGAAAAGGCATCATGTAAAAATTTTATTATCAAAAGGCAAGGCACATATAGATTCCATAAAAATTGATGAATTAGGTTTTTGCATTTATTTTCTCAAGTTTGATACTCCATCTCTCAAACTTTGTATTTCTTTTCTGGTAACTTTTAGTTTGGATGGTTCTCTTTTCTGAATCAACACATCAATATCAAAGTCATGTAGAAAATTTAATCCTTTGGAGACTAGATGTAAAAAGTATTGGTCACCATTTTGTTCTAATGTCTTTAACATAAGCTTTCTGTAACAATCATCTTGTTGAAATTTTAGGAGTTCTTCTTTAGTGATTTCTTGATCCATATTCCCTATTTGAGAATGGGAAGATCTCAGAGGTGAATCATACAAATTGTGTCAGGATCTTGGGAGAGATCTAGGTAGTGAATTATTTCCATTGTTCCATTGTAGAAATTTCTATTAAATTGTTGTGCCAATCAGGTTGCTTGTTCTTCCATGTAATCTTTTTTTTTCTAATCACATTTGTCTTAACCTATCATTTTTCTCAAAGAGTTCATTAAATTACTTGTTATGCTCTTCTGTAGACATGGTGAAAGATAGACTATTTTTGGATTTTGATGAGGCAATAGGTTTCTCATGAGTGCTATCAAAGGTGCTTCCAAAAGGGTCAAACCATATTTTGGTATTCTCCTCTTCTTTGTCAAAGATAAATTGAGAGTCTTTGTCATGGTGACACTAACGTTTGGTTGGAAAGGGCAATTTGTCAAAGATGGTTGGTGGTTTCTTACCTTGATCAATTTGGTATCTATTTGTGACTGGCATGAATAAGAGTGTAGAGAGCCAATTGAGATAATATAAGATGATTTGATCTCTATCCTAGAAAAGAAAAGTTGTTAACTTGTCAAAAAGAAAGAAAAAAGAAAAAGAGAAAGATCCAGATGACTTTTCACTAAGTGCCCAAGATGTGGGTAATATCCCTAGGTACGACACTTAATTTGTGTCAAAAGATAAAGCCAAGATAAGATAAGATAAGTGTTAGAAAGTAAAGACCACCAAGATAATTGAGAGGGGGGGTGAATCAGTTATAAGATAAATACAACTTTTATCACCATTAATAGATTTCAACCATGTAAATAATGCAAGCAACAACCATATAAAGATAAACATACACAACAACACAATAATGCAAGATATGTTGACTAGGGAACCTCTTGATCAGAGAGTAAACCCTAGTGGGAATGATGCCCATAAAAGTGATGGAAACTGCAATTGAAGCAATTGTTTTATTGTCATTGATGTCAAACCTTAACTGGTAAGACTTTTGCTATCTAAGAAAGTAGTATATCTATTTGATTATTGTGAAGGGGATAGGCAAGGTTGGTTACAATAGCACCTAAGGAAAGGTTGTGTTATCTTGATACTTCAATGAGTAATTGATTATGTGGCACAATGATAAGATAATGTATTGTTTATCTAAGTAAGAATGAAGACTAAACTGGTAAGCTTAACCTAGAAAACGTGAAGAAATATAGTTTAAGCTGAGTGATGTTAGTGTCGACCAAGCTAGTTCATGCCGAGTAAATTCGGTGTTGACCTAACATTAGTTAATTGCCGAGGAAGATAGTATTAGCCAAGGAAACAGATTTTGAGGTGACCGAGCTTTCTAATGAAGACCAAGGATTTGAACACTGTATTGACTGAGCATCAATAATTTACATTTGAGGAAGAATTCAGATGTCCAACTGACATAGTTGAATTCTTGGATTATGTAAAAGGTGTTGACTTTATTTATTGATTGTACAAAAGCATTTAATGCACTATAAAATGTTTTATTGTAAATCTATTAAGAGATTTGAGATATTTCTAGAAGGATAGATGAAGAACATAATGTTGGAAGGATTCAATGAATCTGACCTAACCCTAAGATCTACGAAGGAGATTAAGCGGCAAAGGATGTATTGACCTAATTGAGGAAGTATTAAGGAAACCTAAGCATGAGGTTGAAGAAAAGAGGATGCTGGAAGTGTTGTTGATGTTATTTACTGTCTAAGCAGAAAAGGTTGAAGGAGAAGTGGTGTGATTGCTTGAAGAGATTTTTGAGAAGATCAGTGATGGAGATGGAAACGGTTCATAGTCAGTAAGCCAACATATGTGTATGGAATTGGATTTGATATTTGCAAAGTGAGTTGTATGTTTTTGAGATCAATACTATTGTTACTTTCTAACCATTGTATCAGTCAAAATCCTTTTAACAGAGGTTGACCTAACAATCATTTGTATAAATCCTTTGAAAAAGGTTGTATTCTAATGGGATGTATGTAAGTCCCATAAAAAGGAACACTTTTAATAGAGTGGTTTAAATCCTTTAATCGGGTCACACCTGACAATGTGTTTGTAACCTTTGACAAGGTTGGCTTTTCACAGAGCTCACTTCAGAAGAGTGAAAATAATAGTAACATGTTACAAAGTGGATTTTCCCAAATTAGGTTTCCACTATAAATCCTGGTGTTAATACTTGTTTGAATGTTTTGGTTTGAACATTTCTATGTTTTACAAGTTAGATACTATTGGATAGTGGACTACAATGTTATATGTTTCTATTTTGCGATGAGTAATGGCCGAGTAGCTAGTGGTTGTTGGATCTGATTTGTTGAAGAGTTTTAAAATTTGTTTTATACATCTAGACCTGAGAACAACTGATTCACCCCCCTCTCTGTTGTTCAAAATCATATTAACAATTCGTATCAGAGCTGTTGGTTCTTATAAAGAACAAGTTTAAAGGTACTTGAAGAAAATGATTAGGATGTATAAGAAGGAGGTACCAAAGCTAAATAAGGATAACTTCACTACATGGAAAAGTTTGATGAAGTTGCATCTGGCTGGTATTGGTGATTTTGCAAAGTATTATGTTGAGCATGATTATGTCACACCCGTTGCACCTCTGACTGTCTAGGAGATGAGAGTTAAACAAGAGCACAACCAATCAATGTTGGAGATTGCATCTGCCCTAAGTTATCTAGAATTTGAAGACATCAAAGACTGCACTGATGCAAAGCAAATGTGGGACACTCTTGCAAACATCTATGGCGGTGACATAAATGTATTGAGAGGAAAAGGTGAGAGCCTAAGAGGTAAATTTGATGAAATGATAATGCAAGAAAGTGAGAATATTGCACAATATTGTTGTAGAATAAAAGAAGTTGTAAATGCTATTAGAGGAGCAAATGGAACTATTGATGATGAAACTGTAATTGTAAAAGTATTGAGAACTTTGCGTCCTATTTATGCCATCAAAATTTCTACAATTTAGGAATCTATATGTAACCCTAACAATGCTCTTACTTTGGAAATTTTGGTTGGTAAGCTTACTGCTTTTGAACTTTCTAACTATGATAACTTCACTATTGCTAATGTTGAATATGATTTTAAGTCACAAATGGTTTTGAGTAAGTCAAAGAAGGAAAAATAAAGATACATATGTGAGAGTGAAATTGAAAGTGACACATCTGATGAAGAACTTGAGGATCTAGAAGCTCTTATGGCTAGAAGACTGAAAAGGGGAAAATGAAAGTACAAAGATAAACTCCCTATGATATGTTTTTCATGTAATAAAGTTGGTCATATAGTTGCTAGATGTCCTGATAGGGATGATAGGGATGAAGAAAGAGACATCAAGCATAAAGACAAAAGAGAAGATACAGGTTACCGAAGCTACAAGGACTACAAAGGAAAAGGTAAGAAATCCTGTTATATTGCTAAAGAAGAGACTGACACTGATAGTGATGATTTTAAAATTGAAGTTATCTATGTTGCAATGAAAGATGAGTCTGATGAGGATGAGAAAACTACATTGATATCTTGTGTGAACAAAAATGATAAATGCATTATTGATAGTGGTTGTTCACATCAGATGACTAGTGACAAGAGTAAGTTTGATACCTTAGATCATTATAAAGGTAGAAGTTTGAAATTTGGTAATGATGCACCATGTCCTATTAGAGGTAAAAGATTGATTGAGATGAATGACAAGATCACTTTTGATAATGCTTTAGATTTGGTTCATACTGACCTTTGTGGACCTATGGGTGTACAAAGTTATTGTGGTGCTAGATATTTTATCTTGTTTGTCGATGGTTATACCCGAATGATCACTGTAATGTTCTTAAAAGAAAATTTTGATGCTTTTAAAATTTTTAAGTGGTATTTGAGTAAGGTTGAAAAGGAGATAGGTAGGAACCTGAAGTGTTTGAGATCTGACCGAGGTGGACAATTTATTGTTGGAGATTTTTCAGCAAGCCAGTGTTGACTATATGTTTGTCATTGATAAAAACATATGGTAAGTAGTATGCATTGAAGACTCATGAAGTAAGCTTTGAGTATATGTTGCATGGACATGTTATCAGGATGATATCATGGATGCAGAGGTTAACTATTAGTATAAATAGCTATATACCAGCTTATGTCACCAGTGTTCCTAATAGACTAACCTGTAGTATTTTGTGTATGGTTGTCCGTATAGTTATCATGGAGCATTGCACGTTTGGATATGTGATGGAGACATGTGATTGATGTTACATTCATGGATGCAAAGTCTGATGATCAATAGAAGTAAAGTTATGTAGTCGCTATTTAGCAGTAGTAGTTTCTTGTGTTTATCTAGAAGAGTCGACATAGATTATATTGGTTATGGAGTTGTGCCTATCATTTCGGTATGCACCCTTGGATTAGCACTTGGAGAATAGTTATTAATTTTTAGTTAAGAGCACATGATGTAATTCAGCTTGAGGAGAAAGATCCAGTTATTTTTGTAGAGATGACAGTGTGTAGTGAGTGTCTACAATTATCTTATTGGATGAGTCCTAGTATGTGTTGCGTTTATAGTAGAGCTGACTGAATTATTATTGGAGATTGTAATGGATTCTCTAATATGATTTCAAGGTGGTTCTAATAGGCTAACTTGATAATATCATTTAGAGGAAAGATATTTATAGGCAGTCATTTGTGATTGCTAGAGTATGGTTCATAGTTGATTGTGTAGAGCAGAGCAGACTATGCAAAGTGTTGAGTCATCAGAAAAGGGTCTATGTGACCAAGTAAAGTATTTGTGCTATACATTGGAACTAATCTAGATAGAAGGTCAAAGTGCAGTTCACCAAGATCCAGATATAGTGTGTATCTATTATTCAAAAGGTTGTAGTCTTCACCCTTTGAGCAGTGTTCTCTCGGACAATGTGTCCTCACCCCTAATAGGGTTAATTATAAAAGATATCTAAGAGGGTCCGACCCTTGACCAGGTCTACTATACTAAACATATTGTAAATCAACTCCTAACATGGTTAAGGATCTTCTAACAAGGATCATAGTACACTAGTATAGAATATTAATGGGTGTGAATTCCCTCCAGGGTTTTTACCTATTTGGGTTTCCCCATAACCAAAATATTGTTTTTGTGTTCAAGTGTTCTCCCATTGTGTTTATGCTTTATGTTTAAGTATACTTAATTGGATAAAGAATTAAAACTTGTAGATAACTGATTGACTCCCCCTCCCCCGCCCCTCTCTCAGTTATCTCTTTGGACTATTCCTAGCAATTGATATTAGAGCCAAGTGCCTCAGAGAGAAAGTTCAACAGCTTGAGGTTGATCAGATGGCATTGTTCAGAAAATAAATTCTTAAGTTTGATGGAGAAAATTATCTTGACTGGAAGAACAAGATAGTGGCACATTTGCAATGCATTGCATTTAAAGTTTTTTATGTTACTATCAAAGATGTCAAGATCCCTACTTTAGAAGACCTTGCAAAGGATGATTCTATTGAAAAGAAAAAGGAATTGTTTCATCAGAATGCAATAGCCAAAGAATCCCTTATCAATGCCCTATATGATAGTGAGGTTTTAGAAATAAAGAAATTAGATATAGCCCACAAAATATGGAAGTACCTAGAAGACATATTTGAAGGAGACAAACAAGCAAAGGATGCATGTAGGAAAACTTGGAAGAAAAGATACAATGCATTATAGATGCTACCTGAAGAGAACATCAAAGCTTACGACCAAAATATTAATGAACTAGTTGCAAGAATCAGGAAGAACGGTGGAGAGATCTCAAAAGAGGACATTATGGATAAATTGATTACCACTCTCACGCCAGAATATGAAAACAAGATCAATATACTTAATGATACCATGCATCTTACATCAAATTTCAAAAGAGAGACCTTGATCAGCAAAATTTCAGCTTTTGAGATTTCAAGATTGAAGACATAACCTAAAAGTGAAAGAGTCTTCAAGTCATCAGTCCATGGTAAGAAATCTGCAAACACCTCTGGTAATTTTGATGATGATGAAGAAGAGAAAACACTAGATGACTTCATTGCTATGATTGCTAAAAGAGAAAATAAAGGAAAAGGAAAATATGAAGGTCAATTACCATTCAAATGCTTTTCATGTAATAAGATTGGTCACTTTGCATCTAAGTGTCCTACAAGAGTTAAAAAGTTCAACAATAACTATAAGCCTAAGTATACAAAGGAATGTTACTATGCTAGAGGTGGAGTATCAGATGAAGAATTAGGAGAAGAGGAGATTGGATTAATTTCTCTTGAAGATGAAAAGAATTCACAAGAGTTACCACTAATTTTACAAGCAGACATCAGAACAAATTGTATCATTGACAGTGGTTGCTCACATCACATGACAGGTGACAAAGATAGATTTGTTCATTTGGATAGATACAAAGGAGGCATGGTCAGATTTGGAGATAACACTCCACACCTATCATTGGTAGAGGAGCCATCACCCTAGATGGAAAGAACATCACTAATGATGTTCTTTATGTCGATGGTTTGAAACATAACCTACTAAGTGTTGGGTAGTTTCTTGACAAAGGCTACATATTGGAGTTCAATGGATACAAGTGTATTATTAACAACAAGGAAGGAGAAACAATTTCATTAGGTTCAAAGACTAAAGGTAATGTTTTTCATCTTAATCCAGAAGAAATTTGTTTTATTGCTAAAGTAAATGACAATTGGCTATGGCAAAAAAGACTATGTCATATCAATTTTGATAACATAGTAAAGATTAGTAATGTTAAGGTAGTAAGAGACCTACCTAGCATAGCAAAGGTAGTTGATACTATATGCAAGGAATGTGTAGTGGGAAAGAATGTGAGGAATTCATTCAGGAGAAAGCATAATTCAATAGAGAACAAGCTAGATCTGATTCGTACAAACCTATGTGGACCAATTCAAACAAGATCATACTATGGTGAATGATATTTCATTTTTTTTGTAGATGATTATTCAAGAATGATGTGGGTTGAATTCTTGAAAGATAACTCAGAAGCATTTGAGAAGCTCAAAATATTCAAAGCTAAGGTTGAGAATGAATCTGGACTTAAGATAAAATGTCTAAGGTTGGATAAAGGAGGAGAATTCACCTCTGACAGATTCTCCAAGTATTGTGAAGAACATACCAGTATAAAGAGATAGTTAAGTGCACCTAGAACACCTTTGCAGAATGGGATTATAGAGAGAAGAAACAAGATTATCCTTGACATAGTGTGCACCATCATGATTGAAAGAAAAGCTGTACATACCCATTGGAGAGATGCGGTCAATACAACAGTCTATACAATCAATAGAATACAATTAAGGCCTGGTACAGACAAGACACCTTATGATATATGGTTTGGTATTGTTCCGACAGTAAAATACTTTAGAATCTTTGGAAGCAAGTGCTACATCAAGAGGGATGAAGTAGTAGGTAAGTTTGATGCAAGAAGTGATGAAGGTATTTTTCTTGGTACTCTACTAAAAGTAAAGCTTATAGATGTTTTAACTTAAGATTGAACAATATCAATGAAAGTGCTGATGTTAAGATTGATGAGAAATTTATGGTTCAAGAAAGATATAATGATTACTCACCTATGATTAAAGATTAACCTAGACCCTCCACTAGTGAGACAATTGTTGAAGAGATGTTTGACAATATCAATGTATTGTTCAATGACCCTGAACTAAGTGAAGAAGAAACTCAAAAGGAAGATGAGACAGTATCACCTAAATTTCAAAAGTTTATATCTAGAAACCATTCCAAGAATGACATCATTGGAGATCAGAGTAGCAAAGTCTTAACTAGATCACAAGAAAAGAATTCAGCTAGCAATGAGGTGGTATGTTTACTATCTTAGACTAAACCTTTAAGTGTCGAAGATGCATGTAATGATTTAGATTGGCATGATGCTATGAAAGAACTAGATCAAATTATTAAGAATTACACTTGGGAACTGGTCCCAAGACCTAGTGATAAGAATGTGATTGGAACAAAGTGGATTTTCAGAAACAAGATGAATGAAAATGGTACAATAGTGAGAAATAAAGAAAGGTTAGTATGTAAGGGATATGCGCAAAGAGAAGGCATTGTTTATTTAGACACATTTGCACCTGTGAGTAGATTAGAAGCTATTGAGTTGTTTCTAGCTTATGCAACAATCAAAAACTTCAAAGTATATTAGATGGATGTCAAGTCAACATTCTTGAATGGAGATTTGAAAGAAGAAGTATACATTGAGTAGCCGGAAGGACTCACCTTATCAGATAGACTTGATATGGTATGCAGATTGAAGAAATCCCTCTATGGACTTAAGAAAACCCCTAGAGCATGCTATGAGAGACTAGATGGATATCTAACAAAGATTGGATTCAAGAAAGGAGCAAAAGACTGTAATCTATTCATAAGAGAAACATCTGAAGATTTACTACTTGTAGCTATATTTGTTGATGACATTATCTTTGGAGGTAATGACAAACTTAGTGCTGAATTTGCTAAGGAGATGCAGAGTGAATTTGAGATGAGCATGATTGGACCTATCAAATACTTTTTGGGATTGAATGTGCAACAAACAAAGAAAGGTATTTTCATTAATTAGTCCAAGTATGTAAAAGAGATATTAATGAAATTCAAGATGGATGATTGCAAGCCAGTAGGGACACCTATGATAACTGGATGCAAGCTTAAAAAAGAAGATGACTCACTAGCAATAGATATAACATCTTACAAGTCTATGATTAGAAAACTTATTTATCTTACTCAGACCAGACCAGATATTTCAAATGTAGTTGGCATTGTTGGAAGATTCACAGCAGAGCCTAAAAAATGTCACCTCATGGTAGTAAAAAGAATATTTAGATACTTGCAAGGACTATAGACTATGGTCTATGGTATCCCAATTTCAAAAATGTTGAGCTTCATGTATATACTGATGCAGATTGGGTAGGATGCATTGATGATAGAAAGAGTACATAAGGAGGAGTAGTGTTTCTTGGTGATAGAATTGTCACTTGGACAAGCAAGAAGCAAAACTATGTCTCTCAGTCAACAACAAAAGTGGAGTATGTTGCATTAGCCCTAAATTATTCTACAATTGTTTGGATCAACCAAATGATAAAAGGATTTTGGAATTTAGATTGATTATCCTATTGTTATACATTGTGATAACACTAGCACTATCAATATGTCAAAGAACCCTGTGATGCATACAAAGACAAAATACATTGAGATCAAGTATCACTTCCTAAGAGAGAAAGTAGCAAAAAAAGAAGTTAAGTTGGACTATGTGACTACTAAAGATAAGCTAGTAGACATATTTACAAAGCCCTTGCCAAAGGATACTTTTGATTATCTTAGGGAGAAGTTGGGAGTAATTCCCTTCCTTGATTCTGCCTAGAAGAAAGAAGAAAGAGCTTCAGTCCTCAGGGACTGATGGATGGTTGACTACCCTACCTCAGGAGTAGTACCAATGCTTAAACTATTTGGTCCCCTTTTCCATTGATGTCAAAGGGGGAGTAATATATAGTCATGAAAAACATAAGTAAAAGGAGTAATATACTAAGGGGGAGTAGTATTCAGTTATGGAAGCAGTTCAGTTGAGGAAATGGAGAATGTTGAAGAATATTGCAGTAGAAGGAGAATTAATCCTTGGGGGAGTTTTTAAGAGGAAATGAAGAATGTTATAAAAGAAATGTTCATTTAGGTTGTTGGTATTTTTCATTCCATATGTTGCCATCAATGCCAAAGGGGTACATTGTTGCAGATTTGCCAGAAATCTAGTGCTGACTGTATGTTTTTCATTGATGACAACATATGGTAAGTAGCATGTGTTTAAGAGTCATGAAGTAAGCTTTGAGTATATGTTGCATTGACATGTTATCAGCATGATATCATGGATGTAGAGGTTAACTATTAGTACTGATAGTTATATAGCAGCTAATGTTAGTAGTGTTCCTGATAGAGTAATAGGTAGTATTTTGTGTATGGTTGTCTGTACAGTTATCATGGAGCCTTGCACATTTGGATATGTGATAGAGACATGCAAGTGATGTTACATTCATGGATGCAGAGTTTGATGATCAATAGAAGTAAATTTATGCAATCACTATTCAGGAGTAGCAGTTTCCTATGTTTATCCAGAAGAGCCGACAAAGATTATATTGGTTCTGGAGTTGCACCTATCATTTCGGTATGCGCCCTTGGATTAGTGCTTGGTGAAGAGTTATTAATGTTTTTTTAAGAGTGCATGATGTAATTCAGCTTGAGGAGAAAGAACCAATTAGTTTTGTAGAGCCGACAGTGTGTAGCATGTATCTACAATTATCTTATTAGACAGGTCCTAGAATGTGTTGCGTGCATAGTAGAGATGACTGAATTATTATTGGAGTTTACATTATGGATTCTCTAATATGATTTCAAGGTGGTTCTAATAGGCCGAATTGATTATATCATTTAGAGGAAATATATTTATAGGCAGTCATTTGTGATTGATAGAGTGTGGTTGATAGTTGATTGTGAAGAGCAGAGAAAAGTGTGTGAAGTGTTGAGCCATCAGAAGAAGGTCTATGTGACCAAGTAAAGTCTTTGTGCTATACATTGGAACTAATCTAGACAGTAGGTCAAAGCTCAGTTCACCAAGATCTAGATATAGTTTGTATCTATTATTCAGAAGGTTGTAGCCTTCAGTCTTTGAGCAGTGTGTTCTTGGATAGTGTGTGCTCACCCCTAACAGGGTTAATTGTAAAAGACTCCTAATAGGGTCTGACCCTTGACCAAGTCTACTATACTAAAAATATTGTAAAGAAACTCCTAACAGGGTTAAGGATCTTCTAACAAGGATCATAATACACTAGTACAAAATATTAGTGGGTGTTAATTCCCACCAGGGTTTTTACCTATTTGGGTTTCCCCGTAACTAAAATATTGTTGTTGTGTTCAAGTGTTCTCCCATTGTGTTTATTATTTATGTTTAAGTATAATTAATTGGATAAAGAATTGAAACTTGTAGATAACTGATTCACCCCCCTCCCTCCCCCTCTTAGTTATCTCTTGGGACTATTCCCAACATTTATATCCAATGAATTAAATCTGTTTGCAATGATAGAGAGATCAAAAGAGAGATGTCTGCACCAAGAAATTCTCCATAGAAGGAACATATCTATTATGGATTGTGTATGGACATTAATGATTGAAATGAAAGTTGCACAAAAGTACTACAGAGAAGTTGTAAGTATAGTTGTTTATACTCTTAACTGAGTATAGATTAAAAAAAAGGTACAAATCTAACACCTTATGAGCTATGGCATGGGTATGCACCTAATGTAAAGTACTTTGGAATTTTTGGAAGAAAATGCTACATACTAAAGGACAATAGGAATGAAAAGTTGTAGTATGTTGTACATAGTAGACTAGATATTGCTTTAGCTATTGGGATTGTGGAAAGATTCTCTGCCAATCCTAAGGAAACTCACATGATGGTTGTCAAAAGGATAATGAGATATTTGAAAGGGACTGCTGACTATGGATTGTACTACAAGAAGCATGAGAAGTTTGAACTGAGAGTGTATACTAATGCTGATTGGGAAGGAAATATGGATGACAAAAAGAGTACTAGTGGTGGAGCTTTCTTTCTTGGATAGAGATTATTTTCCTAGATAAGAAAGAAACAAAATTGCATTTCCCAATCTATTGCTGAAGCTGAGTATGTGGCTTCAGAAGTGAACTTTTCAAACCTGGTATGGATAAAACAATTATTGGTAGGCATGAAAGAAGAGATCACTGAACCAGTTGTCATCTACTATGACAATACAAGTGCTATCAACATCTCTAAGAATCCAGTGATACACACAAAGACCAAACACATTGCCATCAAGTATCACTACTTGAGGGAACCGGTACAAGATAAAGAGGTCCGAATGGAATATGTGAATACAAAGAAATAACTAGTAGACATATTCACTAAAGCTTTACCTAAAGAAGCTCATGAACATTTGAGAGGTCAATTAGGGGTTCTTCCCCTAGCTGAGGCTTCCTAGTCAAGCTAGGAGCACTGTATCAAATGTGCTTCAAAGAGTATCTGACAAATTGATGCAGAGACAGGTCACACTTTAGGAACAACCTAGAGTTGTGAAAAGTATAGCAAAGCCAAGAATCAGTCATAAGCAAAGATGACAGAGTGAGAAATACTGTTACTGAACTAAAAAATGATATCTAGATCTGCAGGATGTATGTTTTAGTTGCTTCTTTGGCATTTTTGTCAAAGAGGGAGATGATCACAGATGAATACACATGGTGAGATTTCATGGAAGTCAAGTAAGAGGGAGAGATTCAGTGGATGGTCATACAAGCATGGCTAATTGATTTTGTATCAGAATGAAGATAAGGATATTATAAATATTTCTGATGGATAGATAAGTTTTGGATTGGTTGTTGATTCATGTGTTATTCATATGGTGTTGCCATCAATGCCAAAGAGGGAGATTGTTGGAAAATACAATTGAAGCAATTATTGTATTGTCATTGATGTCAAACCTTAACTAGTAAGACTGTTGCTATCTAAGAAAGTACTTATCTATTTGATTGTTGTGAAGGGGATAGGCAAGGTTGGTAACAATAGCATCTAAGGAAAGGTTGAGTTATCTTGATACTTCAATGAGTACTTCATTATGTGCCACATATGATAAGATAATGTATTGTTTATCTAAGTAAGAATGAAGACCAAATTGGTAGGCTTAACTGAGAAAAAGTGAATAAATCTAGTTTAAGCCGAGTGATGTTAGTGTCGACCGAGCTAGTTCATGCCGAGTAAATTTAGTGTTGACCAAACATCAGTTAATTGTCGAGGAAGCCAATATTAGCCAAGGAAATAGTTTTTTGAGGTGACCAAACTTTCTATTGAAGACTGAGGAGTTGAACATTGTATTGACTGAGCATCAATAATTTACATTTGAGGAAGAATTCGGATGTCCAGCTGACATAGTTGAATTCTTGGATTATGTAAAATGTTTTGAATTTATTTATTGATTATACAAAAGCATTTAATGCACTATAAAATGTTTTATTGTAAATATATTAAGAGATTTGATATATTTCTAGAAGGATAGACGAAGAACATAAAGTTGGAAGGAACATATCTATTATGGATTGTGTAAGGACATTAATGATTGAAATGAAAGTTGCACAAAAGTACCGGAGAGAAGTTGTAAGTATAGCTGTTTATACTCTTAACCGAGTATAGATTTTAAAAAAAGGTACAAATCTGACACCTTATGAGCTATGGCATGGGTATGCACCTAATGTAAAGTACTTTGGAATTTTTGGAAGAAAATGCTACATACTAAAGGACAGTAGGAATGAAAAGTTGTAGTATGTTGTACATAGTAGACTAGATATTGCTTTAGCTATTGGGATTGTGGAAAGATTCTCTGCCAATCCTAAGGAAACTCACATGATGGTTGTCAAAAGGATAATGAGATATTTGAAAGGGACTGCTGACTATGGATTGTACTACAAGAAGCATGAGAAGTTTGAGCTGAGAGTGTATACTAATGCTGATTGGAAAGGAAATATGGATGAAAAAAAGAGTACTAGTGGTGGAGCTTTCTTTCTTGGATAGAGATTATTCTCCTAGATAAGAAAGAAACAAAATTGCATTTCCCAATCTATTGCTGAAGCTGAGTATGTGGCTTCAGAAGTGAACTGTTCAAACCTGGTATGGATAAAACAATTATTGGTAGGCATGAAAGAAGAGATCACTAAACCATTTGTCATCTATTATGACAACACAAGTGCTATCAACATCTCTAAGAATCCAGTGATACACACAAAGACCAAACACATTGCGATCAAGTATCACTACTTGAGGGAACCGGTACAAGATAAAGAGGTCCGAATGGAATATGTGAATACAAAGGAACAACTAGCAGACATATTCACTAAAGCTTTACCTAAAGAAGCTCATGAATATTTGAGAGGTCAATTAGGGGTTCTTCCCCTAGCTGAGGCTTCCTAGTCAAGCTAGAAGCACTGCATCAAATGTGCTTCAAAGAGTATCTAAAAAATTGATGCAGAGACATGTCACACTTTAGGAATGACCTAGAGTTGTGAAAAGTATAGCAAAGCCAAGAATCAATCATAAGAAAAGATGGTAGAGTGCGAAATACTGTTACTGAATTGAAAAATGATATCTAGATCTGCAGGATGTATGTTTTAGTTGCTTCTTTGGCATTTTTGTCAAAGAGGGAGATGATCACAGATGAATACACATGGTGAGATTTCATGGAAGTCAAGTAAGAGGGAGAGATTCAGTGGATGGTCATACAAGCATGGCTAATTGATTCTGTATCAGAATGAAGATAAGGATATTATAAATATTTCTGATAGATAGATAAGTTTTGGATTGGTTGCTGATTCATGTGTTATTCATATGGTGTTGCCATTAATGCCAAAGAGGGAGATTGTTGGAAAATACAATTGAAGCAATTATTGTATTGTCATTGATGTCAAACCTTAACTAGTAAGACTGTTGCTATCTAAGAAAGTACTTATCTATTTGATTGTTGTGAAGGGGATAGGCAAGGTTGGTAACAATAGCATCTAAGGAAAGGTTGAGTTATCTTGATACTTCAATGAGTACTTCATTATGTGGCACTATGATAAGATAATGTATTGTTTATCTAAGTAAGAATGAAGACTAAATTGGTAGGCTTAACCGAGCAAAAGTGAAGAAATCTAGTTTAAGCCGAGTGATGCTAGTGTTGACCGAGCTAGTTCATGCCGAGTAAATTCAGTGTTGACCAAACATCAGTTAATTGTTGAGGAAGCCAATATTAGCCAAGGAAATAGTTTTTGAGGTGACCAAGCTTTCTATTGAAGACCAAGGAGTTGAACATTGTATTGACCGAGCATCGGTAATTTACATTTGAGGAAGAATTTAGATGTCTAGCCGACATAGTTGAATTCTTGGATTATGTAAAATGTGTTTAATTTATTTATTGATTGTACAAAAGAATTTAATGCACTATAAAATTTTTTATTGTAAATCTATTAAGAGATTTGATATATTTCTAGAAGGATAGATGAAGAACATGAAGTTGGAAGGATTCAATGAATCTGACCTAACCCTAAGATCTACGAAGGAGATTAAGCAGCAAATGATGTATTGACATAATTGAGGAAGTATTAAGGAAACTTAAGCATGAGGTTGAAGAGGAGAGGATGATAGAAGTGTTGTTGATGTTATTGAATGTCTAAGAAGAAAAGGCTGAAGGAGAAGTGGTGTGATTGCTTGAAGAAATTTCTAAGAAGATCAGTGATGGAGATGGAAAAGGTTCACATTCAGTAAGCCAGCATATGTGTATGGAATTGGATCTGATATTTGCAAAGTGAGTTGTACATTTTTTAGATTAATACTTTTTTTACTTTCTAACTATTGTATCAGTCAAAATCCTTTTAACAGAGGTTGACCTAACAGTCATTTGTATAAATCCTTTAGACAAGGTTGCATTCTAATGGGATGTATGTAAGTCCTATAGCAAGGTGCACTTTTAACATAGTGGTTTAAATCCTTTAACCAGGTCACACCTGACAGTGTGTTTGTAACCTTTGACAGGGTTGGCTTTTCACAAAGGTCACCTTAGAAGAGTGAAAATAATAGTAACATGTTACAAAGTGGTTTTTTCCAAATTGGGTTTCCACTATAAATCTTGGTGTTAATACTTGTTTGAATGTTTTGGTTTGAACATTTCTATGTTTTACAAGATAGATACTATTGGATAGTGGAATGCAATGTTATATGTTTATGTTATGCAATCAGTAATGACTGAGTAGCTATTGGTTTTTGTATATGATTTGTTGAAGAGTTTTAAAATTTGTTTTATAGATCTGGACCTGAGAACAACTGATTCACCCTACTCTCTATTGTTCTAAATAATATTAACAAAAATATGTACCAATATAAAATTCCTTGTGAGAGGATAGACTCTATTAAGAGCCTTATGAAATACATTCAGTACATATGAGTCCTTTTTAGGAGACTTTGAATCTTTGTTAAAAGATTCTAACCTAGTTAGGAGTTATGGAAGACAGAAGGACCCACTGTCCAAAAAGCTTCAAGGGAAAGATCACTGAACACAGTGTCCAACTGATCTCTGTATTACTCAAACAAAATAATACCAAATAATTACTAATCTCATCAACTTATCTTTTCTCCTCTGTCTGTGCCAAACCGCACCAACTACTCTACCAGATCTCCATATCAGATCTCTGCAATGTACAAAACATATATTGCTCAATTATGCAATTCACCTCTATTCCATGTACCATATACAATAAGGAAAAAAATCCTTCCTTTATAAAACACTCAAATAACTAAAAATTATACAGCCAACAAGGCTTAACCAGTTAAAAAATATAAACTACCACATGTTACACAATATTTCACAATTACATAAAACTGCCAGCTTCCAAAAAAAAAATTCTTCACTTGTGCGACCTCTGACCATGTTGTCATGTCCACATCAATATCATAATATCTTAATGAAATATACAACTTTGTATGCCTAGATTCTATTCTGATTAGGAGATATCATCCAGTTACCACAAGCCACTTCTCAGGAACGCTGCTTGAATACTGCTTCCACTAAATTACACATAACTATCATGAATAATTGATGTTATGTAAACACTCTTGACCACAATCTAAGGACATAATATAGAGTAATTCCTCAAGTCTTCATAGCTTAATCTTCAATACTCCATGTGCACTAATTCTAACATTGTCTGTTTCTCTGCTAATCTCTAGTAGATCATTGTGTTGACATCAATGATAACCATAGTCATGAATGCAACATACAACTACTATAGAATGGCTGTGAATAATCCCCCTATTATGTATGTGGAGCCTAATCAGACTTTTCCTTCGGATCAAGGGGTAGAGCCCCTTGTAGGGTCTTGGGGCAGTGCCCCAGATGGGATCAAGGGGCAGAGCCCCTGATGGGCTAAGAATGACTTAATAATATTGTAAAGTGTAGGCCATCTATTTTCTATTAGTCAGAGTATTTTTGCCCTAATTTTGTTATGTCAAAAATACTTATAAAAAGGGCTTAGGGTTTGAGATTGAATGCATGAGGGATTATTGTAGCTTCTTGCAGTGATATTGAGTTGCAGGTTTCAGATTGTAATCATCGGATAATAATAAAGATATTAGACTCGTTGTTGGTGGACGTAGCCCAGGGATTGGGTGAACCACATTAAATTTTGTGTTATTGTGTTCTCTCTTGTTTGTTAATATTTTCATTTTTTGCTTATTATCCTAACACCCCCATAGGATATATTCATCATTAATTCCTAATAATCTTCCCCATTGACATTGATGGCAACATAGATGAAGAAAAACATGCAAGTTCCAAGAATACCAAACTGTAATGCTACTACTCTGAAATTTTTGAATCCTCTTTATCAATCAAATAAATCAATATTTTCGCATCCTCTTCATCAATAAAATCATTCAAGTTTTTCATTTAATATTGGTTCATCTCCTCCAAAAGATTATTTTCTTCTTTTTTTATTTTAATATTCATTTTTTTTGCATGTATACTTTTCCCCCATTGACATCAATGACAAAACTAAACATCAATATGTCAATCCTCAATCTCAAAAGAGACTTTTCAGAAAATACATTCACTAGAGTCCTTCATGACTCAACTCATAAACACACATACTCCCCCATAAAGGAAGTACCAACATCCAGTCCAGAAAAGATAGAGCTCATATACTAGTGGACTGATTCAAAAATCTACATCACTTCTCAAAAGTAGGTTGGGGCATAACCCCAAGCATACCTCTCAAATAATCAAATGTATCTTTAGGTAAGGGGTTTGTAAATATTGTTATGAATAGTCCAAAGAGATAACTAAGAGGGGGGGGGGGGGGGGGGGGGGGGCGGGGGGTGAATCAGTTATCTACAAGATTCAATTCTTTATCCAATTAAGTATACCTAAACATAAAGCATAAACACAATGAAAGAACACATGAACACAACACCAATATTTTGGTTACGGGGAAACCCAAATAGGTAAAAACCCCGGTGGGACTTGATACCCACTAATATTATGTACTAGTGTATAATGATCCTTGCTAGAAGATCATTTACCCTATTAGGAGTAGCTTTACAATATATTAAGTACAATAGACTTGGTTAAGGGTTAGACCCTATTAGGAGTCTTTTACAATTTTCCCTATTATGGGAGAGGATGCACTCTCCGAGAGCTCATTGCTCAAATGGGCGAAGGCTACAACCTTCTAAATAATAGATACACACTATATCTAGATCTTGGTGACCTGCGCTTTGACCTACTATCTGGATCAGTTCCAATGAATAGCACAAGTAATTTACTTGGTTACATAGACCTTCTTCTGATGGTCCAACACTTCCCACACTCTGCTCTACTTTGCTTAATCAACCATGAACCACACTCCAGCAATCACAAATGACTGCCTATAAATATCTTTCCTCCAAATGATATAATCAAGTTGGCCTATTAGAACCACCATGAAATCATATTAGAGAAACCATAATAAACTCCAACAAACATTTTGTAAGCTCTATTATGCACACAACTCAATCTGGAACCTGTCTAATAAAATAATTGTAGATGCACACTACACACTTTCGACTCCACCAAAACAAATGGAACTTTCTCTGTAACTTGTATTAACTCATACGCTCTTAACTAAACATCAATAACACTTCTCCAAGCTTTACTCCAAGGGTGCATACCCTTAAGATAGGTGCAACTCAAGAACCAATAAAATCTTTGTCAACTCTTCTGAACAAACACATGAAACTGCTACCGGGGTGAATAGCGAATGCATAACTTTGCTTGCATTCATCATAAAACTATGCATCCATGAACTTAACATCACTAACATGTCTTCAACATATATCCAATCGCACAAGGCTCCATGATAACTGTACAGACAACCATACACAGAACACTGCCTGTTACTCTGTCAGGAATAGTGCTTACACCAACTACAATATAACTATCTGTACTATAAGTTAACCTCTACACCCATGATATCATGTCCATGATACATACTAAAATCTTCCTACATAAGACTTCCACACATGCTACTTTCCATATGGTGTCATCAATGATAAACATACAGTTAGTACTGGCTTGCTGGCAAATCTCCAATAATCTCCCCCTTTGGCATTGATGGCAACATGTGGAATGAAAAACCACCATCAACCCAAATGAACATTTCCTTTATAACATTCTCCATTTCCTCTTTAAAAATCCCCCAAAGATGAATCCTCCATCTACTGCAATATTTTCTAATATTCTCCATTTCCTCAACTGTACTACTGTGATAACTAAATGTTGCTCCCCCTTAGTATATTACTCTTCTTTTTTACTTCTTTCTTTCATGACTTTATATATACTCCCCCTTTGAGATCAATTGCAAAGGGTGCCATTCATTTTAAGCACAGGTACTATTCCTGAGGTAGAGTAGTCAACCTTTGACCAGTCCCTGAGGATTGGTGCCTTTCTTCTTTCTTTTTAGTAGAAATAGGGAAGGGAATGACTCCCAACTTCTCCCTGAGGTACTCAAAAGTATCCTTAGGAAAGGGCTTTGTGAATATATCTATCAAATATTCTTTAGTACTCACATAGTCTAACTTGACTTCTTTCTCTACCACTTTCTCTCTTAGGAAGTGATACTTGATCTCAATGTGCTTTGTCTTTGCATGCATCACAGGGTTCTTTGACATATTGATAGTGCTAGTGTTATCACAGTGAATAACAATAGGATAATCAATCTAAATTCCAAAATCCTTTATCATCTCTTTGATCCAAACAATTGTAGAACAATTCAAGGCTACTGCAACATACTCTGCTTATGTTGTTGACTGAGAAATACAATTTTGTTTCTTGCTTGTCTAGGTGACAAGTCTATCACCAAGAAACACTACTCCACCTCAAGTACTTTTTTTGTCATCAACACATCCAGTCCAATCTGCATTAGTGTACACATGAAACTCAACATTTCCTGAATTAGGATACCATAGACCATAATCTATAATGCCTTGCAAGTATTTGAATATTCTCTTTATTTCCATGAGGTGACTTTGTTTAGGCTCTTCCAGCTATGCCAACTACATTGGAAATATCAGGTCTAGTCTGAGTAAGATATAGTAGTTTACCAATCATAGACTTATACAATTTTATATCTACTATTGGTGAGTCATCATCTTTTGTAAGCTTGCATCTAGTGATCATAGGAGTTCCTACTGGCTTGCAATCATCCATCTTGAATTTCTTCAGTATCTCTTTTACGTACTTTCATTAATTAATGAAAATTCCTTTTTTCTCTCTTCTACACATTTAGTCTCAAAAAGTACTTGATAGGACCAATCATACTCATCTCAAACTCATTATGCATTTCTTTGGAAAATTCATCACTAAGTTTGTCATTACCTCCAAAGATAATGTCATCAACTAATATAGCTACAAGAAGTAAACCTTCAGATGTCTCTCTAATGAATAGATTACAATCTGCTACTCCTTTCTTGAATCCAATCTTTGTTAAGTATCCATCTAGTCTCTCATACCATGCTCTAGGGGCTTGCTTGAGTCCATAAAGGGCTTTCTTTAATCTGCATACCATATCAGGTCTATCTAATAAGGTGAATCCTTCAGGCTACTCAATGTATACTTCTTTTAAGTTTCCATTCAAGAATGCTGACTTGACATCCATCTGATAAACTTTGAAGTTTTTAACTATAGCATAAGGTAGAAACAACTTAATAGCTTCTAATCTACTCACATGTGAAAATGTGTTTGAATAATCAATGCCTTCTCTTTGTGCATATCCTTTACATACTAATATTTCTTTGTTTCTTACTACTATACCATCTTCATTCATCTTGTTTCTAAATATCCACTTTGTTCCAATCACATTTTTATCGCTAGGTCTAGGGACCAGTTCCCAAGTGTCATTCTTAACAATCTGATCGAGATCTTCTTTCATAGTATCATGCTAATCTAAATTATTACATGCATCTTCAACACTTAAAGGTTGAATCTGAGATAGTAAACATACCACTTCATTTCTAGCTGAGTTCTTTGCTTGTGATCTTGTTAAGACTTTGCCGCTCTAATCTCCAATGATGTCTATCTTGGAATGATTTCTTGATGTAAAATTTGGAACTTTAGGTGATGCTAACTCATCAGCCTTAGAAGTATTTTCCTCACTTGTCTCAGGTTCATTGAATAACACATCAATACTATCAAACATTTCTTCAATAACTATCTCACTAGTAGAGGGTCTAGGTTCTTCTTCAATCATGGGTGAGTAATCATGATATCTTTCTTGAATATAAAATTTTCATCAATCTTTACATGAGCACTTTCAATGATCTTTTTCAATCTTAAATTGAAACATCTATAAGATTTAATTTTAGTAGAGTAACCAAGAAAAATACCTTCATCACTTCTTGCATCAGAATTGCCAACTGCATCATCCCTCTTGATGTAGCACTTGCTTCCAAATATTCTGAAGTATTTTACTGTGGGAACATTACCAAACCATAGCTCATAAGGTGTTTTGTCTGCGCCTAGCCTCAATTGAATTCTATTGATGGTATTGTTATACACTAAGTTTGCACACTTGTTTCAAGCTCTCACAGTCTTGATAACCTTGTATAACATGGAAATCATCTCTAGGTTGTGGGACCTATGCTAACTAAGATGAGACCTCTAGGTTCTAGGCTGATTCCTCTTGGATAATCACCTTAATTTTCTTCTAGACATGAAAAAGTAAAACTTTTAAGGGAAAGGGATAGAAGGAATGCTTGAAAGGGAAATGACTTGAAAGAAAACTACCTACTAGGTGATGCATCGAAATGAAGGTATGAAATACAGTATAAAAGATGGACTTAATTCACAAACTTACATCTAGGATATCACAACTTACAAAATAGGCTTGCATAAATATTTCATAGAAGGGTCTGTAAAAAAAGAGGGTATTCAGGGAAAGAGGGATTCTTTCACAAACAATGACACTCTTTGGAGTTAAACAACAATCTATGACCTTCAAACAAACATTCACCTCTGGAACTCAGTATAGGGATGAGACAAGATAGTTAAGGGGTTGAAGTATACCCACAAAAGCATTCCCATCAAATCATCCACAATGATACACAAAATTGCAGAAAGAAAGAGGAATCTAGAACCCTAAGATATCATTGAGAAGCATGTAAATACTGAATTCATTAAGAGATAACTCACACAAGAAGGCGTAGCGACATGAGAAATGTCACAAAATATCTTCAATATCTGAATTATCAATGGGAATTTACAACTGTAGAAAACTAGAGGGCAAGAAGAATACCACAGATAGATTTCTAAGGAAAGATATATTTTCTCTTTACAATTGCCCAACTCTTCTTTTTACAAAAAGTTCATTCTGAGCTCTAAAGCTCTCTAAAAAATTATATACATCTCCTCTAATGCACACAGGTAGGAGCAAAAAATCTAATTAGGGTTACATAATTTTTCATATAATAATCAAACCATAATTTTTTCCAATTCGGCCATAAATGCACATGAAAATATCCCAACTGATTAGATATCTGTGTTCATGTGTCCATTTCAAGTTTATACCCATAAAAATCTAGCCACCATGATCCATCTACCTACCTGCAACTCGGTCTCACCATAACTGTTGAAATATGATATTTTGAGATATTTGAATTTAAAAAATGATAAAATGTTCATAGGTGGCACTAAAATTCCCTATCGACTGTCGACATTTGAAACTCAATCTTTGTTCAAAATGTGACCATCAGATCCTCCTTTTTACCTGGGCTCAGTACTTGACTTGAAAACTAACTCAACATTTACCTTAGGTTCCAATTTCCTTCAGTCGCAGAATCGTTTAATACTTTAGCTGACCTTGGTTAAGTCTGGCGAACATAAAAAACCCCTTTAGTCACTGATTTGATGGAATACTTCACTAAAACTAGGCCCATTTTTCCATTTTTCAACCTTTTATTTTCCCTTGACCACTTTGTAGGCATACACCTTGGCACGTCTCTAACATCGGACCCACTGAAGACAAGATTCCCATCCAATGGCAGGCACATGATCTCATGGCCCCTGAATATTCTTTCAGATCATATGCCCCCCATAGATCTTTATTAAATCAGGACCCCTCTGACAAATGGACCCACTGCTAACCCCATCATCACCACATGGACCAATCATACTCAAGCACATCAATGAACAAGGACCCACTGACGAACCCTTGACAAAAAGCAAGATCGACGGTCATCTGAAGATCTCATACCTTTGACACAACCCTTGCGAAGATACGATAGTCATCGATATTTTGACGACTGTCAAAATATCTGACTGCCAAAAGAACCCGGTCCCATTGACAAGAAATGACTCATTCACACATGGACAAATTAGAAAATGCCAACTGCGTACACCTGGTAGTGGATCCACTGATCTTTGAAGTGCTGCATAGAAGGGAAGATAGGTAGTTGTTGTAAGATCACAAGCCTCTGACATACCCTATGAGATCTTACGATAACGATTAATCACATCAACTAGGACCCCACTTAAATCACTTAACCCTGGAAGTATTAGCGAATGTGCAGCCAAAGGAAATTCGCTTAGTCACTAAATAGAATTCTTAACCTCGATTAAGTCTGAAGAATATGTGAACAAGGCATTCGCAGAATTGCTAAAGAAAAAGTCCAACTTGGGGTTTCAGTTAGCGAATGCCTGACTGAAGGCAATTTGTAGAGTCGGTGAATACTTTAGGGCACCGCCATTTTATTTCACAACTAGCAGAAACACTGCAGTCATGAGTTTTCCAAGAGGAAAAGGTAACCACTAGAAGAATAAGAGAACTAGCGACCAAAGGAAGAATTACACACATGGGTATTGAGGAAATATAAGTGGCTGATAAAGTAACATGAAAATAGAATGAAGGCTAGGGTTACTTCCTGGAAATGGCTACTTTTTTAAAATATTTAAAGTGCAGACCAGGGAATAAAATAAATTGCAAAGGCTAGAAGACAAGGCACAATTTCATGAAAATTTTAGGGATGCTTGGCAGGATAAAAATAGAGACCTTGGGATAGATATTAGCCAAATTTGCATGCATATGAAAATTTGGGTAATATTTTGGTGATTTCTGCTGGATGTTAGCCTACTAGACATGGAAAACCAGTGACCTTGACAAAAATTCATTGGGCATGGGGTCAATCCGAGGAACACAAAACTTGACAGAGGGACAAAAATGAACTAGCAAGAGAAACTTGTGCACAGACACTTCTTGAAAAGTAGGAAACTAACCTAGAAAATAGGGAAAGAAAGTAGGAAAGCATTTTTACAAAATTCACAGAGGGATTAACCTCAAAATAGGGCTTCAGGTGGCAACCATTGACTGATATTAGCAAGGCAACTCCTTCAAGATTTGATAGCTGGAAAGCATTGGATCCCTTACATTCTGTGATAAAAAATGGTCCACCCCAAAATGAGTCAAACTGTGTATGTCTGCTAGGCCTGGATCTAAATTCATCCCACTTGAGGACTACATCCCCAACCTTGAAATTTATGACCTTGGCTCTTTTATCAAAACTCTTCTTTGTTTGAATCTGATGAAATTCCATATCTTGCATGGATTTTTCTTTGAGTTCTTCTAACTCCATCAACTGAGCATACCTAATTTGCAAGGGGTCTCTTTCTTCAAATAGGGCATATTGAGTGGCTAAGTCCAAGGATGGTAACTCAGTTGAAATGGATAACTTAGCCTCCCTATTGTATACTAGCATGTAAGGAGAATTATCAATAATCTTCTTTGGAGTGATCTATCTAACCATAACGCGGACCTAAGCTTAGTATGCCAATCCCTCTAGTTGTCTTGTAGAGTCTTCTTGATTATCTTAATCAAATTCTTATTTGTTGATTCTGCCAAGCCATTGCCCTGAGGGTAATAATTTGAACTGGTATTCAGATAAATGCCACTCTTGATTGCCCATTCTGAGACTTTGAGGCCTATGAATGCCAATGCATTATCTGATATTATGGATTCTGGAGTGCCAAATCTATGGATTATATCATCATAAAAATTTAATACATCACTCTCATTTGATTATTTTAAAGAAATTGCTTCTATCCATCTGGTGAAGTAATCTATTGTAGTGATTATCCATTTATGGCCTACACTAGATGGAGGATTAATCATGCCAATGAAATCTATGCCCCACTTGATGAAGGGTTGCTCTGTTCTGACTGGCTGTAGGGGCAAGGCTGCAAGCCTTTCTTTTCCTACAAACATGACACACTTGATGCATTTCCTCACATACTCATGAGTATCCTTAAAGACAAATGGCCAATAGTATCCAGCCCTCATGATTTTAAAAGTAGTAGTCCTAGTAGAAAAGTGACCTCCAGAGGGTCCATCATGAAACTCAAATAGGATGTCTGCTACCTTTTCTGAATCTAAGCATCTTAAAAGGACACCATTGTGATCCTTTCTAAAAATAACTTCATCTATGAGCACAAAAGGAATAGATTGCAATCTATAATACCTTCTTTTTGCTAAATCCAGGCCTGCAGGACATTGTCCTATCTTCAAGTAATTGATCATATTAGGCAACTAGCTTGTTGCCTTGGCTTGTTCTTCTGTAGAATGCACCACTAGCGATGCATCCAATTGCTCTACTTTCTTTGAACTTTCATCCTCTGCCAAATGTTCACAAAGACCTCTTCCTCTAACCAGCTTGGTAGTTTGAATATCTATGTCATATTCCATCACCTTGGTGATCCAACTAGCTCTTTTCTCATTTAGGTCCTTGGAAAGCAAAAATTCTTTGACACTCGGATGAGTAACTTTCAAGTGTACCTTGCTATGGGTCAATAGATATCTAAAATTTTTAAGGCTCTTCACCACATCAAGTACATGTTTCTCTACAAAAGAGTATCTCTATTCATACTCTTCTAAACCTTTGCTAAAGAAAGCAATAGGCTTCTCCAATCTATCTGAATTTTCTTGGGTCAGCATTGCAGACATAACATCATGACCCCCATAAGCATAAAGGATAAAATCCTTACTAAAATTTGGGTTTAGGAGAGCAGGAGCTTCTGTTAAGGCCTCTCTGATAGCTTGGAAATTGGCTTTTCCTTCTTTAGTCCAGCTGAAAGTTGAACTCTTCTTTAGCATGGCTGTCAAAGGCTTTAGTAAATCTGCAATGTTAGGCAAGAACCTCCTAACAAAGTTAATCTTTCCTATGAAAGATTGGAGACCTTTCTTATGGTGTGGCAATGGTAGTTCTAGGATGGTTGCAATCCTCTTAGGATCTACTATGATCCCTTCTTTAGATACTAGATATCCCAACAATTTTCCTTCATGAACTACAAACACACATTTCTTGGGATTAAGAGATATCCCAAATTCTCTACACCTTTCAAAGATCTTCCTCAAATGTTTGATGTGATCTGCTACATGTTTTGAATAGATAGTTATGTCATCTAAGTAGACTAGTACAAACTTGTACATGAGGCTTTTAAAGGTCATATCCATTGCCTTTTGAAATGTAGCACCTACATTTGACAAACCAAAGGGAATCTTTTGATAAGCCATGGTTCCCCACTTAGTTGTAAATGCAGTCTTGTATTGATCCTCTTCATTTACTAGGATCTGATTGTATCATGAATAGCCATCCAATAATGAAAATCTCTTAGATCCAGAGACACATTGTAAGATTTGTTCCATAGAGGGTATTGGATGGTGGTCCTTTAATGAAGCTCTGTTAAGATCCCTGAACTCAGCACATAACCTCAGCTCCCCATTCTTCTTCTTGATAGGAACAAGGTTGGAAACTGAGCTAGTATGCTTGATGGGGTAGATGATACCACCTTCTATCAATTTGAGTATTTCTTTATGCATGAGTGGCTCAAGCTTGGGATTAACAGGCATTTGCTTCTGCCTCACTGGTTTGGCATTAGGTTCTAATTCAATAGTGTACTAAGCAAGGGCTAGATCAAAACCTTTGAGGTCTTCATATTTCCATGCAAATATATCACTGAATTCTTTGAATAACTGAGTGTAAGCTTTCTTTTCCAATTCAGTGTTTATCTTTCCAAATTGTAAGCTCTTACTTGGTTCCAACTCTAATTCAACACAATGTTCTTGTTGGACTACTAGGCCAGCTTTGTTTTTCTTGACTTCATCATCCTTGTTGAAGATAGTCTCTAAGGTGACAAGACCTCTAGGCATCTTATTAGACTTAAGTTGTATCACTTGATCACCATAATTTTTTGATAATCTCTCTTGATTATGCCTTGAAAAGACATCCTCTTCAAACAAGAATTGCAGAATTTGTTCATCATTGTCAAACACCTGCCAATTGACATCATTATTAGGAATAGAGGGTCTGACAATCACTTTGATATGTTGTTGATCTAATTCTTTTGAAATTCTATTGGGAATATCATACTGAGATCCGATAGTAGCTAATCTATCTACATTTTGATTTAGCTTCCTAGGGATAGCAACAATATTGAAAGCACAAAAATCTTCAATTGCATCCCAAACTCTTTGCTTGTATGCTTTCAAAGTGTCATTTTTGGTTGCACTTATCCCTGTCACTTGGCTAACAACTAACTCACTATCACCATAAACTTTTAAGGCCTTAAGCCCTCTTTTTCTAGCCCACTCTAGCCCATTGACCAGACTTTCATACTCTGGAGTGTTGCTAGTATAGGAGAAAGTGAATCTAAAGGTAGTATAATACCTTTCTCCTTTTGGGGACACTAACATAACACCACCACCATAACCATGTCTACTTCTAGCTCCATCAAAAAATAGTTCCCACACCTGATTGCTTTGATCCTCTAAATCAATGTCTTCTTTGAAAAGGGTTGGCTCTATGGATCCACTTTCTTGTATCAGATAACTTCCCAAACCAAAATCCTAGATAAGATGTTCTTGGGCCTCTGAAGCTCTTTCATCTAGAAGAATATCAGGGATACTTTCTATCTTTTTGCTTGCTTCACTAATGGTTTGGAAGTCACTATTATCAAATATAGGGTAGTTTACATTGATGGTATTGGACACATATGGCTCTATATGGTGTGCTACCAATGGTTCTAATTTAATGGTTACCTTGGTCCCATACCTTGTATGAAATAGCATGGGAGACCAGTCAGAAGAAAGGTAACCTCCTATCTTGGTTGTAAACTCCCTTGACAAGCATATGGAAAATAATGCAGGGAGATCTATGATATATATATATCAAGGAGGATGGAGAAATTAGGACTAGCATAAAGGATTAGGCTAGTATCCTTGGCCACACCTATAGTATTGACTGAGGATCCATTAATTTGGGTAACCTTCTTTTGGAAGGGATCATATTTTAGTCCTAATTGTTCAGCTACTTTCTTGGGCATTACAGTGCTAGTAGCTCCACTATCTACCATACAATTATACACTAAAGATTTTCCTATGATTAAAGATACATAACAGGGAGGTGGCTTCGAATTCCTACCTTGTGTGGCATTGGTCTTGGAGTTACTACTTGGAGCCTCCTTTTCTTGATCAGTGTTAACCAACACTAGCCTTGCAACTTCTTTTGTAGGTTGAGGAGTTTCTACCTCTGTCATAGCTTTCTTCAAAATTTCAAGTTTTCCTGGAAGAGCCAAAGAGTCCCACATGGACATGGTGACATTCACCTTTTCCATGTTGTCAACAATATTGAAAGGTGTCACTATGTGCATTCTTTGTTGTGCCTTCACCATAATGGGCTCCTCCTATTTTGGTATTTGGCCCTCTTTGCTTGTGATGACAAGAACCTCCTTAGGTGTGATGGGAGTGGCTTGCTGTAGTGGCTCTACAAATGTGGTGGCTTTCGCATTAGAATCTACCCTTTCCATGTCTTGAGCTCTTCCTTTTGCTCTTGTATAGGCAACAAAGGCAACTTCATCATTGACTCCATTGAAGTCTAGTTGTTCCCGATTGAAAAGAGCAGTCTCATTCTCTTGTGGTTCTTGTTGAGGCACTGATCCACTAGATGAAGCCTTTAATTGAGCTTGTGAGACATTTTTATCTATTAGAGCTTGGTTCATCCATCCATTTGAACATGTAGCCTGACTATGAGGCTGATTACAAGGAAAGCACCATTCATTATCCATAGCCACATTATTTTGACTAGGAATCATATCCCTCACTAGATTTGTAGAATTGAGGGGTGCATGGTTATATGGTTGGAATGGTCTTTGATTAAAACTTTGTCTTTTTCCTTGATACCCTCCTTGGTATGGTGGCCTATTTTGCTAATAAGGCTATCCTTGATTCTGATAGGATTGATTAGAACCTTGGCCTTGTGGCTGAAATGGTGGTCTAATTCCTTGACCTTGCTTCTTTAGATTTGTGACCTCTTTAGTCAAGGTCTACAGTAAATTTGTCATTTCCTACTGACTGCTTTGTTGGTTGTTCCTTATCTCTTGTAGCTCTTGAGAGAAACTTGTTGTTAGCTCTTGACCACTAGTACTAGCCTGAGGTGCTAATATAGTAGGAACAGGGGTAAATGTGGGTACTTGTGTGGGTGCAATGGGTTGAAGGCTAGGAAAAATAGGCATAGGAGGCCTTCTTTGTATCATGCCTACTTGGATTAAACAATTTTCAACCCTGACAGCTATGTCAAAGGCTTGGGGTAAAGAAGTACCACCCATAGACTGGATCATGATAGAAATTTGACCATTCAAACATTGCAATTAGTATAGGAAAGCATGGTCAGTTGATGGCCTTACTGAGGCTGGAATTCTATTCCATGTCTTAAGGAATCTACTATTGTAATCTTTCATTTGCTCTTGAATTTCTCTTTTAATGGTCGTTAACTACTCAACTAGAGACAAGTTATCTGATTTGTCCTCAAAATGCTTACTTAATGAATCTCCTAACTCATCCCATGAATTTATGGAACCAACAGTTAGAGTTCTAAACCATTCAAGAGCCTTACCTTTTAAAGAGGCTACTAACAACTTTGTGGCCACATCTTCTTGGGTTATGTTGTGTATGTTGTAGATGGCGGTCACATCTCTTATGTGCTCAAAAGCTGTTGTCTTCCCTTCACTTGTGAAATCAAGTAAACTCTTCAGTGCCACCAAGGGCACATCATGATGTACATCAAAAGTCAATGGACTTCCTTGGTTGAAAGGACCAAAAGAAAACTATCTAGCCATTGTAGGAGCTGTAACTTGAAGATTAACAACTATGTGAGTTGTATTTGCTATTGGATTTGAATCCTCTTCTAGACCTCTGGTTAGATATCTTCCTCTTCTTCTTGGATGGAAGGACAAAGGTCTCCTTTCTGAAGTATCAGGAGGTGTAGACTGAACTCTCTTTGCAGGGGATGTTCTTTGAGTTCTTCTTCCCTTATGAATTCTTTTTGAGGGAAACTCTGTAAATTCAGTAGGCTTTGAGCTCCTAGTCTCAATCTTTCTCACAAACCTTAAACAAGTTAGCACTGATCCTTGAAATCAGTGGATTCGCTAGATATACTTGATAGAACAACTTCTAAAAGTCTGTATTATGCAATCTGCATATCAGAGATAACATAACCTTGCAAACAATAATTTCTTTTGTTTGTAGTCCCAAGAGGTGTGCTAGAATTGTTATACACTAAGTTTGCACCCTTGTTTCAAGCTCTTGTAGTCTTGATAACCTAGTATAACATGGGAATCATCTCCAGGTTGTGGGACCTATGCTAACTAAGATAAGACCTCCAAGTTCTAGGCTGGTTCCTCTTGGATAATCACCTTAATTTGCTTCTAGACATGAAAAAGTAAAACTTTTGAGGGAAAGGGACAGAAGGAATGCTTGAAAGGGAAATGACTTGAAAGCAAACTACCTACTATGTGATGCACTGAAATGAAGGTATGAATTACAGTATAAAAGATGGACTCAATGCACAAACTTATGTCTAGGTATGAATAGGCTTGCATAAATATTTCATAGAAGGGTCTGCAAACAAAGAGGGTATTCAGGTAAAGAGAGGGATTCTTTCACAAACAATGACACTCTTTGGAGTTAGACAACAATCTATGACCTGAAAATGAACATTCACCTCTGCAAGTCAGTATAGGGATGAGACAAGATAGTTAAGGGGTTGAAGTATACCCACAAAAGTATTCCCATCAAATCATCCATAATGATATACAAAATTGTAGAAAGAAAGAGGAATCTAGAACCCTAAGATATCACTGAGAAGCATGTAAATACTGAATTCATTAAGAGATAACTCACACAAGAAAGCATAGGGACATGAGAAATGTCACAAAATATCTTCAATATCTGAATTATCAATGGGAATTTACAACTGTAGAAAACTAGAGGGCAAGAAGAATACCACAGATAGATTTCTAAGAAAACATATATTTTCTCTTTACAATTTCCCAACTCTTCTTTTTACAAAAAAGTTCATTTTGAGCTCTAAAGCTCTCTAAAAACATTATATACATCTCCTCTAATGCACATAGGCAGGAGCAAAAAATCTAATTAGGGTTACATAATTTTTCATATAATAATCAAACCCTAATTCTATCCAATTCGGCCATAAATGCACATGAAAATATCCCAATTGATCAGATATCTATGTTTGCATGTCCATTTCATGTTTATACCCATAAAAATCTAGCTACCATGATCCATCTACCTACCTGCAACTTGGTCTCACCATAACTGTTGAAATCTGATATTTTGAGATATTTGAATTTAAAAAATGATAAAATGGTCATAGGTGGTGCTAAAATTCCCTATCGACGGTCGGCATTTGAAACTCAATCTCTCTTTAAAACATGACCGTCAAATCCTCCTTTTTACCCAAGCTCAACACTTGACTAGAAAACTAACTTGGCATTTACCTCGGGTTCCAATTTCCTTCAGTCATAGAATCATTTAATACTTTAGCTGACCCTGGTTAAGTCTAGTGAACATGAAAAACCCCTTTAGTCCCTGATTCGTAGAATACTTCACTAAACCTGGGCCCATTTTTCCATTTGTCAACCTTTTATTCACCCTTGACTGCATTGTAGGCATACACCTTGGCACTTCTTTGACATCAGACCCACTAAAGACAAGATTCCCATCCAATGGTGGGTGCATGATCTCATGGCCCTCAAATATTCTTTCAGATCATACGCCCGCCATAGATCTTTATTAAACTAGGACACCTCTAACAAATGGACCCATTGTGAACCCCATCATCACCATGTGGACCAATCATACTCAAGCACATCAGCGAAGGAGGACCCACTGATGAACCCCTAAAAAAAAGCATGATCGACGGTCATCTGAAGATCTCATACCTCTGACACAACCATTGCAAAGATACGACAGTCGTCGATCTTCTAATGACGGTCAGAACCTCTGACCACCGAAAGAACCTGGTCCCACTAACAATAAATGACTCATTCAGATGTTGACAAATCAAAAAATGCCAACTTCATACATCTGGCAGTGGACCCACTGAACTTTGAAGTGCTGCATAGAAGGGAAAATTGACGGTTGTCATAAGATCACAAGCCTCTGACAGAACCTATGAGATCTTACAACAACTGTTGATCTCATCAACTCAGACCCCACTTAAATCACTTAACCCTAGAAGTCTTAGCGAATGTGTAGCCAAAAGAAATTCACTCAGTCACTGAATAGAATTCTTAACCTCAGTTAAGTCTAAAGAATACACAAACACGACATTCACAGAATCGCTAAACCAAAAGTCCAACCTGGGGTTTCAGTTAGCAAATGCCTGATTGAAGGCAATCTGCGGAGTCCTTGAATACTTTAGGGCATCACCATTTTATTTCACCACAAGGAGAAACACTGCAGTCATGAGTTTGTCGAGAGGAAAAGGTAACTGCTAGAATAATAAGAGAACTAGCGACTGAAGGAAGAATTACACACATGGGTATTGAGGAAATATAAGTGGCCGATAAAGTAACATGAAAATAGAATGAAGGCTAGGGTTTCTTCCTGGCAATGACTACTTTTTTTAAATATTTAAATTGCAGACCAAGGAATAAAACAAATTGCAGAGGCTAGAAGACAAGGCACAATTTCAAGAAAATTTTAGGGATGCTTGGCAAGATAAAAATAGAGACCTTGGGATAGATATTAGCCAAATTTGCATGCATATGAAAATTAGGGTAAAAGGTATAAACTGTTGTATTGACCGCATCTCTCCAATAGCTGTGTGCAACTTTTCCTTCTATCATAATGGTGCACGATGTATCAAGGATGATCCTATTCCTTCTCTGTACAACTCCATTCTGTTGAGGGGTTCTAGGTGGACTTAACTATCTCTTTATGCCATGTTCTTCGCAGTACTCATAAAATCTTTCAGATGTGAATTCTCCTCCTCTATCTGATCTTAAACATTTTATCTTTAGTCCAAATTCATTCTCAACCTTTGCTTTCAATATTTTGAACTTCTCAAAAGCTTTTGACTTATCTTTTAAGAACACAACCCACATCATCCTAGTATAATCATCAAAAAACAAAATGAAATACCTTTCACCATAGTATGATCTTGTCTGTATGAATCAGATCCAACTTTTTCTCTACTGAATTCTACTTACTCCTAAATGAATTTCTCACATGCTTCCCCATCACACATTCCCTACAAATAGTATCAACTAGCTTTTCTATGCTAGGTAGATCTCTTACTGCCTTAACACTTCTTATCTTTACTATGTTATCAAAATTGATATGACATAGTCTTTTATGCCATAACCAACTGTCATCAACTTTAGTAACAAAACAACTTGCTTCTAAATTGAGTTGAAAAACATTACCTCTTGTCTTTGAGCCTGATGCAATCATAACACCATCTTTGTTGTTAATGATGCATTTGTCAATTTTGAACTCCAACTGATAGCCTTTTCCAAATAACTCTCCAACACTGAGAAGGTTATGTTTCAAACCATCAACATAAAGAACATCATCAGTACTATTCTTTCCATCCAAAGTGGTGGCTCCTCTACCAACTATATGTCTAGGAGTGTTGTCTCCAAATCTGACCATACCTCCATTATATTTGTCCAAATGAACAAACATTCCTTTATCACCTGTCATGTGATGTGAACAACCCCTGTCTATAATCCAATCTGTCCTTATGTCAACTTGTGAAATTAATGCTAGCTCTTGATTTACTTTCTCATCTTTAGGAACTGACTTACTATTCATCTTGTCTACAATAGCAATGAATCCAATTTCTTCTTCACTTGATTCTTCATCTGAAACTACATCTCCAGCATAGTAGCATTCCTTAGAATACTTAGGCTTGCAATCCTTTTTGAACATTTTAGCTCTAGTTGGACACTTAGATGCAAAGTGACCAATCTTATTACATGAAAAGCACTTAAATGGTAATTGACCTTCATATTTTCCTTTTCCTTTCTTTTCTCTTTTGGAAACCATAGCAATAAATTTTTTTAGTGTTTTATCTTCATCATCATCATCATCAAAATTACCAAAAGTGTTTGCAGATTTATTACCATGAACTGTTGCTTTGAAAGTTGTTTCATTCTTTGGTTCTATCTTCAATCTTGAAATCTCAAAAGATGAGATCTTGTTGATCAAGGTCTCTCTCTTGAAATTTGATGTAAGATGCATGGTCTCATCAAGGATGTTGATCTTGCTTTCATACTCTAGAGTAAGAGTAGTCATTACTTTATCCATAATGTCCTCTTTTGATATCTCTCCACCATTGTTCCTGATTCTAGAAACTACTTCATTTATCCTTTGATTGTAAGCTCTGATGTTTTCTTCAAGCAACATCTATAATGCATTGTATCTTTTCTTCCATGTCTTTTTGCATGCATCTTTTTCTTGTTTGTCTCCTTCAAATGTGTCTTCTAGGTGCTTTCATATTTTGTGGGTTGTATCTACCTTTTTAACTTTTGAAAATTCACCATCAGATAGGGTGCTGAGAAGGGCTTCTTTAGAAATAGCATTATAATGAAACAATTCCCTTTGTGTGTTAATAGCATCATCTTTTCCAAGGTCTTCTAAGGTAGGAATCTTGGTTTCTTTGATGGTTACATTAAAAACTTCAAAAGAAATGCACTGCAAATGGGTTACCATCTTGTTATTCCAATCAAGATAATTCTCTCAATCAAACTTAGGACTTTCTTTCCTGAAGTATGCTATCTGATCAACCTCAAGCTATTAAAATTTCTCTCCGAGGCACTTGGCTCTAATATGAATTGTTAGGAATAGTCCCAAGAGATAACTAAGAGGGGGGGGGGGGTGTGAATCATCTATCTACAAGATTCAATTCTTTATCCAATTAAGTATACTTAAACATAAAGCATAAACACAATGAAAGAACACATGAACACAACACCAATATTTTGGTTACGAGGAAACCCAAATAGGTAAAAACCCCATTGGGACCTGATATCCACTAATATTTTGTACTAGTGTATAATGATCCTTGCTAGAAGATCCTTTACCCTCTTAGGAGTATCATTACAATATATTAAGTATAGTAGACCTGGTTAAGGGTCAGACCCTATTATGAGTCTTTTACAACTATCCCTATTATGGGAGAGGACACACAATCTGAGAGCTCGCTGCTCAAATGGGCAAAGGCTACAACCTTCTAAATAATAAATACACACTATAAATGGATCTTGGTGAATTGTGCTTTGACCTTCTATATGAATCAGTTCCAATGAATAGCACAAGTACTTTACTTGGTTACATGGACCTTCTTCTAATGGCCCAACACTTTGCACACTCTACTTTGCTCTGCTTAATCAACCATGAACCACACTCGAACAATCACAAATGACTGCATATAAATATCTTTCCTCCAAATGATATAATCAAGTCGGCCTGTTAGAACCACCTTGAAATCATATTAGAGAAACCATAATAAACTCCAGCAAACATTCTGTTAGCTCTATTATGCACACAACTCAATCTAGGACCTATCTAATAAAATAATTGTAGATGCACGCTACACACTGTCGGCTCTACCAAAACAATTGGAACCAGAGTAACTTTTAAGAAACCCCCCTCTTAAAAAAGATATAAAATCTTGGTGAATGTTTCATGTTCTAGAAAAAAAAAATTAATTTCTATTGGCAAATCTCTAAATTTTTTTGAAAAAAATAAATTCTTATTGGTGATTACTTTTTAATATATTTTTTTGTAGAAAATATTGGCGAATCTCCAAAAATAAAAAGAAATTAATTAATCACCATGGTGAATACTTCTATTTGAAAAATAGAATTCTTATAGAATATTATTAAGCTTAATGTGGAAATCTTTGACGGGTTCAAAGGAATAGACTCTGTAATAATTACTTGCTATCATTTATTTAAAATATAATCTAACAACCTCATTATATTGTGTGAGACAAATGTATTAATATTTTTAAATACTAATGGGGCCCAAAATTTCTTCAAGACCATTGATTTATATTGAGATTGACAATCTTAAAGAAATTTTAGCTCACATAAGCATTACAAACCAAATAGTAACATTTTTACATCATAGAATATAATGAGGGTCACTAGATTCTAGTTTAAGTCAGTAATGGAAACTAAAAGTTGGTGATAGATCCTTACAGTGTAACTAATAATCATGATATATTATTGGAGAATTAATTTAAATTTCTACAATAAATTATAAAATTTTGGCGAATCAAATCTAATCATGTATCGAATATTGTGGTGAATTTTTGAGTTCATGTTTTTCATAAAATAAATTATTTTGCGATTTAAATACTTCTAAATCAAAATTTTGTAAAACTGTGGTGATTTAGGTTGCCTTAAATCTTGAATTATTAGCCAAATTTGGATTCCCAAATTTCCAGAATTAGCCAATTGGTGAATATTAGCCACTAAAAATTACTATGATTGGAACTTTCTCTGTAAGCTGAATTAACTCATGCGCTCTTAACTAAACATCAATAACACTTCTACAAGCTGAAATCCAACGGCACATACCCTCAAGCTAGGTGCAACTCAAGAACCAATAAAATCTTTGTCGACTCTTCTAAACAAACATAGGAAACTGCTACTGGTGAATAGCAACTGCATAACTTCACTTGCATTCATCATCAGACTATATGTCCATGAACTTAATATCAATAACATGTCTTCAACATATATCCAAGCGCACAAGGCTCCATGATAACTGTACGGACAACCATACATACAACACTATCTGTTACTCAGTCAGGAACACTGCTGACACTAATTACAATATAACTGTCTATACTAACAGTTAACCTCTGTGCCCATGATATCATGTTGAAATCATGTCCATGCTACATATACTGAAAGCTTCCTACTTAAGACTTCCATGCATGCTACTTTCCATATGTTGTCATCAATGAAAAACATACAGTTAGCACTGGCCTGCTGGAAAAACTCCAACAAATATATCCGCAATATTCTTTTTTGTACTTATATACTCAAGTCTGACTTCTTTCTCTGCAACATTTTCTCTCACTACATGATACTTTATTTCTATATTGTTTGTCTTAGAATTCAATACAATATTCTTAGACATACTTACTATACTAGTGTTATCACAGTGTATAACAACAAGCTCATCAAATTTGATTCCAATATTATTCAGCATTTTTTTCATCCATATTATCTGGTTACTATTATTTGCTGCTACTACATATTTTGCTTCTATTTTACTTTGTGAAATAAAAAAATTTCCTCTTGCTTAGCCAATAAACCAATCTTCCTCTAAGGAAAAATATTCTACCACTTGTACTTTTTTTTTCATCAACACTACCTCCCCAATCTGCATCTGTATATGCACATAGGGTAAAATTATCATATTTTTCATACTATAATCCATATTCAATTGCGCCTTTAAAGTACCTCAGTATTCTTTTTATTGGTGGACAATGTGACTCTTTAGGATCAACTTGAAATATTGCAACTATTCCAAATTCATGCATAATATATCTGGTCTTGTATGAGTTAAATATTGCAAACCTCCAATCATAGATCTATACTTCTTTTGTTCAACTACAAGAGTTTCATCTATGCTAGATAACTTATGACCAGTTACCATAGGTGTGCCAACTAGCTTACAATTTTCCATTCCAAATCTCTTTAATAACTCATTCAGATACTTTGTCTAACATAAGAAAATACCATCACTATTATGTGTTATCTGTAATCCTAAAAAATATTTCATCTCACCAATCATGCTCATTTCAAATTCAGTGTTCATTTCATCTGCAAATTTATCACTAGCTTCATCTTCTCCACCAAAGATAATATCATCAACAAAAATAACTATAACCAACAAACAATTCTAAATTTCTTTCAGATACAAATTACTATTTGTTTTGCCTTTAGAAAATCCCAATTTTATCAAATACTTATCTAGTCTTGCATACCAAGTTCTAGATGCTTGTTTAAGTCCATATAAAGATTTTTTTAGTTTATATACCATGTATCTTTCATGAGTTAATGGAAAACCTTTAGGCTTCTCAATGTAGACTTCTTCTTCTAATTATCCATTCAAAAATGTTAACTTCACATCCATCTAATATACTTTGAATTTCTTATAAGCTGCATAAGCCAAAAACATTCTTATTGCTTCAATTCTTGAAATAGGTGCAAAAGTCTCTTCATAATCAATTCCTTCTTACTGTGAGTATCCTTTACATACCAATCTTTCTTTGTTCCTTGCAACTTATCCTTTTTCATTCATCTTGTTCCTGAATACCCATTTAGTTCCTATAACATTCTTATCTTTAGGTCTAGGGACCAACTCCCAACTCTTGTTCTTTTCAATTTGATCTAGTTCTTCCTTTATTTCTTTAATAAAATATTCATCTTTACAAGCTCCATTAGTAGATTTAGGTTCAATTCAAGAAATTAAACATAGTTCTTCTTGTACCTTATTCCATGTCAGAACTCATTTTTCTATGCTCCCAATAATGTGCTCCATAGGATGATTTCTTGCTAGATTCTTGTTAGGTGTCACTGTCTTAGTTCTTGCTTCAACTCTATGTTCTGCTCTAGGTTCTTCTCTAATTTCTTCAATGTGACTTTCATTCTGCAAATCAATGTCAGTTTCATAAAATAAGTCAACATTTTCTTGATCAATTATAGGATGAGTTTCTTCATCTGATTCATAATCAAGCATTCTTTCCTGAATTTTAAACTTTTCATCAACTTTTACATTTGTGCTCTCAACAATAGTTTTATTTCTTTTATTGAAACATCTATAAGCTTTTCTTTTCAATGAATAATCAAGAAATATACCTTCATCACTTCTAGGGTAAAATTTTCCAATGTTATCATCTCTCTTAATATAACATTTACTTCCAAAAATTATGAAATACTTAACTGATGGCCCATGTCCAAACCATAATTCATAAGGTGTCTTGTCTGTGACTACTTTGATTTGTACTCTGTTCATTATATGTACTGATGTATTCACTGCTTCTCTCCAAAATGTCTTTTCCAAATCATTCTCAAATAACATAGCTCTTTTTGCTTTAGTTACTGATATGTTTCTTCTTTCTGCGATACTATTTTGTTTAGGTGTTCTAGGGGCTAAAATTTTTCTCTTAATACCATTCACTTAACAAAAAGTGTTAAATTCTTTTGATGTATATTCTCCACCTCTATCTGATCTTAAACATTTAATCTTCATTCCAGATTCATTCTCAACTTGTTCTTAATTAGTTTAAACTTATCAAATGCCTTAGACTTTTCTTTAAGAAATGCAATCCACATCATTCTTCTAAAATCATCAACAAGAATCATAAAATACCTTTCACCATAGAATCCTCTAGTCCTTGTGGGACCGCTCAAATCTTTATGAACAATTTCCAACTTCTCTACTGATATGAACTTCTTACTAGGAAATAAACTTCTCTTCTTCTTAGCCATAACACATTCATTGCAAATCATGTATGTAGGTTTCATAATCTTAGGAAAATATCTTACTGCAAGTGTAGTGCTTACTTTCACAATGTCATCAAATTTTATGTGACAAAACCTTCTTTTCCATAACCAACTGTCATCAATTATAGTAATCAAACATGTCATCTCTGCAGGGTTCAACTGAAATACATTACCTCTAGTTCTTGATCTAGTTCCAATAAAATTACAATCCTTATCCTTGATCACACAATTTTTCTCAGTAAACCAAACTTGATATCCCTTATCAACTAATTGTCCAACTCTCAAAAGTTTATGTTTCAATCCATCCACAAAATAAACATCATTAGTGTTAGTCTTTCCATCAAGAGTAATAGATTGTATTCCTTTTATCAAACAAGGTGCATTGTTTCCAACTCTAACAATTCCTCCATCATAATTGTTAAACTTTATAAACTTCTTCATGTCACCAGTCATATGATGTGAACAACCACTATCTATAATCCAATCAGTTCTCCTTTCTACTTGAGAAACTAATACTTTTTCTTCTCTAACTTCAATTTCAGAGTTTTCTTCTTTTATTGCTACAAATCCTATATCATCATTCTCATTATCACTTTCACTTAGGCATTTCTCAATACTAGCCTCAAATTCTTCATCATTAGCATAGTAAAATTCTTTAGATCTTCTAGGTTTAAAGTTCTTCTTATACTTATTTACTCTTTTAGGACATTTAGATACAAAATGACCATATTCTCTACAAGTCCATCATTTAAAGATTTTATTACCTTCTGGTTCTCTTTTCACAAGCAAGGCAATTCCTTCCTCAATCTTTATGTCTTCTTCAGTCTTAGATCTGCGGCCACTAGCATAGTCTCCACTCACACTAATGCTTCTTGACAAGGTAGGGTGAACACTAAGTGCACTGAATGCTATCTCAATTCTAGGTAGATATCCCGACTATATCAAGCTTATCTTTGTTTCTTCTAGTCTTCCAAGAAGAGTTTCTCTAGTAAAGTTCTTAGTACAAGGTATAACTTGCTCAATCATCTACATTGTATGCATAAATAAATGAGTTAATGTCTTTAGAATCTTCCATATCACTTCATTCTATGTCTTTTTTCCTTCACAAGATTTTATACCTACAACAATCTATGACATTCAACCAATATAACTTCTAACATATTCATCTTCCATTATTCTTATATCATCAAATGCACATATTCAATTACGTAATCTAACTCTTTGTGCATGTACATCACCTTCAAAATTAGATTTTAAAGCTAACCAAATTTCATGAGATGTCCTTAGATATTTTACCTAATTGCATTCATTTTCTGGAAGGGCTGACAAGAGTGCTTCTCTAGCAAGTATATTACACATGAACATATCTCTTTCTTCATTAGTACATTCTTCAATTTTTTCTTCTTCAATGATAGTCTTCACATTATTTGTGATTAACCAATACCTTGGTCCTAAACATAGAAAATGTGTCTTCATCTTTTGTTTCCACCTATCATAGTTTACTCCATCAAACTTAGGGCTTTCTTTCTTGAAATGATTCGCAATGGATCTCCTCAAGTTGTTAAGATTTTCCTTTGAGGACCTACTACTCTGATACCAATTGTTAGAAAGTAAAGTCCACCAAGATAACTGAGAGGGTGGGGATGAATCAGTTATCATATAAATACAAATTTTATCACTATTAATAAATCTCAACCATGTAAACCAAGTAAGCAACAACCATATAAAGATAAACATACACAATAACACAAGATATGTTGACTAGGGAACCTCTTGATTAGAGAGTAAACCCCGGTGGGAATGATGCCCATAAAATATGTACCAATATAAAAATTCCTTGTGAGAGGATAGACTCTGTTACGAGCCTTATGAAATACATTCACTATATATGAGTCCCTATTAGGAGACTTTGAATCCCTGTTAAAAGATTCTAACCCTATTAGGAGTTATGGAAGATAGAAGGACCCATTGTCCAAACAGCTATAAGGGAAAGATCACTGAACACACTATCCAACTGATCTTTGTATTACTCAAAAAAAATAATAGAAAATAATTACTAATCTCATAAACTTATCTTTTCTCCTCTATCTGTGCCAAACTATACCAACTACTTCACCAGATCTCAATATTAGATCTCTACAATTCACACAACATATATTTCTCAATTCCGCAATTCACCTCTATTCCATACCAGATACAATAAGGAAAAAAGTCCTTCTTTTATAACACACTCAAATAATTACAAATGAGTTGGCCAACCAAGCTTAACCAATTATAAAATATAAACTAGCACACGTTACACAATATTTCACAATTATATAAAATTGTCGACTTCCAAACAAAATAATTCTTCACTCATGCAACCTCTAACCATGCTATCATGTCCATGTCACTATCATAATTTCTTCATCAACTTTACAACTTTGCATGCCTATATTCTATCCCGATTTTGAGATATCATCCAGTTACCACAAGCCGCTTCTCAAGAACACTGCCTAAATACTGCTTCCACTAAATTACACATAACTATCATGAATAATTGAATTTTCATATGCACTCTTGACCATGATCTTAGGACACAATATAGAGTAATTCCTCAACTCTTCATAGCTTAATCTTTAATACTCCACATGCGCTAATTCAAATACTACCTGCTTCTCTTCTAATTTCCAGTCGATCACTATGTTGACATCAATGACAACCACAATCAGGAATGCAACATACAACTACTATAGAATAGCTGTGAATACTCCCCCATAGGATATATTCAGCATTCATTCCTAACAATAACCAAAATAAATTAGGCAATTGAACAAATCTACTAGTTAGGATCATAACCAGGGAATCTAACTAATCCCTTTTTAGCTAAAATGACTCATATTATGTCAATTTTAGATTAAGAGATCAAAAAAAGTAAAATGTAAGCTCCCTAAGTTGGCTAAGAGAGAATTTGGACCAAGCCCACTCGAATCAGAATCTGGGCGATATACTTCAAATAACTAGGTGACACTTAAGCAGGAGACAAAAATCCATACGACATATCACAGTGAAGTAGGATGATACTTTAAGGTTAGGTGATATTTCATACAAACAAAAGATTATATACCCCAATACAATGGTGCGATAGTTTGTTTAACTATATGCAACACTCTAAAATATCATGCGATATTTATAACTAAAGGAAAACAACATTTAATCATAAAATGATGAAGGAATAGTTTCATCTTGAAATCTTTATTTTTATCAGTCATTTTAGCAAAATAACAATGTTTATCAGTAATTTTAACAATGATTTTGATACTTTTAAGGAAATTGTAGCACATAGAGTAGTCTTAAATCAATCAAGAAAGGGAAAAAGCAACCTTTCATAATACAAATATTTGTGAGGTCTCACATTAAAACTTCATGAATAGAATATTAATGTGTATGTTCAAATAATTTCCACTGGTCAGTCACAAATCAAAGACACATCAAGCACATTCTACTTAAGGTCAAGAGGGTATTGCTTCAATCTTTTCCCACAAATTTATGTTCTTAGCACCATGGTTAGGTGGTTTAATGGATTTTCCTAGGACTATGCAAGTTATGGATCAATTGGAAGAGAACGATGCTCAAATCACATGCCTTTCCATATTGTCATATTCAAACTTTAGAATCCAAGGGATCACATATGGTGAGTGTCTTGGGGTGATCTGGGTAATCCACTTGGATCAATCCTTGCACAAAGGAAGTTACACAACCAAAAATTGGCAGTCTCTAATCCCAGGTTCTTAATTAGGGTCTTTGTTCATGACTACCCCTATAGTTCTACAAGCGGAATTAAGACCTTTCATCCCTTCAAGGAAGCACCCAATTATTCTCTATCTTTCTATTGAAAGAAGATTTTGATTATAGTGGGGTGTAGAAGTTAGGTTCACTTTTTCCCTACTTGGGTCATTCCCAAAAGATTACTCTTTTGGAAGGCCGTCTAAAGGTAAATGCAATAAAGTAAATGGATAACTAGTGGAGGTCTAGATTTTTTATTTTCCATAAGGAAAAGAGCATACTCTCCTACTCCATTAGTGTCTCTGAAACACGTCAATAAATTGTTCATTTACTAAGATTCCCTTAACAAGAAATCAATCAAGTAGGTCTATATTTATGGTTCATCCTCTAGGAGGTGAATAGCATACTCTCCTACTAGTCAAATAATCACAAGAAGAGAAACCTTCTAATTAAGATAGGTGCCTAGAAAATCATGTATATGCAATAATAATGTTGATTTGTATCTCCCAAGGAAGCCTAAAAATCCACAAGTTAGTAGTTTCATGATGAGTCTTTGCCAAGCATCCTACAAAAGCACAAGTTAGTAGTTTTGTCAGTGCAACTCCTTTGACAAGTGATTCCTATAAATTCACAAGTTAGGACATAAAATACTAGGCAAACAAGATCAACAACACTGCAAAATAGCTTGTTAGATTCTATTAGAAAACTAGGAAACCCAAAAAATATAGGAAAATTCAAGAAGACATAGCCAAAATCGAACGATGACAGAGAAGAAATCTGGGTGAAACTTCACAATCTGCCATGTACAACATTTCCTTGCAAACCAGGTGACACTTTAGAATTATATGATAGTTTGTAAACAAGTTGTGTGACACTTCTCCTAAACAAATACAATACTTATCTGTATGAAAGAGTGATATTCCAGAGGGCATCAAGTTGTGTCTGGTAGTATTACAAAACATCACACGAGTATATGTTGGAATGTCCTACAACCTTTTGAACTGCAAAATAGAAGTGATGAACCTAGGACAACAAAAATCCAAAAATGCAAGAAATGAAGATAAAAATGCATGTCTATCCCCACAGTGGGTGCCAAAGATGTGTGATCAAAAGGTGACACACTTCTATAAACCATTGTTCTTGAGAAAATCGATGAAGAGGAGACCCAAAGAGGAAGCTTATAACTTCCTATCTATGACGTGCATGAATCTAAACATTATGGATAGTGGCTCTCAAATGAACATTAATAAGAAACCCTTGGAAGGTGCACCATTTAATGAAAGATTCAAAATGAAAATTCAAGCATGCAAGATCTAAATGAGATGCAAGATCTAAACTAGAATGCAAATGCAAGAACTAGAAAGAAAATCTAATCTAAGAAGATTACAATGCCTCCTAGTTAAGCTATGTGATTTAAGCTAAAATGCAATAAGAAAATGCTAGGATAAGAATGAGAGACAAACTAGAATGCTCTTAGAATGAAATATTAAGATTCTAATATTAGGACTCTAGAATGAAATAAGACTAAGACTAATAGCCAAGAAATGAGGAGGGAGTCTCCTTTTATAGAATTTATAATGAATGGATGGTCATGATTAAGAGGAAAAATTCAAGCGTGGAGAATAATCCCCATTTTGAATTTAGTGCATTAGATTCTCAAGAGGCAAAATCAAGTGGATGAGAATGGTTAGGTAGAAATGAGTGGTGGAGATTAAGAGGCAAAAGATATTCCACTTTTATATTTTTCTCTTTTAAAAAAAAATTAGGAAATCCTTTTTTCATGTGAACACATAGGATAAAGTGGGTTTTATTTAATTAAAAGGGGACATGTTCTTTCAATCAAACAAGATTGAGGATAAAGTGTTCAAACTTTAGGATATCATTGAATAAATGATTAGAGTGATGATTTTATCAAGAGATAAGATATTAAACCAATATGAAAGATTGATTTAAGAATAAGATAAGGTATAGCATAAAATTTTGAATGTTAGAGTGGAGATCATGATTTACTAGAACCATTTTTGGGTGATTAAAGTACGAGGTCATTGATCTCTCAACCTAAAAAAATTAGACTACTAATTGTGAAAACATTCATTGAGATAGTCATACTACCCCTTCAAACAATCACCCAAACTGACCATGACTTGTACATTCCATATAAACAAACATGTGGTAACTCTCACAAATCTCCCTTACACCTTCTTAAACCCTTACCTTCCATACAAATTCATTCTTACATTCAAACTTCTAACCACACTCAACATTTTATAGTTATGTCTAAACTGGGACAACAAACTAGATCTTCCTCTCATTATTTCCACGTGACATTTTCTACATGGATGTTATAAAAATTTAGGATATTGTCATATACAGCCTTCCCCATCCTCCTATCCATTATGGGGTTTTGTTCCATGTAATTTTTTAAGAAACTACATGATTTCCCCTCTTGAGTTACCCTAGATGAGGGTTTTGACAACCTTCCACTAAAAATTGAATAACTTTGTCAATTATAATGGATTTGGGTGATTTAAAACAAAAACTAGCATGTATTCAGGCCTCTATATATTCCAATAGTTGGTTTAATTAAATTCCAAAGTATTTGCCACGATAAATTCTTTCAATCAAAGTGTTCTCAACATAAGGAAAAAAACATGTAGAAAAGTATTTTCTATTGATGACAAACTTAGTACACAATATTACTGACCCATTTTCGGGTCTTACAATATACATAAATGTGTTTCAATCATTTTTTTATTGAAAAAAACCTTTAACTACCTTAGGAAAAACTTTTGGTCATTGGTATCCCCTTAACCATGATTACTAACATATTGTCAATCTTGATAATTTTACAACTTTGGATCTTTTCTTGTACTAGGGACTTAATTATCATCTTTATTACATGAACATGGTCTTATGAGACCTTATGAAAGTAAAAACACTAAATAAACTCCTTATATACCACTCAAGTCAATTACATATCCTTTTAGGTCTATTTGCCCAACATGACAATATTTGACAATTTTGTTACAATTAACTCAATCATGAACAAGTATGGCTTTAATAACATCAAATACACCATTAAATGGTCATTTTGATCTTATAAATCAATATTATTAATGAATCCTCCATGTGACTTAATGGTTAGTCTTGGTCCTCAGGTGCTCATGCACCATACTCCCGGCCTTCAAAATTTTCCACATCCCTTGGAAACACCTGCAAAATAAAGCATTAGAAAACACAAACTTCATTTTAACCTTTTTCTTATACATGTCTTCTTTCTGCAATATCATTATTTCTTGATCAAATATCCTCAAGGGTACTTTGTCATCAAGGACCTTCATCTCACTATCTTGTGATTCCATCAGAAATCTTTTGTGTATCTACATTTCATCCTAATGTACATAAATTGTAATATCCACATTATCTTTTATCTTCACCTTTGGAGTAGCCCCTATCAACAAAATCAACATTATAATGAAACAAAAAACTATTTCCAACTTCTTCCTCTTACCTTTACCATAACTCTTCTTCTCCATCTTATTTGGACTTAAAAAAAATACATTAGCCATCTCTTGGCTCTCATTCATCAATTTTTCATCACCTTTAATCCCATCCATCCTTGGAACCCATATTCCCTCATCTCTTGGAGGAGCCACAACAATATTTACATATGCAGTATCTAAAGACTCATCATCATTCTCTTTCAACTTTCCCTAGCATTCCTCATTCACTATCATTTTCTTTCCTTGTACTAGGTACCCCATCTCTATCATCTTCTATCCTATACTTGAAAATCTCTACTGCTCATCAACATATTCTACATGAAAATGACCAGTCATTGTCTTTACCCCATCATCTACATTAATTAATTTCTCATGCATTGTGTGTGTGTGTGAAAAGTGGCTTTAGATACACAACACTTCAATGAATCATTGGATAATTAATCTAAACTATTGAAAGAAAATCAATCTAATTTAAGACTAAATAAGGTGAATCATTTCCTCCTAGTAGATCCGAGTATGAGCATGCTCTTAGATCATTTCAAACTCAGTCACCACTACCTAATCTAAAAAAATGATTTGAATGAGCTAAATGTAAATGCAATATTGATCTAATTAGGTAAGAGTTAATCCAATTAAACAAAATGAGATGTTCCTATCCTAGTTTGATGCAATAAATGAAGCTACAATGATAAATCAATGAAATAAATAATTAATTGATAATTAACTATGAAATCTACAAATAGCTATGATCTAAAACTGAGAGCATAACTCTAATTCAAAATCTCCTCTTTTGAGAAGAAATGAGGCCTGGTTATATAAGAATCCTTTTGGGGATGAACGGTTGAGATCGATTGGAGAGGAGTGGTGGAGATTGTTTTGAAGAATAGGTTAACTCCAAAGGTGTATCAATCATTACAAAAACTTCCAAATAAACCAGTAAGTCAACTGGACCAGTTTTCCAACTAACCCATTTGTTTTAGAATGTGACTTGGTTAACTAAACTATTTCCAAAATCACATTCAGTTAACTAAAGGATGATGACATAAATGCATTTTTGTATTTATTCAAGGATTTAATGCATTTTCCTCAAAATGTGATAATAATAATAATAAATTTAATTCTTTTATTTTTAATTAATTGACAACTTCCATTTATTTAATCAACATTAATTAAATAAATAGCATAAGATCAATTTAATTGGCATTAACATTAGGATTTAAGAATTAATTAGTTAAGTAAGTTCAAGTGAAATAATCAAATGGGATATAGATCAAATCAGGTTGATGAGTTCAATTTCCTTGGGTTACAAATTAGGCAATTTGATCAAAATTAAGGTTTTCTTGATGAAGAATCGAGATTAGGGGCTTATAGTTTTGGTGACCATTTTTAGGTGATTAAATTTGTTGGCAAGTGATGTTTTGGAGCACTAGGGATCACATAAGGGTTGTCATTTATGGAAACACTTAAGCTGGAGTGATCGCATGCAAAGAGTTTTGGTACTGGAGTCACAGTCACATGAAAATGACTAAATACAAAATCAGGATAATAGTATACTGTGGTGCTGTTTTGGCTAACAAAATTAATATGTGATATATTATGGCTTCCAAATTTAGTAGAAGACATTTTTGGATATGATATACTTTAGTTAAGGTTGTACAAATTTTGGTGATCAGATCAGTAAGATACAACATTGGGAAGGTATGTGAAGACAGAGAATCAGTTAAACAGGGCATATGAGAAGTCACGATGATTGAGAAAAGTTTAGTTGATATGGAAATGTGCTAAGTTAGATAAATGTTTTATATTGATGAAACTTTGGTAATATATGATCATCGACTCTATATTGATTATTTTCATAAGTAATTATTATGTTTTGTAATGCATTTTGGAGAGTTGGGTGGATGGTGGAGTTTGTACAAGTATAGAATGTTTTATGGAAGTGATAAGTATGATTGTTATGATGATGTGATGGATGTGAATCTGAGAGCAGAGATCAAATGTAAGATTAGTATATGATAGATCTATAACTAGAACTATCTAAGCATAGCACAATATTTTATTATTTACCATTTTGAAGAATACTTTGTGAAAGTATTCTGATTGTAAGAGTTGTAAGCTCACCACCTTTAATGGGGTTTTTATATACCCCTAACAAGGTTTTGTATTCCTCTAGCAAGGAAATGTACTATGTAATACTCAGCTCCTAAGAGGGCTAGATCTCCTAATAGGGATACTATATTTTAGTGCATAGTTGTGGGTACTATCCCCACTGGGGTTTTCCCTTGCCCAGGGTTTCCTCAAGAAAAAATAATGGTGTCATGAGTTATGTGTTATGTGTTTAGGTTCTTTTCATTTCAGCATTGTTATGGTTCATTTAAAATTGGTTGAATTTTAAATTAAAGTGTTGTAATACTGATTCACCCCCCTCTCAGTATTACCTAATCCTAACAATTGGTATCATTGCTATTTTCCCTTGGAGAGAAAGCCTAATATATTAAGAGAGATCAGAATGGATTCAAAAAGTTTGCAAGAGAACTTTGAAGAGGCACTTGATGATCGAGACAAAGAGAAGGATGAGAATGGCGAATTGAAATTCAAATTGAGAAGAGCATAAGGTTTCGTCAAGAAACTAAAGGAACAACTTGAAACTTCAAGAAGTCAGAAACAAGACCTTATGGACAAGATCAAAGAGGATTAAGACAATGATACATCAGACCAAGTAAAGAATCTAGAGTAGGAAAAATAACAAATGAATCTTCTGATAATTAAAGAGATTCAACATGAAAAGGATGCAAGATGCAAAGTGGAAGAGTCACTAAAAGAAGCCAATGAGAAGATAGGTCAAATGAAGACTGAACTTGATCACTACAAGGATAAGTTTTAGGAATTGGAGAAGTACAATCATATCATAAAAGGAGAACTCACTCAATCTAAATTGCATATTGAGAAGTTGCATGTGAGTAGTGATAAGATTGATGAACAAATAGAAAGACATAAACCTAAAGGAGACATGACTAGAGTTGGATTTAATGAAGTAGAATATTCTAAGACTAATGAAGAAATAAATGAAGTAAATATTGAAGAAAGACCTACTCTTGAGATACCTAGAGATCAGACCAAACCTTTCAGAGGTAGATGCTTTGGATGCAACAAAGTTGGACACATGAAAATTGATTGCAGAGGTAACAATTATTCCAAACCTTTTTCTGGTTATTGTTATAACTATTATGATTATGGACATAAGAAAACAAAATGTATAAAGCCTTATCAATCTAGATATAAACAAGACTACATCAGAGAAGAGTCAGTAGTCAAGATCAAATGCCTCAAATGTAATACATTTTGGCATACTACAAGGTATTGTAAGCTACAAGTAAATCAGGATAGGAGACCACCTACATGTTACAAATGCAACAACCTTCGAAACATAGTAAAGTTTTGCAGATACAATGTAGAGGAAAACATAAGAGGACCGAGAGAACCAAGAGGACCACCTCCTATGGTTATAAGGAAGAATTTTGGTGACAATGATAAAAATTTTACTGAGTACATGGATGAGTTTGAGAATCATTTTAAGCAATCTACAAATGAAGAGGATGAGAGTTCAATAATGCATTGGTTTAGGAAGAGACAGTGGATGCTACTATGTATTTTCATGATGATTTCATTGAGACATCAGTGTAGAAGACCACATGGCCTTTGGGGAGCATTGGATGAAGACACCAAAATATATCTAGCCCCTATGTATGTGGACTAAGCTCATGCGAGCTTAAGTATGGTATGAACAAACACTATAGAGTCTATGGATGTGATCGCAACACTCGGAGACTCATATTCCATGTTCACAAGATTTGTATTGACTAGACAACATGATAAGTTGAGCTACCTATGATTAATGCACTTACTCAACTTGCGAAGGATAAAAATGTTTGAAGCATATCATTTATGCACTATTTTTTAATGAATGACTAAGGAGAGAAAAGTTGTGAAGCATTTTAGTCATCTAGTAGACATATTGCATGATCACCTGAAGAAAAGTTCCAAATTTTAGTGTGTTAAAGGTATTTAGACTTTATACTATTTGAGAAGTTATGGATGCACCAGTAATCTTTGATGTTGTGGATAGACCTAGGTATAATTTCAAGAAACCCCTGTTTAAGTCTTGTGAGGATGATCTGGAAGGACCATTTTTACAAACCCCTTATGGTGTGTTGCACATAGAGGACATTAAGGCATACATACATTACAAGTATGAGATCATTGGAGATGTCAATATCTATAGTGAGTTAGATGGTATGATAGAAGCATATGGATCAATGGTAGAAGAGTTTAAACACCTAGAAGACCAGACCATTATCAAGCTAACTCTGTTGAATGAATTCGATGAAACCGAATGGTTTAAGATTATCCTAAGAAGAATTAATGACCAATTTATATGGATTGGAGAAAAACCAGTAAAGATATGTGCTTAAATTATTCATGAGATAACCAGTTTAGATAATGATGGAGCCCTCCCAGTTGCAAAAAAGAATATCAGAAAACAAGTGGAAACCCTAACCCATTCAATGTGGGATAAGAGAGCTATGGCAGTAAATGAAATCTATCAAAAAGATGTAAAATTGGTGGTAATGATATTAGGTTATAATATTTTCTATAACAACAAGCCTAACTATGTTTCAATTGGAGTTCTTATGATGGTATATAGAATGGTCAAGGAAAACAAGAAGTACAACCTATTTGAAGTTCTTGCACAACATTTTTTTGTAGAATGTGAAGGTTATAAAGAAAGATAAGACTAAGGCATTTAGGTTTGGATCCCTATTAGTTCATATGTACATCCACATTATTTACAATTTCTTTGGCATACACCCTAGAGTATGGAAGGATAATGTACCTACCAGAATTCAAATCTTTGAGAGCTACCGAAGAGAGGACAAGAATTGGGTAGATGGAGAGCTATTTTATATGACCAAAATCATTCAAAGGAAGATTAAGGAAAGGTATAGAATACATGAATATATAGTGGAGAAATACAAGGACACTATCTATTTCATGGTTAAAACTGATTGTGTGTGTTTTGAGGATGTTGAACCTAGAAAGAAATGGTGTTACTCTATGGGGTATGAGGTCAGCTCTGAAGTTATAAATATGCAAGTAGAGAATATATTAGCAGAAGAAATAGACCCTACTAAAGAAAGATGGGGAACATATAGAGAAAAGTTTGAAATGGTTAGAGAAGAACAAGTAAAAGTGACAAGGAATAAAAATATTAGTAAAATAGTTGAGGATATCACTACGAAGCTAGGAATCACTAGGGAGCAACTGAAGAACATAAGTAAAAAGATGACATAAGCATATTCCAACATGGAAACTGATGCACCTCCCCCTTCTGGAGTAGAAAAGACAATAAGCCCTACGCTTGATATCATTGATTTATCTCCTACACATGAGGAGACTGCACAAGAAATTGTACCTGTGAACACTCCTAGAAGATTTACAAGATCTACTAAGAAAAGTAGCCCAAAGAAACAAAAGGTAGAAGTGGAAATAAATAAGAAAGAAGAGACAATGACTAAAATGGTAGAAGAAAAAGAAGCACATAAGAAGCCACAAAATCTATGGAAGTCAGACATTCAGATATTGTAGAATAGAGTTATAAGAGATGGGAATCTGATGACTATAAATAGGTATTATGAAAGATATGATTCTGAGAATCAAGCAATCATTGAAGATACTATAATTGAGTACTTATTGGTTTTTATGAAAAACTTGTTAGAGATTGAAGGAAACATTCCTAAGGAACTGTATAGCATGTTAGAGACTAGAAAAAAGTTAGCACAATCAGAGGATGAGAACATAAGGAACAAGGCCATATAAGACATGTTACCTATTGTCTCTATTCAGGAGAGGGAGAGAATCATCAATGAGTTGAAACCTTTGTTGAGGACCAAGGAAAGAATAGTGAAAAGTATGGCAAGGAAATATGATGAAGTCATAGAGGACACTTAAAAGGCACTATATCAAATTCTAATGAGTGATATTCCTAAGAAGACATCACCTCCCAAGGTTACCAAGCATGCACTCGTAGGAATGGGAGAAAGTTCCAAGATAGCAGAAGAAAGTGAACAAGATAGCATGCAACCAAAATTATTTCTCTCTAGTGTTCTTGTGACCCTTGACACCTCACATGATGTAAATCACCCATTTCTAGACAACTTAGACAGTGTGATGATAGTTGAAGTGGAAGAAAAGATAGAGGAAGAGAATACAAAGGATAAACAAGAAGAGAAGGTACAGGAGAAAGAAATACAACAAGAAGAAAGGAAGGCAGAAGAGACTAGAGCAAAAAAAGTAGTTGAGGTAAGAGTAGAACAAAAGAAATAACTATACACCCCCTCTACTCTATTGTTGGAAAGTATGGCCAAACTGGTGAGCACAAATGTATAGAGCATGGATGAGGATGAGCTCATGAGGTTATCTTTCATGGCTTTTGGTAAGTCAAAAGAAAGGTTGGCACAGAAAGGAGAGGATGAGGTAGAGAGCCTAGGCATGGCATTGGATAACTTTGACAATCACCTTGAGTCACTGCTGGAGACTAGAGAGGATAAGGAAGAGAAGAGTTTCTGAGAGAAGAATTTGGAGGAAGTTTATCAATCCATATCATGGGACTTGGACATTCTTAAAGAAACTACACTTAAGGCTAAGAGCTATATAGCACAAGGAAGGAAAATATACATTTACTACATAAATCCCTGTAGACATGTGAAGAACATTGAAGACATTATAGCCAAGGACATGGCCACCCTTGATAGTTTGATGGACAGTTGTGAAACCTCTTAACAAATTATATTGGATATGGATAAGAAACAATCAAAGATATTGGATAAAATTAGTGCTTTGAATGTAGCGAAAGGGAGAGTAGTAGATAGATTTGGTGTGTTGAAGAGTTTAATAACTCCTAAGCTAACAATGCTCGAAGCTCATCTCACAGAGATGGAGAAAATAGAAGGATCCATGTCTATACCCTCTGAGCTAAAGGTAGTAGAAACAACATCATATACATTGAATGAACTGATCCATGTAAGTGAGATTTTGATTAAGTCATGGGTTGAGGAAGTGAAGACCTTGGAAGACTCCTTCCAAGACATTCTGAGACTAGTGATTAAGCATTGAATTCTTATATGCTTAGAATTTTGAAAATTTTGTAAGTACCTTTTCCATTGATGTCAAAGGGAGAGGAAGAGAAGAGAAAAATGAAGAGAGGAAGAGAAGAGTAAATAAGAAGGAAAAAGAATTTTTTTTAAAAAAAAAAAAGATATGTAGAAGGAAGATAGTGCTTAGACACTTAGTCATTTTTCACTAAGTATTACCATCAATGCCAAAGGGAAAGATTGTAGGCAAGTGATGTTTTGAAGCACTTGGGATCACTTAAGGGTTGTCATTTATGGAAACACTTATGCTAGAGTGATCACATGTAGAGAGTTTTGGTACTGGAGTCACAGTCATGAAAATGACTCAGTACAAAATCAGGATAATAGGGTTAGGTACAAAGTTGTGTCACACTTTTATAAAGGAAAAGGTCAACAACACACAATCTTTTTAACTTTAACGACATAAAAATGGAATTTATGTTTATAATTTGGAGATGATCTAAACTAATGAAATGTGTAAAAGTGGATGAAGTTTATGCCTATAATTGTTTTTGAACAAAAATTCCCATAGTTTTTTAATTTTTAAAGTCCATTTTTTACTTGTTGAGAACTGCTGAAAAATGGGGTCTTGTTCCCACCAAAATAATATAGGGTATGTGCAAGATCATGAGGCGCCAAAAAGTGGCGATGTCAGTTCAAAACTTTGACAATGTAGCTAACAACTTTTTTTTCACCCAAATTTGATAAAACAAAAAGGGTATCTTAAGGAGATTATCAGCTTTCTATCGATATAATTGCTGTCAAATTTTGAATTCGGTAAGTAATTATTAGCTATTTTCTAATTGAGCTACCTCTAAAGTGTTGATTTATATACTGATTGAAAAATGACTATAACTTTTAGATGGTATAACATTTTTGAAATCCAAAACATGCGTCACATTCTATGCTTCACCTACTATAAGGAAAAAATAAATAAATTTGAATTTTGTAAAGTTTTGAATGAGTTAAGGTGGTCAGAAACGGGAGTTTTTTTATTCTGAAAATGTTGTAGCAAAAAATTCATAATTAATTATTTTTTGGAATAAAATTACAAAAAAATATGCATCACATCTGGGCATGAGTCTACTACTTATATATAAAATGTTATAATAAAATATTATCATTTGATTATGATTAAGGTGGTCAGACATACACCTACTTCTTATTTTTTTCCTGAAATTTTTGTACTGTTGCATTGAAATCTATACTTTTCATCAATCATACTAAATTTTTCTTAAAAAAGGCCTAGTAGTTTAGAAACTACATTCAATTTTCTATAGATTCTATTCTTACAACTTTTTGATATTAGGTTCATAGCTAGTTGAAATTTTCACGTCAAGTTGACTAACCTTGATTTGTTGATTTTTCATTGCCACTTAAGGGCATAGTTTGGCCCCTCATGATCTTGCACATACCTTATATGCAAATAATTTTTTTTCCTTTGATTTTAAAATATGTTATAGATGAAATGTATAGCTAGTGTAGAAAAGAAGAAAAATTAGTTTTCAATGTATATTTTCTCCGCTATAACTACTCAAAGTTGAACATAACTGAAATCGACAATTTTCATCTCCCACCAAATTTATCCTATCAAATCTACACCATTTAGAAAAAAAATTAAACATTCTTGAAGAGAACTCTCTCCTCTAGTGTTAAATATAAAATCTCAAATTTTTTGATAAGCTTTACTATTTTTTTCTATTTTTGAAGCAGCTTGTTCTCGAATATTAAAATACCTACTTGCAGTATTTTAAAATTCTAATATATTAGATCTAATTAAAATACTATAAAAATTATATGATGATAATCTTGACTCCATGCTCTAAAAATGGATATTTTTATATTTGTAAAAAAATATCATTAAAAAAAGTAGGAGTTATTGAAACATCATTTTTTATGAAATAATTTTATTTCTTTAGTAATTGGTATAAAACATGCATTTAATAGATATTTCCAATTGGAAAAGTTGAAGTACTTATCTAACTTAGCTATAATGAATCTAGCTATACCATATGTTTGACAAAAAAAAATTTTAGTTAGAATTAACCAAATTTAGCTGTGTTGATAAGTTAGCCTGAAACGTGACACAACTTTGTGCTTTTACCCAGCAGTATACTATGGTACTATTTTGGTCAATGAAAGTAATATGTGATATATTATGGCTTGCGAAGTTAGTAGAAGACATTTTGGGATATGTATATGATTTAGTTAAGGTCACACTTATTTTGGTGATCATACAGTGAGATACAATGTTGGGAAGGTATTCGAAGACAGAGAATTTGTTAAACAGGGCATATAAGCAATCACAATAATTAAGGAAAGGTTAGTTGATATGGAAACGTGCTAAGTCAAGTAAATGTTGTATATTGTGAACACTTTGGTAATATATGATCACTGACTCTATATTGATTATTTTCATAAGTAATTATTATGTTTTGTAATGCATTTCGGAGAGCTGACTGGATGGTAGAGTTTGTATAAGTATAGAGTATTTTATGGAAGTGATAAGTATGATTGTGATGATGATGTGATGGATGTGAATCTGAGAGCAGAGAGTAGATGCAAGATCAGTATATGACAGAGCTATAACAGGAACTATCTAAGCATAGAAGATTCTTGTATTGTTCACCATTTTGAAGAGCACTTTGTGAAAGTATTCTGATTGTAAGAGTTGTAAGCTTACCACCTTTAACATTTTTTTTTATACCCCTAACAGGGTTTTGTAGTCCTTTAGCAAGGAAATGTACTATTTAATATTCAACTCCTAATAGGGCTATTCTCCTAACATGGATACTATATTTTAGTGCATAGTTGCGAGTACCATCCCCACCGGTGTTTTCCCTTGGCCAGGGTTTCCTCGAGAACAAATAATGGTGTCATGAGTTATATTTTATGTGTTTATCTTCTTTTTATTTCAACATTGTTATGGTTCATTTACAATTGGTTGAATTTTAAATTAAAGTGCAGTAACATTGATTCACCCCCCCTCTCAGTATTACCTAATCCTAACAACATTTTCACCTCTTTGAATTGATGTGCGATTAGTGCATTGATTCAAAGAATAGATAGTTGTTGAGACTAAGACTAGTTTCATATAAAGGGATGAGACTATCCTCAAGTCAATTGATTCAAAAGATGTCAATTTTGAACATGATTGGACAATAAATGCTAGGAAGACCAGAGTGTTCAATTTGATGTGATACGATGAAACTGAGCACCTGTTTGATTTGATGGTGACCACTAGCCAATTTCATGTGAAGCGATGAAATTGATTAATGTTAGAAAGAATCTTAGACCATGGTTTGAATGAATAACACGTTTGATGTGAAGTGATGAAATTGATTATCATTAAGAGATGAATAGTGAAATTGACTTGATTAAATGCGATGAAGCCAATTGGATTGATGATGACAATACCAGTTTGATTTTAAGCGATGAAATTTATATGCCCCTAAAGATTTTTTGATGATGAAGAATGTCAACTTCATGTGGTGTGATAAAGTTGATATGCCCCTAGTGATGAGGTCTAGTTTGATTTGATGTTTTGATTTCTCGGTTAAAGATTCTTGATGTTTGATGATGTGATCACTAAATTGTTGATGTTAGAGTTATGCCACCTCAGGAGAGAAATCAAAATATGGCTAGGTGCTCTAGTGATGGGAAGTATTTCAATTGCCAAAATGATAAAAAATAATGTTGATCTAATTTTTATGAGGTTCGAAGTGAGTAGGCCATAGTTTGCACTTGATTTTAGGTCTAGTTGACCAAGTTTGACTAAAATTGGGGTGCGGTTTGACCAAGATTCTGGCATAATAATTTTCTTCAGGAGAAAGAAATCTGATTAGTTCATGGAGGACATGTGATTGGTTGTAAAAGTGGTCAACTACAATTGGAGTAGAAAGTAAAACTACAATTTTGACAAATTAAATAATCTCAAATTCAAGTTTGATCCCGAAAATGGAATCAAGAAAATCAAATTAGCAAGGGGTGCAATTTTCACGCCCATTGGAGCAAGTTGAAACATAGGTAAAAAGCCTATATAAGGGCCAAAAGGGTTATTTTCAATTCATTTTTACAACCTCAAGTTTGAAAATTTCATAACCTTCTCTAAGAAAAAAATGGTTGTTGTCATAGAAACACATCGATTTGAGAGGCACCAAGTGTACAACTGGCCAAGAAACTATAGACCAATGGTAAGTCATCAGATTTTGCCTTTGTTTGAGTGAATTTTTGTTATTTTAACACACATTTTCAGATTTTTATTGCCAAGTTTGTGGTTTCCCGTATGAGATGGTGAGAAAGATCATACAAGTAATCAGTCCCAAATGTTGACTCATATGGGCCTATGGGAATGCTCGTACTAGAGCCACCCCTAGCTAGTATTAGAAAACAACATTATGCCCTTGTGATGATTCAATATGTTGTCTTTTCTCGTATCAGATAGTTTACTTGTACCATGCAGTGAGAATGCTCATACAAGAAACTGGTTGTCTTTGTTTACTCATACTAAAAACAACGAGCATTTTTTAGGCCCAAAAAGTCCAAATTTAAATTTTTCATTCATTGATTACCATTCCTTGGCATTTTCTTTAGCTTCTCAACATATTTCTCTGACTAGTACTAATGATTGCTTGTTAATTTCTTGTAGGAGGTTCTCCCAAATGTCCAGTTTAGGATTACTTATCCACAAATGATGAGATTGATGTCACACATGTCTGGGGATGAACTTGGCATTCTTTCTAAGTGTCATTTTTTCTAGTTGGGAGGGATTCTTGATATCCTTGTGAATCACATATTGTTGACTACTCTTGTGGAGAGATTCCATAGAGAGCACAAGACATTCCATTCTCCCATAGGGTAGATAAAAATGACCCTAGATGAAATATATTGTATCCTCTGCATTCCCTTTGGTGGTCCTCTAGTTGAGTATGAGGCATCACAACATCCTGGTATGTTATCTTTATGTTGGGTATTTCAGGATGATGACATCCTAGAGAGCTGGGTAGGTTGGGATGCCATGGTGTCAAGATATAGTCATGACACTCCCTGAGCATGAATTATGGTGGGGTAAAAAGGTTCCTTCTCATTCCTGATAAAGGGTAACAAGGATTCCAATGAGGGTGCAGATTGGTATTAGAGAGCTTTTTGGCTCATCAAGTAAAGCTAGGGTGGGGATCAAGCATATTATGTCATATATATCATGAGATACATGAGATAGTATATTGGGGTACGAGGAATTTAGTTGTAGGAATTTTTGTCCTTCAGATCTAGGCTTGAGAGAATCTCCCTATTTGTCAGCTTGTATGTGACGATGTCAGGACATCAGGGATGCGATACATATATAAATATGTAGGTTATGTTGTGCAAGACCACTTGGGTAATACTGCATATTGGAGATACTAGATTGATGATATAATAGTAGTTACATGGTGACCCTATTTAGGTACAGAGGAGTGGGGAGACTAGAGGTATTAGCAGTGAGACATTTTTTTTATCCAACCACTGATTGGGTGCACTTCTACTATTCTCGAGAGGTTTGTGGTACCCTAGGTGTTATGGTAGTATTGACAATGATAGTTTGTTTCACATGAGTTCATAGCATATACCAAGCATGTGGATGAGACATAAGAAGGGTGGGGAGCTAGACTAGTACTGGAAACCAAATTAAAGATTTGGGTTTGGTGAGGAGGGAATAGTGGGATTACTTGGAGGCTATCTCAAATGCTGGCATGATACTAGAGTATAGGGAGAATTTCTCTTATCACCCTTCTTCCATGAATTTTTGATCTGGTAGCTCCCATGACTCGGATTGATGACGAGGGTGACACACCTCCTCCACCTCCACCATAATAGGGTAAAATAGAAACATTTTTGAGAGGAGTAGGGGGATATGTATGAGAAAGCTCGAGAAGGGAAGTGTTATCATAGAGGAGGAGAGGTAATGGAGGGGTCAGAGGGTCAGTAGATGTAGGGCCTAGCAGTACAACTGGGGTATAGGTAGGACAAGAGAAGAGAGAGAAGCTGGGAGGGGTACCCCAATAGGTGAGGTAGAGGAAAGAGGAGGATGAAGGTATGGGTGATGCAGCCATGGGTGGTGAGGAGTAGGCTCCAAGGTAGAGGAAACCATAAGATGTTATATGATCTCTACGAGATAGATTTTGGGGCCTACAGATTGATATTGTTATTTCAAAGGCTAGGTTGATAGAGTGAGACTAGAGGATAGATGAGCTTATAATAGAGAGAGATCATAGGATAACCAAGGTTAGAATAGAGAGGGATCATTGGATAGTCATTCTGACAGTAGAGTGAGATCACCATCAATGAGTGGCTACTCATCAGATTAGCCGAGCCTCATATTATGTAGCAGCTTATAGTGGTTGTTGCGAAAGCTTAGTAGGTTATCCCCTTTTCTCAGCTTGTAGTGAGGTTAGAGGGTGCATCTAGATACTAAGGTTGATGAGGTTTCACCTCCTCCACTAGTACCTCCATAGGTTCTATATGCTGAGGATATGATAGAGAGATAGCCTCCCTGATTTGATAATTTTGTTGATCCACATTATACTCCATTTTTGGACTTATGTACGAAGACTTTCTTTGAGGAAATTTATAGATTTTGATGTAGCTCTTCTGACATTTAATGATATATAGACATATTTGATTCAATCTCATTATACTTATCTATCAGTTTGTGAGATGTACTTATTTCTTTATGATGCTTTAGGGATGCACTTTTTATGGATATTTTATGATATGTATGTAGATGTAGATGTATAGATGCAAAATGTTAATGTCATGGATATGTAAATGAATATGCAATGGATGCACTTATGTTTATATATGAAATGGTTTCTATATGGATATGAAAATGGATTTTATGAGATATATACTTATATACATGCCATGATTTTAGACATATTTTGCAGGAAATATGCTTACTGACACATAGGTACTCGATCATATATCTGATGAAATAGTTGACTATTTGGTGAGAGAAGAAGATGATAAGCTTGATTACAAGCCTCACATTATACATAAGAGATAATGTGGTGAAGTAGTAATTTTTTTCAAATGCAAAATGCAAAACTAACATGAATGCACCCTAGGACTAAGCCGCTGCATTTTTCTTTGAAAATTTTCATCATTGATCATTTATGGGACATCATAGCCGATACAATTATCACTCATTCCACTAGGACCATGAGAATATGAATATGTCCCATATCAAAGAAATGTGGGAAACTGATGCAAACACCAAGTCATAAAAGATGAGATGAACTGAGCATTATTTCTAGTTGATATAAGAAGTCACCATAAGAATCAAGGCATAAGAGGCTAGGATGACCTTAATGGTTTATGCGTAAACAAATAGAATAATAGACAAGGAGATAGTTTTGACCTCACCTTAGTATCCATATAAAAAAGAGTTGAGGTATGTGTGGTATTCCAATCAAGATTGAGACTCTTACCACAGACACCTAATTTATTGGATAGTTTAGGAGCATCGAAACCACAGTGACAAGAAGAAGATAAATAAAAATGATTATACCCTAGTCCATCTTCCTCTAGTCATTTTAAACATCACAAAGTTGCCTATAAAGGGATAATCACTAAATTAAATGATAAAAAACAACATACAAAGAAAATTCACAATATTCATCGCTTCTCTAGTCATTTGGACATCGTCAAGTTACAATAGAGATGTGATCACCATTAATTCAGAAAGTTTTTGGCTAGTGTTTATGTTTGGCATTCTAGCTTTTGTTGTAGTGTTAAGAAACATTATTTGATCATTCAAGTTTGTCATTTTCTTGGTTTGATGATTTGAGAGCTTATCCGATAAGCATTAAGAAACACTCTTTATTGATGTCATCATGTTGTGGGTGTTGAGAAACACTAGTGTGTGTTAGTGATTAACCTTTCACTAGTTTTTGGAAAATTGACTTTGATTCACTTTGGATGATAATCTGAGTATCATAACATGAAACTACCCCTAGCGAGACTTGAATGTCCTAGGACGATGATAAAGATAGATTCTAATCCATGGTAGTGTTACGTGAAACAACTGATTTCCCACCAAAGTGACTGAAGACTATGTACAAACTGAAACAAATAAAGGATGCCAAGTATCATGTTAATAGATAGAGAACTTGAGTACAAGAGATACCTATTTACCAAGTTTTCACCTACTTGCCAAATATTCATTTTTTTAGATACCAAGGCACCTGTTTACCAAATTTTTACCAAGGCACTTTTTTAATTTTTTTGTTCTTTTCATTTTTTTAGGTTTTTTTTGTATTTTTCTTATTTTTAATTTTTTTGGTTGATGCATCAAAGCCTATTTGCCAGGTTTTCACTAAGATGATAATTTTTTTAGGACTTTTTCCAAATTTCAATAATTTTTTTCTAGATCATTGTGTAATTTTTAGGATTTTTTAAAGATTACCAATTGTCAAGCAAGATCACATTGATTTGCCCCCAATGTCTAGCAAGGTGTAGGACATCATGGATGAATAAAAAAGATGATGGATGAAGAAGAAAGGTAATGAGGGATGAAGCGAGTCAATAAAACCTTCGGGGACACTCTCCTCAAGAATACCCAAGCTAGGGAAAGGCAATGTAGTAATGTAGGATTACGAAGTGGTATTAGATAGCATATAGGTGTGCGCTAAAATTTTGACACACTTCTATGAGTCATTATATCTAAGATTGCTCAAGAATGAAGTCTCAAATGGTGACTCATAGTTCTCTATTCACTAAGTGCAAGGGTGTGTAATGGAGGCCCTCAGTTTAGACCTAGTTTATGTCCATGCAAGTACACCATAAAATGAGAGATTCAAAGAGGAAAAGAAAGAATGCTAGTCTCCATGATCATCAAGTATGCATGCAAATGAAAATGGAAGCTATTCTATATGATAACAATGCATGAAAGTAAACTAGTCTATGAAAGGAAATGCTTATGAAATATTATTCTATGAAAGGAAATATGAATATAATCTAATATGCAAGTGCAAGAGTAATCTAAATGGATTTCCATAGAGGCATGAGAGAAGAAGACAAGAAAAGAGAAGTTGCAATGTTCAAGCTCAAGTGCTCAAATTCTTCTCCAAAATCGCTCTCCAAACCTGCAACATAACAATACAAAATCTTGGATGTCTAAATGAGGAGGAGATGACTCCTTATAAAGAAAGATAGATGGTCAAGATTAGGAGGCAAAAATAAATGAGCAATGGTGGAGATTAAATCTTGGCTGATCCATGTGCTCAAGATTCTCAAGAGGCAAAATCAATGGACATGATAAGCTGAAAAAATATGTGTGGTTGAGATAAAGAGGCAAAAACCTTTTTCAAAAAGTGAAAATATTCTATCTCATTGGAAAGTGCACTTTTATTTTATTATTTTTAGCCAAGTGGTTTCCATTATTTAATCAAAAGATTTATTTATTTAATGGAAGAGATTTGTTCGTTTAATTAAAATGAGACTTAGGATAAAGTGATTAGACTTTAGGAAATATTAAAATAATTGAATTAATTATGATTTGATCAAGGAAATTGATTTAAATTGAAAAAATTGTAAAACATTGATTCATGAAATGATAAATTGATGAATGGGGGCCCAAAGTCTAGGTGACCATTTTAGGGTGCATACATTTTCCCCTCTTTGACTAATGTGTGATCTTCATGGGAACACATGTAGTCAAAGAATGAAGTTGAAATGTGAGATTGATTTGGGATCACAAAACAACCCAGATGTGTGATGAATGGATGGGAACACATCAGGACAAAGATAAGATGATTAAAAAAAGACAAGGCCAACACCCCTGTAAATAGGTAATTGTCAAGTCTCAAGAAAGGTTGCCTCAAGGGAAAAAATTGATAGGATTGATAAAGATGAATCAAGGATTGAAGTTTGATAGGTACTACCCCCTCATGATCAAAATCAAAATGAGATAGAGGAGAAATAGTAAATTAATAAATTTGATCAAATCGAACTAAAAATAAGGTTCTTGATGTAATATGAAAGATATAAGGATAAAAAAACCAAGGTAGATCATAAAGCATGAAATATTATGCCCCAAGGTTGAATTAGAAGAAAAGAAGTGGGCTGAAAGTGAATGGAAGATAGAACTTTGGAAGAGGAGAAAAGAAATGGAGAGAAGAAAGAGAATTTGCCTCAAGAAAGAGGATACCTCAAAATCAATCAACTATTTAAGATAGAAAATTTTGATTGAGATCATGAAAGAAGATAAGGAAATGAAGATCAAAACATGACCACAGTTGATTAAAAGTCCAAAATAAAGATGAAGGAAAACCCTTTCAAACTCCTAATGCGGCCTAAAAATGCAAATTAACATGAAGTCTAACAATGCAAGCTACATGAAAATGAAAAGTTGTACTTGCAATAGAGAAACTATAACATAGGATTTTGTGTTCATCATTCATTAGTAAATGTTAAGGAACTTATTTTCATGATTGGGCCATTATTAACAGACATCGAAAAATCACACAATCATCACTAGTCACAAGCGCAACTATGAAGATATGAATGTGATTTATATCAAATTGGAATGTGGAAAGATTCTAACATAAGCATCAAAGACATAAAGGTCAAGATGACTTTGATGTTAGCTTACCCAATTTAATATAGCAAAACCATTCTCGCATCAAGGCATAAGTGTCAGGATGACTATAAGGATGGTTGTGAAAAAATAGTCAAGGATGATGCCTCAAATATTCGAAGTGTTTCAAGGGGAAAAAAAGAGACTCTCAAGAGGTTCAAGACCACACCCACAAGCAGAAAGAAAATAAAAACATGCCCCATGCCCCAAGTCCTCTAGCTATGCATCCTGGAGAGACTTATTAGACAAGGACACTCAACGAAAATCAATAATAGTCAGCACACAAAGAAAAGATCATGACATAGCTCAAGTATTAAGTGTTGTGTTTAAAAATTTAAGTGTGTTAATTGATACTAAGTTCCAAGGATAAGGATTGAATGCTTGCACGCAAGTAAGATCGCATGAAAAAATTGGGTAAGACCAAACTGATAAGTGTTGAAAAACACTCGATGTCAGGGGTTGTGTTGAAAAACACAGTTGGGGTGGTGTTGAAAAACACTATTTGTGAGGTGTCCTAAAGACTAACGCATCCAAGGGACCAGATCTAACACATTTATGCCCCCTAGACAAAGGCAAAGACCAATTTCGAACCAAGGCAACAAGGACAAGGCATGATGGAGAAAGGCTAAGTGTCGAGGATGTGTGCTAAGAAACAGGGGTGCAAAGGCGTCAAGTAGCACTCATTTCCAAGTTTTCACCACTTGGATTTTATTGCAATTTTTTTCATTCTTTTTTTTTCAGGACTTTTTAATTTTTTTGTATTTTTGCTACCAAGGCGCCTGTTTCCAAGTTTTCACCAAGGCACTTTTTCTTCTTTTTTTTGAATTTTTGAATTTTTTGATTTTTTTGGTATTTTTGTAATATATAAATTTTTTTTGGAGATACATCAAAGTGCCTATTGCTAGGTTTTCACTAAGATGATCACTTTTTAAGGATATTTTTAGATTTTTAGAATTATTGACAATATATTAATTTTTGGATTTTTTCAAGATCAATAAGTATGTACAAAGGATGCCCCCAGATAGAATGGGCATCATGGATAGAACTTCTTTAGGTGCAAGACATTGATAGGATGAGGGAGCTACTCTCCCTCTGTAGTAGATAATAAATAAGCACCTATCCCAAAAGCTACTATAATGATGTAAGTTCCAAGACAATTAGGCTCAAATTTTCCCTTTCGATCTCTATGCTGTTGATTCTTAGGATTTTCACGTAGGACAAGATCTCCCACTTGGAACTCTCTAGGGAGAACCTTTTTGTTGAAGGCTTTGGACATGCACTTTTGATAAACCCTCATATGGTCAAATGAGGCTTGATGTTTCTCATCTAGAATTTCTAACTCTTGTAGTCTCATGGCAGGATAGTCTTCATCTGTAACTAGATCTTTGAGGGAAACTCTAACTGAAGGAATCTCAACCTCCAAAGGTAACACTGCTTCAGCACCATATGTAAGGGTAAAAGGAGTAGCCCTAGTGGGAGTACGAATACTCATTCTATAAGCCCAAAAAGCCAAATTTATCTATAAATTCCAATTTCTACCATTCTTACAAACTATTCTATGTAGAATTTTTAGAATGGTTTTGTTTGATGCCTCTGCTTGACCATTTCCTTGCGGGAAGTAAATTGAGGACCAATGTTGTTTAATCTTGAATTTCTTGCAAAGTTTCTTAAGGTCCTTATTTTTTAACTGGCCTCCATTGTTAGTGATAATCTCAGAAGGCACTCCATATCGACAGATGATATAATTCAAGATGAATAGAGAGATTGTCTTGCCTGAGGCAACATAAAGTGGGATAGCTTCTACCAATTTAGTGAAGTAATTAGTAGTAGTGATAATAAACTTGTGTCTACCTAATGAGTTGGGATGAATCTTCACAACAAGATCAAAGGCACAGCGCTGAAATGGCCAATGAGATATAGATGGAATGAGCTCCCTGCCTGGAGCATGTATTAGGTTACCATGTTTTTGACACTTTTCACATGACTTTGCAAAAGCTACTGCATCAATTTGCATCATAGGCCAATAGTACTCCACCCTAAGCAACCTTTGGGCCATGGAAAGACCATTGGAATGTCCCCCATAGATGCCCTTGTGAATGTCAACTAATGCTTGGTCGGATTATTCCTTTTCTAAGTATCTAAGAAGTGTTCCATCTAGACCCCTCCTATACAAATCACTAGAGATAAGGGAATGACAAGAGGTGTTTCAGGTAAGGTTTATGCATTCAGATTGGTTAAAGGTTTCAGGAATAATGCCATCATGAAGGTATGAGTAAATGGCATCATAACGGGATGACTCATGATCGAAAAGGGTATATATAACATGACTTTCTTGGGAGTCATAGATAGGGTGATGTAGCTCTTCCACCAGGAATTCAAATCTGGATTCATGTTGCTCTAATTGAAGGAGTGAACCAAGTGTAGCCATAGCATCATCTACTTTATTTTCTACTCTACAGATTTGCTGAAATGTGACAAATGTGAAGTATCATTTCACAGAATCAACCATTTTCTTATAAGGTACCAATTTCTCATCTTTTGTTTGATATTCATCATTGACTTGGTTGATTATCAGTTGTGAATCCCTATAGATGTGTAACTCTATGATTCTCCATTCTATGGCCATCTTAAGTCCATTTGTTAAAGCTTCATACTCAGCAATGTTGTTTGTACATGGGAATAATAACTTGTAAGACTTGGTAATCATGTACCCATGAGGAGAAACAAACAACACACCAGCTCCATTACCATTTTGCATAAAAGATCCATCAAAGAACATCTTCCATGTTCTTTCAGTCATGTACATGAGGTGCTCATCTGGGAGGTCAACTTGAATAGGTGCACTATCTTGTATTGGGAAATCAGCCAATTGATCTTTTATTTCTTGTCCTTTGATTGTTTTACACTCAATGTAATCTATGTCAAAATCTGAAAGGATCATCATCCATTTAGCAAGTCTACCTGTGAGGGCAGCCTTATTGAGTAAATACTTGAGTGGATCAATTTTTTATATGAGCTGTATTGTGTGCGCAAGCATGTAATGTCACAATTTTTGGGAAGCAAACACAACTAAAAGGAAATCTTTCTCAATGCTAGTGTAGTTAACCTCAAATGAAACAAGAGTATGGCTAATGTAGTATATTGCTTTTTCTTTCTCATGTTCATCAAGTTGAGCTAGTAATGCCCCTAAGGAAGATTCTATCATTGAAATGTATAGAATAAGTGGTTTCCTTGGGATATGAGGCATTAAAATGGGAGGATTTGCTAAGTATTTCTTGATTTGATCTATGCTCTTTTAAAAATCCTCATTCCAAAAACATTTGACTCCATTGTGTAAGTTCTTGTTGAAAGGTTGAGCTCTATTTGCCAACTGTGAAATGAATCTCCTTATGGATTGAAGACATCCTTGAAGACTCCTCATTTGACTAATGTTTTTAGGAGGTGGCATATCCATGATTGCTTGGAATTTTTAGGGTCTACCTCTATTCCTCTCGCTCAAATGATGAATCCTAGAATTTTTCTAGAGGTGACACCAAATGCGCACTTTTTAGGATTTAACCTTAGTTGAACTTGTTCCATGTGATCAAGAATGACTTCTAAATCATCTAAGTGTGTGTCTCTTTTCTTAGACTTGGCCAAAGTGTCATCCACATAATATTCCATGTTTTTGTGCATCATGTCATGAAAACTGGTTGTCATAGCTCATTGATAGGTGGCTCCTACATTCTTTAATCCAAAAAGCATAACATTCCAATAGTAGGTACCCCATGCACAAGTGAATGCAATTTTTTCTTGATCTTCAGGAGCTATCTTAATCTGATTGTATCTAGAAAAACCATCCATGAAAGAATAAATCACATAACCCAAAATCATGTCCACTATCATGTCTTTATTAGGGTGTGGAAAATGATCCTTTGGGCATGCTCTATTGACATCTCTAAAATTTGTGCAAATTTGAATGGATTTGTTATGTTTGGAAACTGGTACAATGTTTAATATCCATTCAGCATAGTCAATAGCTCTTATGAATCCTACACCAAGGAGTTTCTCTAATTTTGTTTTGACTAGAAGAGTTATGTGAGGATGCATCTTTCTCAATTTATATTTGACTGGTTTTACACCCAGAGCTATGGACAAGTGATGAATGATAAGATTAGTGTCCAACCCTGGCATATCTGAATAAGTCCATGCAAAATTGATCTTCTTTTTCTGTAAGAGCTTAGTGTAAGCTTCTTTTTCTTGTGGTGAAAAGGACTGAGCTAAATGTACTATCTCTAGAGCCTCATCTATACCCAAATTGACTATTTGCGTTGGCTCAATAAGCACTGAAGATCTATCTTGAAATTATCTAGGGAGATGATCAAGTACCTCATCCTTAGGTGCCTCAAAGAGGTTTTCACCCTTGGATACATCATTTATTTTTACTTTTTTTTTGGTTCTGACACCGCCACACAGTGGTTTTCACCATCAAAACTCTTATTCTTTTGATTTTATTTTCTTTTTATTTTGTGATTAAGGTACTTGATGTCTAGCTCTATCATGCTAGCAGCCGGTTCATTGGTGGAAGAGACTATGGGTTCAATGGCATTGAAGTAACAAGTTATCTCATAGTCATTTTGGAACGTTAAGAGCTCAGGTTCTTGATAGCGTTGGGACCAATCAATGAGGTTAGGATGAGAAAGAGGTAAGTCAATGACTGGTTCAAGGTTGTCAATGTGAATGATATAATCCCTGGTGACCGAAGAGTCAGTGTCCATCAAGTATCCTTCTAAGCTACCCAAATCAGGATTCATCTGAACAAGTGAAGAATCATCCACTAAGGCAACATGTGGGTTCAAATCCTCTAATCCTACACGTGACTCGTCAACTACCTCAGGTTGAGAACTATAAGTGTTGATGACATCAACATCCAGGTCAACTGTGGAAGAATCAGAGAGAGAGAGTCCCATTCTAATGAAGGGTGCTCCCCTTAATACCACAAACGCATAACAAAAATAGAGAAATAACAACAATATATGCAAGAACATAAAATGGGCTTCTTATTATCTCCACAAATGTGGAATTACAAACTTTCAAAATTACAATATGCAAAGCCACATGGGAATTCCTTTACAATATTCTATAGGACAAAGCCTTGAATCAATACCCAAATCTACTACCTAGAACTATCCCCAAAACTGCCTAAGACAACACTACAGCCTTCCTTATATAGGCAATTTTTCACCGCCTGGGAAGGTTCTAGAATTTTAGCCAACAAGGCCGACCAAACTTAGAATTATTTTATTTTACAATTTATTACATCAAAGTCAGCTCAAAATAACTTTTGAAACACAAACATAAATTTTGAAGGAAAATCATTTTTCGCAATTTCAGGTGACCCAACTTCCGAAGACCATAAGTCATCGCCAGTTGACCCAATTGACTATTATAACCACATTCCAAAAAGGCCACAAAGCACTCTACAGGCCTAACTCATGCAAGCACCTATCACCCAAATTTTTGACCTCATCTGGGGCCTCTAAAGCTTTTGAAACTGAGTTCAAAGTTTTTGTACCCTGTTGCCAATACCAAAAATCTTCAATATCTAGAAAGCTAGACTTGATCTATCAACGAAACTTTACTGGCAGGTTGATATGACCAAAATGAACCTCCAGATAAGAAATCAGAACATTTTGAGATCGGATGACCAACTTACTAAAAATAGCAAGTTTCCATAAATAGCAGCTCTGCACAAGATAGCCCTTATTGAATACAAAAATAGAAATATTTTTGGGTGATGCAAGATTGTTCTTATACCCAGGATGCTCCTCAATCAAACACCTAGGGTAATTTGAGAAGTGACCCTATCATGACTCAGGTGTGCAGAGGAAAACCAAGACAGTTAACCTCCTCCTTTGTTAGCCATGATGAATCTTCAATAGGTCATCCTTTCCACTTGAATAGATATTCTTCATATGTCCTATTCCTTGTGCTTCTGCCAACATGACTATTGAGTATGTCTTCAATCTCCTTGATGTCTAAACTAGTTACTGGAATGCTCCACTATGCTACTATAACCTCATCCTCAACACCTCCTTTATGATACTCTATCAGATCTAAAACATTAAATACTGGTGAAGTATTTAGCTCACTAGGCAACTTGACCTCATATGCATTTCTTGAATCATGCTTCTTCAGTATCCTAAATGGCCCAAACTTCTTCATTTTCATCTTGTTATATGTACCAACTAGAAATTGCTCCTTCCACAAATGAACCATGACTTCATCTCCAACCTGAAATTCCTTATGCCTCCTTTTCTCATCTTCCTTAGCTTTATACTGTGCATTCATCTTGGTAATATGCTTCCTCACCTCCTCATGGATGTTCTTCAAATGTTTTGCAAAATCTTCAGCTTCAGCACTACTTATTTCTCCTTTATGTATCTTTCTCAACTCAGATGCATTTTTGGGACTACTCCCATATGATTTGCCAGTGCTCCTATTGACATAATTATTGTATGCAAATTCTGCCTATGGTAAAATCAAATCCCATCCTGTTGGCTTATCTCCAACCAGACATCTCAGCAAATTTCCCAAACTCCTATTCACCACCTCTGTCTATCCATCAGTCTATGGTTGATGTGATGAACTGAACTTAAAATCTATTTTCAACTTCTTCCACAATGTAAACCAGAAATATCCAATGAACTTAGCGTCCCTATCTAAAACTATACTCTTTGGCAAACCATGTAGTCTCACTACTCTGAAAAACAATTTTTCTACATGAACAACATCATTAGTCTTCTTGCAGGGAATAAAATGTGTCATCTTTGAAAATCTATCAACTACCACAAAAATTGAATCATGTCCTTGTTGTGTCCCTGGTAAACCAAGAACAAAGTCCATACTGATATCCTCCCAAGGCTTCTCTGGTACAAGTAATGGCTGATACAACCTAGTATTCTACTTCACTCCTTTCGCCATCTGACATACCCTGCAACTCTATACAAAATTTTTGACATCTTGTTGCAACTATGGCCAATAATAATTCTCACTAACCAAAGCAAGGGTTTTATCACGACCAAAATGTCTAGCCAATCCTCTGCTATGCTTCTCCTTGATGAGATTCTCCCTCATAGAACTTCTTGGAATGCACAACTGACTCCCTCTGAATAACATATTATATTGAATGATGAAATCTAGCCACTTCATCATGTCTAGAGTAACAGGTTCTATACAAGCTTTCCAAGCTTCACTAAAATCAGGATCCTCTACATACAAATTCTTGAGTTCCTTGAACCCAACCACCTTAATCTGCATCTTTGTCAGCAATAGTTGCCTTTTGCTAAGTGCATCTGCAACCTTGCTAGACTTTCCACTTATGTGTTTCAAAACAAATGTATAACTCTACAAAAACTCAACCCATTTCAAATGCCTTTGATTTAACTTTCCTTGACTATTGAAATATTGCAAAGCTTGATGATCAGTATACAAAAAAAACTCCTTAGGAAGCAGATAGTGTCTCCACTTCTTCAATTCCTGAACTATAGCATAAAATTCCTAATCATAAATAAAATATTTTCTCTTGGCATCATTTAACTTCTCACTAAAATAAGCAATGGGTTTACCTTCTTGGCTCATAATAGCTCCTACTGTAGTGCACCTAGCATCACAGTCTACTTGAAACACCTTATTAAAATTTGGAAGTGCTAAAATAGGTTGTTCTGTAACTTTTTGTTTCAACAGTTTAAAACTCTTATCTGCCACATTAGTCCACTTGAACTCTTTTCTATCCCCTCTCATTGTTTCAGTCAAGGGTCCACAAATACTACTAAAATTTTTGATAAAATTTCTATAAATACTAGCCAAACCATGAAAAGATCTTACCTTAGTAGCACTCCTTGGAGTAGGTTATTCAAGGACAGCCTATACTTTCTCTAGATCCATTTTTCAGACCTTCTGCTAAAACTACAAATCCCAAATACACTAATTCCTTCTTCACAAAACTGAACTTCTTCAAAATTAATCAATAATTTCTCATCTCTCAGCTTCTCAAACACCATATGAATATGCATCATATGTTCCTCCAATGTCTTGCTAAAGATCAAAATATTATCTAGCTAAACAATGACAAACTTTCCCATAAATTCTTTCAAAACCTCGTTCATGAGCCAGATGAAAGTGCTCGGAGCATTGGTTAGCCCAAAAGGCATGACTAACCACTCATGCAGTCCTTCCTTTATCTTGAAGGAAATCTTCCATTCATCTCCTTCTCTGATCCAAATCTGGTGATATCCACTCTTCAGATCTATCTTTGAGAAATACATAGCCCCACTCAAATAGTCCATAATATCATCCATTCATGGCAATGGAAACTAGTACTTGATTTTGATCTTGTTTATTGCTCTAGAATCTATACCCATCCTCCATTCTCCATTCTTCTTTGGTGCTAATATTGCTGGTACAACACAGGGACTCAAACTCTATCGAATCAACCCCTTCTACAATAACTCATGTACTTGTCTGTTCAACTCTTCACTTTCTGCTGGTGTCATTCTATGTGCTGCCTTGTTTGGCAAACTGGCTCCTAGAATCAAATCCATCTGATGACTGATCTTCCTTATCGGTGGTAATCCATCAGGTACATTATCAGATACAATATCCTAAAACTCATTCAACAAATCTACACCCTCTATAGGTACATCCTCTATTTCCTCTTTACCAACTTTTGGAATTAAAGCAAAACACACATGCTCATGCCTCATACCATCTAGGAATTTTCTTCAATCAACAAAAGTTATTCTTGCATTACCACATACCTTTTCTTCAGTCTCCTTCAATGGTGTTAGCTTATGTCACACTCCATCCTTTGTTAGGGAATAGGTATTCGCATGACCATCATGGACAACACATCTATCAAATTGCCATGACCTACCCAACAACATGTGACATGCATCCATAGGTATGATATCACATAGTACCTCATCATGGTACCCACCAATCTTGAACTTTACTAGGCACTGTTCACTGACCATGACCTTGTGGTCATCCTGCACCTAGGCAATCCGATATGGATGTGGGTGTTTTTGGCTCTTGAGCTTCAATTTTGTCACCATCTCTTCTGACACCAAATTGTGAGTGCTTCCACTATCAATAATCACATAATAGCATTTACCCTCACACTTGCATTTAGTGCGAAATAGGCTCCTCCTTTGTTCAGGTTCATTCTCACCACTCAGCAGGACTCTTCTATTAATCAACGTTTCTCCTCTTTTAGCATCTTCAAAATTTGACAATCTGGCATCTTCATCTACATGTGCCACTCTATCCTGGCCTTCCTTCCTCCTATCCATCCTTCCTTAGAATTGAGGACATTCAAATGCCCTATGACCTTCTTCTCCACAATGAAAACATGTTCCACGAAAGCCTCCTCTTCCTGAACCTTGTCCTCTTCCTCTTCCTCTTTGATCTCTATTGTTCTGATCTTGGAAATGATTGGATTTGTTTCCTCTATTTTTGACTGCTACTAGCCTCATCCTTCTTTTTTATATCTTCATTTCGGCCTCTATATGAGCATCCACCAAATCATCCATGATGACCTCTTCCATTTTGTCTGCTCTCAAACTTCTTGTTCAACTTTTCCTCTACTTTTAGGGAAAACTAGTATGCCTCTTCAATATTGTTCATTCGAACTAGATTCAACTCTTCCTAAATGCTTGGCCTCAACCCATTAATGTAAGAGGAAACTTTTTCCTTATCAACTTCTACATGGCTTGTTCTGATGAGGATTCAATATAACTCCTCTGTATACTCCTAAATAGATCATCCTGCTTGCTTCAAACTTTGCATTTTCTTCAATAGGTCAAGCTCATAATCAACAGGGATGAACTATTTCTTCAATTTATCCACCTTCTGGTCCCATCTTGTGATTTTATCTTTCCCTCTTCTATTTCACTCCAATTGAATATCTTGCCGCCAGATCTTCACATGACCTTTCAGTCTAGCCTTCGTGAATTTGACCCTATCAAGATCCTCAATATCTTCATACTCAAAATATTCTTCACATTCATTGATCGAGTTGATCAACTCCTCTGGGTTAAGATTTCTTGAAAATGCAGGAACCTTAATCTTAGGTCTTTTTCTGATCTTTGAAATGGCCCAAAAAAGTCTTTCTTCCTCCTGATTCACAACTTGGACTTGTCCTTCTTAATCTTCTTCTTCATCTTCATCCTCACTTTCATCTCTGACATTAAGATTCATTCCTCTATGAATCTCTTCTTGCAATGCTCGCACTTGTCTCTGGAGTGCTCTAACCTCAGGTGTTACAACACAAGCTCTTCTACCATGTTCCCTTCGTGGAGGCATTTTCACAATGCACGCTAAAACCCTAACCATGATCCTGGTGCAAACTACCTCATTGTTGGTGATCTATTTACACACTCGGGAACTCATGCTCTAATACCACTTGATGAAGGGTGCTCCCCTTAATACCACAAATGCATAACAGAAATAGAGAAACAACAACAATATATGCAAGAACGTAAAATGGGCTTCTTATTATCTCCACAAATGTGGAATTACAAACTTTCAGAATTACAATATTCAAAGCCACATGGGCATTCCCTTACAATATTCTATCAGACAAAGCCTCGAATCAATGCCTAGATCTACTACCCAGAACTGTCCCCAAAACTGCTTAAGACGACACTACACCCTTCCTTATATAGGCAATTTTCCACCACCTGGGAAGTTTCCAGAATTTTAGCCAACAAGGCTGACCAAACTTAGAATTATTTTATTTTACAATTTATTACATCAAATTCAGCTCAAAATAACTTTTGAAACCCAAACAAATTTTTTGAAGGAAAATCATTTTTTGCCATTTCAAGTGACCCAACTTCTAAAGACCATAAGTCATCACCAGTTGACCCGATCGACTATTATAACCCCATTCTAAAAAGGCCATGAAGCTCTCTACAGGCTTATCTCATGCAAGCACCTATCAGCCCAAATTTTTGACCTCATCCGGGGCCTCTAAAGCCTTCAAAACTAAGTTCAAAGTTTTTGTACCCTATTGCCAATATCGAAAATCTTCAATATCTACAAAGCTAGACTTTATTTGTCAATGAAACTTTAATAGAAGGATGATATGACCAAAATGAACCTCCAAGGAAAAAATTAGAACATTCCAAGATCGGATGACCAACTTACTAAAAATAGCAAATTTCCATAAATAGAAGCTCTACACAAGATAGCCCTTATTGACTACAAAAACAAAAATATTTTTGGGTGATGCAAGATTGTTCTTACACCCAGGAGGCTCCTGCATCACATTCATAGTCATGTGAATCTAATTTTGAACCTCGACTAGGATATTTACACCATGAAGTTTTGGGACGTCTTGATGTGGAAGCTCTAATGTCATCAAGGGTAACACCTCTCTCCATCAAACAAACAATATTCTTTTGTTGACGTTGTCTGATAGGATCTTCTACATCTAAATCATCTTGTTCTAAGTTTGCAACTATCTCACGAGTGACTAGACTGTCTAAATCTCCCCAAAGGAGGTTAGTGGAAGGGACCCAATCTTTACAGAGATCTTTCTGATTTGTCAAATTAGGTATGTATTCCAGTTCATCTTCACTATCTGACTCATCAAGGATAGGAGTAGTGCTCTTGTTAGGTTTTTCCAATCCTAGGCCAATCGTCTTCTTAGACTTGCTTCCAAAAAGAGCATGATAAAGAGGTTTAGCTCTAGCATCCAATCTATGACTAAGAGGGCCATGTCCAGGATAGCCCATCTATTTGACAAAAGTATACCCTCTTCCATAAGCCTTAGGAGAGGGAGAGAATTTCTCATTATGCGTGTATTTCTCTTCTCTATAAATCTAGTCTTTAACATATTCTCTTCTTTCTCATCTTGAATAGGCACTAAGGACTCTTCAAATGTGCCAAATAAAGTCATAGCTAAAGAGGAAGGTCTCACTTCTTGTGAAGTCTTGCCATAAGACCTAGGTGAAACTGTTAGCTTTGTAAGGGAGTTGAGTTGATACCCCCCATGCCAAGGTCTACTAACTTGAACTTGTCTTTACATTCAGCTAAGGTCACAGTGAAGTCTTCTACTACTCTATTGAGGGGAACATGAGCACTTTTTGAAACTAAGTTGACAGATAAAGTGCTATCCCTAGGTATACAAATATCTACTACATTGTAGGGAAACTTAACACACCGATGATAGGTAGATGGTACTGCTTGCATATCATGAATCCATGGTCTACCAAGTAAGATATTTTACGCAAGGGGACCATCATCAACAATTTGAAATAAAATATCCTTCTCAACTGGACCAATCCTAACAGGAAGGATGGCCAACCCTTTAGAAATTCTTTATGCCTCATCATATGCTTTGATAGTGATCTTCTTTCTGGTATCTATGACTTGTTTAGAATAACCCAATGTCTTTAAAAGACTCAAGGAAAAAATATTAAGCCCAACACCCCCATCTATCAGCACACACCTAACATGGGTTTTGTGGATCATGACTTGAATATGAAGGGTGAGATTGTGTGGGTAACTCAAACATTTATCATCATCCTCTGAAAAGGTAAGGTAATGAGGGCTAGCAATATGGTTAACCATGTTTTAGAACTGATCAACATCTAAGTTGTTAGGGACATTCACTACTTGCAAAGCATCCTCAAGGACTTGCTTGTGTTTCATGGATAACTCTAAGAGCTCAAAGATTGAAATCTGAGCTAGGGTTCTTTGCAACTGATCTACAAGATTATAGCTCAACTAAGGGTTGACAACTAGTTTTGAGGTGACATTCTTGGATGCCACTTTCTTTGGTTTACTTGGTTGACTTGAGCTTGGTCCTCTAATAACAATAGGACCTTGACTTTGTGTGACAACATTGAGAGATTGGGATGACATTTAAGAGTTAGGACCCCTTAGCACCATGAAAAGTTCCTCATCAAAGATAGGAGGAGAGTCCATGTCTAGATCATAACCATAGGGATCTTTATTTCTCATCATGTTGACATTTTTCTCTACAACTTCAAGCATGTTGACAACATTCTCCACAGTTGTGTAAGTGTAATGGACCTCAGCCTTGCCATTCTTTAGTTTAGAGGTTTCCCCCTTGTCATACTTGGGCAAAGGCTCTTTGAATGACTTATGATCAGCATTGATGTTCAATCCATCTACCTTAAGTTTTGCATTCTCAATGACATCTTGGATGATATGGTTAAGTTTCCAGTAGTTTTCAATATCATGTCCAATGCCATTATGAAACTTGTAGAAGGCTTTCTCATCCCACCAATGTGGCTTAACATCAGGTATATAATGCTTTGTGGGATCTTGAGGATTCACAAGGTTGTTGTAAATGAGTGTTTTCGAAACATCCTCATATGAATCACCAAGTTTCAAAAACTCACGTCTCTCTTTCTTAGGATTATCTTGGTATTTTGGCTTATGCTCTTGTTGGTTAGATGTGTTGAGCTTCATGGCTTGAACAACACTAGACAAGTGAAGAATAGCCCAATCCTTTGGTTGAGAAGAGTCCAAAACTCCATCATTGACCACTTGTTTTTTCCTATTCTAATGTGAGTTCTTTCCTTTATCCTTATTAGAGTTGTTATTATTTTGACCATTGTTGTTGTTGTTGTTTCCATGTTTAGTCAAAATTCCTTCTCTCAAAATATCCTCAATCCTACATGAGGTTTCAACCATGGTGTCAAAGGAATCAAAGACCATCTTCCTAGCTTCATACCACATTTTGGGAACCAACTTGCTAACAAGGCTATCAATCTTCTCATTTTTAGGAATGGTCCTAGAGTAGCAAGAGCATTGTCACCTCCACCTTTGCAAGAAAGTGAAAAAGGATTCCCCTTGATTTTGCTTTAAGTTGCATAAGTCCAACATGGTGACATATCTTGAAAGGTTGTATGCAAAGTGTTGGAAAAATCCATGGATGAGCTCTTTGAAAGTCTTGATGGGGGGAGTTATGTTGGTGAACCATTCCATCTCTTGACCCTTAAGACTCCTTGGGAACAATCTCATAAGGCATGAGTCATCTTGATGGATCTCAAAAATCATAATATAAAACTAACACACATGATCATGTGAATCTCCATTACCATCATAGTTGTCATATTGGGGGATCTCAACCTTTCTAGGAAAGTCTTTCATGCTCACACTCTTGTCAAAAGGATTAGGACAAATTGAATCAAGTGAGAATGAACTGTTAGGTGCCAACATCTTTTCCATCATACTCTTAAGTTTCTTGATCTCTTCTTCTTGGGATGGACCTTGCTTCTTGATCTTCTTGTCCACATCAAAGTTGTAGGGTACTTTGGCACCTTTGTTAATTAAACTCTCTAGGAACTTGTCTTTGTTTTTCTCCAAGTATCTCTCCACATATTGCTAGAAGAGAGGTTCTTGTTGTATCTTCATGAAATCTTGGGAGTTGAGGTTAAAACTTGAGCTACTACCCCCATATTATGAACCATGGTGAGCACATTGAGAAGGTTTTCTTGAGTTCCTAGGAGGTGTTTGTCTCCTATAATTCTCTTGTTGAGAAGCCCTTCTTCCTCTAGGGCTAGGAGATCATGAAGGTGTTCTTGAATATCCTCCACTCCATGGAGTCTTTGGAGGGGTGAGTGGAGGAGAGTTGTTTCCACCACTAACACACATGTTTTTGTATTGATCACTAAGTTGTTGAGCCAAGAGTCTATCTTTCTCTTCTTGTGCGGCTCTCCTTTCTATTTCCAATAAGGCTTGTCTTTCCGACTCTAGAAGTCTAAATTTCTCTTCCTTTGTAGCTTGTTCATCTAGAAAGGCTTTCTTTTCATGCTCAATTCTCTTGATTATTTCACTTGTGTATCTTGAAGTTGTTTGGAGCTTTGAACTTGGTCTTGAATGCTTAAACAAGTCATTGGTATGTGATGCATTGACATGAGTATCATACGGTTCATCATCTTGACTGTCATATGTTAGAAAGTAAAGACCACCAAGATAACTAAGACGGGGGGGGGGTGAATCAGTTATCTGATAATTAAACCATTTATCAACATTAACTTCAATATCAACTTCAATAGCTTTAAACCATAGAAAGATAATCATACACAATGACACAATAACACAAGATATGTTAACTAGGGAACCTCTTGATCAAAGAGTAAACCCCGGTGGGAATGATGCCCACAAAATGATGCACTAATATGAAAGTTCCTTGTTAGAGGATGGACCCTGTTAGGAGTCTTATGAAATACATTCAGTACATATGAATCTCTGTTAGGAGATTTTGAATCCCTGTTAAAAGATTCTAACCCTATTAGGAGTTATGGAAGACAAAAGGACCCACTGCCCAAATAGCTTCAAAGAAAGATCTCTGAACTCACTGTCTAATAGATATTAGGATTATTCAATAGAATAATATGAAATATGTTACCTCCTTCACACTATGCCAAAACTACACTCTCTGCTACACAAGATCACAAATCCAGATCTCTATACTTTGCAAGTCTTCCTTCATCACTGAATTAGCTCTTTTCTTCACTTCATGCATACATTCGCATCACAACTTTCACAACTTCATATCACAACTATTAAAATCCACACATAATAAGGAAAACATTCCTTCCTTTATACCACACTCAAATAATTACAAATGAGTTGACATGTAAATACAAAATAATAATTTCAACACGCTACATCAAAATTACATAAAACTGTCAGCTTCCAGATACAATAAATTTCCAATCGTATGACCTCAAAGTTTGTGCTATGAACCACATCATCAATAATGAGTCTCAAACTTCCCTTTAACTATGCAGAATCAGATTCCATCCTGATTAGGATATATCCTTCGATTACCAAAAACTGCTACACAGGAATACTACCAGAATACTGCTTCCACCAAAATGCTTATAACTTTCATGAATAAATGAATTTCTTTATACAATCTTAACCATAGGATAATAACACAAAAAAGAACATACCATCCACTACGCATAACTCAATCTACAATATAACATGTGCACAAAACAAAACTGTGCCTGCTTTTCTGCTAAACTCCAAAATATCACCATGTTGACATCAATGATAATCATAGCCATGAATGCAACAACCACTACTACAGAATGACTACCAAAGGCTTCAACATTCATTCCTAAGAATCTCCCCCATTGGCATTGATGGCAACATAGATGAAAAACATCCAATGTTCCAAAAATCCAATCACTGTAGCTCAACTACACTGTTGCTCATCATCAATCAAATCTTGCTTCGTTATCCTATTCAATCTCTCCAAAAAATGTAGTTCCTTAATGTTTTTCATGATTTTCTCCCCCATTAACATAAATGATTGAAATTCTATCACTACATCAAAAAATAGCTCAATGTCAAAAGACACTATTTAGAAAATACATTCACAAGAGTCCTCAATGACTCAGCTCAGATACACATACTCCCCCATAGAGGAAGTACCAACATCCAATCCAGAAAATAGATAGGGCAATAAACCACTGGACGGATGCAACCAACTACATCATTACTCAAAAGTAGGTTGGGGCATAACCCCAAGCATACCTCTTAGATACTCAAATGTATCCTTAGGCAAAGGATTAGTAAATATATCTGCTATCTGCTCCTTTGTGCTTATGTACTCCAGTCTGACTTCTTTATCTAGAACTTTCTCTCTTACAACATGATATTTGATCTCTATATGCTTTGTTTTAGAATGTAAAACTAGATTCTTAGACATACTAACTGTACTTGTATTGTCACAATATATGACAATAGGCTTATCAAACTTGATTCCAATGTCCATAAACATTTTCTTCATCCAAATTATCTGATTACAATTGTTTGCTGCTGCTACATATTCTACTTCTACTGTACTTTGTGAGATACAATTCTACTTTTTTCTCAACCAAGAAAGTAATCTTCCTCCCAGAAAAAAGGCTCCACCATTGGTGCTTTTCTTTTCATCAATTTTGCCTTCCCAATCAACATCATTATATGCACATAGGGTAAAATCATTAGAATTTTCATACCACAGTCCATAGTCCATTGTGCCTTTAAGATATCTCAATATCCTTTTTACTACTGCATAATGTGACTCTCTAGGTTCAGCTTGAAATCTTGCTACCATTCCAACTGAATGTTGTATATCTGGTCTAGTGTGTGTCAAATACTACAATCCACCAATCATAGATCTGTATTTCTTTTTCTCAACTTCTGGTGTCTCATCTTTACTAGATAGTTTATGTCCTATAACCATAAGTGTTCCAATTGGTTTACAATTCTCCATACCAAATCATTTCAACAAATCATTCAAGTACTTTGTCTGACTTATAAAGATACCATCTTTGTTTTGTGTTATTTTTAATTGCAAAAAGTATTTCATTTCTCCAATCATACTCATTTCAAATTTTGTCTTCATTTCATTAGCAAATTTGTCACTAGCTTCATCTTGTCCTCCAAAAATAATGTCATCAACAAAAATAACCAAAACTAACAATCCATTCTCAATTTCTTTTGTGTATAAGTTACTATCAGTTGTTCCTTTTGGAAATCCCAATTTTAACAAATACTTATCTAATCTAGCATACCAAGTTCTAGGTGCTTTCTTTAGTCCATACAATTCTTTCTTTAGTTTACATACCATGTCTCCTTCTTGAGTCAAAGGAAAACCTTCAGGCTACTTAATGTAGACTTCTTCTAATTCACCATTCAGAAATGCTGAGTTCACATCCATCTGATACACTTTAAATTTCTTAAATGCTGCATAAGCCAAAAATATTCTTACTACTTCAAGTCTTGCCACAGGGGAAAATGTTTCTTCATAGTCAATTCCTTCTTGTTGTGAGTATCCCTTACATACCAATCTTTCTTTGTTTCTAATTACTTCTCCTTGTTCATTCATCTTGTTCCTAAATACCCATTTAGTTCCAATCACATTTTTGTCTTTAGGTCTAGGGACCAATTCCCATGTCTTGTTCTTTTCAATCTGATTCAATTCTTCTTTCATAGCTTTAATCCAATGTTCATCTTCACAAGCTTCATTAGTAGACTTAGGTTCAATTTGAGAAATCAAACATAAATGTACCTTCTTTCTAGTCATAACTAATCTATCCAAACTTCCAATAACTTGCTCAACAGGATGATGTCTTGATATATACCTGTTAGGTGTCATAGTCACTAATCTTTCTTGAACTGTAGATTCTTCTCTAGATTCTTCTCTATTTTCTTTAGCATGACTTTCATTCAACAATTCACTGTCAGTCTCAAAAAATTGTTCAGTAGTTTCAATGTTAGGCTGAGGATTAGTTCCTTCATCAGATTCATAATCAAGCATTCTTTCCTAAATTTTAAACTTCTCATCAACTTTTACATTTGCACTTTCAACAATAGTTTTAGTTCTCTTATTGTAACATCTATATGCTTTTCTTTTCAAAGAATATCCAAGAAAAAATCCTTCATCACTTCTAGGATCAAACTTTCCTATACCATCATCTCTCTTAATATAACATTTGCTTCCAAAAATTCTAAATTACTTAACTGAGGGTGCATGTCCAAAGCACAATTCATAAGGTGTCTTGTCTATGTTTGCTCTGATTTGTACTCTATTCATTGTATATACTGTTGTATTCACTACTTCTCTCCAAAATGTCTTTGCCAAATCACCTTCAAATAACATAGCTCTAGCTGCTTTAGTCACTGATCTATTCCTTCTTTTTGCAATACCATTTTGTTCAGGTGTTCTAGGGGCTGATAACTGTCTCTTAATACCATTTACTTCACAAAAAGTGTTAAACTCTTTAGATGTAAATTCTCCACCTCTATTGGATCTCAAACATTTAATCCTCATTCCTGATTCATTCTCAACTTTATTCTTCATGACCTTAAACTTATCAAATGCTTCAGATTTTTCTTTCAAAAATGCAATCCACATCATTCTTGTAAAATCATCAACAAGAATCATAAAATACCTTTCTCCATAGAATCCTCTAGTCCTAGTAGGACTGCTCAGGTCTGTATGAACAATCTCCAAATTTTTTGTAGATGTGAACTTCTTGCTAGGAAATGAACTCCTTTTCTGCTTAGCCATCACACATTCCTTGCAAATCATGTTAGTAGGCTTCATAATCTTAGGTAAATCTCTTACTGCAAGTGTAGAACTTACTTTCACAATATTATCAAAGTTTATATGACAAAACCTTCTCTGCCATAACCAAATTTTATCAATCTTAGTCATCAAGCATGTCATCTTAGTAGGGTTCAACTGAAATACATTACCTCTGGTTCTAGATCTAGTTCCATTTAAATTTCCATCTTTATCCTTAATCACACAAGTTTTCTCAGTAAACCAAACTTGATATCCCTTATCCACTAACTATCCAACACTCAAAATATTATGTTTCAATCCATCAACAAAGTAAACATCATTAGTATTACTCTTTCCATCAAGATTAATAGATCCTATACCTTTAATCAAACAAGGTGCATTGTTACCAACTCTAACAACTCCTCCATCATAATTGTTAAACTTTATGAATTTTCCTTTATCACTAGTCATATGATGTGAACAACCACTATCTATAATCCAATAAGATTTCTTTTCAACTTGGGAAACTAAGGCTTTTTCTTCTTTAATGTTAGATTCAAAATTTTCTTCCTTAATTGCTACAAATCCTATGTCATCAAAGTTATCATTATCACTGTCACTCAAATGTCTTTCAATTCCTACTTCAATTTCTTCATCATTTGCATAATAACATTCTTTAGATCTTCTAGGCTTAAAATTGTTTCTATACTTCTTAACTCTCTTAGGACACTTAGATGCAAAATGACCATATTCTTGACATTTCCAACATTTAAAGATTTTCTTACCATCTAGTTCTCTTTTCACAAGCAAGGCAATACCTTCTTCAATCTTCTTATCTTCATCAAATTTGGTTCTACTACTGTTGACATAATCTCCATTCACACTTGTACTTCTAGACAAAGTAGGTCTGATGCTAAGAGCCCTGAATGTTGTCTCCACTCTAGGTAGTTCTCCTGATAATCTCAAATTCATCTCTGCTACTTCCAATCTTCCAAGAAGAGTCTCTCTTGAAAATTTTGGTGTACAAGGTATCACTTGTTCAATCATTTGTGTAGTCTACCTGAATACCAGTGTCAATGTTCTCAAAATCTTCCATATTACTTCATTCTTTGTCTTTTCACCTCCACAAGACTTTATTCCTGCAACAATTTCTGACATCCTACCAATATAACTTCTAATAGATTCATCTTACATCATTCTTATGTCTTCAAATGCACAAATCCAATTATGTAACCTAGCTTTCTTTTCATTTTCATCACCTTCAAAAGTATAATGTAAAACTTTCCAAATATCATGAAATTTAGTTAAACCTTTTACCTGACTGTATTCATTCTCTGGAAGTGCTGATAAAAGTGCTTCTCTTGCAAGTATGTTACACATAAATAGATCTACCTCATCTTTAGAACTTGTTTCAAGATTGTCTTCTTCAATTATAATCCTTTCATTCTTTGTAATCAACCAATAACCTGGTCCTAAACATAAGAGATGTGTCTTCATCTTTTCTTTCCAGTTGTCAAAATTTACTCCATCAAACTTAGGGCTTTCTTTCTTGAAATTCACCATAGATCTCCTTAAGTTTTTAAACTTCTCTTTCAAGGACTTTCTGCTCTAATACCAATTGTTAGAAAGTAAAGACCACCAAGGTAACTGAGAGGGGGTGGGGGGGTGAATCAGTTATCTGATAATTAAACCATTTATCAACATTAACTTCAATATCAACTTCAACAACTTTAAACCATATAATTAATGCAGTAACCAACCATAGAAAGATAATCATACACAATGACACAATAACACAAGATATGTTAACTAGGGAACCTCTTGATCAAAGAGTAAACCCCGGTGGGAATGATGCCCACAAAATGATGCACTAATATGAAAGTTCCTTGTTAGAGGATGGACCCTGCTAGGAGTCCTATGAAATACATTTAGTACATATGAATCTCTATAAGGAGATTTTGAATCCCTGTTAAAGGATTCTAACCTTGTTAGGAGTTATGGAAGACAAAAGGACCCACTGCCCAAACAGCTTCAAGGCAAGATCTCTGAACTCACTGTCCAATAGATATTAGGATTATTCAATAGAATAATATGAAATATGTTACCTCCTTCACACTATTCCAAAACCACACTCTCTCCTACACAAGATCACAAATCCAGATCTCTTTACTTCGCAAGTCTTCCTTCATCACTGAATTAGCTCTTTTCTTCTCTTCAGGCATACATTCGCATCACAACTTTCACAACTTCATATCACAACTATTAAAATTCACACATAACAAGGAAAAAATTACTTCCTTTATACCACACTCAAATAATTACAAATGAGTCAGCATGTAAATACAAACTAATAATTTCAACACGCTACATCAAAATTACATAAAATTGTCGGCTTCCAAATACAATAACTTTCCAATCGTGTGACCACGAAGTTTGCACTATGAACCATGTCATCAAAAATGAGTCAAACTTCCTTTTAACTACATAGAATCAGATTCCATCCTGATTAGGAGATATCCTTCGATTACCAAAAACCGCTACACAGGAATATTGCGAGAATACTGCTTCCACCAAAATGCTTGTAACTTTCATGAATAAATGAATTTCTTTCTACGCTCTTAACCATAGGCTAATAACACAAAAAGAACATACCATAAACTAAGAATAACTCAATTTTCAATATAACATGTGTGCAAAACAAAATTGTGCCTACTTTTCTGCTAAACTCCAGAATATCACTATGTTGACATCAATGACAATCATAGTCATGAATGCAACAACCACTGCTACAGAATGACTGCCAAAGGCTTCAGCATTCATTCCTAACATCATGTTGTGATTCTCCTTCTTGATAGGATTTCTTCATTTCCATTTCAGCCCTTTGGTGTGCATCCAAATATATAGTTTAGATAAGGGGTGAGACTGGTTGGTTTTCATGAGAGGAACTGTCAAACAAAATGGTATCTTTATGCCTTTCGAATATGTTATGAAGGATTTTATCCATTTCTTCCCTCTCTCTTTGAGTCATTGTGTAACTCATATACATATCTATATGAGAAGGTGCTAAGGGTGTAGTCAACTCACTAAGATTACTCTTGGGATCAAACCAAACTTCTGAGTTGTTCCTAGGGGATTGATCAAAGACGGGCTCTTTTCCCTTATGTTTTTGGTGAGTTTGAACTAAGGGTAATTGGTCAAAGACTACTTGAGGTCATTTTCCTTGATTTACTTGATACCTTGTTGTAAGCGACATGAAAGAAAATGTACTAGGTGATAAGATGACCCTAAGAAATGTTGGTATCAAACTAGGATAGTAAAAGCACTTAATTGTCCAAAAGAGAGATGATAATATAGAATTTTTGCAAGAGGCATAAACCAACACTACCACAGAGGTGCCCAATGAATGGGTGAGTACCCTAACATATATGGATTAGGAGGATGATTTACCCAAGTTATATTGATTGATTTTGAATTTTTATGTAAGTGAATGGACAAGAGATTACTAAAAATCTCCAATCGTGTTATCAAAGGATCCAAAGGTTGATCTTCTCAACAAGGATGGTTTCTAACTTACTGACTCCAACCAAGGTCACTTGTGAAATCAAAGATTACTAATTCAAGAGATCAAAACATAGGAATCCAAGGTGCAAATAGTCTTCTAACATTGGGGTAAGTGACCTGATTGAACCCGGATCGACTGAGGAAGACTAGGAATGGTAGGACAGTAAATCAGACAAGCTATAAAAAGTTGGTTTTTCAACTCAGGAACTCAATTTTTGTTTGTTTTAAATGACCAACTAGATGCATCAATAGATTATTATCATTAATCAGGTACACAAGATAACAATCAGGGAGTTCAAGCAAACAATTTTCTTCAAATAATGAGCAAGGGACAAAGCAACCTTGTGCATGAACAAGAATAGTGACTTAGTATCCTACTCCCTAAAGATGCTATTTGTGTATGTTCTCAAAATGTTTTGCAGTCACATACATAGTCCTAGCAAATAAAAATTTGGTTGCACTATGGTTCTTAGTAATGGTCAACTCTGCAACTTTTGCAATCTCAAGAGGGCAAACTCCAATCTAGGCACACCGGGGTTTTGACACATTCCAAGAATTTAACCAATCAGAGATGCTGAGGAGATCTGATAGCCCAACAAGAAACCACACCTATGGAGATTTCTTCCACAAGGACATTTGTATATCGATTGTTGCTACCATGGCAAAAATGGCTATTACCACTTGAGGTTCTATCCATGTGGTTTACCCAATAAAGGGAGTGTCCACTATGGTTAACCCCCTCTAACAAGGTGACTCACAAAAAGGACCACATGGGGTCTGGGTTTAGATTCAAGGATCTAAGTTTCTAATACTACTCAAAAGAGGAGTAGAGCATAATCCTCTAGCCTCTTCACTTAACCCAAACATAGCAAGAAAATTTATTGACACACTAAGATTGAAACCACCTCACCAAGGTTCATGATGTCAACAAAAATGTATACCGAGCTCTCTAAGTGGGTCCAAGAGAGAACGTATTGATTAATGTTGAGGACTAAACCAAGTAAGACCATGAGATAGTAACAATATCCTCCCTAACTACAAGGGGATCTATCTTTGAGAAGATCTTTTCATGTAAAACAAGCGAAGGAAGCTCACTCTCTCAAGAACTCCACAAATAGTGTTCATTGGGCCTATTTACTATGTGAAACATATATGCAATAAAGTGAATCTATGTTCTTTTTAGAGCCCAAAATTGAAGTGTGATCTATGAAATAAATAAACACTCAAGCTAGACACATGAGAGATTCATTTTATTCCCAAAATCCAAATGTGGACACCAAAAATGTGTGCTAAAATGTTGACACACTTCTATGAGTTATTATATCTAAGATTTCTCAAGAATGAGGTCTCAAATAGTGACTCATAGCTCTCTATTCATGGTGTGCAAGGGTTTGTAATGGAGGCCCTTAGTTTAGACCTAGTTTATGCCCATGCAAGTACACCATAAAACTAGAGATTTAAAGAGGAAAAGAATGAATGCTAGTCTCTATGATCATCAAGTATGCATGCAAATGAAAATGGAAGCTATTCTATATGATAACAATGCATGAAAGCAAACTAATCTATGAAAGGAAATGCTTATGCAAGATTATTCTATAAAAGGAAATATGAATCTAATCTAATATGCAAGTGAAATAGTAATATAAATGGATTTCCATGGAGGAATGAGAGAAGAAGACAAGAAAAGAGAAGTTGCAATGTTCAAGCTCAAGTGCTCAAATTCTTCTCCAAAATCTTTCTCCAAACCTACAACATAACAATACAAAATCATGGATGTCTAAATGAGAAGGAGAGGAATCCTGATAAAGAAAGATGGATGGAAGAGATTAAGAGGAAAAAATAAATGAGAAATGGTGGAGATTTGATGCAGGAGCATTTTGGGTTCCTGAAGATCCTTCTTAGTCCTTGAGGAATTCCCTGGCAGAGGGATGCAATACTTTGTTTTGGGCAGCTTTCTGAGTTTCTGTGTTGTGATGATCTGTGGAGATCTATGACATATGCGATCAGAGGAATTTATCCCTTGATGTTTTTGGAAGCTATGTTTAAGGTTGTATCTCTTGAGGTGGCATGGTTTGGGAGATCTTGGATGAACTGTTTCAAAGTTAGAGCTATTTTCCTTGCCATCAGAGCAGTATTTTCCTGTAGTTTTGGTGTTGATTGTGCGTCATAGCGACCTTGATCCTTAATGAATCAGCCTTTTATCTTTTAGGGACTTAAAGAGGACCTAAATTAATATCTTCTCCTAAGACTAAAAGTCCTATTTCATTATGAGTAAAAATTTATGGCCATTTATCTCGGGTATCTATTTTTTGGCATTTTTCACGTGAAACATGGAGTGTTTCTTCTTGCATGGTTCCGTGTGATGAGATGGGGCCTTGTGTGGTTAAGGAAATGTTATTGGGTCATGTGTGGACATAAATTTAAAGTCACTTAATTTTTTATCATTCTTGCATTAGTTTTGGTTTCTCTTATTGGTCTGGACCTATATTGTAAATAAATGCCTAACTAGCCGACTTGTGGCTTAGTCGGCTATATATTGTGAGTTTGGGTTGATGTAGATTATCATCAGATCATTAGGAAATATGTATAGGGTGTAGTGATATGATGGAAGAGTAGAGTAGAAGAAGATTTGTGAATCTAGGAGTTTGTAGCAGAACTAGTGGCCTTTGGGCTTAGGACAACAAGGGGTTGCTTGATGGCTTGAGAGCACAAGTTTAGATCGTATCTTGGGTGTTCCTATTAGAGGCTGCCTGTTGCAGATCTAAACTAGTTGGTGGTTCCTTGGGTCTTTCTAGATCTTTTTGATACTTTGTAATTTCATTGTAATAGGCCGAAACCTGGAAGGCCTTACAACTGGGCATGTTGAATGAAATTCTATTTTGAAGCATTATCTTGTTGTATTTCAATGTGCTTGTTGTTGTTGTTGTTATAATTGGTAGTGTAGGTTTGGACCATCCATTATTGGATCTTCCATCCCTTCCCAGCATCAAGTGGTATCAGAGCTTGAAGATCTTAAGTGTGTGGACAAAGCGCTGAGGTTGAGGCAGTTTGCACCAGGACCTTGGATTAAAGATGCATATCAGGAGAGCATATTTGATATGATAGGTGAAGATTTCCTTCAGTGAAGAGATAACTAAATTGAGGTAGGTTGTGAAGATGTATAGTAGATCACTAAGTGTGTGGAGGCAACTATAATCTTGCAATCAGATCACTGAGCAGAGGTAGTTTCACTTTGAAGGGAACTTTATGGAGAAGTTGGGTCAGTTTTGGCCTAAATTCAATCTGCGGATTGAAGAGCTGATGAAGTCGTGTTGGAAGAAAGTTGGCTGGCTGATTAAGAGGATTATTTAGAGAACTAGAGACTTTGATGTTAAGGAAGAGGTGAAGGATGACCTCACTGAAAATGATAAAGTATGTGTTTGTTTTCATGAGCAGATAGATGGATCTAGCATGAGAAATGCAGAACATCTGTTTGGACTTGATCACATTGTTGTTGGTGAAGAGTTACTTGTTGCTGAACACCTATGTGATGGTGGTGTTGCCAAGTTTCTTTTGTTTAGTGTTATGGTCCAAATATTATTTGTTGGTTGTGGACTTGAATTGTTGGTTGATAGTAATGAGTCTTGTGATGAGTTGCAAAGATGGGATGTTGATGATGAGGGATTTCATATTGATGTGGATCTGACTTTGGATCTACTTGTTTGGGAGTTGGATACTCTTTTTGCTAAGATGGGTTATGGTGATTAGTGGTATGATGATTGGATTGTTGAGATTCATATGATCCTAATGTTTGAATGGATGAAGCATAGATGGTTGATTTTCCAATTTGTTCTCTTGTCCTTGATGGATTGGAAACCTTTGGTGAAGATGAAGTTGATTGCAGGTAATTATCTTGAGATTAAAGTGTGGGACATACTTTATATTTACCTGGGTAGTCTGATGTAGGAGCATTTTGGGTTACTAAAGATCATTCTTAGTCTTGGAGGAATTCCCTGGTAGAGGGATGCAGTACTTTGTTTTGGGCAGTTTTCTGAGTTTCTGTGTTGTGATGATCTGTGGAGATCTCTGGCATATGCTATGAAAGGGATTTTTCCCTTGATTTTTTTGGAGGCTATTTATAAGGTCACATCTCTTGAGGTGGCATGGTTTGGGAGATCTTGAATGAACTGTTTCAAAGTTAGAGTTGTTTTCCTTGCCGTCAGAGCAATATTTTTTTGCAGTTTTGGTGTTGATTGCGCGTAATGGAAACCTTGATCCTTAATGAATCAACCTTTTATCTCTTAGGGACTTAAAGAGTACCTAAATTAATATCTTCTCCTAAGACCTCAAGTCCTAGTTCATTATGAGTAAAAATTTATGACCATTTTGCTCGGGTACCTATTTTCTGGTAGTTTTCACATGAAATGTGGAGTGTTTCTTCTTGCATGGTTTCGTGTAATTAGATGGGGCCTTGCATGATTAAGTACATGTTCTTGGGTCATGTGTGGACCTAAATGTAAATTCACATTAAGTTTTGATCATTCTTACATTAGTTTTGGTTTCTCTTATTGGTCTGGACCTATATTGTAATTAAATGCCTGACTCGCCGACTTGTGGCTTAGCTAGCTATATATTGTGAGTTTGGGTTGATGTAGAGCATCATTAGATCATTAGGAAAGATGTGGAGGGTGTAGTGATATGTTTGAAGAGTAGATTAGAAGAAAATTTGTGAAACTAGGAGTTTGTAGAAGAACTAGTGGCCTGTGGGCTTAGGACAACAAGGGGTTGCTTGGTGGCTTGCGATCACAAGTTTAGATCCTATCTTGGTTGTTCCTATTAGAGGCTACCTGTTGTAGATGTAAAATAGTTGGAGGTTCTTTGGATCTTGCTAGATATTGATAATACTTTTTAATTTCATTGTAATAGGTTGAAACCCGGAAGGCCTTACAATCAGGCATGTTGAATGAAATTTTGTTTTGAAGCATTATCCTGTTGTATTCCACTATGCTTATTGTTTTTATAATTGGAAATGTAGGTTTCAACCATCCATTATTGGATCTTCCATCCCTACCCTGTTTCAAGATTAAATCTTGGTTGATCCATGTGCTCAATATTCTCAAGAGGCAAAATCAATGGACATGATAAGAGGCAAAAAGATGTGTGGTTGAGATAAAGAGGCAAAAACCCTTTTCAAACAGTCAAAAGATTCTATCTCATTGGAAAGTGCACTTTTATTTTATTATTTTTAGCAAAGTGGTTTCCATTATTTAATTAAAAGTTTTTTTAATTTACTTAAAAGAGATTTGTTCTTTTAATTAAAATGAGACTTAGGATAAAGTGATCAGACTTTAGGAAATATTAAAATAATTGAATTAGTTACGATTTGATCAAGGAAATTGATTTAAATTGAAAATATTGCAAAGCATTGATTCAGGAAATGATAAATTGATGAATGGGGGCCTAAAGTCTAGGTGACCATTTTAGGGTGCATACAATAGGATAATGGTGTGGTGTCATGAAAGCGTGTGGTCCAAAAGAGTGGACATGTCAAGAGAATCTTGTTAACAAATTTTTATTTTTAGTTCCTCATTTTGATCAAGACCAAGTGGTCAATTGGATAAGCCATGTATTGGATCACACAATGAGGATAAAGGGTAATGGATATTATCAGTGAATGGTTCGAGATAATGGAAAGGATTCTTAGGGATAGTGATGGAGAATTTTGGATAAGAAAGATCATGATAGGGTAGCATGGATGGAAGAAAGTGAGTAAGATAATGGTAAGGATAGTAGATGGCAGGATATATGATTATAATGAATAAGTTTAACCTTTTCAAGATTAAAGGTGAAAAGAGGAAGTATGGATGCACATGAAATAACTAGTGTGGATGAATCTTGCCCCCAAGTGTAGTGTGTGAAAGGGAGGAATTATGCATGATGCCGCTTTTCCATGTTTTCATCATGGTACTTGTCCAAGCTGCCACAAGTGATCATTTTCACCATAGGACAAATTTATTTCTCTTTACTTTTGCTACCAAGGCACTTTTTTGATTGTTTTTTTTATTATATAATTTTTGGAGGAACTCAAGCCTGATTCTCTTTCAATAATGCTCCTTTTAAAAGATATGCTTTGATGGGCCAAGGCCACTAAAAAGGTATGATCAAGGATGCTGATAAGATGATGGAAGAGAAATGATATGGAGGGTAAGGATAGTTAGTGACTAAGGAGATGGATTGGATGAAGGTGATGGATGGATAGTGAAAGGAAGGATAAGAATAATACATAGGTATTAGATAAGGAATAGAGTATTGAAAGGATTTCCTAGGAGTAGATGGAAATGGTGATAAGATCAACATCGACGCACACCTTGAAGGGTAGTGGACAGATAGAGGGAAAATGGATGGAATAGCCTAAGGGTTTGATGTATGAGGTGATAAGAGTTGTTCGGAAGGAGATGGAGTGAAATCTTTTAGAAGCTTAGATGTCAATTCTGATCATTATTTTGTATTCAAGTCCTTTAAGAGTGACTTGGGAATCCACATAGCTTTTGATTTTTCTTTACTTTTAGTTGCTTTAGATCACAATTCTTCCATAATGGATTTAGGAACCCATATTTTATTTTATTTTATTATTTTCTTTGAGGACCCTTGTGGTCTCTTGAACATTTCCTTTTTCTTGTAGCCACATGTCGATTATATAGGACACGACGATCTTCATATGTAAGTGGATTCTTGTATTTATGATTTTTATGTTGTACATCCAAATTGCTTCCAAAACACTTGGGAGTTATGGATGAATAAGGCTTATATGTCTAGTTCATATGGATAGCTTGATATGAAGGGTTCAACAGTGCATGCCTTTGTTGATCTTGAGGGATGATGGGGGAAGTGGATGACAATCTAGGAGTGAGAGGTATAGTGGATGGGGGAATATAAGGACCCAATATAGATAGAAGGTTTGAGGGTTTTATCTTTGATATATAAGGACCAAGGATGGAATTGGAAGATGAAAATGGATAATGGATAGGGATATCAACATATTTAAATTGAGCATCATGTCCAAGACTCTTCTCTTTAGAATTCCTCTTAATATCAATAGGTGCGTGAGTTGATTTTCTAGGAACAATAAAATCTTGATGAGATTTATTATTATGAAAGAACTTAGGAGGAATGATGGAGTGATGGGATACTTTGATCTTGACAAGGATATTTGGATAGCATAGGAAGAGTGTTTTGTGCTTGATCTTTCTTAGGAGATGGAGGGGTATCATCTTGGAAGAGATGTAAGGGTATGATAGGATCATCATAGATTTCTTAGGATATGGAACTTGGGTCAACAATTGGAGGAGGAAGGATGGTACCTTGATCTTGATCATTATTGATATTGGTTTCTTCATATTTTTTATTATCATCTTGACATGGAACCACTTCTAAGGATGAGGTAGGATTGTTAATCTGGATGGGAGATTCTTGAAGAGATGATGAAGAACTAGGAATGGCAATGCATGAGGGTTTGGGATCTTTGATTTTGGGAGCATTGAAAAGTTTTATAGTTGGATGCAGATTAGCTTGGATTTCTTTTAGAGGTAGCCCTTGAGGATAAACATAGTTAGTGTGAATAGTATTGGTGTAATTAAGTATTTACTAATAACACTTTACTTAAGTTTAATCAGGATAATGCATTTGCATATTAGTTTTCATTGAGACACCTATGAGTTTGCATTTCATTTTACAACATGGTTAGGAGAAATTCCACTTTAGGTGGTGATAGTTGTCATCTCATACCTCTTTGTGTGTGAGATCCACCTTAAGTGCTCTTATCACATTATCATTATCTCATTATTGTACACACTTTGATGTACAACGGAGGATGATCCACCTTTGGTGGACATGTGATTACACCTAGTATGGTTGATAGATTATAATCTCCTTATCATGTAGTATTACCGCATTGCCTATATATTCAAGCACACCTACTTTGTATTTATCAATTATCATTTGATCATTATTGAGTTATTCATTTGATCACATCATATTTGTCTCTTTTATTTATGGTACCCCTTGAGCTTCTAGATCATGGCATTTTATTCTTTGCTTTAGGAAAATTCTTACATGGTATAAGAGCCATAGAAGATTTCATTGCACAGCCTAGAGAGCTCTTTTCTTCAACTTTTGGAGGGCCGTGATTTAGATCCAGAGGAGCGGAAGCTTTTGGGGACATCTATAGAAATATTTGCCCTCACCATTGCATTCGGGTGGCCATTTCCATAAATTTTGACTATACATTTTCCTACCTTGGACAAAATTCAAATCTAAGGCAAAAAAATTTGCAAATCGGACTTGGGCAGTCCAATCTGCAGTGTAGTATGGATTTTCAATTTTTTTTTTAATTTTCAAATTTTTTTTCAGATCTAGATTTAGTTGTATTATTTTTTGATAAAAATATTGGGGTTTTGTCGGGGTCCCCACCCCTAGTTTTTTAACAAATCAGAGTTTGCGGGACAGTACGCCAGAAACATGGAGATTAAGAGTTGTACAGGCTGAACCAGGAAGTCACGATAGAAACCACAAGTTGGAATAGGTACAAGCCTCACTTTACGTACAAGTCTGATAATGATAGACATAATTGACAACATCCACAACATAAAGCTCAATCCCACCAGTGATTCTTCAACAAGAAACCTAGTGCCGGCATTGGAATTTAAAACCCCAAAACAACATAGCACAATGAATGTGGGACAAAAGTACCACATTATTTCTATGTTCTAGTCTTGCACCACTCATATCGTGCATCCCACAACCCATGAAAGCCTGAGACCACTCATCCTAATCATTCTAGGGAGATCCCCCCAGCTCCAGCTCACCGTGTGATCCATCCAAGTTGAGCTCCATCCAAGCTGACCTATTCGTAACTAGACCGCTCCAGCTACATCCAAGCCGAGCTTGCAATTTAACCCAAGCTTCTCTTAGCTGCTCTCTCAGCTTAGCGAGATTGAGCTCTATGTTGAGGCCCAACAAATCCTGAGTTGAGCTGACCCCAGTGCCACTGAGAATAGACCAATAGCTCAGTACCACACAGCTGAATACTGAGATTCTACGCAACTCAATACCAGGATTCCACGTAGCAACATTGAGCCAACAAAACTTCGACATGTGGAAGCTTGGGAAACCTATATACCTTTTTTTTAAAACTACATTTCATAATAATTTTGTTATGTTAAAATTGACACCCATCTAGACATCCTAGTGGCATTTTTTCTTTTTCCTTGAAGTGCGTTTAGCCATCAAATTAACTGACTACTTCCATCATCGATTTTCTAATTTAAAATTGACGGTCATTTGACCGTCATTTTCTGGGCATTTTCGCACTAATGTGAGATTTCTTTGACTGTCAAATTTAACCTCATATTTTTATGATGTCAATAAGGTTGAAAAATTTGCAGCCCTAATGATTTGTAGTTTCAGTTTTGCAGTCCAACTTTGGGAGGCCATAGCTTGGTCAAATGGGCTCCAAATTGAGTGCAACTTTTTTTGGCTAAAATTTCCTAAATTTTTTAGTGGTGGTATTATTTTCTAGTTTTGGTGCATGTATTTGATAGAAATTGTGGATTTTAGTGGCTGTACTTGTTTGATCCCTATTTTTGTAACTTTAGAGGCTCCGTTCAGGCTCATTCAGACACATTTTCAGGTGCCATTCTTTTGAAAGTGTATACTTTGATCTTGTTTTGATTCTGACCAATATCAATTTGAGTTTGATTTGGCATCATTGAGGTGGTTATAAATAGAAAAATCAAAAGTCTGCTTTGCCCAATTTTGGCAAGTGGCAATTGTACACACACTACATATAAAATTCCAAAAGCATCATTTTTTTTTTTGGGAGGGGGGGGGGGGGGTCTTTGATTAAGTGAATTTTGGGCTCCCTCTCTCTCTCTCTCTCTCTCTCTTGTTATCTTTTGGTTTTGCATCATGGGTTTACCTTGAAGTCCATTGATAACTTCACACAACTATGCTACATGGAAAGATAAAGTATGGAGTAAACTAATGGAAAATGGTTTAAATCTTTATGTAAATGGTACAATTAAAAAACCCACTGGTCCTAATATGGATGATAATGCAAAAAATGATTGGCATATAATAGACAATATGGCTTTAGGAATTATATGGATTTATGTTCATGAAGATGTCTTCCTCAACATTTCTAGATTTAAGGATTCCAAGGGTTCTTAGGAAAAACTTGAAGATTTGTATGGTAAGGTGGATGAGGAAAAGGGGTTCACAATTTAGGATGATCTACTTCTCTTGGATCCTAGTAATTTTGACACAATTCAAGACTATGTCAATGAGTTGAGAACACTACTTAAGGATTGTGGTAATCTCGTGAAGGATGACGGGTTTATTCCACACATCTTGAACAGACTACCTTCAGAATATGAAACTTTTCTATCAAGTTACAATACTAGAAAGTTGACCATGGGAAGTTCCTTCACTAATTTTTTATTTGATTGATTTGTAAAAATATTGATGTTGGATTAGTCAAATTTGATGAATATGGGTATTCTCAAGTCTTCAAAGTCTATGGCATTGGTGGCTAATAATGGGAACCAAAGAAATCAAGGTGGATAAAGTTTCAACAAGAATAAGAAGAAGTGTAAACCAAAATCACAATTAGAGACACAACAATCTTCCTCCTCACAACAAGGAAATTATTCTTCCAACAAGAAGGGTAACAACAACAACAAGGATAAACTATTTTGTGCATATTGCAAGAAACCAAATCATGATGAACATCATTGCAAGACTAAGAGAAATGATGAGTTGGAAAACTTACTCAAGAAGAACAAAATCAATGTGCAAAATTCTTCAAAGGGTTCATCTCCATCCACATCAAAGGGAACAAGGAAAGCATTGATGACAAGTTCAAGTTCTTTAGAGGATTGGATTCTTGACTTGGGTGCCACATATCACATGGGTGCTTCAAAGGGGAAATTTTCTTCATTAGAGCCATCTAAGGTACCTCAAATCTTTGTAGGGAATGATACGTAAGTGGAAATGAAAGATAAAGTACTAGTTGAGATAGAAAATGGATAGTTAAAAGATGTTATATATGTTCCTAACCCTAGAACCAATCTCCTTTCAATTTACCAAATCAATCACTATGGAGGTGGAAATAAAGTTGAGTTCCTTCCTATTTCAGTCATTGTGCAAAATCTTAAGGATCATTCATTATTTGTATTGAGTAAAGATAATCATGACACAAGGCTTTATTCTTTCTCCCATTTTGTTCCTAAAACTCTTTCACATAGTAAATTATGGCATGAGCAGTTTGGACATCTTGATTTCTTTTATCTTCAATAGCTTAGCTAGAAGAATATGGTCAAAGGACCACCTAAAATCATCTTTTGTTAGGTTGAATGTTCAACTTGCTCCATGGACATACATCTTGAAGAGAAGTTTGAAAAAGGAAAGTCTTGGAGAACATCAGTTGTTCTTGAGTTGGTTCGCAGTGTTCTAGAAGGCCCCTTTCTAGTGACATCAGTCAACAAGGGTCGTTATGTCCTCACTTTCATTGATGACTTTTTCCGCTACATATTGGTCTACTTTCTTGGTCACAAGAATGAAGTTTTTGATGAATTCCTAAACTTCAAGAGTCATTTTGAGAAGAAATCATGTAAAACCATCAAGGTTCTTCATGTATACAATGAAAGAGGATATGTGAACTCAAGACTTAAAGAATTTTGTGAACTTGAGGGTATTGATCTTCAGAATTCAATTGCATTAAGTCCAAAATAGACAAGATTTGTAGAAATGAAGATTAGAACTCTTAAGGAAATGTAAAGTTGCATGATTGAAGCCAAGTCTCTTGATCCATCACTTGTGGTAGAAGTTGTAAGTTGTACCAATCACATCCTAAATAGATCTCCTCATAATGCCTTAAATGGAATGACTCCTTTTGAAGCATGGTGTAGAATAAAAATAGTTGTGAAACAATTAAGAATATTTGGTTGTCCAACATGGGTAACCATATCTTCATATAAATGCAAGGCACCTCCACCAAGGCCTTCTACATTCATTGGATATGAATAAATTGTTAAGGCACATAGACTTATGGATCCTGAGACTAATGAGATCTTCATAGAGAGGAATGTTCACTTTCAGGAAAGTTCACCTAGATTATCCTCTACTCCTCTCCATACTTTTGATATTGTGGAAACTGATAGTGACAATAGTGGAAGTGATTCAGATGGTTCATCTACCTCAACACCTATATGTACGATTACACATTTTCTTGGTAAAATTAAGGTTGAGGATACTCCTTCATCATCATCTTCCAGTACACCTCATAGGGTTAGACAGACACTTGATTCAACAAGTTCACTTGTGGGAAATCCTTCAGAGAGTCATAGGATAAGGTCACAACATCAACACATTCCATATGCATACATTTCTATAGTGATAGGTCCATATCATCCAGCACAAAAGGGTACAACTTATCTTCCATTTACAGTAGCAGGTGATGACTACTTGATAAATATTATAGGTTTTTTTGTGGAGTCCTACATTATTGATATGGGAGACATCATTTATGATATTCATCTTCTCTTTGATGGGGAATTTCCTTCTTCAATTGTTGTGAGGGAATACTATGACCATCTTGTCCATTCTCTACATGATCAGTCTTTGGAGGTTGACGTGACTTTCGATCCTTATGTACAGTAGTTATAGGAGGTCTATTTATCATTAGAGAAGACACTTTGTTATTTGGGACATGTTCTACATCCATCCTTGTTTCATCTTGAATTATTCTTTTCATCTATCTTGGAAGGGACAATCTTCAATATCGACACAAGGATAGTTGAGCATTTTTTAGAGACATCATTTATCTTGACGTTTCTTCCTATAGATTGGGGAGACATCTCATCTACACCTATAGCTTATTTCATTCCTAATTGGAGGAACATTGGTCGACATTCATGTACCATATTCTACATTCATCCTAGAGGAGCTATCACTAATGGGAATTCTAGATTGAGGGACAGATACCTTGTATCTCTTCTTCTACTACTTCTCTCTTATGAGGGGGGATTTTTCCTCATATGCATTTTTTTCCTTCTCCTATTTCTCTATTGTATATACATGATGTATTTCATAATGGGCTTACAAACAAACTGATAAGAACAAACTATGTGATCTTGTGGCATTTAATATTACACAAGCAACGATGACTGAAGATTTGATGAAAACCCTAGCGAAGTTGTATGAAAAGCCCTCTGCTTCAAATAAGGTATTTCTCATGAAGTGTTTGTTTAATATGAAAATGGTGGAAGTTGGGTCATTTGCTGATCATTTAAATGAGTTTAATATAGTTACCAGTCAATTAACTTCTATCAATATTATTTTTGATGAAGAAATTAGGGCTCTCTTGATTTTTTGTTCTTTGGCTGAAAGATGGAATGGCTTGGTAATGGCTTTTAGTAATTCTATTTCTGGTTCTAATACCCTAAAATATGATGATGTTATTGGTGTTATTCTGAGTGAGGAAATTTGTAGGAAAAGCTCAGGTGGATCCACATCAGGTAGTATCTTAAACACACAAAGCAGGGGTAGAACCAATGAGAGAGGAAACAACTTTGGAAATCATGGGAAATCAAGAGGAAAATGAAAGGGAAAGAGGTCCGAATCCAAAGGGCCAAATAATTGCTGGTACTGTGGAAAACCAAGTCATAAGAAGAAAGATTGTTGGTCTCAAAAGAATAAAGAAGGAGACAAACAAGAAGGTAATAGGGAGGTAAATGTGGTAAGTAATAAATCTGAAGAGGATGCTTTGATTCTTTCTTTAGAAAGTATTGATGATTCATGGGTTTTAGATTCTGGGGCTTCATTTCATGCTACACCCCATAGAGGTTAGTTTCTTGATTATGTCCAACGGAATTTTGGGCTAGTTTATTTGGGAGATAATGAACCTTATCATATAGTTGGAAAGGGAAAAATTAAGATTAAGTTGCAGAAGGGGAATCATTGGCTGCTACAAGAGGTAAGACATGTTCCAAGGCTGAGTAGGAATTTTATTTTAGCAGGACAACTGGGTGATGAGGGTTGCACAATTACTTTTAATGATAGAAATTGGAAGGTTTCAAAAGATTCCTTAGTAGTAGTAAAAGGTGTGAAAGTAGGCACCTTATACCTTTGTACAGGTCATATTGTTCCTTGTACTTTAATTGTTTTAGAAGATAACGAATGTTCAAGAACAGTGGCTATAGTTGAGCAAGAAGAACATCAAACCATTGCTCTATATTCTGACACAAGACTATGGTTGTAATTCCCACCCGTAGGATGCTTTTTAGTTTGCTTTATGTTTTAGATGTATGACCGAATTCTTTTAGGTCACTTTCCTTGTGATCAATTATTGTTTCATTAATGATGATTATGGATTATTATTATATGCTTTCCAAGTGTATACGTAGATTAGATGATGATGCTTCATGATGTTAGATTTCATGTTTTATATTGATTACGACGTACTTACCCCATACTTCCACACGTCTGACTGTACCCTATCTTTCTCTGCTATTTATCGTATGTACATGCTTCGTCTTCTGATGACAGGTTTGTAGGTACAAGGCATTGTCTTCCCTGAATTGGAAGGAGTGAGCGTGCCCACAAACATTCGTCTCAATGGTAAAGGGGGGAGATAATTCACAGACCCAAACCCTAACCCTAGCCAATTGTCCTAGAATTGGACAAGTACCAGTATGACTACCTTACCCGAATTCACCTGGTTGGTATGAATTCCTGGATCCCATTCTTGAGTCTATGCACATGTTTTCAGTTTGCTTGGTTTATTGTGCTTGAATTTGATTTTTGCTTGATTCAGTGGATTTGTGAATTATTCAGGTGATTTTATATGATTATTAATGATAGGATTATAGTTGAAATTAATGATTTAATTATTTTCCTATGTTTAATTTAGAATATTGTCGAAAGTCAATTATTTGATTAAATGGAACTAATTGATTATTTAATTGAAGTTGGATTTAATTATGTATGAATGTATAATTAAATAATTGAATATTTTAATGCATGCTTTAGGATGTATTAAATATTTAATTTATTTAATCTAGGTTTTAATTATTAACATGTGCTCAAATAGAATATATTTAGAATTATGCTTGTTTATATTATTAAGTAATTAAATAATTAATTGCATGAATTTGTGATGCATTGATTATTTAATTTATTTAATAATTGAATTTAAATTAAAACATGTGCAAATTAGAAAAGGGAATTGTTCTCAAAAAGTTAACAACTAGTTTTAGAAAGTTAAGTTGAGTTGTGCATATAAATGATATTTTAAATTAATTAATTATAATTTCTTTAAATTTTGGAGTTTGAGTTGAATTAGGAGTTGTCTTATGAGTCACTTTTCTGATTGGAGTTGAACTCTGAGTTATCTGTTGAGTTGTCTTCTGTGATTGCTTGGATGTTGGAATTGAATTCCTATTAGGGGAATTTTGCTTTCATTTTTGGGGGGATAGGTTTTGGAGAGGAATTTTGGAGAAGGCTTGTGTTTTTGGCATTTTGAAGATTTGTGGAATGTTGTGGCTGATTGTTGAATTGAATCTCTCCATGCTTCTGGATTGGGCACCTGGTTGCAAATTAGTTTTCAAATCTGCAAGTTGTGTTTGAATTTGGAGAGAATTTGGTTCTCATATCTATAGGGGTTTCTATTTTAAATCCGTTTCTGGCATTGGATCTAAGGTAGGCATTATATTTTGTCTGTTATCTCTATTTTCACATCTATTTCTCTTTCAGTACTTTTATAGTTTTCTATTTGGTTGATCTGTGTATTTGATAGATCTGGGTATTTAGAAAACCCTTATGTAGTTAATTTTTATATTTTAATATTACTTGGCATTGTAGTGTTACTTTGGCAAAATTTCATTGAATAATTGTTTATGGTTCTCCTACAAATTGAAATATTAAATCTGTTCTATAGTATGACTATAGGGAATGATGAAATAAATTCCTATTGAAAGAAAAACCAATTTTAGTAGAAATTACATAATCTAGTTAAATTATGTGCTTGCTGGAAAGGGTACAGTCAATATAAATTACACCAGTCAAAACAAATTAGAATATTATAGTCATGAAAAGAGACAAATGAGTTTTGTAAAGTGCATTGGAAAAATCTTATTTAGTTTTGAAAAAAATATTCTCTGTCAAAAGAATATCAACAAAATAAGTAAAGTTAGAGGAAATATATGTATTGTTTTTGTTCCTAAATTTAGTATTGTTTTTATTTGTAAAAATACATTTATTTTATATTATTAAGGGACTGTTTGTTTTATTATTTGTTATATATATATATATATATATATATATATAATGTTAGAAGAGTTTAATTTAAAAAAAAAAATAGCAAAAGTTGCTATTGGGGCACAGGTCCCACCTGTACCCACGGCAGAACCTGTCGCGGGTGGTACCACCAGTGGTACCGTTCGGCAGGACAGGCCTGTCGCGGTTCCACTAAGGGTACCGTGCGCAGGTCTGTGTGGGCTGTGTGCGTGCGGACAACAGGGGATGGGGCGCGGGGCCCGCAGGGTACCCCCCCAAGATTTTAATTTGATTTTTGTTTTATATGTGTTTTTTTTAAATTGTTCTTGTTTTTTAATTAAATAAAACTTTTGTTATTAAATTAATCTTTAGTTCATCGTATATAAATTTTTACTTATTAATTAATTTGTTAATTAAATTCTATTTATTGGTTTTCAATTAAATTTTGTGCTATGTAATGTTTATCTTGATTAGATTTAATATAATTCAAATTAATTTATTTTCTATTTAAATTTATGTTGTAATTTGTTATTTTAAAATAGAATGGTTGTATATATATTTAATGTGTAAGATAAATTTTATACTTAAATCATTTGTTTGTAATTTAACAGTGAATTTATAATCGATTATTAAGTTCAAAATAATTAATAATTGTAAATTAATAAATTAGTACTGGTGTGTCAACTCTTTAAGGTATTATGGCTTTTTAATTGATTCAAATATGTTGACAACTATATATTTTGCATGCGATGAGTTTTATACTGAAATTGGGCAATTATTCTACTGAACTCCTAGAATGTTAATAGGGAACATTTCTTTTATTAGTAACATTAATATGATGATTTTGTCAATACTCTCTTATCAGTATAATGTGTCGTATGTTTTGTTTGATCATGTTTATTACAAGGTTTAGGTGCTTGTATTCCCTTTTCAGTTATGTAAATTGTGAATGTTGGCTTCTTGTTTCTAAACTGCATTCTTGTGCATTATGTGATTTCAGGTATTAGATGGCCTAGGGGAAACAGAGGCAGGGTTTTGTATCAGTTGGATTGTATTTTAGCTTTATGTATGATGTGGGTGTTTGTTTTGATTATCATCTATGCTTCAATCTTATGGGCTCTTATTGGTTAATATCTATTTTTGGTATCTGTGTAATCATTTGGGTTTCTATGTGTGAAACTGCATCTAGGATTACCTGGTTGTATACCTATTTTTATTCTTATGAGATTATGAGCCTAGGGGAGATTGATTAAGTGCATCTTAGGGGAGTGGCTTGCAATAGGGGCCGGGACCCGAAGTGGTCAGCACCTGGGTAACCTATTGTAGGTTATGTAATTAAGTGATAACTTAGTAATTTAAAATTTTGAGAGTTCATTAAAAAGATAAGTTAGAGTATGGTTAGGATTAGAACTCCTCATATCTGAGAGAGAGAGTATTCTAATCCCACATGGATCATTTTGAGGGTCCGGGGCCCAGAGTGGTCAGTTCCAGGGTAACTCAATGCTTGAGGGTCCGGGGTCCAGAGTGACCAATCCAGGGTAACTTAAGTAGTTAGACATGTGATGACACTCCCATAGCATGTAGCTTAAGTCATCTTCTAAGTTTCTATTTATGCCTCTGTATTAGTGTGTTTCTCCTTTCACTGTATTATTGTGTACCTTGAGTAGAGAGCTCCCAAGATTCCTTGCTCAGTGGTTTTATCCTTGTTTGGTTTTGGTCATCCGATTGGGGTTTGTGGTTATCTCCTCAACACGGTGGGAGTGGACCGTTTAGGTTCACGAGGTCGGGTGGTAGTGACTCTTTACCATTTGAGATTCGACGTCCTGGTGCCGGTGCTGTGGATACTCTGCAGTTGGATGCCTTCTTGGTTCTTCATTGTTCTTCATTATTGGTTTCTTATCATAGCTTCTTTATTGTTGTCCTATATTAGAGTATCGCATGTGATATCTAATATGGACATTGTACTTTTATATTAGTTTTATTATTACATACCCTGCGGCATGTGCAATGGATGTCAGTGTATTAATAATCATGGTTGTCCATGAAATTTGTAATATTGATGTAAGCTATAATTGTATCATTTATGTTATGGAATCTTTTGTTATCTTCTTTAGTTGTTTTATTTGTTCTTAAGTAATTCTACGTCATGGGACCTTTGAGTTTTGTAATCTATGTTGAATGTTGTTCATGTGAGTAAATGGTAATTGCTTCCGCATTGTTATGTATCATGTATGTTAACTTTTAAAAAAAATGTTCACCAAACTTAGTAGCAAGTTATAGGTTAACTTCTCTTGGGTTCCCTGGCGGGGCGTTACATTTGGTATCAGAGCAAAGTTTCTACATTGGGAACTCTGGGTATGTACGCCTATTAGGTTTTGTGTGGTCTAAACTTGAAACTAAACATAGACATAAAACATTTTGTTTGCAAACCATTGCTTTGTGATTATGTTTCCTTTTATTTTTGTTTTGAGTTATGTTGTGTGACATTGTCTTGATTTCCTTGTGGTGTAGGAATCATGCCTGTCACTAGAGCTTCTAGAGGTAGAGGTAGAGGTCATTTTGGTGGCCATGGAAGGGGTAGACATCATAGCCCTTCTACAAGTGTTAGTCAGGAGAGTCACCACCAACAGTCGAGAGATGATCAGAGGGAGGATCGTCAAGCTGAGTCTGAGGGACTAGACACGAGATAGTTCTTGCGAGCAATTCTCAATCGTCTTGGTCCTGAGCAGGCTAGAGTAGAGCGGGCTAGAGAGAGGTCTAGGAGTCCTCTGAGGAGGGACTTCACAGTTGATCCTATAGTTGTGGCAGCTAACCACATGAGGGATCTAATGAGAGGGAAACCTAATCCTTTTGATGGGAAAGGTACTGGTTTAGAGGCAGAGACTTGGTTGATAGCCTTAGAGCAGATTTTTGCCATGCATCCCTTTAGTAGTAATACTAAAGCTAGGTATGCAGTGACACAACTCATAGATTTTGCAGCTATATGGTGGAGGATAGAGGAAGAGAAGCTAGGTCTTGGGATGGACACAGTTACATGGGAGTTGTTCTTAGAGCACTTCCGAGAATGTTTTCTATCTGATCAGTGGAGGAAGCAGAGGGCAGATGAGTTTCATAATTTGAGATAGCTTACTATGTCAGTGAGCGAGTATGAGCGCAAATTCTTTGAGCTCAAACAGTATGTTGGATTTGGTTAGGACACAGCCTTGCTAGTGCAACACTTCGTTAGGGGGTTGAATGCATGCATTATTGGGAATGTCTTACTTTTTGAGCCTAAGACCCTCAGAGATGTAGTTATTAAGGCTACTATTATAGAGGCAAATCTGGCAGCAGGTTTAAGTGCTCAGGGAGGTATTCAGTCTAGTGGTTCCAAGAGGAATCAATCTCAAAAGAATGGAAATTTTCAAAATCCTTCAACCTTTTCAAAAGGTAATCAAGATCAGCAGGATAAGAAATTCTTTCATGGTAGCAGTGGTGGTTCTCAGTCAGGGAACTATCGTAACTGGCAGCGTAGTTTGCGCAATAGGGAGGATCAACAACCCCAGAGTTTTGGAGGTAGATGGTTGTTATTCTTGCAGACAACATGGCCACATTGCGGTCAATTGTCCTAATCGATCGACACAGTTTTTAGGACAGAGGCCTGTAGCTTCTGAGCCTACAGTTGGGAATACTGGTGGATCTCATAGGGCCTTTGCAATAGGGAATGATCCTCAGTGTTCAAACCATAATGCATGGAATGGACCTACTCAGTGATTCATAGTTTAGATTTCTTTTCAGTGCAGAGATTTTTTTTTTGTGGGATTCATATTCCTACTTGTCTCAGGCTTCCAGGAGTAAGCATAATCCTAGGGGGGGTGAATGTAATACCCACCCGTAGGATGCTTTTTAGTTTGCTTTATGTTTTAGATGTATGACTAAATTCTTTTAGGTCACTTTCCTTGTGATCGATTATTGTTTCATTAATGATGATTATGGATTATTATTATATGCTTTCCAAGTGTATACGTAGATTAGATGATGATGCTTCATGATGTTAGATTTCATGTTTTATATTGATTACGATGTACTTACCCCATACTTGCATGTGTATGGTGATTATGTGTCTGTATCTATTTGATGTGTTTGTGTGGTAGAGGACGGAGGCGTAGTTACTTGCATAGTCGAGATCCAGACATCTGACCATACCCTATCTTTGTCTGCTATTTATCGTATGTACATGCTTCATCTTGTGATGACAGGTTTGCAGGTACAGGGCATCGTCTTCCCTGAATTGGCAGGAGTGAGCGTGCCCACAAACATTCATCTCAATGGTAAAGAGGGGAGATAATTCACAGACCCAAACCCTAACCCTAGCCAATTGTCCTAGAATTGGACAAGTACCAGTATGACTACCTTACCCGAATTCACCTGGTTGGTATGAATTCCTGGATCCCATTCTTGAGTCTGTGCATGTGTTTTCAGTTTGCTTGGTTTATTGTGCTTGAATTTGATTTTTGCTTGATTCAGTGGATTTGTGAATTATTCAGGTGATTTTATATGATTATTAATGATAGGATTATAGTTGAAATTAATGATTTAATTATTTTCCTATGTTTAATTTAGAATATTGTTGAAAGTCAATTATTTGATTAAATGGAACTAATTGATTATTTAATTGAAGTTGGATTTAATTATGTATGAATGTATAATTAAATAATTGAATATTTTAATGCATGCTTTAGGATGTATTAAATATTTAATTTATTTAATCTAGGTTTTAATTATTAACATGTGCTCAAATAGAATATATTTAGAATTATGATTGTTTATATTATTAAGTAATTAAATAATTAATTGCATGAATTTGTGATGCATTGATTATTTAATTTATTTAATAATTGAATTTAAATTAAAACATGTGCAAATTAGAAAAGGGAATTGTTCTCAAAAAGTTAACAACTAGTTTTAGAAAGTTAAGTTGAGTTGTCCATATAAATGATATTTTAAATTAATTAATTATAATTTCTTTAAATTTTGGAGTTTGAGTTGAATTAGGAGTTGTCTTATGAGTCACCTTTCTAATTGGAGTTGAACTCTGAGTTATCTGTTGAGCTGTCTTCTGTGATTGCTTAGATGTTGGAATTGAATTCCTATTAGGGGAATTTTGCTTTCATTTTTGGGAGGACAGGTTTTGGAGAGGAATTTTGGAGAAGGCTTGTGTTTTTGGCATTTTGAAGATTTGTGGAATGTTGTGGCTGCTTGTTGAATTGAATCTCTCCATGCTTCTGGATTGGGTACCTGGTTGCAAATTAGTTTTCAAATCTGCAGGTTGTGTTTGAATTTGGAGAGAATTTGGTTCTCATATCTACAGGGGTTTCTATTTTAAATCCGTTTCTGGCATTGGATCTAAGGTAGGCAGTATATTTTATCTGTTATCTCTATTTTCACATCTATTTGTCTTTCAGTACTTTTATAGTTTTCTATTTGGTAGATCTATGTATTTGATAGATCTGGGTATTTAGAAAACCCTTATGTAGTTAATTTTTATATTTTAATATTACTTGGCATTGTAGTGTTACTCTGGCAAAATTTCATTGAATAATTGTTTATGGTTCTCCTACAAATTGAAATATTAAATCTGTTCTATAGTATGACTATAGGGAATGATGAAATAAATTCCTATTGAAAGAAAAACCAATTTTAGTAGAAATTACATAATCTAGTTAAATTATGTGCTTGCTGGAAAGGGTACAGTCAATATAAATTACACCAGTCAAAACAAATTAGAATATTATAGTCATGAAAAGAGACAAATGAGTTTTGTAAAGTGCATTGGAAAAATCTTATTTAGTTTTGAAAAGAATATTCTCTGTCAAAAGAATATCAACATAATAAGTCAAGTTAGAGGAAATATATGTATTGTTTTTGTTCCTAAATTTAGTATTGTTTTTATTTGTAAAACTACATTTATTTTATATTATTAAGGGACTGTTTGTTTTATTATTTGTTAAAGATATATATATATATATATATATATATATATATATATATATATATATATATATATATATATATATATATATATATATATATATATATATATATATATATATATATATATATATATATATAATGTTAGAAGAGTTTAATTTTAAAAAAAATAGCAAAAGTTGCTATTGGGGCACAGGTCCCACCTATACCCACGGCAGAACCTGCCGCTGGCGGTACCACCAGTGGTACCATTCGGCAGGATAGGCCTGTCGCGGTACCACTAAGGGTACCGTGCGTAGGTCTGTGTGGGCCGTGCGTGTGCGGACAGCAGGGGATGGGGCACGGGGCCCGTAGGGTACCCCCCCAAGATTTTAATTTGATTTTTGTTTTATATGTGTTTTTTTTAAATTGTTCTTTTTTTTTTAATTAAATAAAACTTTTGTTATTAAATTAATCTTTAGTTCATCATATATAAATTTTTACTTATTAATTAATTTGTTAATTAAATTCTATTTATTGGTTTTCAATTAAATTTTGTGCTATGTAATGTTTATCTTGATTAGATTTAGTATAATTCAAATTAATTTATTTTGTATTGAAATTTATGTTGTAATTTGTTATTTTAAAATAGAATGGTTGTATATATATTTAATGTGTTAGATAAATTTTATACTTAAATCATTTGTTTGTAATTTAACAGTGAATTTATATTCGATTATTAAGTTCAAAATAATTAATAATTGTAAATTAATAAATAAGTACTGGTGTGTCAACTCTTTAAGGTATTATGGCTTTTTAATTGATTCAAATATGTTGACAACTATATATTTTGCATGCGATGAGTTTTATACTGAAATTGGGCAATTATTCTAATGAACTCCTAGAATGTTAATAGGGAACATTTCTTTTATTAGTAACATTAATATGATGATTTTGTCAATACTCTCTTATCAGTATAATGTGTTGTATGTTTTGTTTGATCATGTTTATTACAAGGTTTAGGTGCTTGTATTCCCTTTTCAGTTATGTAAATTGTGAATGTTGGCTTCTTGTTTCTAAACTGCATTCTTGTGCATTACGTGATTTCGGGTATTAGATGGCCTAGGGGAAACAGAGGCAGGGTTTTGTATCAGTTGGATTGTATTTCAGCTTTATGTATGATGTGGGTGTTTGTTTTGATTATCATCTATGCTTCAATCTTATGGGCTCTTATTGGTTAATATCTATTTTTGGTATCTGTGTAATCATTTGGGTTTCTATGTGTGAAACTGCATCTAGGATTACCTGGTTGTATACCTATTTTTATGCTTATGAGATTATGAGCCTAGGGGAGATTGATTAAGTGCATCTTAGGGGAGTGGCTTGCAATAGGGGTCGGGACCCGAAGTGGTCAGCACCTAGGTAACCTATTGTAGGTTATGTAATTAAGTGATAACTTAGTAATTTAAAATTTTGAGAGTTCATTAAAAAGATAAGTTAGAGTATGGTTACGATTAGAAATCCTCATATCTGAGAGAGAGAGAGTATTCTAATCCCACATGGATCATTTTGAGGGTCTGGGGCCTAGAGTGGTCAGTTCTAGGGTAACTCAATGCTCAAAGGTCCGGGGTCCAGAGTGACCAGTCTAGGGTAACTCAAGTAGTTAGACATGTGATGACACTCCCATAGCATGTAGCTTAAGTCATCTTCTGAGTTTTTATTTATGCCTCTGTATTAGTGTGTTTCTCCTTTCACTGTATTATTGTGTACCTTGAGTGGAGAGCTCCCAGGATTCCTTGCTCAGTGGTTTTATCCTTGTTTGGTTTTGGTCATCCGATTGGGGTTTGTGGTTATCTCCTCAGCACGGTGGGAGTGGATCGTTTAGGTTCACGAGGTCGGGTGGTAGTGACTCTTTACCATTTGAGATTCGACGTCCTGGTGCCGATGCTTTGGATACTCTGCAGTTGGATGCCTTCTTGGTTCTTCATTGTTCTTCATTGTTGGTTTCTTATCATAGCTTCTCTATTGTTGTCCTATAATAGAGTATCGCATGTGACATCTAATATGGACATTGTACTTTTATATTAGTTTTATTATTACATACCCTACGGCATGTGCAGTGGATGTCAGTGTATTAGTAATCATGGTTGTCCATGAAATTTGTAATATTGATGTAAGCTGTAATTGTATCATTTATGTTATGGAATCTTTTGTTATCTTCTTTAGTTGTTTTATTTGTTCTTAAGTAAATCTACGTCATGGGACCTTCGAGTTTTGTAATCTATGTTGAATGTTGTTCATGTGAGTAAATGGTAATTGCTTCCGCACTGTTATGTATCATGTATGTTAACTTTAAAAATAAATGTTCACCAAACTTAGTAGCAAGTTATAGGTTAACTTCTCTTGGGTTCCCTGGCGGGGCGTTACAATGGTACAACAGACTCGGGCACATGAGTGAAAAAGGTATGAAATTAATTCATTCAAAGAAAGTTTTACCTAGTCTGAAATTTGTCAATATGAATTTCTGTGAGAGTTGTGTGTATGGAAAACAAAAGAGCGTTAGTTTTGTGAAGAGTGGGAAGGAAAAGAAAAATGAGAGATTAGAGATTGTGCATACAAATATATGGGGACTAGCTCAGGTATCTTCCTTTGGTGGATCTCTATATTATGTTACATTTATAGATGATGCAACAAGAAAAGTATGGATTTATTTCCTTAGACAGAAATCTGATGTATTTCAAACTTTTAAGAAATGGAAATGCTTGGTTGAGAACGGGACTGGTAAAAGGTTAAAATGTCTTAGATCTGATAATGGTGGTGATTATTGCAGCACATAATTTGAAGATTATTGTTCCTCTAATGGTATTCATAGGCAAAAAACTGTACCAAGGACTCCACAAGAAAATGGAGTGGTTGAATGCATGAACAAGACAATAATGGAGCATGCAAGGAGTATGAGGTTGCATGCTAGGCTGCCCAAAAACATGTGGGTAGAGGCTGTGACCATTTTTGTTTATTTAATCAATAGAGGCCCCTCTACTCATTTAAACTGTGGTATTCCAGAGGAACCATGGAGTGGTAAGAAGGTGAGTTATTCTTTTCTCAAAACCTTTGGTTGTGAAGCTTTTGCACATATAGATTCTAAAAATAGAACCAAGCTAGAAGCTAAGTCAAAGAAATGTGTATTTTTTGGATATGGAATTGATGAATTTGGTTATAGGATTTGGGATTTTGAAAATTATAAAATTGTAAGAAGCGGGGATGTCATATTCAATGAGAAAGTATTGTACAAAGATCTATTGCAGCAGCATGAGAAGAAATAAAATGACTACGTAGTACTTGATGATACTCCAAAAGATGATGTTCCAGTAGTTCCTTATGCTCTGCAACAACAAAAACAACAAATACCACACACCCCAGTGAATGTTAGATGGTCAACAAGGCTAAGTAAACCTCCAGAAAGATTTTCTCCATCTTTGTATTCTATTTTGTTAATAGATGCTAGTGAACCTGAATGTTATAATGAAGCTTTGTAGGTGGATACAAAGATTCATTGGGAGTCTGCAATGACAGAGGAAATGGACTCCTTGCTAAAAAATCACACTTGGGATTTATGCAAGTTACCTCCAGGTAAAAGGGCTTTACAAAATAAATGGGTTTACAGGCTGAAAGAAGAGGATGGAGGTAAGAAAATATTTAAATCCAGGTTAGTTGTAAAAGCATTTGCATAGAAAAAGGGTATTAATTTTGATGAGATATTTTCTCTAGTTGTTAAAATGACTTTTATTCATACTATTTTACAGATAATTTTTTGCATATAGATAGCCAAAGTGCCATTCATCTTGCGAAGAATTCTACTTTGCACTCAAAGCAAAACCACATACAGTTGTGGTACCATTTCATTCGGTCAGTTTTGGATGATGGGAAGTTAAAGCTGGAAAAGATTCATATAGATGATAATCCAGTAAATATGTTTACAAAGGTAGTAACAAGGGAGAAGTTTAACTCATGTTCAACTTCAGTTGGTCTTCGAGATTGAATAGAATAAAGGAACAACTGAGTCTAGGGTGGTTTGATCCAGTGGGAGCCTCATGTGGTAGCTGTATTGCTATAGGCTCAGTCTCCAAGTGGGAGGTTTTTTTTAGTGTGGATACTAATCAGTCACCAAGTGGGAGATTATTAGCTGGTGGTGACTGATCAGGAAAGTACTATCCAAGAAAGTACTGTACACTTTTCCTCCTGACCTCGCTATTTTTGGGCTGACATATTGTAACTCATTACAACCCTAAAGTTGTAAAATAATGTATAATATGGCTTAGGGTTAGGGATTTCATTATGTATGATTTTAGTACTTGTAGCATAATTGAGGTGTAAGGGATTACTGCTTGTAATTAGGTTGTAATTACTAGATAATAATAATATTGGAGTCGTTGTTGGTGGATGTAGCCCAGGGATTGGGTGAACCATGTTAAATGTTTGTGTATTGTGTTCTCTTATGTGTGGTTTATTGTTTTCTGATATTGGTTACATTTGCATGCAATTATTATTTATGTCTTGTTAATCCTAACAAGACAATTTTAGTTTAATCGTGGATGACTACTTTAGGAAATTTCAAACTAGAATGCACAAAAGATTCAGAATTCCACCTCATTTAGTGGAATAATACAAAGATGAGATTTGTTTTGAGGTTGATATTGATATTTGTATCATAAGAGATGTAGAGCCTAGAACCGAGTGGTTACCACCTATTGGTTATGAAATGAACACAGATGCCGCATCAATTCAAATCAAAGGACTATTGGAGAAACCAGTTGACAGAATTTCAACTCAGTATGAAAAATTTGAGGAAGTAAAGAGAAAATAAGGATAGCTACATATTGATGCCTAAGGCAATTCGAAAAACAAGAAAAATAATAAACACATTATCTAAGAATTTGGGTATTGTAGTTGCTGATGAAGAAGTTGTTGAACCTTCACAGCCCAAGGGGAAGAAAAAAAATAGTGAAGGAAAACCCTAGCCGAATCGGTGTCAGACCATCTAAAAGTTCTACCTCCACACCGAGAGCAAATAAAAAAGAAGTAGATCCAGTAAAAATAAGTACTTATGTTAGAGAAAACATGGAAACAAGGAGGTCTAGAAGGAAGTTGAAGCTATAAAAGGAGAGTGATAAAGAGTCTGATGACCAAGGATGTACCAAGTAAAGTGAAGATTCTTGATTCAATTTCTCAAGACACTTGAAAGATATGGAGGTCATTCGGTTATGAAATGGTCGAAGTATAACAAGAGGAATGATGGAGATAAGCATAGAATTTAATAGACAGTCATTTCCACATTAGATAAATTCAGAATGATACCTATTGTAGTGGCATAAAATCTTCAAGGAGAATTATATCATAAAATTGATGTCAAATGGAAGTATGCACTTGTTGCTGAGAAAGAAATGAGAGAAATGTCCTTAGAAATTACTATCCCGGACCTAAAAAATAAACGAATCAAATAAACTTTACAAGAATACTCAAAAAGATTCCAAGTAAAGGGTAGAGAATTGAGCATTATGGTCAGTCAATTGGAAGAAGTCCAAAGAGACACTGATGATCTTTGGAAGAAGTCCAAAGAGACACTGATGATCTTTGGAGAAAGATCTTCTCTATGGATCAATCGACTATAGAAGGAGACAAAGATCAAGAGGACTAGTTTGAACTAGTTGACTTGATAACAAATCAAGAAGTTATTATTGAAGACATAACTAAGTAAGATCCAGATGAAATGGTAAAAGTTGATGAAGATATTATGGAAAACAAGGCCATAGAAAATAAAGTAATAGAGGTTGATGATTCTTCGAAGGCAAGATTGTTGGTAGAAGATCCTACAATTGTATAGGTATTATATTTCTGTGAATTAGAGGTGACAAGAGATGTACCTACTGAAGCTAATGCCCCTACCGAGCTAGCACATGATACTAAAACAAAGGAGACCAAGTCTACACAAGGTCTAAATAAAGAATCGGTAACCCCTATCAATACTACTAAACAAAAGAAGGATCAAGAAAAAAAGAAAGAAAAAGATGAAGAGTAGAAGGATGAAAAACAAGAGAAGAAAAAAGAAGAGCACACAAAAGAAAAAGAAGAATAAGAGAATACATCTACACAATTTGATGCAAAGAAGGCATCTAATTCTAAGGGAAAATCAAAGAAGAGAAAGTATGAGAAAGAGGTTGATATAAGGGAAACTATTGTTATTCCTAAGGTTGATATCTTAACCTTGAACCCTAAGGAACTTTCTGAATTTGTCAACCTACACAAAAGAACAGCTGCTCTTGAGATAAGATAATAGAAAAGAAGTAAAAAATAGATGTTTTGGAGCAAGTAAAAGGTATTTTGAATAAGATTGTACCAGAGGCCACAATAAATGAAAAAAGGTGATATTTATAGTTAGTTAAGCGAATTGGTAAGTTAGATAAACCAGTCTGGCACATATACAACAAAGTATATGCTACAAGTTCACAAAAATGAAATAGAGACAAAAGTGATTGAATAACTACTTCAATCAGTTGCATTAGAAAATGTAACTCTCTCTGACCTAGCTAATGAATTGGAAAATGATTTGAAAATTTATTTTTTATTATTTCAGAAATTTTTTTTGAATTCCAACTTTACCAAGGAGATAATCTAGACAAAGATAATAATGTGGAAAAGGAGCTCACCGAGGAGCTATCTAAAATTTCCATCTAGCCTAAGTCTTTAAAATAATATTATTAAAAGCTAAAGTACTTGATGGGAGTGAAATTTGAGCTTAGAAAGGAGGAGAATCAGATCAGAATGGATCTACTGAAACTCCAAATAATTTTAAATCACATATAGAATCATTGCAGAGATAGATTCACAAGGCCAAAGATTTGGTTAGCAAACCAGATGTTAGTGCTATGGAAAGTATGGTAAGTTTGACTTCATATTGTTACAAACACTCAAGGACACATGGAAGCCATTAGTCAAGGATGGACTTGCTAAGTACAAAACCATTTTTGAGAAGATCCCCACAGCAAAAAAGATGTAAGTTCTTCTTTTGGCATTTTTGTTAAAAAATGGGGAAAGTATGTAAAAAGCGGAAATATATAATATAGTTGAAGATATCCGAAAAGGGGCAACTATGTATATAGTATGGATATGTACATGGAGTATTACTTCAGGGGGAGTAATAAGTTTTACCAAGGAAAGGATATATGGCTAAGGATAAATTTTTAATTTGGTTGATGAATTTGAAGTTTTTAACAAACATACCAAATAAATGCCAAAGGGGGAGATTGATACTATTGAGAGTTATTTTTTTTGTCATTAGTTATGAGGAAGTCATATTGTTTGTTAAAGTCATTCAGTAATGAAGAAAAGATAAGTTGGTAAAGCAGAGAAGGCTATTCAGTAAGGAAATAAGGAGCATGGAATATTACTAAAGGAGAAGCAAGTATAGGCACCGAGCAAGGAAGAACCTAGCACTGAACTGAGAAGATAAGACAACTATCAAGTGAGAAGAAAATTTGTTACCAAGCATACCAGGTTGACACAAGGAGAATCTTTAAGTACATTTAATCTAGACACCGAACAAAAAATGGTTTACTAATCTAGAGGAGATTATATAAAAGAACATTGGAGATTAAAACATTATGATTACACATGATGAGGAGGTTAGATCCGCCACTGAGAATAAAGTATGATAATGCATTCGAGGAATAACCAATGCTAGTACTGCTTGTAGAGATGATTCTAGAACTCCTAGCACCGCTTCTAGAATTATATATAAATGGATTAGAGTATTAAGATCAATGTGGTTGTGGTTTTTGTGAATGCAAGAGGTGATTGTGTGTATGAGCAGAGATTACTGAGAAGGTGACGAGAAGAGAAGCCACCGAGTAATAGAGCAGTGAATAATAGAAGGTTATTGTGATTCAGAAGTGAATCTACCGAGTACTAAATTGTTAATGTGAACGGTACATATTATTATGTAATGACTTAGTGAGCATAAAGAGTCTGATAAGCATATGTTTGATGCAAGTTTTACATACATATTTTCTGTTACTGATTAAAGAGTAACACAAATTGTAAAGTCTCTTAACCGAGCAAATCCTAGTAGATCTTATTTTGTAAATCCTTTAACCAAATGTAGTTCTTAGATTAGAATTGTAAAATCCTTTCAAAAGGTAGAATTAATATTTTGAAGACTCTTAACTGGGTTAATACTCTTAAGAGGGTACGCTATCAGAAATAGCTAAACATTGTAGCTCTAACCAAGAAAAATTTATTCTACAATAGTGAAGTCTTGTGGATGTCATCCCCACTATAGTTTTAATCCTCTAACAAGGATTTATGTGATACTAAAATATTTGTGTTATACATGTTATTTTTTATATTTTTTATATGTTTTATGAGATGCATGCAAAAGCTATGGATTCCATAAATAGTTGAGAAGGAAATGTTGATTAGTTTAAAATTATTTTACAATACCGATTCACTCCTTGCCTCCCAGTACTCACCTTTTCATACTTATTCCAACAAAAAATCCCATTGTATAATAAAACATGAAATTTACTTCTTTCATTTGATTGTAAAAGATAAGGAATTTTCTTTGGATTAACCAATACAAAGATCTTATAGAAGATGTCATGAGAAAAGGACAAGACAAAACAAAGGCTCTTCACCTACTGATATGAAAAAATTATGAACTCCAAAACTCTCATTTGACATAGACACTAAATATAAAAGGAATAAAGAGAGTTTAAAACATTGGTTGAAACACAAAGAGGCACATGCCTGAAACATTGCCTATTTACACTCTCTAGTCACTCTGTCTAAATCAGAAAACATCTACAAATAGGTCGTTCTACATGCACATTACCCAACAAAACACCCTTACAAAATAGTGTTTCCATACAATTTAAGATTACTTGAATGATCTTTGTAGATGCATGTAATGCTCAGCTTAATGCTTGGAATCACTTTGTGATATCATCTCTATCAAATGCATCAAGTGCTCGTGAAAGTGTAAGGTAAAAATGAAATATCATGCCCTCTATTTATAGTTTTTCCTTGGGTTAGGGCTTCCAACGGATGTAAAATTTGTATTTAATGCTTCTCACCGACTTCATTTCATTGATAACTGAACTAAACTTCATTTCACCAAATGGAATAAAATAACTCAAACACTATACCAATCAACATATAGAATGTTAACTATACAACTTATATCCAAATGCATCTTAGTATGCTGATATGGATCTTAGCATTAATTCTAGGAACTGATTTAAGATAGAATTTAGGTTATCATCTCCTATTGATACCTTTGACTGATTAAGTGAATATAGGTGCACCTGATCCAGTGGATGTGGTGCCATCTGTTGTTCCCAGTTCTGTTAGATCATCTTGTGACTTCCTTCTCTAAGGCCTATTCATTTGATCTCTAATCTCATCAATGTTAACTTGAGTCTTTACACTCAGTTGTTCCTCGATTGAATCCTTATTTTGGCACCTGCAGTCCTTGGCTAGGTGACCTACCTTGTGACAATGTAAATAAGGCATTCTAGTGTTTCTCCATGATTTCATGTTGTTCATACCATGTATCCTAAAGCAATTTGTAGCAATGTGACCAAATCTTCCACATGCAGTACAAGTGATTCTTGTATTATAATCTCATGGTATAGTTGGTCCTTGTCGATTGTTATCAATATTTTGTCAGTTAGAGACCCATTTCTCATTTTTTCTTTGAGACCTGCATTCTCCAGATTTATTACCATATCTCTTGTTATTTTTACACTAACCTTCAAATATTTACTTTCATGGATTGTTAATAACTCTTGGTCTACATTCAAATTCCTTATGACCAAAATTATTGCAGTTGTAAAAATGACCATTAAACTTAGGAATATTCAATGAATTACCTCTTTTTATTCTACAGACATTTGATGTGTGTCCTAGTTTCCCACAATGATATCATGGGGGCTTCTTTGACTTTGGTGGGGTAGCAACTTTATTTCGGATGGCTGCTTGATTAGAGGACTCACCCTTCTTGGTGGAGTTGTTTGCATTATATTCGAGTCCAATGTTGTCTCTCAGTTTTCTTTGATTTCTTAGTTGTTCATAAAAAATATTCAATCCTTCTTTATTTGTTTTCAAGACTTCATTAACATCTCTTTTAGATATCAGATCATTCTTTAGATGTTCATTCTCAGATCTCAGCTCAGCAATTTTTCCAACTTTCCTTTTAACATCCTTATTTGCACTAACAAGTTGGTCTATCAAATTATAGTGAGTTTGTGTCAACCTCATTATTTCCCTATATTTCTCATCCAGACTTGTATTCATTTGTCTTCTCTCATCTTCAGCTATTCTTTTATCATCTTCATCCTTTCCTTTTTGTTCAAGGATTTCACACATTCTCTCGACTATGCTTCTTGTTCTCTTTTCAATATTTTCACCTGATCAACTAGGTTTTTGTTCTTTTTAGATAGTTCTGATATGATAGAATCAGATTCATCAGACATGCTTCCCTTTGATTGTTCTTCCAGTTCCTCAACTTGATATTGAGTATATTTCAACTTATGTGCTAGCCGCTCCCTCTTGTTGATTGACTGTTTGAATTTCTTGCTCAATTCTTCAACCTACTTATTATCCATTTTGAGTGAACCATTTCCATGTTCTCAATCACTCTTTTATTCTTGTATATTTCTATCTTTCTTGATATTTCCTCTCAAGTTGTTAAACTTCTTAATAAGAGACTAGGCTCTAATACCAATTGTTGGACTAAGAATGCAAAGGTGAGTACTGAGAGGAGAGGGGTCAATCAATACTATAAAATAATTTTAAACTAATCAACCTTTCCTTCTTAACTATTTACTGAATCCATGGCTTTTGCATGCATCTCATAAGACATATAAAAGATATAACAAATAACACATAACAAAAATATTTTGGTATCACACAAATCCTTGTTAGAGGACAAAAACTATGGTGGGGATGATACCCACAAGACTTCACTAGTGCAGAATAAAGTTTTCTCGATTAGAGCTACAATGTTTAACTATTTTTTATAGCTTACTCTATTAAGAGTATTAACCCAGTTAGGAGTCTTCAGACTATTAACTCTACCTTGTGAAATTATTTTACAACTCCAATCTAAGAACTACACCGGGTTAAAGGATTTACAAAATAAGATCTACTAGGATCTTCTCGGTTAACTGACTTTACAATTATGATTACTCTTTAATCAGTGACACAAAATATGTCTTTTAAACTTGCATCAATCATATGCTTATCCGACTCTTTATGCTAATTAACTCAGTATCTCATACTGTGTACCTTTCACACTAACAATTTAGTACTCGATAGATTTACTTCTGAATCACAATAACCGTCAGTTCTTCACTGCTCTGTTACTCGGTGACTTCTCTTCTCACAATGTTCTCAGTAATCTCTACTGATGCATGCAATCTCCTATTTCATTCATAAAAACCAAAACCACACTGATCTTCATACTCTAATCCATTTATATACAATTCTAGAAGCGGTGCTAGGAGTTCTAGAATCATCTCTACAAGCGGTGCTAGCATTGGTTATTCCTCCAATGCATATTTCATAATTTATGCTCATTGGCGCATCTCACTCGGTAATCATGTGTAATCATCATGTTTCAGTCTCCAATGTTCTATTATACAATCTCCTTGAGATTAGTAAATTGTTCTATGTTCGGTGTCTATATTCAATGTACTTAAAGATTCTCCTTGTGTCGTCATGCTATGCTTGGTAACATGTTTTCTTCTTACTCAGTAGCTCTCTTTTCTTCTCGGTTCGGTGCTCAGTTTTGCCTTGCTCGGTGCCTATACTTTCTTTTCTTTTACAAAAATTCCGTGTTCCTTATTTCCTTTACCAAATAACTTTCTCTTCTTTACCAACTTATCTTTTCTTCATTAGCAAATGACTTTGAGAAACAATATGACTTCCACATAACTAATGACAAAAAAAAGAACTCTTAAGAGTATCACTTGTTAATATGAATTATCCCAATTCAATCATTAGATTAGAGTGGATATATTTTTGGACAAGCTAAATTAGCTAATTTAAAATGCCTAATTTTGATATTATGCAATGAAATTTCTTAAACAGAAAATTTGATGAAAAAAGTGAAAATAAATAAAAAATATTTTAAGTTTTAAATTAAAATTTTATTATTTAATATTGTGTTGATTTTGTTCATAAAAATATATAGTTTTCGTTTTATTTGTTTTTAAAAGATTATATATTACAAATTAGGTCAATTTGTTTACGGTGTTGGAAGCAAGAGTAATTTCTAGATATGCCCATATCTTGGATTCTTCTTGTTAGGTTTCATTAAATGATTTGAAGCACTTACTTGAAAAAACAAACCTCTTATCAACTCACGACAGACAGTTTATAATAATTATAAATTTGTAAATTATTTTTTCAACTCTCATTAAAATTAACATTTAGAACCCTTTAACTTCCTTTCCAATCTTACCTTTACACTATTTTGTTTATTACCCCCTTAACACACGACCTCAACCACTTATGAGGCTACTCGTGGGAGACATATTTTGCCCATTAATGGAAGTGCTCATCAAGGTTGCATCTCCAGAATTCATCAGGATATCTCTGAGATATAATACAACTATTTTCTTTTACCATCACACTATATTATGACTATAATGATGCACTAGTACTACACAACTTTCTTTTAACCTCTATATATTTGGAAATGTATCATAATAAAAAGCACAATTATTTCTCCTTTGCTGTTTTGTACGTGTTTGATATCTTTCCGCTAAGTGATAATTTTGGAATTAAGGTGCAGTACTCCATTCTTATCTGGCATTTCCTTCCTTCAAGATTAGCAAGGAAAAAAATAATTAAGTTTATTTGAAAATTGTCCTTCAAGTTTAATAAAGATTGTTTGTTCAACTTGTCCTTGGTATTTTATGTTTCGCTGTCTTCTACCTGTCATGCTTCTCTATTAAAAACACATCGACGTGTCCATTCAAAAGTTTTGGTCCACAACACTTTGCCTTTAAACATGGCCAACTCCTGAACTCGAAAGGATTTGCATAAGCCAAACACCCTTCAATATTTGATTATTAGTAACAAAATATTAGATCTGATATTGTACCTCCTTTGAATAATTTTGATGTATTTGGTTTTGATTTGGTGAATCTTTAAGAATGGTAGGTAGCGAAGCTTATCATTTCAAAAGTTTGTAGATTTTGATTCAGTTATATTCAATATTTGTTTATATTAATGTAGGATTTAGTTATGTTTTTCTGAATTAAATATCTAATTGTGTTATTACATAGGTGTAGATATCTTATTGGTTATAGGATTAAATTGTCAAGTGATTGCAAATAAAATTTTAAAAATTATTCTAGTTAAAGAAATTTGAGTTGTTCTAGTTTTTCTCTTTGATGGGTCAACAAGTAGCTTAAGATAATATAAGATTACTTAGTATTTCTATTATGAGGCACCTAAGCTTACAAACCTTAGTCACATAGGATTTAATTGTTAAGTGGTTGCAAACAAATTTTTTACTAATCATTCAGTCTAAAAACAAGCTTATAAGAATATTAGAATACCTTGTATTCTTTGCATGATACAAGATTTTGAATAATCACCACCAATCTATGAAATTTAAATTGTTCTTTTTTGAAAAAAATTTAAATATTTTTATGTTTCCTCTAGCTCTTCTCATCCAGATTATAGATCACAGAATGTGATTCAAAACATTGGTACAAAATACGCACACAATCCAATTTCAGGAAAAACTGCATCCTTAAATTTAACTCTCATTATCTATTACTCTATACAACTTTCAATAGAATACTAGAAGATAGTTATTGTAAGCTCAATATCAATTCCAATTTCTCCAAAATCAGCAACTTACCAGCTAAGCAACAGCTACATGTTTGGATTATTAAAAGTTTACCTTGATTAGGATTATCACAACTCTGCTTTAAGTAATAAAATTATTAATGGGATATAGCTTCATTGCGTCATAGCATTATTATATTCTTGTCCAAAACTGCAAATCCACGGTCTATCAGATCAAAATGTCAGAGCTTATCCAACCAGTAGGTTGTAATCTTGACTTTAATCGAAATTAAACTGATAAACTATTGATAGTTAAAACAAATGAGTTGGAAAAGTAGTTGAATACCAGTTGGCAGAACGCACCTGCGTATTGTTTAGGTAACTGGCGTAATCGTTTCATAATATTTCATTAAAATGTTGGCAAACATAATTATAAATAGTTGTAAGCGGAGAGGAAAAAAATAAATTATTTAGACCATCTGTAGTTAAAACAATGAAATTATTTCAGCACCTCTTGATACGGAAATTACAATCCTCCGTTAACTTGTGAATCTTTTTGCTTCCGGCGGACGGCAAAGGATATGGAGAAACGCAAAAGGCACAATGGATCCATACGATGCATGCGAGGATCATGGATCGATATTATGCATGCATACAAGTAGTTAATTGTCATCATGATAGAATTTTGATATATCATGTATTGCCTTTATTGTCCGTGACGTCTTCGTATCATGACCATAAATTATGACATGCCTCGCATTGATGGTGAGTGAAGCTGACCAGTTGAGAACTCTCACACGCTATCTTAAAATATCTTCTCCTCTATTTCCTACCAATTAAAAATATCGGCACTAACATCGAGTGTTTTATCACTTTTAAAATATTAAATGGAAATCCTCGAGCATAAATAAGGTTATTTAAAATAAATGTCATTTTTAAGGGTGTAGATTATTATTATTTTTGATGAAATATATATAATCATTAATTAAAAAAGATTAGTGCATAAATAAAATAACAATAAAATGGAGGATTAAAAATCACTGCACGATAGTGTCAAAGGGGATGAGTCGGGAAACCAAAAACCATAATAAACATGGTCTTAGCCAAGAAATATTTTAACTCCTAAGCAGTGGGGTCAGGAATAGGGAGGATCTAGATCATCCTTCTTCACCCATACATCAGCAGGGTCAGGAATGAGGTCTGGAATAGACCAACCATCAACTATCTCTTCTTCCTCTTCTTTATCTTCCCTATGTGGACAAGTGGCTAGGGAAAGTCAGGAAAGCCATTTTGAATCTCCGCTCGAACTGGTCAGCATGTAGAAGTAGGAGGGACACTACCTGCAGAGGGCCATCCAGAGGCAGGACCACTAGGTGGTGGATATGTTGATCGCTGATGAGATAAATTTTGGCAATCGTTTAAACAACGTTGAAGAGCCTGTGAATGTGGTGTGTGTGAACACCTAGCAAAGGAGCTAAGACCACAATGATGGCCAAAGGAAGGTGAACGACCACCAAAAACAGAGCCATTCAATGGGACCTTGGAAACTATGAAAGGGGCATCGCCCCAATGCTGTAAAAGCTCTTACAAGCGGGCTACTTCAAGAGCCGCCTCATTTGTCTGGACTTGTATCTGTAACATCACACTATTGGAAATACATGCTTAGCATAAAGAGAAACACAAGTATCAATACTAGCATGTGCAAATATAGCTGCATTTGTGTCCTTCCAAATTGCAAACAAAATTTCCTTCCTGAAAGTATGCCAAAGCTTAAGGAAATGAGAAGGAATTCCAGGTTAATTACCCAAAATGACGATATGCCAAAAGAAAAATTCTGGTCAAAAGGAACTCAAGAAATCATGAATCCACACCCAATATTCATGAGCCCTTCTACAAAACCAGAATATATGGAGGAAAGGTTTAGGCTAACCATGAAAAGGATAACGAGGGTCTGGTACTCCTAAATAATAGAGACGGGAACCTAAAGCCAAGCCATGGAAAGTCATACACCAAGAAAAATGAACTATATTGGGTTCTATGATAGAAAATGAAATAGTAGAAAACCTCTTCCTTTGAGCTAAATGTGAGCATTGGAAATGCCAGCGCTAGTTCAAAATCTGGACCATAGGCAAATGGGGTGAGAGTCATCTATAACCACTATGTGGTTTATAGTCAGAAAAATGTTACCTGTGGGTACCATTGTCAGTCTTTCCTTAAAGGCCCAATGGAAGAAATACCAATTCTATGTAATAATTCCACAAGAGAGTTGAAATCTTGAGATCAAAAGTCTAACGATATTGCGAAGTCATGTGGAATTAAACTTGTAGATTGTCCCAAGTGTGTAACCTCATTGTTGGTCTAGAAAAATGATCTCAAGGGGTCCAAATGCCTCTTTGTGAAAGCAAAGAGCATGGATACATAGGGTAGACATGCTAGAGGAAGGCCTTGAACATGGATTAACAGAAACCACCATAGATAATGTTGACTAAAAGATAGCCCATCATAGAATCCAATAGCATCCCAATGAAGCTAGGATTTGGCTGCTTCTGAGACATGCCAAATGCTTCTAGGAAAAAAAGAGCCCAAGATTTGAAGTGTCTCTCTCATGAGAAGAAGGGTCTAAAAATCAATCCCCTTCCATGCTAGGCAATGAAGAGGAAAGCTAGATGAAATATAGAGCTGGAGGAGAATTTTCGAAGCTTCATTTGCAGAAATAGCTCTTATTGATGCATGAGCATCCTTGGGTCATTGACAATCATGTCTCAACCAAAAATATTTTCCTTTCAATTTGTTTGTAGGTTGTTCCTATTTGCCAGTTTCAATATTTTTAGTTGTTTTTCTTAGACTTGGAGCATTTGTTGCTGCAAACCTGAGGGAATATTTTAAACATCATGCAGAATCTATGTTTGGGTTCACATCACAATTTGTTATGTCTTGGTGGAGATTTCTTGGGTTCTTGGCTCGGACCTATTGTTCTTCACATTATCGGCTATTCTTTGGTTGTTAAATATTGGGATGGATCTTCGTGACTTGTGAACCTATCTAGCACATCTTTTAATGATCTCCGGGTCATGGTTGACTTATAATATGGATCACACATTATGGTTTATTCATCTAAAAGAGATACTTATGATTTAGTTCCAGATCTATATTTGTAATACGTTTTCCTATTCTTGGAGAATATGAATCTATTCCAAGCTGACTTGTGGCTTGCGATTTGTATATCTGTGGCTTATGTTTCATACTTTAGGAGTCCTTAGAAGGGTAACTTCTTGGAGGTTCACATCTAGTATGGATCTAGATATTGGGGTGTGGGTGACTCCACAATAGTGGGTTACACTTTTTTAGACATGCTAGTTTTTGCTGAAATAACACATTTTTAATAAAATATGATGATTTAAGCCTTGAGATATTCCATTTGAAGGAATTAATTACAAATGGTTAGCTCAAAGACTCTTAGATAAAAAAAACATTGATATAACATCTATACTCCTCATTCATACCTACAATGTAGTCTCATTCACACCCATTAAAATGATGACAAAAAATCAGTTCGACTTTATCTTTTGGCAAATCAAACGAATACATTTGACAAACCTATCTATGTAGTAAGGTACTACTGATAAAAATATTTCCAATGGTTATAATGTTAATATATATTAAGTTTATTATGACTTTGAATTTTTAGTTTTACTAAGCATAGATATTTCACCATATGGACCTACCTCTATGTTTCACAGTTATGGAAAAATAGTAAATGAGATGTTGGAGATTTGCCAATAGGCTAGTACTAACTATATGTTTGTCATTGATGACAACATATGGGAAGTAGCATGCGTGGAAGTCCTATGTAGTAAGCCTTTAGTATATGATGCATGGACATGATATCAGCATGATATCATGGGCGCAGAGGTTAACTGTAAGTACAGGCAGTTATATAGCAGCTTGTGTTAGCCGTGTTCTTGACAGAGTTACATGTAGTGTTCTGTGTATGGTTGTCCGTACAGTTGTCTTATGGGCATGCGCCCTAGGATATATGTTGAAGACATGTTAGTGATGTTTCAATTATGAACGCATAGTCTAATGATGAACACAAGTGAAGTTATGTAGTCGCTATTCACCAGTAGCAATTTCCTATGTTTGTTCAGAAGAGCTGACAGAGATTTAATTGTTTCTTGAGTTGCACCTATCTTGAGGATATGCACCCTTGGATTTAAGCTTGGAGAAGTGTTATTGATGTTTGGTTAAGAGTGCATAAGTTAATTCAACTTACAAAGAAAGTTCCAATTGTTTTGGTAGAGCCGACGGTGTGTGGCGTGCGTCTATAATTATTTTATTAGACAGGTCCCAGAATGAGTTGCGTGCATAATAGAGTCAACATAATGTTTGTTGGAGTTTATTATGGTCTCTCTAATATGATTTCAAGGTGGTTCTAACAGGCTGACTTGATTATATCATTTGGAAGAAAGATATTTATAGGCAATCATTTGTGATTGCTTAAGTGTGGTTCATGGTTGATTAAGTAGAGTAGAGCAGTGTGTGCGAAGTGTTGAACCATCAGAATAAAGTCTATGTGACCAAGTAGAGTATGTGTGCTATTCACTGGAACTGATCCAGACAGCAGGTCAAAGCACAGCTCACCAAAATGTAGATATAGTGTGCATCTGTTATTTAGAAGGTTGTAGCCTTCGCCCATTTGAGCAGTGAGCTCTCAAACAGTGCATCCTCTCCCCTAATAGGGAAAATTGTAAAAGACTCCTAACAGGGCCCGACCCTTAACTAGGTCTAGTGTACTTAATATATTGTAAAGCTACTCCTAACAGGGTAAAGGATCTTCTAGCAAGGATCATTATACACTAGTATAGAATATTAGTGGGTATCAAGTCCCACAGAGGTTTTTACCTATTTGGGTTTCCCTGTAACCAAAATATTGGCATTGTGTTCAAGTGTTCTTTCATTGTATTTATGCTTAATGTTTAAGTATATTTAATTGGATAAAGAATTGAAACTTGTAGATAACTGATTCACCCCCCCCCCCTCTTAGTTATCTCTTGGGACTATTCCTAACAATTGGTATCAGAGCCAAGTGCCTTGGAGAGAAATTTTAATAGTTTGAGGTTGATCAGATGGCATACTTCAGGAAAGAAAGTGCTAAGTTTGATAGAGAGAATTATCTTGATTGGAAGAACAAGATGGTGACCCATTTGCAGTGCATTGCTTTTAAAGTTTTTAATGTAACCATCCAAGTAGCCAAGATTCCTACATTAGAAGACCTTGCAAAAGATGATGCTACTGATGCTCAAAAGGAATTGTTTCATCAGAATGTTATTCCTAAAGAAGCCCTTATCAGCACCCTATCTGATGGTGAATTTTCAAAAGTAAAAAAGATAGATGCAGCCCATAAAATTTGGAAGCACCTTGAAGACATTTTTTAAGGAGACAAACAAGAAAAGGATGTGTGCAAAAAGACACGGAAGAAAATATACAATGCATTAGAGATGCTACCTGAAGAAAATATCAGAGCTTATAAACAGAGGATTAATGAAGCAGTTGTTGGAATCAGGAACAATGGTGGAGAGATTTCTGAGGAAGACATTATGGACAAGTTGATGACTACTCTTACTCCAGAATATGAAAGAAAGATCAACATCATTGATGAGACCATCCAGCTTACATCAAATTTCAAGAGAGAGACCTTGATCAGCAAAATCTCAGCTTTTGAGATTTCAAGATTGAAGATAGAACCAAAGAGTGAGACAACTTTCAAAGCAATAGTTCATGGTAAGAAATCTGCAAACACTTCTGGTAATTTTGATGATGACGATGATGAAGATAAAACACTAGATGATTTTATTGCTATGATTGCCAAAAGATAAAAAAGAAAGGAAAAGGAAAATATGAAGGTCAATTACCATTTAAGTGTTTTTCATGTAATAAGATTGGTCACTTTGCATCTAAGTGTCCCACTAGAACTAGAAAGTTCAAAAAGGATTATAAGCCTAAGTATTCTAAGGAATACTACTATGTTGGAGATGGAGTCTCAGATGAAGAATCAGGTGAAGAAGAAATTGGATTCATTGCTATTGTAGACAAAATAAATATTAAGTGAGTTCCTAAAAATGAGAAAGTGAATCAAGAGCTAGCATTGATTTCCAAAAAAGATATAAGAACAAACTGGATTATAGACAGTGATTGTTCACATCACATGATAGGTGATAAAGGCAGGTTTGTTCATTTGAACAAATATAATGGAGGTATGGTCAGAATTGGAGACAACACTCATAAACCTATAGTTGGTAGAGGAGCCATCACTTTGGATGGAAAGAATAGTACTGATGATGTTCTTTATGTTGATGGTTTGAAACATAACCTTCTCAGTGTTGGACAATTACTTGGTAAAGGCTATCAGATGGAGTTCAAAGATGACAAATGCATCATTAACAACAAAGATGGTGTTATGATTGCATCAGGCACAAAGACAAGAGGTAATGTTTTTCAACTCAATTTTGAAGCAAGTTGTTTTGCTGCTAAATTTGATGACAGTTGGTTGTGGCATAAAACACTATGTCATATCAATTTTGATAACATAGTAAAGATAAGCAATGTTAAAGCAGTAAGAGATCTACCTAGCATAGCAAAGCCAGTTGATACTATATGTAGGGAATGAGTGATGGGGAAGCATGTGAGCAATTGATTTAGGAGCAAGCAGAATTCAACAGACAACAAGTTGGATCTAATTCATACAGACTTGTGTGGACCAACTCAAACAAGATCATACTATGGTGAAAGGTATTTTATTTTATTTGTTGATGATTATACTAGGATGATGTGGGTTGTGTTCTTAAAAGATAAGTCAGAAGCTTTTGAGAAGTTCAAAATATTCAAAGATAAGGTTGAGAATGAATCTGGATTAAAGATAAAATGTTTGAGATCAGATAGAGGAGGAGAATTCACCTCTGACAGATTCTATGAGTACTGCGAAGAACATGGCATAAAGAGATAGTTAAGTGCACCTAGAACACCTTAGCAGAATGTAATTGCAGAGAGAAGCAATAGGATCATTCTTGATAGAGTTCACACCATTATGATAGAAGGAAAAGTTGCACACACCTATTGGAGAGATGCAGTCAATACAACAGTCTATAAAATCAATAGAATTCAGTTAAGGCCTGGCACTGACAAAACAACTTATGAGCTATGGTTTGGTAATGTTCCCACTATAAAATACTTCAAAATATTTGGAAGCAAGTGCTACATCAAGAGGGATGAAGCAATAGGCAAGTTTGATGCAAGAAGTGAAGAAGGTATTTTTCTTGGTTACTCTACTAAAAGTAAAGCTTATAGATGTTTCAATTTAAGATTGAAAAAGATCATTGAAAGTGCTCATGTAAAGATTGATGAAAAGTTTATGATTCAAGAAAGATATCATGATTTCCTCACCCATGATTGAAGAAGAACATAGACCCTCCACTAGTGAGACAGTTATTGAGGAAATGTTTGACAACATTGATGTGTTGTTCAATGACCTTGAGACAAGTGAACAAGGTACTCCTAAGGCTAATGAGTTAGCATCACCTAAAGTTCAAAAGTTTACATCAAGAAATCATTCCAAGAAAGACATCATTGGAGATTAGAGCGGCAAAGTCTTAACAAGATCACAAGCAAAGAACTCAGCTACCAATGATGTGGTATGTTTACTATCTCAGATTGAACCTTTAAGTGTTGAAGATGCTTGTAAGGATTCAGATTGGCATGATGCTATGAAAGAAGAACTTGATCAAATCATTAAGAATGACACTTGGGAACTGTTCCCAAGACCTAGTGATAAGAATGTGATTGAAACAAAGTGGATATTCAAAAACAAGATGAATGAATATGGTACAGTAGTAAGAAATAAAGAAAGATTAGTATTTAAGGGATGTGCACAAAGAGAAGGCATTGATTATGCAGACACATTTGCACCTATGAGTAGATTAGAAGATATTAAGTTGTTTTTAGCTTATGCTACAGTTAAAAATTTCAAAGTTTATCAGATGGATGTCAAATAAGCATTCTTGAATGGAGACTTAAAAGAAATATACATTGAGCAGCCTGAAGGATTCACCTTATTAGACATACCTGATATGGTACATGCAGATTGAAGAAGGCCCTCTATGGACTTAAGCAAGCCCCTAGAGCATGGTATGAGAGACTAGATGGATACTTAACAAAGATTGGATTCAAGAAAGGAGCAACATATTGTAATCTATTCATTAGAGAGAAATCTAAAGGTTTATTACTTGTAGCTATATTTGTTGATGATATTATCTTTGGAGGTAATGAAAAACTCAATGCTGAATTTTCCAAAGAAATGTAGAATGAGTTGGAGATGAGTATGATTGGTCCTATCAAATACTTTTTGGTACTAAATGTGCAGCAGACAGAAAAAGGGATTTTCATTAATCAATCAAAGTATGTGAAAGAGATACTGAAAAAATTTAAGATAGATGATTGCAAGCCAGTAGGAACCCCTATGATTACTGGATGCAAGCTTACAAAGGAAGATGACTCACTAGTAGTTGATATAACATTGTATAGGTCTATGATTGGTGAACTCATTTATCTTACCTAGACTAGACCTGACATTTCCAATGCAGTTGGTATAGTTGGAATATTTGCAGCAGAGCCTAAACAAAGTCACCTCATGGTAGTAAAGAGAATATACAGATACTTGCAGGGAACTATATATTATGGTCTATGGTATCCTAATTTAGAAAGTATTGAGCTTCATGTGTACACGGATGTAGATTGGGTAGGATGTGTTGATGATAGAAAAAGTACTTCAAGTGGAGTAGTGTTTCTTGGTGATAGACTTGGCACTTGGACAAGAAAGAAACAAAACTGTATTTCTTAGTCAATAGCAGAAGAAGAGTATGTTGCAGAAGTCTTAAATTGTTCTCCAATTGTTTGGATCAAGCAGATGATAAAATATTTTGGAATTCAGATTGATTATCCTATTGTTATTCGCTGTGATAACACTAGCACTATCAATATGTCAAAGAACCCTGTGATGCATGCAAAGACAAAACACATTGAGATCAAGTATCACTTCCTAAGAGAGAAAGTGGTAGAGAAAGAAGTCAAATTGGACTATGTGAGTACTAAAGAATAGTTGGCAAATATATTCACAAATCCCTTTCCTAAGGATACTTTTGAGTATCTCAGGGGGAAGTTGGGAGTAATTCCCTTCCCTGATTCTTCTTAGAAGGAAGCAGGAATGGCATCAGTCCTCAGAGATTGATGAAAGGTTGACTACTCTACCTTAGGAGTAGTACCGATGCTTAAAATGAGTGGTGACCTTTTCCATTGATGTCAAAGGGGGAGTATATATATAGCATCATGAAAAAAAAAAGTAAAAAGAGGAGTAATATACTAAGGGGGAGCAGCATTTAGTTATGACAGTAGTACAGTTGAGGAAATGGAGAATATTAGAAAATATTGCAGCAGATGGAGGATTCATCTTTGGGGAAGTTGAAGAGGAAATGAAGAATGTTATAAAAGAAATGTTCATTTGGATTGATGGTGGTTTTTCATTCCACATGTTGCCATCAATGCCAAAGGGGGAGATTATTGGAGATTTGCCAGCAGGCTAGTACTGACTGCATGTTTGTCATTGATGACAACATATGGAAAGTAGCATGCATGGAAGTTTTATGTAGTAATCCTTCATTATATGATACATGGACATGATATCAACATGATATCATGGGCACAAAGGTTAATTGTAAGTATAGATAGTTATATAGCAGCTTGTGTCAGCAATGTTCTTGATAGATTTACAGGCAATATTTTGTGTATGGTTGTCCATACAATTGTCTTATGGGCATGCACCCTAGGATATATGTTGAAGACATGATAGTGATGTTTCAGTAATGAAAGCATAGTCTAATGATGAATGCAAGTGAATTTATGCAGTCGCTATTAACCAGTAGAAGTTTCCTGTGTTTGTTCAGAAGAGCTGACAAAGATTTTATTGTTTCTTGAGTTGTGCCTATCTTGAGGATATCTACCCTTGGAGGTAAGCTTGGAGAGGTGTTATTGATGTTTGGTTAAGAGCGCATAAGTTAAGTCATCTTACAAAGAAAGTTCCATTTGTTTTGGTAGAGCCGACAGTGTCTGGTGTATGTCTACAATTAGTTTATTAGATAGGTCCCATAATGAGTTGCATGCATAATAGAGCTGACAAAATATTTTTTGGAGTTTATTATGGTTTCTCTAATATGATTTCAAGGTGGTTCTAATAGGCTGACTTGATTATATCATTTGGAGGAAAGATATTTATAGGCAATCATTTGTGATTTCTTGACTGTGGTTCATGGTTGATTAAGTAGATAAAAGCAGAGTGTGCAAAGTGTTGAACCATCAAAAGAAGGTCTATGTGACCAAGTAGAGTATGTGTTCTATTCATTGGAACTAATCCAGATAGCAAGTCAAAGCGCAGTTCACCAAGATCCAGATATAGTGTGTATCTGTTATTTAGAAGGTTGTAGCCTTCACCCATTTGAGCAATGAGCTTTCGGACAGTGCGTCCTCTCTCCTAACAGGAAAAATTGTAAAAGACTCCTAATAGGGTCCAACCCTTAACCAGTTCTATTGTAGTTAATATATTGTAAAGCTACTCCTAACAGGGTAAAGGATCTTCTAACAAGGATCACTATACACTAGTATAAAATATTAGTGGGTATCAAGTCCCACAAGGGTTTTTACCTATTTGGGTTTCCCCGTAACCAAAATATTGGTGTTGTGTTCAAGTGTTCTTTTATTGTGTTTATGCTTTATGTTTAAGTATACTTAATTGGATAAAGAATTGAAACTTGTAGATAACTGATTCACACCCCCCCCTCTCGGTTATTCCTTGGGACTATTCCTAACATGAGAGACAAAAAATTCTAAAAAATATATATTCCCTAGGTATTGAAGTTATCTTTCTCTCAAATAAAATAAAAATGAAATTGGACAAATACATGACAAGTTATAAGCTATGTAGTCAAGGTATGTCAAAATTACAGTTTAGTCAACTTCAAACATTAATTAAATATGCAATGATCATGATAATGTCATCAAAATAATTGCATGCCCTCCATATGGATATTATAAAACTAAATTTGAAAAAATCCCATTGATATCTATTTTAGAGAAAAACTTATGCTCTATGAAAATAATGTAACTCTTTGAAAATGATGTTTTCAGCAACATACCAGTTTTCATTGGAGAAGGAAAAAACCATTGAAATAAATTAAAAAATAAAACTAAAAAATATATTTAGAATCTAAACAAAATTTTTTAAAAGACTCTAATTTACTTCATCTTCCAATTTTAAATGGTTTCTAAATGACAATATGCATCTGAATATGAAAGTTTTTTTCAAAATGTAGAGTTCGGTGTCCATTCAGGCAAAAAAGTGTAACCCGCTATTGTGGGCTCAGCTGTGTAATCAGGCATGTACACTGAATCTATACAAGTTGCATGTCATAGTCAAACTTGATGTAAATCTTGATTTTATAATAATGCGAATGAAGTTCAGGTGCATGTTGGATGTTCAATTATGTGTTCTTATTGATCATTTGAGATGGTTAATTTCTACTGTGGAGTCTTTGATTGCAAGGATTGGAAAGATCATTATTGGTCTCTCTATCCTTGACTGCATTAGATGGTATCAGAGCTAGTTTGATCTTGTTATGGTGTGAATCTTGGTGTTTGAACTTGCAAAGCTTCTAGGACATTGTTATTTAACTCACATTAGTGAAGGGCTTGTGTAAGGTTCTTAGAATGGATTTTCTATTGGAAGGTTGAGTTTTTGTAATGATATGATTGAGTTGTGGATCTTGGTGTGATAGATGTTTTTCCTTGTGCTTATGAATTTATGAAGGGCTTGTTGTAGGGTGGCAGAAAGTGGATCTAACCTACTTGTTGTGGATTCGTGTGAGATGGCTTGAAGAGGAACTATTGTTATTGATGGTTATAAACCTTGGAATAAGTTGTGTTCTTTGATGTATCCTATTGGTGGATAGATCGCCAATTCAAGTAAGATTGTGAACGCTGTCAATAGATCATCGATGGAGAGGAAATTGAAGCCTTGCAATTTGAACACCAAAGTGAGGCCCATCACAGAATCCAATAGCATCCCAATGAAGCTGGGATTTGGCTACTTCCAAGACATGCCAAATGCTTCTAGCAAAAAAAGCACCCTGGATTTGAACTGCCTCTCTCATGAGAAGAAGGGTCTAAAAATCAATCCCCTTCCATGCTAGGCCATGAAGAGGAAAGCTAGATAAAATATAGTACTCGATGAGAATTTTTGAAGCTTCATTTCCAGAAATGGCTCTTATTGATGCATGAGCATCCTTGGGTCATTGACAATCATGTATCAACCAAAAATATTTTCCTTTCAATTTGTTTGTACGTTGTTCCTATTTGCCAGTTTCAATATTTTTAGTTGTGGTTTCTTAGTCTTGGGTCATTTGTTACTGCAAACCTAAGGGAATCTTTTTGACATCATTTGGAATCTATGTCTAGGTTCACATCACATTCTGTTATCTCTTGGTGGAGATTTCTTAGGTTCTTGTCCCAGACCTATTGTTCTTCACATTATTGGCTATTCTTTGGTTGTTAAATATTGGGATGGATCTTCGTGACTTGTGAACCTATCTGGTGCATCTTTTAATGATCTTTGGGTCATGGTTGACTTATAATATGGATCAAACATTATGGTTTATTCATCTAAAATAGATATTTATGATTTAGGTCCAGATCTATATTTGCAATACGTTTTCACATTCTTGGAGAATATGAATCTCTTCCAAGCTGACTTGTGGCTTGCAATTTGTATATTTGTGGCTTGTGTTTCATACTTTAGGAGTCCTTAGAAGGGTAACTTCTTGGAGGTTCACATCTATTTAGGATTTGGATATTGGGGCACATAATCAGGCATGTACACCTAATATATTCAAGTTGCATGTGGTAGTCAAACTTGATGTAGATCTTGATTATATAATAATGCGAATGAAGTTCAGGTGCATGTTGGATGTTCAATTATGTGTTCTTATTGATCTGAGATGGTTAATTTCTACCGTGGAATCTTTGATTGCAAGGATTGGATAGATCATTATTGGTCCCTCTATCCTTGATTGCATCAGATGGTACCAGAGCTAATTTGATCTTGTGATGGTGTGAATCTTGGTGTCTGAACTTGTGAAGGTTCTAGGACATTGTTTGTGAGGTGGAAGAGTGTAGATTTGACTCACATTAGTGAAGGGCTTGTGCAAGGTTCTTAGAATGGATTTTCTATTGGAAGGTTGAGTTTTTTTAATGATATGATTGAGTTGTGGATCTTGGTGTGAAATATGTTTGTCCTTGTGCTCATGAATCTATGAAGGGCCTGTTGTAGGGTGACAGAAAGTGGATCTGACCTACTTGTTGTGGATTCATGTGAGATGGCTCAAAGAGGAACTGTTGTTACTTATGGTTATAAACCTTGGAATAAGTTGTGTTCTTTGATGTATCCTATTGGTGGATAGATCACTGGTTCAAGTAAGATTTTGAATGTTGTCAATAGATCATCGATGGAGAGACAATTGAAGTCTTGAAATTTAATCACCAAAGTGAGGCAGTTCCACCTTATGAGAGCAGATGTTGATGAAGAGGACTGAGCCTGTGATGGAGAAGACAAAGAGAAAGATTACCATTTTCATTGGGTGGATCCTTCTAATTTTTAGGCTGGGTAAATTCAGAGAGAGGAATCGAGAAGAGGTAAGAGTTGATATGATTATTTGAAGAGACAAGTGGATGAAATAGAGATGGATTTGGAGAGAACATTTTCTTGTTGGAAAGAGGATTATATGAAGTTTTTTTTTGAATCAGAGTTTGATGAAGACAAACAAGATGTTTCTGATGTGAATGTTGTAGACGGAAGAAGTCTTGGTGAAGGCTTGGAGGATCTTGTTGGATTAGAGGTGGAACTTGTTGAGAAAAGTACAATAGTGAGTGTTCTTTCTTATGAAATATTTGTTGATGAAGAAGAAAGGGTTAATTATGAGTACCTTAGTCAGTTGACTAGATCTTATTATTAATTTGGTGAGTGCCTTGTTGTTGTAGAGGTTTCTGATTATGAGGTTCCTTTGGGTGAATTCCCTATGGTTGGATCTAATAGCTTGATTGAAGATAACTTATTGATGAAAATTGCCGAAGTAAAAGCTAAGTGGGATATTTTGTTAGGTAAGTTCAGGAGAGTCTTTTTCCTATGATTGAGAAAGAGTTTACTCTAACTGGATGTGGTGATCTTGTTGAGATGATTGAAGAAGGAATGGTTGTAGAGAGTATGGTTTTTAATGATACTTTTGTTGAGTAGTCTGAAAGTGCTTTCAATGAGCTTGATGTGAGTGAAGAGTTGCAGACTGGAGCATTTTAGTTTGATGCTAAATTATTGTAGAGATTACTTTGTAGATGTAAAGGTTAGGGTTTGAGTTACCTTGTTGATGCCGATGTGATTGATTGTGGAGATGGGATTGTTGTTGTAGAGTAGGTTTGGAAGGTAGAATAGAGTTCGTTTGGAAGGAATGGGTACTTGGACTTGAGGATAGATATTCTGAAAGTGAAGATAAAGATTGGATTGGTGGATTTGGTGATATTGACTAAGGATGTGTGGATGAGGAATATAGGTGCTTTAATTCTTAAGTTCCTTATTATTGATGATCTAATGGCTAAGATTAATAAGATGTGCATTGAAAATGGAATTGAGTTGGAAAATTTGTGTAGAAATTTTGAGGAGAGTGCACATATAATGCATTGCTTTGTTGTTTATTGGTTTGGACTTGTCAGTGAGTTTTCTAGTTGGTGTGCTGCAGTGCAGAGGGTTTGGAGATTTGATTGGTGGATTTAGAGAGTTGGCATTTGTAGATTCATCTTGTTAGCCTTGAAGGTAGGGAAGTTGAAGGTCAAGATGAATTTTTGTGATCCAATTTTGTTCATGTTGTGGATTCTTCTTACAACATCAAAGAGAGAACCTTTCTTTATTCTTACCCTAGGTGTCTAATGTAGGAACATCCTTATGTCATTTGAAATCTTGCATCAACCAAAAATATTTTCCTTTCAATTTATTTGTAGACAGTTCCTGTTTTATAGTTTCACTATTTTTAGTTACAATTCTTAGTCTTAGAGAATTTGTTGTTGCGAACCTAAGGGAATCTTTTGGACATCATGTTGAATCTATTTTTGGGTTCACATCACATTTCATTTTGTCTTGGTGGATATTTCCTAGATTCTTTGCTCAGACCTAATTTTCTTCATATTATCAGCTAGTCTTTCATTGTTGGATCTTGCAATGATTATTTATGACTCCCAAACATATCTAGCACATCTTCTAATGATCTTGGATTGGTGGCTCACTTATCTTATGTATCACACATTATGGTTTAATCATCTAACAGAGATCCTTATGATTTTGGTCCAGACCTATATTTGTAATATGTTTTCTTTTTCTTGGAGAATGTGAATCTCTTCCAAGCTGATTTGTGGCTTGAAAATTTTATATATTGTGGCTCATTTTTTATTGTTTAAGAGTCCTTAGAAGGGTAAACTCTTGGTGGTTCACATCTAGTATGGATTTGGATATTGTGGTGTAATCAAATGTGTACCCTGAATATATGTAAGTTGCACATGGTAGTCAAAACTGATGTAAATCTTGATGTTTTGATAATAAAAATGAAGAAGGTGCATGTTGGATGTTCAATTGTATGTTCTTATTGACATGAGATAGTTAAATTCCATTGTGGAGTCTTTGGCTGCAAGGATTGGATAGATCATTCTTTGTCCCTCCATCATTGACTGCATCACTTGTCATTTATTTGACACACAAGGCTAGACCTTGTTTTTGGGTTGAAATGAGTTCCAACCCTCTAGAATCTTAGGGAAGAAAACAATATTTCCAAGCCTCTCTATGAAAACCATGTTTCTCCATGTCCAAGGTCCAAAGGAAGTCACACAACAATTTTACAATCTTGATGTAGGATGATTTTGAGGGATCCCAACATGAAGAGTAATATACATGAGTAGCTACAAAGTCTTTGGAACAAACATAAATAAATATTTGCTAAGGAAAGAGCATTTGTGATCCAATATGAAATATTTTTCTTGATTTAGGTTAGGATGACATTCCAAAGAAGAGTTGTTGAGCCATGAAAAGAAAAAGGGATACCCAAAAAGAAGAAAACTTCCCCATGTTCAATCCATTTGTAATCAAATTTGAGAAACCAGTTTAGCAATGGTAAAAAATAAGATCCCTATAATAGAGTGTTTAATGCCATTAGATAGCAGAGCCAGAGGACAAAAATAAGGTTTCCAAGCATTTAAGTTCATTCTGGACATTTTCTTCATCTTCAATTAAAGTTAAGAAAGAGTCACCTACAAAATATCCATTAACAAGTTGGGAACATGATTCGAGGAGAGATATTCCATGAACTCAACCTATTGAAATTGAGGCAAGTAAATATACAACTCCTTCTGCATCAAGAACATTTAGGGATGGGGCCAAAGGGAAGCCTAACCTTTCTTGATAGAGTGAAACAAACCAAATGTTTGAGACTACCGAACATTAATGGTGATACAAGTGGAGGTATTTACAAATGAAATTTGAATAGATTGGACAAAGTGAGGACAAAAACGTAAAGATTTAAGATTGGCTATAACAAAAGGCCATTCAATGCTTCCATATGCTTTGGAAAAATCAATCTTGATGAAAATGGAATTATATTGTGAACTCTGACCCCATTTCATACCCTCCTAGACAACTATAATATTATCCTGGATGAATCTAGATTGGATAAAACCTATCTATTTTGGATGCACAATCTAGGGAAGAAGATGGAAAATTTTGAGAGAAAGAGCTTTGCAAATAATCATATAGGATACATTAAGGAAGCTGATGGGACACCAATTTTATATATCTTCTAGGTCACTAGCTTTAGGTATGAACTTAATGTTACTTTTGTTAATTGATTGTCCTAATGAGATAGTATTAAATGCTTCAAGATATATGCTATGTAAATTAGAACCTACACATGGGTAAAGTTATTTATAGAATTCATAGGGAAAACCATCACATCCTGACGATTTATCATCTTTCATTGAAAAAGAAGCTCCCCTAAGATCTTCAAGGGTCAATAATCCATCACATAAGTTTTTTGATGAATTAGACAGTGGAGAAGGAATAACTAAATGACATTCTTCCAAGGCTTATTGACTAGATATTGGAGGTTCTTATGCAATGAAGGCCTTCTTATAATGATTGACAAAGGCTTGTAAGATATCAAGAAGCTTAGTAAGAACTGAATTGCCTTCTTTAATTTTTTTAATGTAAAGGGAAGAATGTCGAGATCAAAGAAAGGAGAAAAAATCCTTCTTAGCTCGATCACTAACCTTTAGCCAATGCACATGTTCTTTAATATGAAAACCTCTAGAAACATAGATAAATTAGTAATCTACTTTTGATGACAAAGAATAGCTACCTTTAGCTCTAATTATTTGTAAAAAGGACATGTAGTTGAATTCTTTGTAGCTATATGAAAATCCTAAGCAATAACTACATAAGACCGATGGTGGATTTTGGCTAGTTGCCTCCCATAAAAATGGATGAATTTAGTAGTATGAAGAATAGAACTATTCCACCATGGAATTCATCCTATTGACTAAGTGGGCCTAGTATCTAAATTAAAAATCCATTGGATGTGCACTAGCATAGGAAGATGACTTAACAATGACATGTTAAGAAAAACCCGAGTCTGAAAGGAATGTGTCAAAATAGGATACCATTAAATTATATATTTAATAGAAAAATGGTCTAACAAAGTGACATTAGGTGGGAATAAAACTAGAAAAATTTGATCCTCTCCAAACAAAAAAAATATTGAGTAGAGATCATGACATGATCAAATTTTTAAAAAACTCTGTTAGAATGAGCCTTAAAATTACACCAATTATGATAAATAGCGTGCAATTAAAAATGGTTGATATTGGGATTAAAAAGGCCTAATTAAAAAAAACCATGCCTCATAGTAACTAGTTTTCCATTGAAAAGGTGAAATGCGTTATTTATTAGATGCCACCACAACCATATTAAAATTCCTACATATAACCCAAGTTGTAGGTGAAAGTGAGTCAGTTGACCATCTCCAAAGATGAGATTTCTCCAAAGTATCATTTGGAGAATAAACATTAATTATAATCCCAAAATAATGATAGTTGATTTGCATGTGGACCCAAACCAATCTATGCATAGGGTCCACACCATGAGGAACAACTATATCTTGCTACTATGGTGATATAGAGTGAAAACACTCCATGTCCATCTTTATAGTTGGAAGAAAAAACCATACTATTAGGCCACATAACATGACATTGCAAAAATAATAAGAAGGTTGAAATATTAACTTCCTCATGGAAAAAAACATCATTCCATGATACTTTTGATGAACATATTGCATAGTATACTCATGGGAGAGGTCTATTAGACCACAAACATTCCATGAACTAAAATTTATTCCATAGTAGATCATTCATTCTATCCTCATCCCCAAGAGAGGAGAAATGCAAAACAAACAAGAAAAATAGCCCAAAAATTTCTCTGCAACTTGGGCACGAATCTGCTTTTTGAATTTCCCTCACATGATGGATATTCCTAGGGAGGAACCCCCTCCTCCTCCTCCTCCTCCTCCTCCTCCTAGCAACCCTCCCTTTATACCACCTGTTCAACCCCTATCTGACTTTGCCTCAGTCCCTAGCTCAAGTACCTTGGATTCCCTACTCTTCCCTGGTCCCAAGCTAGACAGGAAAGGCATGCTAGTGGGGACACAAACTGTTGAGGTGGAAACCTCTATTTGTATGGCTGGCATCACTGATGAAGGCACTAAAATCCTTCTACCCAATTTCATTATGGATAGAACTATGGTAGAATTTCATCTTGCTATAGTTGGATGTTTCTTCAATTTCAGACCCACCATTGATATAGTGAGGAAATGGGTGGGAATCAACTAAAAGCTAAAAGGAAGTATGGAAACTTCAGCTATCCTAGGTGGTCTCTTCCTTTCTAGCTTCATGGTAGTTGAGGATCTATCACTTATCCTCGCGGGCTCCTGGCTATATGGAAAGCACCTCCTCACTCTGGCTAAGTGGAAGCTAGGTTTTGACCCATCTGCTGACCTAAATAATATGGCCCCTATTTGGATCCGCCTCCCTGGCCTTCTACTAGAGTTTTGGGATGAACAGGTTTTCAAATTGATTGAGATATCTTTTGGTCATTATATCTCTACTGACCTAATCACCCTCACGAAGTCTCGCTTAGTTTTTGCCCACTTTTTTGTTAATGTCCCCATTAACAAGACCCTCCCAAACTTTTCTTTTCTCAAATCCAAACAAGGGAAATGGTCTCAAGCCATTGTCTATGAGAATGCTACTCTCTTTTGTTGAGATTGTAATGCTAAAGGGCACACCAGGAAGGATTTCAAGGCACCTAAGCTACCAAAGCCAAAACTAAAGAGCGACATTTCTTCTTCCACCATAAAGACCACATAGGTTGCTGCTCTGGTGACCCCTATAACTAAGGAAAATCCTCCCTTGTTGGGGGATGACTCCATCAACAGTGGACTGGAAGATGGAGAAATAACGTGGGTAGGGTTTCTAATGAGGAAGGAGCTTTCTCCCCTCACAGTGATTTGGATACTAAACATTATGTCCAAGATGATCTAATGCTCATGAACAGTACAAGTTTTCTACTTGAGACACCCCCTTTAGAGTCGGTGGGTATCCTGGTGATGGAAGTGGTTATTAACACCTATGATACTGACCCTCAACTAGAAGCTTGCAGTACTCCAGGGAAGCCTACATAGGCACTGAAGAATGAAGATAGAGAATGGAAAACTCAACACAAGAAGAAAAGGAATAAAAAAATTGATGTTGGAGTGGACACAAAACTAGTATGACCATCTGACAGGGTCACAAGACAAAGGAGCACAAAAAAGGAGATTTTAGCTGGTAGGAAGCAAACCCTTGACCTCATGCACAAAGGCAAGAAATGATCATTTTCTCTTGGAACATTCAGGGCTTAAATAATCACCATAAACAACTTGTTAAGTATATTAATGATTATAGAGTTGATATTCTTCTTATTCAAGAAGTTAAAATGTACTATTGTAATTTTAATATTATTGTGGGACGGCTATGGCCTGGGGCCATTTTCATTTATTTTGAGGCTAGTAGGGCTTCTGGAGGGATTTCTACCCTATGGAACCTATCTAAAGTCACAGGGGATGCTCTCAGCTTTTCCTAGCATCATCTTGTTGTTTCCTTCACGTCCTTGGTGGCTACATGGCACTGTTTTAATATTTATGCTCCTAATTATCGCCAGGGTAGAAAGGAGGTCTAGGAGGAGCTATCAACCTCCTTTCTCCTCCTATAGGACTCAAATTTTCTTGTGGCAGGGGACTTCAACTCCCCTCTATACCCTTGTGAAAAGTGTAGAGGCATTATGGATTTCATTGACAGCATGTGAGACCTATCCAGCTTTTCTAGCTTGAATGGCCTTCACGATGTGGATCTTAAAGGTAGTTCCTTCACTTGGACCAAAAATAGTAAGGTAAAAAATCTTATACAGTTTAGGCTAGACATGGTCCTAACCTCCTCTTTTTTGGATTTGGGACCTTTCTTCTCTTTAATACCCCTCCCCAGAACCACCTTTGATCACAAGCCCCTACTACTTAAGTGGTTGGACAGGAAGCACCCCTACCATGCCCCCTTCAGGTATGAAATTATGTGGACCTCACATCCCAAATTCTAGGATAGAATCTAGCAATGGTGGTCTACCCCTATCAAAGAAATGGACATGTTTAGAGTTGCCTCTAAGCTGGAAATTATCACGGGAGCTATTAAAGGATGGAGAAAAACTACTTTTGGGGACATATTTCACAAAAAAAAAAGATCTAGCTGAGAAAATGGAAACCCCCCAAGGACAGATGGATGTTGGCAACCTATCACCTGATTTAAACAATGAGGAGGATGAGACCATAAAAAGTTGTAAGACTACTCTAGGTAGTGAGGAAGTCTTCTGGAAATAAAGATCTAGGGTCCAATGGCTCAAAGAGGGACACCAGAACACTACTTTCTTCCATTAATCTGGTTGCAAACATAAGAGATGTAATTCCATCGACACTCTCATTGATAATATGGGGGATGATATATCTGACCCTACCTTGGTGGGGAATTTGGCTACAGACTACTTCTTCCACTCCTTCACTGAAGTCAATGCAGGGAACTCTAAAATCCTCCAAAATTAGCTAATATTAATTCTACTGAAGGTGATAACTAACACTGACAACAACTCCCTCCTCTCCAAGGTCATTAATGAAAAAATTCACAAAGCATTGTTCTCTATGGGACCCTTCAAAGCCCTTGGCCCTAATGGCTTCCCCCCTATTTTCTTTCAAGAATTCTCGGATAATGTTGGTTATGAAGTGATTCATCTGGCCGGGGACTTCTTCAGAACCAAGACAATTCTCAAGCAACTCAATGACACCTATATTCTCCTTGTGCCCAAGTGTGTTGAGCCTAGAATAATGGAGGAGTTCAAACCCATCACTCTCTATAATACCCTCTACAAAATCTTCTCCGAGATCATGGTTAATAGAGTCAAACCTTCGCTTGGAAAAATCATTAATCCCAACCAAAAAGGTTTTGTCCCTAGTAGACAAATCTTGGATGCAACCAATCATCACTCATGAAATCTTGCACTCTATTAATCATAGTAAGGCTATTGGGATGGCACTCAAGCTTAACATTTATAAAGCCTATGATAAATTCAATTGGACCTTCCCATATAAAGTCCAAACCTCTTTTGGTTTTTCTCATGACTTTATATATTTTATAAAAGAATGTATTGAAACTGTCTAATTTTTTGTGCTGCTCAACGACAAAATAGGTACTAAGTTTGCTCCTACCAAGGGTCTACACCAAGGGGACCCCCTATCCACCTACCTCTTTATCCTTTTGGCTGAGGTCTTGGGTCGTAACATGATGCATTCGGCACTTTCTAGAGAAATTGAGGGTATCAAACCTACTTCCAACCTTCCCCTTGAGGTCCTCTTATACACTAAGTTTGCACCCTATTTCAAGCTCTCTTGGTCTTGATAACCTAGTATAACATGGGAATCATCTCTAGGTGTGGGACCTATGCTAACTGAGATGAGACCTCTAGGTTCTAGGCTGGTTCCTCTTGGATAATCACCCTAATTTGCTTCTTGACATGAAAAGTAAAATCTTGAAGGGAAAAGGGATAGAAGGAATGCATGAAAGAGAAATGACTTGAAAGAAAACTACCTACTAGGTGATACACCAAAAATATGGTATGAACTTCAGCATATAGGATGAAATCAGTAAAGAACTTAAGTCTAAGAGATCACAACTTACTAAATAGGCTTGCATAAGTATTTCATAGAGAGGTCTAAACATAAGACATAGACTATGACCTGCAAGCAAACATTCACTTCTGCAATTGGGTATAAGAATGAGACAGGTTGCCAAGGGTTGAAGTATACCCACAAAAGCATTCAAATCAAATCATTCACAGGCATACACATAAATTGCAAAAAAAAAAGAGGGATCAAGAACCCTAAGATATCACTGAAAACATACATATACTGAATTCAATAAGAGAGAATTTAGATAGGGAAGCATAGGGACAGAGAAGATGTCACAAAATACCTCTACAATATCTAAACAATCAATGGGAGATTATAGAATGTAGAAAACTAGAGGGCAGGAAAAAATGCCACGGATGACTTTCTAAGAAAGAGAACTTTCTTCTTTACAAAATGTGAACTCTCTGAGCTCTAAAAGCTCCAAAAATTAATTATATACATCTCCCTTTGGCACATAGGCCAGAGTAAAACCTTACTGGGGTTACATTGATTTGCATAAAAATAATCAAACCCTAATTTTGTCCTTCTGATCATAAAGTCATGGAAATATCTCAACTGATCAGATATTATGTTGTGTGTCCATCTCTGCACTACATCTTCCTGCGGACAAGCCACCTTGATCCATCTACCACTCTCTGCAACTCAGCCTTGCCATGAATATTCCAAATCTGATCCTAGTCTGATTTGTATTTTTGAAGTACAGAAAGCCACAGGTGGCGCCACCTTTTAATGTTTCTTCGGTGCAAGAACATTGACTTGGTACCTTGAGAAATCAAACTTGATGGCCATCAGATCTTCCCATCAACTTCCCAACTGCAACTGTCCTGAAGAATTCAATTCAAGCTACCCACCTTGTCGCAATCGATCGCTGGATCAAAACCCTAGCAAAACCTTGCAAGGATATATTTGAATTTAAATAATAATGGCTAGCAGGTCAAATTAAAATGTGATCATTGATATCCTCTTCTCCTAATAGATGAGCGACTCAGATTGACTTTAAAATAGTCACAAACCCTTTGAAAAGTCTTTTGCCACCTCGCCAGTGAAAACCAATGAAAAGCAAACAATTCAGCATGACTGGCAGCACATCGAACCCACGACCCACTGAGATTCTCATCAGATGATGGTCGCATGATCTCATAGGGTCAAAAGATTCTATGAGATCATAAGACAATCGTAGATCTTTCTTTTACTGATGCCCTTGTAGATCCTCTGACAATTGGACCCACGGGCCCACTGACAAATTTCCATATCACAACCCAACTAGCCAATGAAACGTGAGCACATCAGACTAAGAGGACCCACCTAACAAAGCCCAGATATAAAGCAAGATCAACGGCGGGTGCATAATCGCAAGGGGAAAGAATATTCCTTGTGGTCATGCGACGACCATTGGATCAAAAGCTAAGATAGCACACTGGGCCCACTCTGACACAGCTCCAAATCTTGAGCTCTCAAACAATGGGAAACATACAACTCAAACTACATGGTAATGGACCCACTGACAACCTGCAGTACTATGCTAAAAAGAAGATCGATGACCATTGCTATGCCGTAATCTTAAAACACTCGCATCTTCACTCTATGGAATAGCGATGACCGTCAGATCTAATCAGTACTTAGTCTCCTCAAAGACCGAAACTACGATGCCAAATAGTAAGCACCTACTAGATCACTAAGTGTCAAGAGCTTTGACCATCAGGAATAGGAGACTTGACAATGGAAGGATTTAAATGTGCACATGGGAAATGGAAACCTTTAGTGGCCGAAAAAGGTAATGAAGAATTATAACAGGCCAAAGGGTTTTTTAGTGTTTTTTGGCTCCAATAGCTACATTTATGAATTTCTACCTAGGTCACGAAGCCAAGAACATAGAAAATATTGTAGAGACCAAAGGAAAAAGACATAGACCCATGAAATTTTTTTTGGAGGTGTTCAACAGGGCTTAAAGTATGAGGATCTGGGATTAAATTTAGCCTATGGCCAAAATGAATGGATATGAAATTTTGGGCAACATTTTGGCAATTTCTACTAGATGTCAGCCTACTAGACATTGATCAATGGCCTTGACATAATCCATTAGGCATAGGAGCCATCACTTTGAACATAGAACCCTGACAGAGAGATAGATCTAGAACTAGAGGAACAAAAATTGTGCATGGGCACTTCTTGGGAAATAGGGAAAACTAAACTAGAAAACAAGGACAAAAAGTAGGAAAAACTAACCTATCCTAAACTAACCAGTGCAAAAAATTGGTCAAAGAAAACTATTCACTGGTATGTTGAAGTAACTACCCTTCCTTATTAAGACATTTTGCATTGAAAGCATAAGGATAGCTACAAAGATATGAGGCATAGAAAAATTTGTCAAATAGTGAAGAACTGCCTTTGCAAAAATAGGGCCAAGTTTACCTTCCTCTAATTGATCATATGGAGAGACCTCAGTAAACTCCTGCTGGGCCAAGTATCTGATAGGGCAGCCTCTTGAAAGTTTGAAGGTAGAACCTTCCTTGATGGTTTCTTCTTTATCTTCCTGGATACCCTCCATCATGGATAGCCATGTCAACTCATCATCTATGGTCAGGGGATTGTCATCCTCTCCTTTTAAACTAGCAAAGAGCTCATCAAAGTTCTCAATATCCTAAAGATCTCCAGGAATGACTGGCTCTTTATAATTAGGCTCCCCACACAAGGCTCCTATGATGCTTCCCAAATAATCTTCCCCGAGGCTTTGGTTACCCTTTGCATATTGGGAAGTCTCCTCCCCGAAGATGAGATCAAGCTCATGAATCAGCATATCCTCAGGATCAATCTCTTCTAGCTGCTGCAATTTTATAGAGGTGGCTATGATCATAGCCTCTTTGTTTTGCTCAACAAAACCAGGTAGCTCATCCAACAAGGACAAGGCATAATCCTCCATACCAACCTCCTATGGATGGTGAACCTTTTGTTTTGATTGACCTTTAGCCATAGGTAATGGCATGGTCTCTTCTTCATTATCAACAAAGAGGGGCAGCTCATCAGACAAACCAACCAAGAGCTCAATTTGGGCTTCAAAGTCTATTTCCTCACCATGCTGGGTCACTTTATGACAATCATCACTCAACACTGGTACCTCAGATTTCTTCTCCCCTTCATCACATGAAAGCTCATTTACCATAGATCCTTGCTCAGATACTAGAATAACATCTTTGAAAAGACTTTGCATCTGACAACTAGGAGGCAGAGTCCATTGGGGTATCCACAACACTTCATCATCTTGAGATACTAGAGGGGCCTCTTGAGATGAATGACTTTCTTGTAGAGCTTGTTCTTGCAGAGTGGTAGACTGGGTCTCAAGTAAAGGCTCTCGGAAAGAATTTTTTTCATTAAAACTTGGGATGTGAAATTGAGGGGGCTCAGGGGGGGACATAGAAGGCATAGACAAATGGGCCTTCCAGCTTGGGATTTTAGGTCTAAGAGCCTCTTGTTTAGTTATTTGTGATCCTAGCCTTGCTAACTCAACATCAGCTTGGCAATTGATCTCTTCTTCAAATTTTATTACTTGTTGCTCATCAACAAGAGCCTTTGCCGCTTGGTAGGGAACTAATCCTTGTTCATAACTTTGAGCCTCTAGCTCCTGCTACTCTCTGATCTCAGACACTTGCTTAACCAAATCAAGCAATAGATTCTTTGTCTTTTCCTACTCTTTCATCAAGTTTGAGCTATGAGTCTACTGCCAGTTAGGCTGAGAAGGGGTGGGTGGGTGGTAAGCAGGATGAGGTAGCTAGCTTTGCATTTTTTGTTGTACCATTTGTGCCCATGATCCCTCTTGTTGGAGGGCCTGCTCATAATCTTGTACAAGGGAAAAATCATTTGGGGCATGTTGGATATACCGATGGCCTTGTATAGTATGAAAGCTTGGGGTAAAAGCAGGCCTTAGGTGGCTTTGATAAGGCTGATAACTAGACCATTGAGCATTGCCCTCATAATAGGATGGTGGGTAACCTGACTGTCCATGATAACTTGACATGTCTACTCATGCAATTAGCTGGAATTTGAATATGAAGGATTTGAAACATACCAGCACTTGATCTTTGAAACTAGCAGACCTCTAGAGTTGCCAAATATGCAGCAAAATGACCTCTTCTAGGTCTATAGTAAGTTATTAGCATATCAAAGATAACATATCCTGAACATGAATCTAAACTTTGGTCCCACCAGGCATGGCAGAATTGTTACACCCAAGGTGCGGTGTCTTTTGGATTTGGATCTGATTTCTTTTGTAGTCCCACCGGGCATGCCAGAATAGTTATACACTAATTTTTCACCCTGTTTCAAGCTCTCTTGGTCTTGATAACCTAGTATAACATGAGAATCATCTCCAAGTGTGGGACCTATGCTAACTGAGATGAGACCTCCAGGTTCTAGGCTGGTTCCTCTTGGATAATCACCCTAATTTGCTTCTTGACATGAAAAGTAAAATCTTGAAAGGAAAAGGGATAGAAGGAATGCATGAAAGGGAAATGACTTGAAAGAAAACTACCTACTAGGTGATACACTGAAAATATGGGATGAACTTCAGCATATAGAATGAAATCAGTAAAGAACTTAAGTCTAAGAGATCACAACTTACTAAATGGGCTTGCATAAGTATTTCATAGAGAGGTCTAAACATAAGACACATACTATGACCTACAAGCAAACATTCACTTCTACAATTGGGTATAAGAATGAGACAGGTTGCCAGGGGTTGAAGTATACCCACAAAAGCATTCAAATCAAATTGTTCATAGGCATACACATAAACTACAGAAAAAAAGAGGGATCAAGAACCCTAAGATATCACTAAAAACATACATATACTGGATTCAATAAGAGAGAATTTAGAGAGGGAAGCATAGGGATAGAGAAGATGTCACAAAATACCTCTGCAATATCTAAACAATCAATGGGAGATTATAGAATGTAGAAAACCAAAGGGAAGGAAAAAATGTCACGGATGACTTTCTAAGAAAGAGAACTTTCTTCTTTACAAAATGTGAACTCTCTGAGCTCTAAAAGCTCCAAAAATTAATTATATACATCTCCCTTTGGCACACAGGCCAGAGTAAAACCTAGCTAGGGTTACATTGATTTGCATAAAAATAATCAAACCCTAATTCTATCCTTCTGATCACAAAGTCATGAAATATCTCAACCGATTAGATATTATGGTGCGTGTACATCTCTGTACTGCATCTTCCTGTGGACAAGCCACTTTGATCCATCTACCACTCTCTGTAATTTGGCCTTGCCATGAATATTCCAAATCCAATCCTAGTCTAATTTGTATTTTTGAAGTATTGAAAGCTATAGGTGGCACCACCTTTTAATGTTTCTTTGGGGCAAGAACACCGAGTTGGTACCCTGAGAAATTAGACGCGATGACCATCAAATCTTCCCATCAACTTCCCAACTACAACTATCCTAAAGAATTCAATTTGATCTACCCACCTTGTCACAATCGATCACTGGATCAAAACCATAGCAAAAACTTGTAGAGATATATTTGAATTTAAATAATAATGGCTAACAGGTTGAATTAAAATGTGACCATTGATATCATCTTCTCCCAGTAGATAAATAGCTCAGATTGACTTTAAAACAATTGCAAACCCTTTGAAAAGTCTTTTGCCACCTCGCTAGTGAAAACTAATGAAAAGCGAACAACTCAGCATGACTAGCAGCACATCAGACCCACAACCCACTGAGATTCTCATCGGATGGTGGTTGCATGATCTCATAGGGTTAGAAGATTCTATGAGATCATAAGACAACCATAGATCTTGCTTTTACTAATAACCCTACAGATCCTCTGACAACTGGACCCACGGGCCCACTGACAAATTTCCACATCACAACCTAGCTAGCCAATGAAACATGAGCATGTCAGACTAAGAGGACCCACCTGACAAACCCCAAATATAAAGAAAGATAAACGGTGGGCACATGATCGCAAGGGGAAAGAATATTCCTTGCGATCATGTGACAATCATCAAATCAAAAGCTAAGACGACACACTGGGCCCGCTCTAATTTAGGTCCAAATCATGAGCTCTCGACCAATAGGAAACGTACAACTTAGACTACGTGGCAGTGGACCCACTGACAACCTGCAGCACTATGCTAAAAAGAAGATCCATGGCCATCGCTATGCCATGATCTTAAAACACTCGCATCTTCACTCTACGAAATAGTGATCACTGTCAGATCTGATCGGTACTTAGTCTCCTCAAAGACTAAAACCGCGATGCCAAACATTAACCGCCCGCCAGATCGCTAAGTGTTAAGAGCTTTGACTGTCAGGAATAAGAGACTTGGTGATGGAATAATTTAAATGCACACATGGGAAATGGAAAACTTTAGTGTTCAAAAAAGGTAATGAAGAATTATAACAGGCCAAAGAGTTTTTTAGGGTTTTTTGGCTCCAATGGCTTCATTTATGAATTTATACCTAGGTCATGAAGCCAGGAACATAGAAAATATTACAGAGACTAGAGGAAAAAGACATAGACCCATGAATTTTTTTTTGGAGGTGTTCAATAGGGCTCAAAGCATGAGGACCTGGGATTAAATTTAGCCTATGACCAAAATGAATGGATATGAAATTTTGGGCAACAGGTCCTACAACAATTTATGGATGACACCTTCTTCTTTGGCACCTCCTTAGTTAAGGAGGCTAGCATGTGGAAACTAATGTTGGATAGATATGCTACTGAGTTAGGCCAACACATCAACTATCACAAAAGTTGTATGTTCTTCTTCAACACTGAACCTACTATTCAAACAAAGATCTTGAAAATTCTTGGCTGCCAGGCTGATTCACTCGCTATGACTTAGCTGGGTCTTCCCCTAACTATCAAAGATGTGAAGCAAGAGTTTTGGAACTCCATCCTCAAATGAACCCAAAGGAAGCTTTTTGGATGGAAAGGTAAATTACTTAGTAGTGTAGGTAAGCTCCAACTACTTAATGCTTCACTTCAAGGTATTCCTGTATATTTCCTTTCCATATTCAAAATTTCAGGTTTCATGGCTGACAAACTGAAAAAGATCTAGTGAACCTTCCTCTAGTCGAGGTTTGAGGAAAAGAGAAGGCTCCCTTTGGTCAGTTGGGATAAAGTATACCTCCCTAAAAGCTTGGGGGGCCTAGGGTAGAGAAGAATTAACAATCTCAATAGGGCCCTGCTATCCAAGATGGCTTGGAATTTGGTCTCAAGTTCTACTAATTGGTGCAAAATCAAGGAAGCCAAGTACCTTAATGGGGGATAGTTTTGTAAGCTCTTTATGGAATAGGGACACCTAAGAGGATCCAAAATGTGGAACAATATCCTCAAAAACAAAATTATTCTAGAAAAAGGGACCATTTGGCAATTGGGCAACAATAGGAACATCAGGTTTTGGGAAGACCCATGGTTACCTGATGGTATTATTGCCTCGACTCACTTTTCCCAATTAAGAAACATCCTTACTCATGGGGTGGGCAACCTAGTTTCCAACTTCATAACCAATGGTAGATGAATTGATATTATCCCTCTCCTAAGGGATAGACCGAATCTTCTCAATCTAGCTTCCAATCTCAACACTTTAATCCACTCTGTCCACATACCCATGCTTGACATGCGTGATAGACTCTTATGGTGTCATACCCAAACTGGTGGTTTCACTATCAAATCAACTTGTAATAAACTGATCATGGAAATTTCTGACACTCCTTACTAGAAGAAGGTGTGGTAACCCAACTACTCCCTAAGGTCAACTTTTTTCTAGTGGACGGTGCTACATGGTAAAATTATCACTCTTAACAATTTGTCTAAGTGGGGCTTCATTCTTGCTAACATGTGTTACTTGTGTAAAAAGTAGGAGGAGAGCATAAATCAATTATTCATTCACTATGATTTTTCTACTAAGGTCTGGTAGTAGATTCTAACCTGGCTCTACATTTTGTAGGTTCCTAATAAGGACATCCATGACTAGTTCCACAACTAGCTCTCTCCTTCTCGACACCCAATGATAAAGCTCCTATGGAATCAGGCTTTGCCCATTTTTTGTTGGTCTCTCTGGAAGAAACACAATAACAAGATTTTCAAAGACATTGAGTTGAATAACATGATGGTGTTCCAGCTTGGTCTCAAATTATTACTAGAATGCTTACTTGTCTCCCACTAGAAGATTCCAAGTCTCCCCCCCTCTAATTGGGATCCCAAAATTGCCATTAACCAGGGAATTGATAAGGGATTTGTGAAATTTGATAACACCAAAACTGCTATTCAAAAAACCACTGTCTGGACTTCTCCCCAGGCTACTTGGCACAAGCTCAATTTTGATTGTTTGGTCAACAATCATCTCTAAGCTAGTGGTGGTGTCATCCATGATCATAATCATTGTTTGGTGGCTGCCTATGCTGGGCCCCTACATAACCATACTGTTAATCAGGCTAAGGGTATGGCTCTCCTCTGGGGTTTAAGATTTTCCATAGCCATTGGTTGCACCAACATTTCTATCGAAGGACACTCCAAAATCATAATTGATGCTACCAAGGGAATTTGTAACACTGGTTTGAAAGTTGACAGTATTTTAAGTGATATCCATGGCATAATGGATCGCACTCGTAGGGTTTCTATCATGCACACCTAGAGGGAAGGAAACATTGTCACTAATGCCATGGCTGCTACTAGTCTACATCTGGATGGGCTTTGGTGTTGGAGAGTTGTCAGTCAGCTTCCATAAAATACTCAAGACCTTCTTAGGTGGTAAATGAGAGAAGGAGAATTTTAAATCCATGAAGTTTAAAATGAGTAACTTGACATGGGTGCCTTTTCATGGGGTCGGGTGCCAACACATTTTTATGATCTCTACCCCAACCCACTTTGCTTGCCGAATGGATTTCTATGGCATGTGGGCATGAGACTTCCCTTTAAAGGTGATCATTATTTCAAATGGGCTCTAAATAAAAATCAATCTACAGAGGATGTCAAGAGATACAAAGAGGATTTAACTAATGACAATCATGGGTTAATGTTCCATTACCACTTTTTAACCTTAGTGGCTTCCACAGTAAGGCATTACAAACCCCAAGATAATCAAAGCCCTAATTACTACCTGCAGACTGACATGACTTCAAATCCCTTGTTTGGCTTTTTTTTCCGGCATTCTCAACTTCTGTCCTGTGAAAAATTGGAGAGTTGAGTTTGCCAAGAGTGATCCTTCCTCCGGTTCTCTAGTTATTGTTTTTTTTAGCAGTTGGCTCTGAAAGAAGAAGATGGGCAGTGATAGGAAAAGGATTGAGCCTGATAGGATTAAGGAGGAATTCTCTTCAGACCCCATGGTCATGTATTTTTGCAAGGAGGGAGGTATCCTGCCTTTCATAGAATGCCTCATGGGTCATGATGAGATGGTTTCTAGACAGGTTGCTAAAACTTGGAATGAAAGAAAGGTCACCATTAATAGTATCACATTTCAAATTAATGAAGAGGTCATTGGCCAAGCTATGGGGATGCTGACCACTGGTAGGAAATGGAAAAAAATGGCCAAAAATCAAATGAAGACAGAGCTTGCACAATTCTTCAAGGATGAGGCTACCCCTTCTCCTCTAAATGGTGACTACAACGTCTCTGAGCTCTGAGAGTTCTGATCGAAGATGTTCAACCTGATGATGAAATATTTCACCTTAGAGGGCCAGTTTGGTACGTTTTCCAACTACCATCTTCCCTTTCTGAACCATTTTAGGCATAAATTGTTGATTTACTTCCCCTTTTTCCTCTTGCACTCTTTGGAGGATAATGTGAAGGTTGTCAATGAGGCCATCTCCCTTGAGAAAAATCTTGTCTATCTCCATCAGGATCTTATCTTCCAATTATATAATTTCCATTGTGCCCTCTACCCCCTGCTGCCTCTGCAAGTTACCCACACTAGCCAAAAACCCCTATCACCAATGATTTCTCTCAACCAGGGCTTTCCCATCCCTCCTAGATGTAAAGGTGGCATGACCCCTATTTTGAGCCCCAAGTCTTCTGAAACCCAACCCATCCCAAGCCCCCAAAAGCACACCCTTAACCCTAGTGCTAGCTCTCAGCCCCCCCCCCAAGAAGCATAAGAAGATTATAATTAATCTAAATTATCCCTAGACTACTAAGCCCCAAACCACTTCTACCTGTCACTCTTCTCGTATTGCCAAAGAGAAGGGGAAAAGAGCCATCAAAGAGCTCATGAATAGGGAGGATGCTTCTACCCAGGATGATGCCTCTATGGGCTCCCCCAGTAAAGAGGCCCCAGACAATGATATTTTTTAGATGGAAATCAAGCCAGATGAAGACATCCATACCACTATGGTTGAGGTGGAGATGACAGAAAAATATCCCAGTGCGGATAGAGAGCATACTGGCAGTGACCTGATGGGAAAAATCAAGTACCAATTTGTGAGTATGGAGAATACATTGACTAATCTCACAACGGACCTGGAAGCTAATACCAAGCATCTGATTGATGTTAGTAAGTTTTCACTTAAGGTGATGCGTGCATCTGCTACCATGCTCTACCTCCTCAATAAGAAAGTCTCAGAGGACAAGGACGTTGTTCAAGGAAAATGGAAACTCTTCAATTTCCTGAATGAAGAGTGGGCTGACATTCTATAGTCTAAGCACTTATGGGATGGAAAATGAATCTATGGCTCAGTGTGTATGGGAGGGTGGAGATGGTTGATGACTCCTCACCTTACTTTTGGATGAATTTTGTTTATTTTCGTATGCTTAAAACTTTGAATATTGGTTATAGCCCTACATGGCACCTTTTATGGTTTAAGTTGAACTATCTTAAAACTTTTTCATGGATGTGTGATACTTTGTGAATGTGGTGGATTACTTTCTGCTACTTTTATGTTTTTGAGCATGGTAGACTTTCATGCTTTAATGTTTCTCTCTATGCTGAATTAATTTTCTGTTAATTTACTTAGTCAACCCTTTGTTCCATGGGTCAGCACCCTTTTACTACTACTATTTTCAAAAACTATTACAAAAATAATATGAGTCTGGATAGAAGGAAATATAATGATCCCTTGGGATCACCAACCATTTTTCTACACCTTCATCTTCTACGTCATCCCTCCCTATAGGGATACAAGAACAATGTAATGAAGTTGAATCACTAGATATCAAGGAATCCAAATGAAGAGTACAAACCCATGCTAAGTAATGAAAGGGTTCATTCTAATTATTTTCCTAATAAATAGGGGTAGCTATGTTATTCCCTTGTGGAACAAAGTTTGTAACACTTTGTGTGGGAGAGGAACTCTTGGACATCTTAGGTTGCATAGTCTCCTAGATTCGTGAAGTAGATAAGGAACCTAGCTTCAGCTAAAAATCTAAAGTGTTCTTTCATTTATGGAACACAATAGTCCATCCTTCATCTTCTTTAGGAGTGTATGGGGTCTGGGAAAAAATGGCCTCCTTAGGAGGAGACTTGGTCCTTGGATTCACAAGAGAGAAATCCTTAATTTTATGCTTTGTAGACTAGAATTACAAACATGTATTGGGAGAATTTAAATACATCACATGATGTGAGAAAAAATTCCCGCTAACCTGACTCTCAATTGTCTCATTTAGGTCTTTAGATAAATCAATTTCTATGAACACCCTCTTCTAAGGAAGGGCATGAAAAAAATGATATGGCTCCATGCAAAAAAACCTGCAGAGAGTTTGTGCTATATTTTGCAGAAAGGGCCAGCAAGGAAAAGGGAGACTGATAAATTCTACCCAAACCAAAAACTTAAGGTTTTCTTCATTAGAGATAGAAATTTTTGTGACCAAGGATAAAATACCAATAAAGAAAAATGGACAGACCAGGGACCATTTTTTAGAACAACCTCCACATGAGATGGGTTTCAAAAATAAAACTAAAAGAAGCCCTTAGTCAAATTTTGAATACCATCTAGGAGGACCCTATGAGTGGTCCATGCCTTGGAAACCCAGTCCTACAACATACTTTCAGGAGAAACACAAAAAAAAAATGACCTATTAAGGTAAATTTATTAAGCCATTCACAGGCACTATCAAAATCTTGAGCTAGTAAAACCACATTTGGGGTTGATCAAATTCTTACCTCATGGAAAACTTTCAGCACATAGTTTTAGGGATATTTTCTCGGTAGAGCCATGATTTACCAAATCTAAAACTTGACGCCAATAGAAAATGCTAAGATAAAGTTGGTCGAATTTACTAAAAATACCTTCAAATTTCACGTACTAAATGTAGTTTACATACATACATACATACTAGTTAAAGGATCAATTTATATAACTTAATGTCATATATATGTGTACATACATATGTAAGAAACTAATGTAATACAAGCTAAAAATGTAACTAATATCCGATTGAAATCACTTATGCGACATTCTATGTGGTAGCCAGATCAAATTTTTGTTCGAATTGCAGAACTTATGACTTCTACAATTAATTTCTCCATCAAAACTCAACTTTCTAAAAAAAACTAAAAGTTCACTTTTGTAGAGTTCAGAGTCAAGAATATTCTCATACAATTTTTATAGTATTTTGATTTGATATAATATATTATAATTATAAAATACTACAAGTAGTTGTTGTAACATTTGAGAAGATACTGATTTGGAAAAAGAAAACAAAAATAGTAAATCATATTAGAATTTTTAAAAAAAATATATATGGTTCACAAGAAGAGAGATTCCTCTAAATAAGAATATGTAATTTCTGTTTTGATTGGGATATATTTGATTGAGAAAATATGGTGGAAGATGAAAACTGTTGATTCTAGGTAAGTTGGACTTTGAATTGTTATAACAGAGAATATATACATTGGAAGCCTTTTTTTTCATGCACTGGCTATATATGTCATCTATAACATATTTTTAAATTAGAGGAAAAAATAATTATCTACATATAATTTTTTGGTGGGAACTTGATCCTCTGATTTTTAGTAATTTTTAGCAATTGAAAAATCAGCTTTAAAAATTAAAAAAATATATCAATTCTTGTTAAAAAATTTACTATAAATAATAGGCATAAACTTCATCTAATTTCACACATTTTGTCCTTTTACATCATCTTCATGGGTAAAAGCACAATAAGCTATCACACTTTTATAAAGGAAAAGCCTAATAGAACCAAAACTGTTCAACTTCAACAACATAAAAGTGGAGTTTTTGTTTAAAATTTAAAAATGATGTAAATTGATGAAATGTATAAATTTTATGATTATTATTTTTAATACTTATTTTGTATAATAATTGGTATTTTATTTTTAATTTTAAAAACTGATTTTTCAGTTGCTAAAACATGTTGAAAACTAGGGGGTCAAGTTTGCTCCAAAAAACTATATGTAAATAAACTTTTTTTCTTCTAATTTCAACATATGTTATAGATGGCATATATAGGTAGTGCATAAAAAAATAAAAATTGATTTTTGACCTATATTTTCTATTTTATGACAATTCAAATTCTTGCTCACCTGAAATCGATAGTTTTCATCTCCCACCATATTTTTCATAACAAATATATCCCAATAAGAAAAATTATAAACTCTCAAAGAGGACTCTATCCTGTAGTGGACCATATTATTTTAAATTTTTTTTATATGATTTACTATTTTATTCTTTCTCTGAATCAATATCTTCTCAACTATTATAATACCTACTTGCAGTATTTTTTAACTACAATATACTATGTCTAATTAAAACACTATAAAATTTATATGAGCATATTCTTGACTTTGAGCTCTACAAAAGGGTATTTTTATATTTTTGAAAAAATGTAATTTAAAAGAGGAGTTATTGAAACATCACTTTTTCTGAAATAATTTTATTTCTTTGGTAATTGGACCCAACTTGGTATAAAACATGCATTTAATAGACATTTCCAATTGGAAAAGTTGAAGAAATTATCTAACTTAGCTAGAATGAATCTACCTTGACCATATGTTTGACGAAAATTAATTTTTAGTTACAAATACTCGAATTCAAATGTGCTGATAATTTAGCCTGAAATGTGATAGCTTATTGTGCGTATACCCTCATATTCTAAACAAAAATTCCAATTTTATGACATTGAAGTTGAACAATTTTGGTGCTTTTAACCTTTTTGTTTATACAAGTGTGACATAGGGTTTTAGTTTTACATATTTATGATTAAGACTATTAGAAGCTCTATGTTAACAATTAGGTATGAGCCTATATGGGTTGTTCATAAGACTAATATTAGTTTTATTGGCTTAGATGATAGGCATGGTTACAAAACTAATAATAGTTATGTTATCTTAGATGGTAAGATCAATACTACTCGATAGTTTTTCCCTTTATTTTTGACATAGTGCCAATGAGGGAGAAGCTCCAAAGGAGATGCTCAACCTTGCAACTAAGAGTAACAAGGGAAAGAAACAACACAAAAGTAAAGAGAGAATGCATGATCCAATATATTCATTCAAAGATCAAACAACATACATGATGAGTTGTCAGGCCTTCCCAGTTATGGTCATATTCAATGAAATGAAACTCAATCCTAATTCCAATCTAGAAAAGTCTAAGATCTAGGTTCCATGAACCAACTACTACTACTACTACACTAAGGATACATGTAGTCATTACATATAGGCAATGCCTTTATAGGTCATCCAAGAGAGAATTACATTCTCCAAAAAGGAAATGTGTACAAAAAAATAGGTCTCAACAAAATGAATCAAAGGTCCAAGAAAGAAAACAACAAGATGTGCAATCATAGGAAATGACTCATAGGAGATCCAAAAACCACATGCTAGGATCATAACGGTCAGAACAAAAAAATTAGTGAACACACATCGAATCTCCAAGTAGGTACAAACAAGTAACGAACACATTACCCATAAGCACAAAATGGATCAAATCTTGAACAACCATGAACAACAGGAGGTGATATCATAGGAAGATGATCCTAGATAGGTCTAAAATAATACATTATAATCACACAAAGATCAGTAACCACACATCAAATCTCCAAATAGGTACAAACAAGCAACGAACACATTACCCACCAATAAAAAATGGATCAAATCTCGAACAACCACGAACAACAGGATGTGATATCATAGGAAGATGATCCTAGATAGGTCTAGAATAATACATTACAATCGCACATGTGCTATCTCAAATAAATGATGATTGACTATCATAATCTCTCCAACTAGAAAGAAGAACAAAAATAAAAGGGTATGTGTAGGATCATGGTATACCAAACCATGGCCTTAAGTGGAAATGAAAAATCATAAAATGAGGGTTAGTCAACTTCACGTAAAAAGTTGAACATCTTATCAACCTTATGTGAAAAAGTTGTAAGAATATAATCTATAGGAAATTGAATGTAGTTTCTAAACTACTAGCCATTGTTTGAAAAAAACTAATCTAATTATTCAATCTTTTAGATTTAAATGCAATAGTACAGAAATTTCAGAGAAAAGATAAAAAGTATGTGTATGTTTGACCATCTTAATCACAATCAAATGATGATATATTTTGCCAAAATTCTAGATATAAGTATTAGAATAATGCATGGATGTGACACATTTTTTTTGTAATTTTTTGATAAATAAATAATTAATCATAATTTTTATGCTATAGCTTATTCAAAATATAAAAAATCTCATGTTTGACCACCTTAACTAATTCTAAACTTTACAAAATTGATTTTTTTTTTCTTATAGTAGGCAAATCATAGAATGTGACACATGTTTCGGATTTCAAAAATGTTAACAGATTGAAAGTTATAGCTATTTTTCAATCAGTATGTCAATTACAACTTTAAAGATAAATAAAAAATAAGTAATAATTACTTACTGAACTTGAAATTTGACAATAATTATATTGATGGAAAGCTAATAATGTCTTTAAGCAACCCTTTTTGTTTCATCAATTTTAGGTGAAAAATTTGTCGTTAGCTACATAGTTGAAGTCTCGAGATCAGGACAAATATGCTAAACACACCTAATGGGTTGACCATTCACATTTGGCATTGCCCAAGGAAAATACCAAGCCTAATCAGGTATCTAAAACTTTTGGATATCCAATAATATCAGATATCCAAAATTTCCTACCTAATTCAACATTTTATTTAAACTGGTTTTTTAAATTTCAAGTTACATATTAATTTTTTTTGATGTTAATATTAATTGAGTTGAGTATTTTTTTCAATTTTAAGTTATATAATACAATTTTTCTTTTAATATTAATATTAAATGATAATAGCATAGCATTAGTATTATAATATAAATTTTTATATAATTAGTATTGCATTTTATTATTATTATTTATTTCTCTATTGTATAATAGTACAATATTAACTTATTAAATCTCTCTCTCTCTCTCTCTCTCTCTCTCTCTCTCTCTCTCTCTCTCTCTCTCTCTCTCTCATTTTGGAAAAATTTGGGCGGTAAATTTTGGATATCCAATAATACTGGATATCTGATAATTTTCGTTATCCTATATTTTTAGATATCCAATTCTTTTTACTGGTATTGAAAAGTAAAAATTTTATTCTCTAGGTCCTTGTCCGAGATGCATGTTTTTCAGAAAAGAATCACAAGATTGCAATTTTAGTAAGACAAAAATCTACTTTTTCCTCTTTTCCTTGTTTGAATTTGTCTATTACCAAAGGTTTTTGCATCACCTTTTTGGTCTCACTATGGGGTGTATTAGTCATTGAAAGCATAAATGGAAGATGAAACTCACAAATGAAGAGATTGAAGTGTATAGAGAAATGGATAGGGTTACCCATCAGAACAAGAGACAATGTATGTTAAATATTAATGAAGATGCGGACTTAGGCCCCCCCATAAATCTGATTTCAAGTGAAGAAGAACATCAATTTGAAATGATTTATGACAATAATATTGAAAATGAGAATGTAGGGATTAAAGATGAAAATGTAGGTTTTGAAAATGAACATGTAGATGTGGACAATAGAAGTGTGGACATTGAAAATGACAATCCACTAATTGAATATGAAGGAATTGACAATGATAATAGTACACAAGAATCAAATCAATGTAACACATCTCTAAACTATATGAGAAATGAAGTCCCTTGGGAGGAAGAAAGACAAACTTCAAAATTGAGACCTTCAAGAATAACTAAATGGTTACTTGAAATTGATGAGAACATGATGAGAATTTTTTATGGCAAGAGATTAGAAAGAACCATTCGGTTGTGGGTTTCAAAACTTTTTGATCAAATTTTTAGCCACAAGACATTGGCTGAGCAATGCCAAATGTTTGTGCAATTGTTAAAGATGTAGAAGATGAGACATATACTAGTCAAATTGAATATTAGTGTGAACATGAAAAAGGAGAGGAATGCTATTATTGTGAGAAATATTTTTAGTGCTCTCAATTCCATTGGGAAGACTACCAAGGAAAAAGATAAGAGAGCCGCTAGGAGGGCTATTACAACCTCCTTAGTAAGTCATCATTTGAGAAAGGCCTATTTGATGAGACAAACTTGTGTTGACTTGAATCTAAATTGTAAAACTTTGGATAAAGCACTTGCAATAAGAGAAAGACTTGATGATCCCCTTCAACATGATACATGGGCCTATGGTGGGGGACTTTCATGTTTTGATAAGAAGCTTATCGATGCTATGAAGGATAAAATTCAACTATTTTGGCAATCTAACTCAAGAGTGTCACCAAATGTGAAGGATGTCTTGAAGTTGAGAATTGGCATTCGAGACCGCACCCCATATCCCAAACATTATTTGGAGGTGAGTCAAACAATGTTGTTCAAAAAAATTTGTGAGACACATCCAACATTGCAAATATCACAAAGAGCTTTTGAAGCTCTCAAGCCTTTTTTTATGTTCCTATTAAGATTTGAAATACTTGTTGTTGCAAATATCATGTGGAGTTTTCAATGCACCATGAGCTATTACGATCCCTTCATTCTACTTTACATACTAGTGAAATGTTGGAGGAGTCTGGTGCAAGTGCTCTTCCAAAATCATCAAGAGACTTTCTAGATCATGTTTTATGTCCTAGAGATGATGGATGTTTCTTTTATAGAAAAGATTGCTTAAATGATAAGTGCTCTGAGCGTAGTGGACTAGTGAAGTTTGTTGAATGTTTTCATGAGGGTTACGAACATGATTTTGGAAAGGCAATTATCCACAGAAGGTTAATGAAACCATTATATATACATTGAAAAGTGGAGGTGAAGGCTCTAGATATGAGTTGGTTACAAAAGAATGCTATGTAGCTGATTTTATTTCAGATTTCAAGAAGAATATTTTTTACAAGTATGCAAGGCATAGTCACAGGTCTCAGTGGTTGGATCAACAATTCAGGATGTGTAAGGACACTTTCCCAATTGGCACTATTAAATTGGTTGTTGAATTTATAGAGAACTATACATTGCAGCCCCAAAATGATTTGCAAGCTCAATATTTCAATTCTATTCAAGTTTCTATTTTTGTGCACATAACATATAGGTGTTTCCCTGATAGTACAAGAGATGATAGGAAGATAATTAGAGAGTACCATTTTTATATGAGCGATGATAGATCTCACTCATTTGAGTATGTCCAACATTGCTTTGAGAATTATTTTGAGTGGGTGTAGAAAAATAATATTTATTGCTATGGATAGACATCTCATTACGTTAGATAACAAGTCAATTAAAAAATGATCATATATTTTATTGGTTATGTATAATTCATCTAGAGAGAGGTGTACCTCATATTTGGAGTTTTTACAAGGCCGATGATGGAAAAGGGGAGCATGATGGAGCAGGTGCATGCGTAAAGAGAGCTCTAGTTAAGGAGCAACTGAGGATTTCATGTGTAGAAATCCTTGATGCTCGTTCTATTGTTGATTGGTGTACTTCAACATTGTCATAGGGGGGACTCTTGATTTAGCAGTGCACAAATTCTTTTGGTTGGCTAAGTTGGGCACAATAGGAGATAGGTTGGATTGTCAAAATGTGGAAGATTCTTAAAAAATGCATTCATTTCAAATCTTAGATGCTAGTACATGGACCATTTGAACACAAGAGTTGGCTTTTTATTGTCTGAGTTATCTTCAGTGTGATGGGATCAGTGTGAGTTGAGTGAGTGGGTTGATAAGTGGGTTCCAGATTATCTTACTCCTTTATCTCTCAAAGTCTTTGTAATAAATGATGACATGGATTGTTCACTTGACTATGACTATCTTTCAGATCTTCTACTACCAGGACATGTTTTTGCATTGGTTGCACCACAAGGGAATGATGAGAGATCAAATTACAGGTTAGCACGGTGTGTATGAGGAAAGCAAAAACTTGCACAACCAACGATAGATAATGATATGTTCACATATCCAAAAAGATCACATGTTGTTGTGGGAGCATTGTTGCGCACATATATGACTAGAAATAATGGCATTCTTGTGTTTGAAGACTATGAGAAGCACAAAACCATTCTCATGTATTCACACCTTGTTATAGCAGCCAATGTTAAGTTGTTGAAACATCAAGGAAAATCAAAGAAAAAGGAACTTTGGACTATTAGTACTGCTAATCATGAAGCAATATTGAATACCCTCAAGCAGAGAGATGACCCTTGAAGAACACTTCAGTAGGTAAGTTCAACTCAAGTTGCAAGGTTTTCCATGTTTATTACGATTACGTTCAATAAATTAATTGTAGATTTTTTCTTTATTTGTTTGAGCCAATAAACTTGGTTTTGTATGTGGATTGTAAATACAGTTGGATACATATATGATAGATATAGAAGATTGAGGTGTGCATTTGATTAGCCCATCTTTTTTGATGGTAAACTTCACTATGCATTGATTAGTTATGTTCTTTGGTTCATTTAGTTACTTATACATTCATAATATTTTTGTCAACCTATATAAACTTCTTATATTCTCTATTAAATTTTCTTTTGCCTTCTGAATGCAGGGATTGGAATGTAGATGTCATCGAGTACCATGTATTAAAATTATATACTTTAGGGGTAGAAAGGACACTTATTTTTTATATATAGTTGTGTATCTAAGATTTTGTATATAAAAACAACAATTGAATGTAATGTGCATATTTAGATGCCAAATTTTGTATATAAAAACAACAATCGACTGTAATGTGCATATTTAGATGCAAAATTGTGTATATATAAAAAAAATAATCGAATGTTATGTGCATATTTAGATGCCATATTTTGTATATAAAAAACTTTTTGCAAAATTAGATGCAAATTTTGAAATATAAAAGAGTCCATGGGGTTGATTTACAAATATTAAGAGCCCACATTTGTATCATCTTAATGCCATGTAAAGTGTAAAAATTGTGTTTCCTTACTATGATTGTTGTATCCTTATATTTGTATCATCTTAATTTTGTATCCTTACATTTGTATTATCTTAATTCTAGGTACATTTGTATTTTTAAATGATGTAATAGCTGGAGTCATTGAGTCAAAATTGATCAAATGTGTCTAAAGTAAAATGGTGATTCCCTAGGGTGAAGGGATAGTATTGAATGATTTCATCCTAGCACCAAATGGACTATTTCATTAGCTCTTATTGGGCAGGTAAACACTAGTGACAACCTCATTTTGACCACTGAGTCAATAGAATGGTCGGGACAATGCCAGACCAAAGTGTCCCAAAGGTGCACTAAGCATGATTGGACAATGATCTTTCAAGGCTTGTATCTCAGACCCCATGAGAGGTATCAAAAAACCATGAGATGCTAGTGGACTACATTTATGAGGCCTACCATAACCTCTCTTCATTTTGGGAGATTCAAATTTCTTTGAATTTGGCACACTGGTCTCGGTTGATGCCAAAACTTGCAATGAGGGTCAGTTGAAAGTTGCACCACTAGGTTTCTTCCAAACCATAAATCCTAACACCAAATGGACTACACCATTAGCTCCAGTTTGGTGGATAAATGCTAGTGACAACCCCATTTCGACCATTGAGTCACTAGAACATTCCGGATGATGTTGGACCAAAGTGTCTCCAATGTGCACTAAGCACGATTGGGCAGCGATCTTTCAAGGCTTGTATCTAAAACCCTGTGAGAGGTATCAAAAAACTATGAGATGCTACAATACCATGTTTCTAAGTACTACAATAACCTCTCTCCATTCTAGGATATTTGAATTTGTTTGAATTTGGCATGCTAGTATCTCTTGATGCCAACACATGCAATGAGGGTCAATTGAAAGTTGCACCACTGAGTTTCTTCCAAACCATTCATCCTGACACTGAAAGGAGTGTTCCATTAGCTCCATTTGGGAGGGTAAATTCTAGTGACAACCCCGTTTCGACCATTGATTCACTAGAATGTTCCAGACCATGCAAGACCAAAGTGTCCCCAAGGTGCACTAAGCACGATTGGACAACTATATTTTGAGGCTCATATCTCAAACCCTGTGAGAGGTATCAAAAAACCATGAGATGCTACATGACCATGTTTTTGAGGCCTACAATAACCTCTCTCTATTATAGGATATTCAAATTTGTTTGAATTTGGCACACCAGTCTCACTTGATGCATAAACTTGCAGTGAGGGTTAGTTGAAAGTTGCACCACTGTGTTTCTTCCAAACTGTTCATCTCAACACTGAATGGAATGTGTCATTAGCTCCAATTGGGTAGGTAAATTCTAGTGAAAACCTCACTCCAACCACTGAGTCACTAGAACGTTCTGGACCATGCTAGACCAAAGTGTCCCCAAGGTGCACTAAGCACGATTGGGTAGCGATCTTTCGAGGCTCATATCTCAAACCTTGTGATAGGTATCAAAAAAACATGAGATGCTACATGACTGTGTTTCTGAGGCCTAGAATAACCTCTCTCCATTCTTGGAGATTTGAATTTTTTTGAATTTGGCATGCCACTCTCGCTTGATGCCAAAACTTGTAGTGAGGGTCAATTGAAAGTTGCACCACTGGGTTTCTTCCAATACATTCATCCAAACACCAAATGGAATACATGAGTGAATGGAGGATGTTGAGTTGGGAGTGTAAGGAAGAAAAAATGTAATGTTTTACAATCAATAAATAAAGATTTTCTTTGCAGGTTATTAACTATCCCATGGAACAATCAGTACAACAACAAATTAATGTGCCTGACTTGAACATGATTTGGATTGGGTAGTAAAGTAAATACATTTCTTTTATTATTGTTTACATATTCCATACATTACTTTTAGTTTTTTTATTGTTCTTAAAGAAAAGAAAGTGACTATTGTTCTTGTAAGAATTTGCCTAAGGCAAACAATAAATGTCAAGATCTAGAAGCTCAAGAGATAGCACAAGAGAGACAAAATATGATATGATCAAATGATCAAATAATGAATAATGGATTGATTACATACAATGTAGAATGCCTCAATATATAGACAATGCATGATAACTAAAAGATATGCAAGTGATAACCTATCAACTAGACATGGTGGAATCACATGTCCACCAAAGGTGGATCATCCTCCATTGTACATCAAAGTATGTGGAACATGTGCAACAATGAGAGGATGATAATGTGATAAGAGCACTAAAGGTGGATCTCACACAAAAAGAGGTATGTGATGACAACTATCAAACCTAAAGTGGAAATTCTCCTAACCATGTGCTAAAATGAAATGCAAACTCCTAGGTGTCACAATGACATCTACTATGCAAATGCATTATTCTAAGTAAATTTAAGTAAAGTTTAATTAGTGAATATGTAATTACACCAACACCCCCCTTAAGTGCAACTTAGGAGAATTCACTTAAGCTCACAATGCAAGATGGGTCTCGGCTACTAGGCCATGTTAAGTACCCATGTACAATATGCAAGAACAATGCAATCTCTCATAAAGCAGAGAAAGAGGGAAAACCTCATGGGAAAAGACCCTCCCCCAACAAGAGAGATTAATACAAGATGCATGCATGGATGGAGTAATCAAAACCTCCCAATTATGACATACATCATGCATATACAATAAAAAATCCCCCCAAAGGAAGGAAACAAGGAGACATGATATCCCCCCCATAATGAGTAATCTCCTCCAAAGATGGTAAGTGCTTGAAGACAAAACATAGTCCAATACCTACAAACAACTTTTCTCCCCTTAGGAAGAAGATACACCAAGTATAGATGTAAGAAGGCTTCCCATTGTGGGTAGGAAGTGTACACACTAACATGTGCACTTCTCTAAATCATTGCTTCCAAGAGAATCCATGGATTGGAAACCTTGAGAAATCGATTTAGAGCTCCCTAGGCATGGAGTGCAAGGGTGTTAAGAATGCTCTCAGCTAGAGCTATTAAGCCAATAACCTTGCTAGTAGACCATGCAATGGGAGATTCAAATGAAGGCAAGGGAAAGAATGCCAATATCCTCAAGAATCAAATGAAATGCAATGCAAGCTATGCTAAGAATGGAAATGCAAGCTAAGCTATGGAAATGAAAGAACAATGCAACTAAGCTATGAAAGGAAATATGAAAGTATTACAAAGCATCCTAATTAAGCTAAATGAAGTAATCTAAAGCATAAAGGAAACTAAGCTAAATATGAAGCTATGAATGCCATGATAAATGAAATTAGAATAACATGTAGATGCAAAAGCCAAGAATGCTCCAAATCTTCGAAAAGCTCGAAAGTGACCTAGAAAACCTCCAGCATAACATTAGCATAAAAAGTTGGGGATCTAGAATGAGAAGGGAGCTCTCCTTTTATAAGAAATGAGAAGGAATGGACTATGGAGATTAAGAGGAAAAAGATTTAATCAACGGTGGAGCATCAAAGAGGAGCAATCCATGTGCACAAATATCCTCCAATGAGAAAATAAGAGTTGACTTTTGTGTCCATATGAGACAAAAAGTGTTTTTTCCCTTTTTATAAAATAAGAATAATGCTTTATTTTTGCAACTTAGGATAAGAGGAAAAGTGGGGGGCTTTTTATTTAATAAAAGAGGAGGAGACTCCTTTTAATTAAATAAAGACTTAGGAATAAGATGGTTAGTCCATAGAAAATAATTGAATAAATGATAGAACTAGGATTTGATCAAGAATAAGCAATTGATGATTTTAGCAAAAATGCTAGCAAACGGGCTAATAGTCTAGATGACCATTTTTAGGTGTATACAGGAAGTAGGAAGGGGAATCCAAATGAAGTATGATGTCTCTAAAGTATGCCCAAATGTCATCATGTCCTTGGTTGATGAAGATGCCATGAACCAATCAGGAGAAAGCCCAATAGAAGAAGGTGACAAACAAGGAACCAATGATAAATGATACACATAAGAATTTGGATCAAATTCCAAAGAAAAAGATGCCTCCTCAAATGAAGTAGTAAGAGAAGCAAGAAAGCCCCCCCTCAATGTAGAATGTACACCCATGATAGATGCACCTCGATCAATGTAGAAACCACACCAAGAAAACTAAATGATGTTCCTCCCCTTAGGAAGAAACAAGTCCATAGGTGGATCAATGAATCCTCCCCAATCTCTAGGAAGAATACTCAAACTGTATGATGTCTTAGGAAATTGAATAGGAATCTCCAACACATGAGTATGGTCAACCTTAACCATACAATGTGACATCTCAAGTGAAGTTTGAGACTCATGAAAACCAATCTCCAAAAACTCAAATGTCTTCTCTAAAGTTAAAGAGACCTCCTCCAAATGTTGTATCAAAGGATCCACAATTATGTCAATCTTGAAAGAAAGATCAAGTGGAGATTGAAGATGAGGGTCAACATGCTCCCTCACAACAACTGAAGAAGGATCATCCTCAACAAAGAGAAGATGAATGTCATCAATGAAATCTCCCAAATCTGAAATGTAGGACTCCACAAACAAACCTGCAATGTCTGTCAAGTAGGCATCCGATGGAACTATAACTAGAAGACAAGGAATATCTTGCTGCACTGAATCACAAGAGTCAATGGCTATAGGAAGACATGCATCATCAAGAGATTTGATCTCAGTAGGAGGAGAAGGAGCTACAACTGGAGGTTCTAGACATTTTGGAAGTGGAGGAATATGTGGATCTCCATACATTTCCCAAAGAACAGTCCAAAGATCAAGAATGTTTTATGTCTCATCTTCATAGTCATCAAGGGAATCCATAACATCCATATCCATATTCAAATAGATAACCTTAACAACTTCTGAGTAAGAGTCACAATTGTAAGGACTTTTAGGTCTATACTCATACAAATAGGGAAATAGGTTATGCTCACTAAGATGACCAAGAACCAATTCACTCCATTACTTATAATTCTCTCTTGTCAACTTAATTAAACCATCCATTATATACTTCTCACATGAAACAATGAGACCAAAAAAATTAATGCACCCCCCAAAATGCAATGAGCCAAAGAACCCCCCAAAATAGATGATTTTGGCACTTTATATATAGTGTGTGTACAATTGCCACTTGCCAAAATGAACCAAAGTGGACTTCTAATTTTGATAATTACAACAGAAAATATGAAGCTATAGTAGACTCAAAAAAATAAGACACAAGATCTCTCAAGGATCTAACAAATTACAAGTGCCAAAAATAGGCCAAAATAGACCAAATTCTGAAAGTACTATGTCTACTCAGAATTTTTCCAAACTAATACCAGATCTGGAAAGTAGACAAAAAATCATGAACTTTAAAAAAAAAAGCACCTAAAAACATGTCCATATGAGTCCAAATGAAGCCTCTAAAGTTGTAAAAATCTAGATTTTTTATTTTTCAAAAACATCAGAAACAAAGATCAAAAATCACCTACACCATTGTGTAGATCATGAAATTCTACCCCAAAATAAAAAAAATTGCTCGAAAAAAGGACTCCGGATGACTAAGATATCGTTATTTGAATATCGCCTCTGAAATTATTATTTTTGAATTGCCACCGCCAAACTTTGAAAATTCAAATGGCTCTAGATTTGGCTTTAGATGTCTGATTTGGATGAAACAAAATTTGATTTAGGGGTTTTTGGACCTCCTCAATGTGATGCCAACCTCTGATTTGCACTAGCAAGCTCCAATTTTGACCTGCAATAAAAATCTCTCAAAATAGGCTATACAATGAAACTCCTATGGCTCTTATACCATGTAAGAATTTGCCTAAGGAAAATAATAAATGCCAAGATCTAGAAGCTCAAGAGATAGCACAAGAGAGATAAAATATGATATGATCAAATGATCAAATAATGAATAATGGATTGATTACATACAATGTAAAATGCCTCAATATATAGGCAATGCATGATAACTAAAAGATATGCAAGTGATAAGCTATGAACTAGACATGGTGGGATCACATGTCCACCAAAGGTGGATCATCCTCCATTGTACATCAAAGTATGTGAAACATGTGAAATAATGAGAGGATGATAATGTGATAAGAGCACTAAAGGTGGATTTCACACACAAAGAGGTATGTGATGACAACTATCACACCTAAAGTGGAAATTCTCCTAACCATGTGCTAAAATGAAATGAAAACTCCTAGGTGTCACAATGACAACTAATATGCAAATGCATTATCCTATGTAAACTTAAGTAAAGTGTAATTAGTGAATATTTAATTACACCAACAGTTCTGTGACTGTGACTGGTTAAAAGGTACAATCAGTGTCTAGGGATTGTAGTCTCCTTAAGGCATTGACTCTCCCAGCCACTGTGACCAATGTAATTGGTGGGATAAGTCAATGATGTATTATATCCTTGTATTATACTTTTTTTACGCAAGGATATGTGAAGTGATGGTTCAGAGAACACTAATTGATGGAGTTTACTGATTGAAGGAGAGCCCGTCTCACACCAGTCATTATGGAAGTTGAATACCCTTGAGAAGAGTTGTTCTTATACTATAATATGGATATTAGGATCCATAATAATGTGTTAGGAAAACTAGATTGTCTTGGAGAGAGTTACAAAGGTCTTTTTGAGTGGACCCTAGGTATATATCCCTAGAAACAAGAGTTTGGTGGCTAGAGAATTTCATGAGTGGTGAAACTTTATAAACTTGAAAACCTTGTGTTTTGAAACCTTAAGAAAGATTGTTTCACACTTTGGGTTGTAGGGAGTAAGTGCATATATAAGTTTCTTTGTTATTTGGAGGAAATTAGGCCTAGTTTGTGGGTGCTAGGGTAGTGGATTTGACATTTGGTCCAAAGGAGTCTACCCTAATTTTTGGGGAGGATTTAAGGAATCCAAAAGGGTATTTAGACCAGCCATTAGTTTCTTGAGTTGTTTGGAGAATTCTAGAGAAAAATGCCGATTTATGATTGGTGAAGGCTACAAGCCTAGAATGGGTATTGGAGTGGATTGGTGGAAGATGAGTTGACCGACATTGGTAGATTGGTGGAACATAGTAGATGGACCATATTAAGATGTTATATGGTGTTACAATCAAGGTGGAAGACCTTGTTATCTATTTTTCTTGTATCCTTCAACTCTAAAAGAGAAATATGAAAATCAGACTTGGGGATTTTGTCCAACAACAAAAATCTACTTGTTCATGCAAAATGAGGGGCAAGAAAAGACTAATTGATGAAGATTTTATCCTCCTTCTACTTCGAGTTCCACACACTCAGGTGGGTACACCTAAAACAAGCTAAAATCTACATACATATAACTCACTAGCTAAAACCCTTTATGTAGATGTGACCCTGGATAGTTCTTAGACTTATAAAACATGGGAGTTCCAATCTCAAATAGTCTTATACAGGATCCCACCTATATGATTTACTAAGAACCAAGGAAATGGTCAAGGTAACAATAAGGATAAACTCCTTCTCTTTGAGCTTTGAGCTCGGACAGGCTAACCCATGGATTCATTTCTTCAAAGAATCACTAACAACACTTGTGTTTAGGAAACACAAGTTATAAACATGAATGTTCTCAAACATGAAATTAAAGATGAATTAATTTAATGGTTTGATGATGAAACTATAGGACAAGCAAAGACCAGTGCCATATCTAATGGGCAACAGAGTCATAGAAATGGACATCAACATAAATCACTTAATAAGAACATAAACAGAATGCCTTACAATCTAGATGTAATTTAGATAGAATGCCTTACAGACTATCTTATCATTCTCAAATTACTATGTGAAATCCTCACACAAATGCTTATCCCTCTAAAATTACTCATAAGACTGACTCCTTCCTTGAAGGAAACTCACAGGTACTTGCATAGTTACCTTGTAACCAGTATATTCAAAATGCCTTACAGACTTAAACATACAAGAGCATCAACAAAATATAAAGAGACAACAATAATCTAGAATAGGAAATGCATTATGTTTTATTAAGCTCTCTCTGCTTTAATACATCCAGAATGACAAAAGAAACTCAGAAAAAACCATGACCCTCGAACTAGAAAGCTGCCTTGCAACATTAATTTCACCATCTCTACTACAAGGGAGAAAAAACTAGATATAGGAGAAAGGAAAAAACCCTCCAATCACTGACACCTATCTGTCCCCAAAATTATCTGCAACTGCTTTTAACTGCAACTGCAAAAATCTGATATGATCTAGACTCAAAAGGTTCACAAAATCAAAATGCTCATTTCAATACCTTTCCAATGATATATAATACTTATATGCTTTGCCAAAAAATGAACTCCCAGGACAATTTTCCATGCACAGACTTGGTCATTTAAATTTTTGGATATTTAGCCTATAGTCCAGACTACATGAAATCTTTAAATCCTTTTAAATCTGCAAATTTATATTATTCTCTGCACTTTTCCATAGAAGGGACCGGGAATTGACACTTGTCATATGCTAATTGGGTGCTCGAACCTGACCATGGGTTAACTTCCTCATCTAGAGAAATGGCGACCATATGCATTCTCGTAATCTCATAATGAATTTCTTAACCACAGTAAAGCTTGGTGACCTGGTGAATAGCTCTATTCTCCAATTTGCGGAATGAAACTTTGACCCTAGGTTACATCCAGTGACCTAGTGATTGGGCATTCTCGCAATCACGGAAAGAAATTCCTTGACCGCCAGCCACTCAGAGATCTTGTGACTGAAGGCTCACCAAATCACGGAAAGGTTAGGGCCTAACCACCAGGATCTGGTGACCTAGCGATTGGTGGTCAACTAACCACCTGCTGAGTCACGCAGTTATTAGCTAACTGCTGGCTCCTTCTCGCGACCTCGCGCGCATCTACCACGTGTCAAATTCATCTTTGTAGCCCGTTGTTAGCACTCTACAAAAATTCTTATTTTCAAGCCCGCTGGCATGAAAATCAAGGTGACCACACAACACACGCGAGCATAGCCTCTTGGGCTTCAACTTATTTCATATTGGGAGTGGATTTGGTTATATTCACCTTATAAGCCTATTTTTGGATCAATGTGGGACTAAACCTTTTATGGTTTTAAAGACTTTCTCAGCACTTGTTCCAAAATCATAGGGCCCACCACGCACTAAGAGTTGTCCAGCCAAGAGGCCCACCAAATGGTCTCTTGGCTATTTCTTCAAATTACAATTTATGTGTTTTAGTATATAAATACTAAAAATAACCAAGACCCCACGCATGTGGGATAACTGTCTGTGCATTTTCTAGCTTCTTGAAAGCTTCCTCTAGATATGCGAACTCCCTAATCCAATGTGTGAGCCAGCGGGTCTTCCTTTGGGCATTTGCATTGGTCTTCAATCAATTAATACACAACCCCTTCCTTCTTTCCTCAAGGTGTGAGGCTCTATTCATTTTTTGTGTAGATAGTTCTAATGTGTTGTGTGAGCCACTAAACACTTCATGCAACTCCCTCTTTTCAAAATGTGCCTCCATTTACAGACATGCTGGCAGCAACCCACCAATTTGCAACCACTACCCATGGCATTCATTTTAAAATTGCTGGTCTCTATTCTTTCATTTACACTGGTGCATATCCCACTTTCAAATGCGTAGGTTCTCACCTGCTTATGGACTATGTAGGAGGCCTCCTGGCCTTGTTAGTAGTGCTCTTGCCTTCCACTTAATTTTCCAATCCCCATTTCAATCTTACGCTAGGTCCATTGGTTCATTTTGTCTTGAGCTGGTGATCTTTCTTCATTGCATGAGTGTCTTGGTTCTCTGCATGAGTCATTTGTTTGCAACACACTGCCTCATAGGAACTCATGCAAATACCTTGTTGAATTAGCAACATGTTCATAGCATGAGTCCCTCTTCATAATACTATGCAAGTTTTTATGTGCTAGCATGGATAGAGAATGTGCCTGCCTTTTGTGCAAGGCACAAATTTGCAGGTCAAACAATCCTACCCCCATTTACATGGGTCCTCCCCATTTCAAATGTGTGAGGCTTCAGACTAAACTCGCAGGTAGCCTTGTCTTGCATGAGGTGTGTTCTCTTCTCCAATGGGGTGAGCCTCCACTTGCAATGCACACGAGTGCCCACCTGGCATCCTACTGATTTCCCATTCTTGCGCTGGCTGTTGTGTGTTTGGAGCTAGCAAAACATGGGTTTTCCTTTATATAGCAGGCCTGGCATCAAAATTATATGAGACCCCAACTAACTGTGCAAGGCCTCCAACCTACACAAGTGTGGCTTTAACAATGTGTGAGAAGCCCCTCCACTTTGTAGGTAATCTCCACCTTCACTGGTAGCCTACACCATTTCATAGGGCATGCATTTAAAAAATAAATGGGAGCCCCTTCACTCTATTCATAGGAAACTCCCAATACAAATGCGCGAGGCCAATGGAACATGCGTGGACTTTATTCTTTTTCATGCTGGTAGCCACATGATACTTGGCACTGGCATTAGTATAAATTTGGAGCTTTATCTTTGAAATAACATGCCCCTATTTCATTGTGTGAGCCGCCATTGCACATTTGTGTGGCCTCCTTTCCAGACAAAATGCAACATTCTCAGCACCTTTGACTTCAAGGTCTACATAACTAAACTTTGACAAAGTTTTAGTCCCCAAATAGCATCAATGTTCTCTCTAATATTGATTTGAGATAAACTTTCTTAATCGTCTTTCACAATTTCGTTGACTTCATTACATGTATGGAACTTTGCAATTCAAAACTGATTCACATATCTCATATCTCAATCATCTTTCTATTTTGAGATTCGTCAACTTCAGCACCTTCAACAAGGTCCGCATTGAATTTTTTCAAGGGACTATTCCCTGACATTGTATCTATATTATCCTTTTTGTTGTATTCCAGTAAATTGTTTGAATCCTCTTTAAGACCTCTATTTGTACCATCTATAAAACTCTGATCCTCTTTTGCAAGTGATTTTCACGTATTTTTCCATGTTTCAAATGGTCGATCTCAACTAGAATCATAGAAGCCATTAGGTATAGTGTCACCAACACCACAAAAGTATTTCTTTGCTATACTTTTGAAACACCCTAAGGAGAACCTATACAAATTTCATCCTCTTGTTGGGGTTGGGATTTTTTATGCAAACACGTTGGCGCCTACCAAACTCCTCCCACAAGGTTCTAGGTTGATGTTGAGAGGTACAACTAGATACCTCACCCCATAGATAATGAACATATTTTGTACCACTTACAAAAATGTTTGTGCAATAAAACTGGAAGGCAATTGACCCAATATTCCTTCTCTGTTGTTATCATCATCTTCATTACTATCATTTGTTTGATACGAGTCCATCCGTTGTTGACCCATGAATGCATGCTCTCTTTGAATGACAAACATGATGCTAGAGTATTCACTAATTCATGTGTTCAATTGCTTCAAAATCTGCAGCAACAATTCACTTTTTTTAAAATAAAACTCAGCCCTTTTGAAACTAGTAGTCATTTCTTGATGAAGTGGCCATGCTTCTGTCATTGAAAAGGTGTTGCGTTGTCCCCCTTGTCATTTTCAAGGATTATTGGGCACTACCCATGAGTATCACTTGAAATATTTTGCATTATGAAACCTTGATAACTTGATACAACATATTAACACCAACTGACATCCAGGACTAGCTTTGAAAACTGACCAAATGAAACTTTCGAGACCCGACATCCTATACACTGAAACACCTTTATATAGGTAAAATGAATCCACAACTAGCTTGCCAAAAAGATAAAATGGCCGGTTACAACTAATCATCGAAGTTAGCTAGTTAGTAAAAATCAGGATATAAAATAGTGAAAACCATAGAAACTGGGTTCGAATTCGACTTTGAAAACTAGGCAAAACATGACATCAAGATCTGAAAATAGGGGCATTTGTTCTTTGTCATACAGAGAGTACAATTCCATAATTAGGTCTCATGACGAATAACAGGGTACACTTGGCAATCAGGCAAAGATAGGCTCTTAGAATTGCAAATTGGAAACATAGTAAAATAGTGATTTGTGCATACAAAATGACCCTGGGAAAGTATGCTAAAAGACTCATCTAGACTTATAACTTGGCATACTTGTAGTATTTTCAGAGTAGAACATAGTGGTACAACCCATTCAAGCTCACTAGTCATGAATCAAAAGTTATAACATCACGAACATGGGTACGGATCAATCTGTACATTTCACAACTTGCTAAACAACAGAAGTTGCATTTGGAATTGCATTTGCAAACTGAGCAAATGGATTCGTCATGACCTCAAAATTGAAACATAGGTAGTATTTGACCCCTGGAATATGATGCAAAAGGAATTTTCTCAATAGGGTCAACTGGGTCAAAGAAATGACTAGTCAAACAGGCTCTTCCAGAATTCTGAACAATTACACAAGTGCATGATAATGACAAACTACCAAATTTGAGTGGTTCGAAACGTAATCAAAAAGATTCAAAAAGACTTGAAAATTGGAACATAGGTTCTTTGATATGCATACTAAACATTCTCAAAGTGGTGGGTCATAAAACATTTATAGATGCAAGATATTCAAAGGAAAACTAGGCCACTATACTTTGTTTGACACAGGCATAATTGTGCAACTTGACACTCGCTTGAAATGGGACTTCACCGAATGATTTAGGATGATAAAATAACATCATAGAATGCATGCACATACTGAATGGAGTGTGTTAGACACTTGGAACACCTCATAGGCTTCAAAATGTTAGTTGGGTACATATGCATGAAAAGCATTTAAAGGGCTTCAAACTTTTACAATTTTTCAACTCAGGACTCAAAATGAGCATGCAATTTTGAATCCCAATAGACTTATTTCAATTTTTGACAAGATGGAGGCTCTAGGTGCACTGAAAGGCCTAGAATGGATTTGGTGCCAAGAGAAGTTGGGATGAGAGGTTAGAGGAAGTGAACTTGTTCAAAATGTCAGATGTGTTGGTTCTCTAAAGTCAAAGCACTCTATTTGACCCTTGAGTTGAGACTAACCCCTTGAGTAGATTCCATGCTACTTGTAGAATCCTCAAGTTGAGTTGGGTTCCACGAGGGGATAGTAGAGGGCTTTGCATCATATTTTATTGGTTGAGATCATCATATACACATGAATACAATGTAGAACATAAATTTTGAATTCACTTAAATGATGAATTACACATGTGAACACACGTAGCACATAAAGCATACACATAAATTTTCTTAAGTCATGAAGCATACATGTAGCACATAGATTATAAAGCATAACACATGAATTCACTTAAGTTATGCATTTAGCCTATAAACATGAATTTAGGTTATGAAGAATTTATTTGAATATACATGAATATACTTAAGGCATAAATCGTACACATGAGTACATACACACAAGCATATTTACATACGAACAATGAATACATGAACACACAATTAATAAATTGGATCGAATATCAAGTTTCATATATATAAAAATGAACAATAATTTTGTACATATTTACATGTCAACATATCTAGATACAAATAGCATATGCCATCTCAAAATGTGTCATAGGACATCTCAAAATAAGAAGTTCAACTACAAATGTTTCTAGGACATCCTATTCTACTGGTGGATCATCAAAATGCAGCCTCTTTGAAGTACTCTTTGGCTCTAATGGATCCAGCATTCAAACATAAAAGTGAAACCCCAAGTTAGATTACTTAATTTATATAGTTTCTACAAATAAAAAATAAAAATTTAAAATCATAGTCAGCAATAATAAATAAAATTTAAACTAAAATTGAAGTCTCATGTACCTCACCTCTCTATCTCCACCTATGGACAAGAGACCTAATATATGTCCTTGGTAGTGAAGGAAAAATGCCACCAATGTTGACTCAGATTTGTATATGTTTGCAAACATGAGATTGATCTACGAATTATACTATTTAATGTTAAATCCTTGGTAGAAAATATATGTTTACAAAATAACTAGATTAACATTAAAACTTACCTATATTGAACTTTCTTCAAGAAATGTTGGCTGAGTCATTAGCAATACAAACCCTTGGCATTCTACCTCCCTCAAACTAGGGGTGACCTACAAAAGTCAAACAGATACTTTATACTATCATAACTTGATCATATTATATATACTTGATAGAAAAATACACACAAATAACTTTATAAATATATGTACCATGGGGCTATCCCTACAAATTGATATGCTTATGACTCTATCATGGCGATAGGGTCTCACAACATCATTAGATATGTTCTCTCTATCAAATAAACCATGTAAATTAAAAATGAGTACGCATAACTAACAAGTATACATGTATGCATAAATAAATTGAATTACTTAATTACCTTCCCCTTGTCAATGCCTGACACCCACACCCCCTCACATTGCCCCCAGTGGCAACTGGTGACACTTGTATCATTATGTAATAAGATGATTGTAAAAATTAGAAAATACATGTACATATACTATTATAATAATTTAAGGAAACCAATGAGTACATTAAAATATATGTAATGTGGAGGTGTCAAGGACAAATGATATGGCCAAAAGCATGGACCCCCACCTGTGCCATCTTCTCCTCTGTCATCAACTGAACATAAATGTTACACATAAAAAAATATAAGTGGGAAATTAATAAAAGAAAATTCTACTAAAAATATGAACATTTAAAATTAAATACAATGTAAAAAGTGAACTGTTTGCCCTTACCATAATAGTAGGATTCGATGGCTCTATATGCCCCTGATGCACATCTTCATGAGGTGCTTCAGTTCCTATAGTGTTCTATGGAGTATCGTCCACCTTGAAGATGTAGTTATATGAATGACTATGATTCAGGGGATGTAAGAATAGATTCTCACACGTAATGCAATTGTAGGGCACACAAACATGTGAGATCATGGAGGATGTGGAAGGGCCAGAAGCTTCAGGATAAGGAGGAAACAATGTCATGCTCTACGTAACCAGTAGATCACTCAAGGTGTGAATGGCTCGAATAGTTTGTGACCTGACCTCAACAATAATATCAAGATGTTACACTATAGCAGGTGGTGAAATCTCAGGAGGGGGGACATATGTGTGGAGTTTCACCTGGTGTGCCCATGGCCTATCTTGAGGAGCACCTAAGGCTACACCCTGGTTCGGTCTCATACTCCAATAATTGACCTTGTGACCAAGCATGAATTCAACATACAATTTTTTAATGAAATAAAATGGGACATCCAAATTGCTATGAGGTGGTCTATCAAAAATTATCCACCGACGGTCCCAAAATTTTTCACGTATTGTATTATTTGTGCACCATTTAATTGACAAATTGGGTTTTTTAGGGTCCACTTTTAGACAGGTTTTGGGATCCACAAAAAGATTACATAAATCATGTTTTGTTATGTTTAGGTTCATAACTTGATCATAGTCAAGCCCATCATCAAACTAGGCGTACATGGAATCATGCCAAAGAAGTGAAACATTATCTTGCTCTCTAAGTTTCTCCATATTTCCAATAATGGAGTTCAATATGGTAAACATGGGGAACAATGTGTGGATATTGTCATATGTGGTTTGAAATCCTCTAAGTTGATTTAGATTATCTCCTATGAGATCCTCTAAATGGTGAGGGTTTGAGATTGGTTCATCTTTTGGAAGTGGGGGATTGTTGGGAGGTGGTTCTAGATTATTTGTGGGATCATTGGGAGGGTTTTGTGATTGGTTTGAGTCCATGTATGATTACAATTGGAACACAAATAGATACTTACAATCAATTTATAAAAAAAATAAAAAAAACCTCATTTAAACCCTAATTTTTATATAAAAAACTACAAATTTCTATTAAAACAAAATAAACAACATAAAAAATTAAATATTGAACTTACCTAATGATCTTAGTAAAATCATATATATATGATTAGAACATATATCTGAAAGCCCTAAGCTGCGTTAAACATTTTCACAATGAAAATGTTGAATGTGGTCGGGCTATGAAAATATAAATTACTAGCAAAAATTAGATATCTGATATTATCAGATATCTGATTAGGCCTATGCTTTGGCTTTTGGCTTGGCTAGGTGTACTAACACCTAGGCCTACTAAAAAGTCAATAAATGGATTAGTGTGCTTTTGGATGAGTGAAAAGTTTATTTTTTAACATCACCACTTTTTGGCATACCATGATCCTACACATACCCAACAAAGAACTATTTTTGGTTGATGTAATATTTACATGAACCCAAGTCTCCTACATCAGACACATAGGGTTAATAATGTCAATTCTCTAAATCAGATTTGTTGTACAACCTAAGAAGAATCCAAATGATCCAACTCAGTTTGGAAAATCCAAGTAGCACCCTCAACCGGTCTATTTTTCAACTTGACCAAGTAGTCCCTATAATCATTTTCCCTTGTTCTTCTCCCAATCCTTCTATCCAAGACCTTCTCAATTTCCTTTGTCTACTTCTTAGGTTATTCCATTTTCTTGACTATCTCATCATCTAACTCATGGTACACTCATACAAATATGCAATGTTAAATATAGGTGATCTATCCATGTCAACTAGTAACTCAACTTCAAAAGCATCACCACTGTCAAATTTATTCATTATCATACAAGGCCAAAACTTATTCATCTTCATCTTTCTGTAGGTTCCAACAAGAAATATGCCCTTCTTCAATGAATCTTAACTTCATCATAAACCTTAACATTCTTATGCCTCCTAATTTTCTTAGTTGTATCCTTATTCTTCAACACTTCTTTTCTCCTCTACACCATGATCTTTCAAATTTGATATTCCTTTAGCATCCATGCCAATAAAAATTTCAAAAGGTTCTTTACCTATACTATGGTTCACTAAATTATTATATGCAAGGTTTTCTTATGCCAAAACCAAATCCCAATTACTAGGTTTATCTCTACCCAGACATATTAACAAATTACCCAAAATACTATTCACAATTTATGTTTTTCCATCAGTTTGTTGATGAAATGTAGAACTAAGCTTCAAATCTATACCCATCTTTGAAAGTTTCTTCCAAAAGTATCTGACAAAATTACTATCCTAGTTAGAAATAATTGTCTTAGGTAACTCATGCAATCTTGCAACTTCTATAAAGAATAGGTCAACTATATGAATAATGTCTCATGTTTTCTTACAAGGAATAAAATGTGCCATATTTAAAAATATATCTACAACAACAAATACAAAATCATTACCTCTTAGTGTCTTTGGTAATCCGAGATCAAAATCCATGCTAATGTCTTCCCATGGTCTACTAGGAATAGGTAAAGGTGTGTGTAATCCTATATTCTGACTTACTCCCTTAGCAACTTGACAAATTTTGAAACTTCTAAATTTTTTTTTAACATCCCTACAAAACTAAGGACAATATTATTTCTCCTTAATCACACTCACTATTTTGTCAATGCCAAAATGTCCTGCAAGTCCTCAACTATGTTTCTCCTTAATTATATTTTCCCAAATTAATCCTCTTGGTATACATAATTGAATTCCTTTGAACAATATACCTTCATGAATAAGGTAATCAACCCACTTTATTCTGATTATCTATGGTTAGTTCCTTACATGCTTTCAAGGTTTTGCAAAATCAGGGCCAGTTTCATACAAAGTTTTCAAATAATCAAGACCAAGTATCTCAACTATCATCTCAGTCAATAAATTTCTTCTTCTTCTCAATGCATTTGAAACCCTATTTGACAATCCACTTCTATGTTTCAACACAAAAGTAAAATTTTGCATGTATTCAACCCACTTCATATGTCTTTGATTCAACCTATTCTAACTACCCAAATATTGCAATGCTTTATGATTGATGTACAACACAAATTCCTTAGAAATCAAATAATGGCTCCATTTCTTCAAAGCTTGAACAATATCATAAAATTCTTGATCATAGACTAAATACTTCCTCTTAGCATCATTCAATTTCTTACAATAAAAAGAAATAGGTTTACCTTCTTCACTCAATACTACTCTAATTGCACTTCTAATTGCATCAAAATCAACTTGAAATACCTTAGAGAAATTAGGTAAATTCAATATCCATAATTCAACTACCTTCTCCTTCAAGGACTCAAAAATTTTGTCTACTCCATGTGTCCACTTCAAATATTTCTTGTCTTCTCTCATTGTCTCTTTCATAGCATTAAAAATAAAACTATTTTTTTAATGAATTTTTAGTAGAAACTTGCCATTGCATTAAAAGATCAAGATTCACTAGCATTCTTAGGTGTATGCCATTCCAAAATTTCTTTAACTTTCTCAGGATCCATCTTCAAACCTACAGCTCAAATCACAAAAATAAAGTACACTATCTCTTCCTTCATGAAAGAACATTTCTTCAAGTTAATCATCAAATCTTTACCTTTCAATCTCTGCAATACTTGTCTCAGATACAAAAAATGATCTTCCTTACTCTTACTAATTATATAAGAATGTCATCCAAGTAAACAATTAAAAAAACTACTAAATAATTTCTTTAAGACCTCGTTAACAACCTCATAAAAGTCCTAGGTGAATTAGTCAATCCAAAGGGCATAACTAACCACTAATAAAAACATTCTCTTGTGTTGAAAGAAATCTTCCATTCATCTCCTTCTCTTATTTTGATCTGATGACAATGAATCTTCAAATAAATCTTGGTAAAGTATTTTTCTCCACTCAAATAACCCATGATATCATGCATCCTCGATAATGAAAACTAGTATTTCACACTGATCCTATTTATAGCTTTTGAATCTGTACACATCCTCCATTATCCACTATTATTAGGTGCCAACAAAATTGGTACTACACACAAACTCAAAATTTCTTTGATTAAACACTTTTGCAACAATCACTTAACTTGTCTGTTTAATTCTTCATTCTCTGTAGGTGTTAACTGGTGAGGAGACTTATTAAGTAAACTAGCTCTTAGTATCAAATCCATGCAATGACTGATGCTTCTAATAGGAGGAAACTCATTAGGTACATTACCTAAAAAGATATCTTGAAATTCTATTAATAATTCTTTAACTTCCAATGGTGAATCATCATTTGTCTTTAACACTGGTCTATTAGGAATCAAAGCATAGCACAAATCATTCCTCTTCAACCTCTTGATGAAATATTTTGCTTCAACCAAGAAAACTCTAACAATAGTGAAATGATCACTCTTATATTCTTATACTAGAGGTAACAAACTTTTTTTCTTCCAATTGGCCACAATAGTATACATATTCAATCTACCATCATGTATAGCTTGTCAATCTTATTGCCATGGTCTACCCAATAAGATGTAACAAAAATTCATTACCATATTATAAAAAATAAATTCATCATGATAGTTTCCAATATTAAATTTTACAAGAGATTATTCACTTACCAAAATTTTATTCTCTTCCTTAATCCAAGCAATCTGATATAGCTTTGGGTGCTACATCCTCAAGAACTCCAACTTTATAACCATCTCTTCTAATGCTAAATTCTTTGAACTTCCACTATCAATGATCACCTTGCAACACTTTCCAATAACTTTACATTTGGTTTTGAATAAGAATATCCTCATAGGGCCCTCTTTAGTTCCATCATTCCACAAAGCTCTGCTAATCATCAAGTTTTCACCACCTTTCAGTTTGTTCATTGAATCAGGCGAATCTTCCTTTCTATTCTAATTTACTTTCATCCTGATTTATTTTATCCTGATGAAATCTTCTAATTTCCCCATAAGAGCTACCTCTTCCTCTCTAAAATCTACCACCTCTTCCTCTCTACCTTTGTTTATGCTTTTTTTTTAGCTTATCTTCTGGCTTTAATGAAAATTGATAGGCATCCTCAATGATATTTATCTTGACCAAACTAATTTCATCTTGTATAGAACTTCTCAATCCATTCAGGGACCTTGTAGCTCTTTCAACTTCATCATCCATATGTCTAGATTTGATATCCAATCTATAGAACTCTTTAGTATATTCATTTACAATAGTTTCCCTTTTCTTAAAATGTTGCATTCTTCTCAACAAACTAACTTGATAGTCACTCGGTAGGAATTTACACTTCAATTTTTTTACCATCTTATCCCATACCTTGATCTTTTCTTTTATTCTTCTCTTTCGATCAAGCTGCACATGTTCCCACCATAAAGATGCATGTTATTTCTATTATGTACCAAAAAAATTCACTTTATTATCCATCGGTGTACCTTCATATTCAAAATATTTCTCCATTTCAAAGATCCAGTCCAACAATTCATCTAAATCCAACCTTCCAATATATTGAGGGGGATTAAAATGTGGTTTTCAATTCACATATGTTAAAGCTCCCTGGAATCTTTTTTCAACTTGTTCAAGAATAGGGGCTTGTTCTTCTCCTTCTACTTCTTTGGATTCATCTTCACTAACATCTTGAATAGGTCTTCCTCTTCTTTGGGCTCTCTCAACAACTTCAAGCTTAGTAGAAATTTGTCTCAACATCTCTCCTTCCATGAGCCATTTTTGCAACCCTCTACAATTATAGGGAAGACCCTAATCTTCCATCCTACAACTAATTCAACTAGCACTTGTTATAAAAAAAACCCTACTCTAATACCACTTCACACAGTGCCAAAGAGGGAGAATCTCCAAAGGAGATGCCCAACCTTTCAACGAAGAGTAAAATAAGAAAGAAACACAAAAGTAGAGAGAGAATGCATGATCCAATATATTTATTCAAAGATAAAACAACATACATTGAGGGTTGTCAGGCATTCCTAGGTACATCCATATACAATGAAATGAAACTCAATCTTGATTCTGATCTGGAAAAGTCTGAGATCTATTTTCCATGAGCCTACTACTACTACTACACTCAAGATACATGTAGTTATTACATATAGGAAAAACACCTCTATAGGTCAGTGAAGAGATAATTACTTTCCACAAAAAGGAAACATGTAGAAACAAATAGGTCTAACCAAAATGAATCAAAGATCCAAGAAAAGAAATAAAAAGATGTATGATCATAGGAAATGATTCATATAAGATCCATGAACCAAATGCTATAATCACAATGATTAGAAACCAAAGATTAGTGATCGAACATCGAATCTCCAAATAGGTAAAAGAAAGAAATGAACACATTACCCACATATAGAAAATAGATGAAATATCGAACAACCATGGACAATGAGAGGTGTGATCATAGGAAGATGATCCTAGATAGGTCTAGAATAAGACTTTGCGATCACACATGCTATCTTGAACACATGACGATGAGCCAAAATAATCTCTCCAATTAGAAAAGAAGAACAAAAATAACAAAGAACTATTTTTAGTTAATGTAAGATTTCCATGAACCCAAGATGCTCCTACATAAGTTTTGTTAATAGTGGTTTTTGATATTGTTATATTTCTATTCATGTTTTTTCAACGTGCTTCTTTAGTGTTCTAGACTATTATCCTTTTAGGATGGATGTATTTGGAAAAAACCCTAGTTTTGGTACTTTTAATATGAAAAATAAGTGAAAATAGAAACAAATTAAATAAACATTAAAGTAAATAAGTATATATTGTACATGGTCAAGATGGAACTTGAAACTAGTATGAAATAATTGGAAGACACATATAGTATAGAAACCCTAAGAAGATATCCTAGTAGAGCATTCATTCATAACCTAGTAGAAGAGCAACTAGAGGGTAGATTGAGTATTGAAATATCCATATTAGGAATGCTAATGTGATAGGTAGGATAATTAGTTATATAATTAAAGAAATTGTTTTAATGATGGTTGTTGAATATTTTTGATATTTTGTTTAAAAAATTGATATTTTATTAAGTAGAGTTTTCAAATTATGCATTATATTTTTGTGTTGATTAAGGTTTAGTCATAAGGATAGGTTTAATATATTAGAATAGACTTTATCAACATAAATATATAAGAATTAAACATCATGTCATTAAGAAAAATAAAAAACAAATAAAAACTACTCCTTCCAAGCTCATTTAATCTTGCAACCATTTTTTAGTAGGACATTGGAACACTCATTAGTAAGGCACTTTAATAGGTCATTGTATTTCCCAAGGTCACATTGACATCCTCTCTTAACATCTTTTTTCTTTAGTAGGAACAATGAAATGGCCAAGGTGCACGTTAACCTAAAACCAAATCTTGAGATGCTCCTAGTTTTTCTTTCTAGCTCCCTCACTATCCTTCTACTTGTATGACTCCTTAGTCATCACATTACAATTGACATAGGTTGTAGGCTGAGAAATTTTACAAGTCCAAATAGTGACCGCATCCTCTTTCAACATGATTTCATTGGTGAGGTCCAAAGGGTTAGACCTTAGGATTTCTAAGATGTGAGTATAACTCTTAGCTGTCTCTAAGTTTCTTTCTATCTCCACCTCCCTACCCTTCTCATTTTCCTCATCTCTACCCTTCTCCTCATTCTTCTTAGTCTCATGATCTAATTCCTCAAAAAAGTCATAATCCATAACCTCCTTTATCTTTCCCTTTTTATAAGACTAGGTGGCAAGTCTATGAGAGCATCTTGAAATTCTCCTCTCCTCTACAAAATGATCATCAAACCCCAGTTCTTGAATTATGATTTTTTTCCTTTTTAGAAATAGATTTACCTTTCTTCTTTAATAGCGGTAAACACTTTCTTTTTCAATTGACCGAAACCCACTTACTAGTTGTGTGGTGGGGGTTTCAAGACTAGCATGGCACAAGGCAATTTTAAAGCTAGGATTTTTCAAGCACTTTGGTTTACTAGATCTAGGGGTGTTAAGTATGTTGGCAGAGGGGGCTGATGGAATTAGGGGATTCCTACACAAAAATAATAATTATGAGGTTATAGGGCTTGATGAAAATGGTAGCGACAAAAGATGAGTGCTTGGTGAAGGGGCACAAGTTTTTACTATGGTTCCTAGCATTAAATCAACCACTTCCTTCAAAGAATTTTCAAGAGAATTAAAGAAGAAAAAAACTACTCTAATTGAAATAATTATTTAAGAGAGGCATGTAGTAGAGAAAATAAAGTTTTAATCTACTCTTTAGCATTAAATACTTCATCATCATAAGGAATACCCAGTCCTAGGGATCTAGTAGCTCGTCTCTCTCATATTTGACATCAATTTCTATAGGACTTTTGTCTTGTCTAAAAAATTGATTAAGGCTCTTAGGATCTAAAACCCTACTTAATTTCTTACACATCCTTCCAACCATATGAAGCCCTATAGATTTGGCAATAACATACTTATTTATTTCAAAAGTGATTCCACCAACAGAAACCCTCATATCCATCCAAGAAGAGGAAAATTATATTGAAAATTTTCATCATACCCATTCATACTTTCAATAAACTTGGAAACTCAGCCCTCCTTATAAACATGTCAAACTATGGAATCATTTTTAAACTCATCATTTTTGTCAGGATCAATTCTAACTTTGTTATCCCCCATAGCTCTCAAACTAGTATTATTCACAATGTTCACTCTTTGTAAACTAGGAAAACTCTTAGAAAAATGAGAAGGGAAATAATGCCATAAAATATTATTAGAAAGGCATAAATATTATTACACACTCCGTAATAAATCTCATTACTTAGTAGGAATCTTCACTTATGTGACCACTTTGTGCATAAATGAATAATAAGAACTCGACAAATTACACAATCTTTCCCAAAATAAATTCTAAAATCCAAATTCCTTGTAATCTTTCATAGGTGGCATTGAAAATCATTCTCCATGTACTTGATGTTGATCATGTGATCACAGATATAATTATGCCATGATAACATGCCACTTGGCTGGTTGGCCACATAGATCCCAATTTTGGTGACTATAAAAAGAATGAGCGGTCAAATGTTTGAAATAATTCCTATAAAAAAACCTTCTCATTTCAATAAATCTTTCCATACTAGGAATTATACTATACCAATAAAACCTTTAGTGCAAACTAACATCCATGACAATAGAAACATCATTTTCTTTCCTAGGTAAAGGAGAATCTTCACTTTGGAAGCAAGCATCCTTGCTATCTCCAACACCTTAATCATGTAAGCATTAATCATAGATAAGTCTCTTGGAAATTGTAATTGAAACAACAATTGTTGTATTGTCATTGATGTCAAACCTTAACTGGTAAGACTGTTGCTACTTAGGAAAGTACTATATCTATGGTGTGAAGGGAAAGAAAGGTTGGTAACAATAGCACCTAAGGAAAGGTTGAGTTATCTTGATACTACAAAGTGTACTTGACGATGTTGTACGATGATGAGACAATGTATTTTTTATCTTAGTAAGATTGAGGACTAAACTAGTAGGCTTAACCGAGCAAAAATGAAGAAATCATGTTTAAGCCGAGTTATGATAAAGTCAACCAAGTTAGTGTATGCCGAGCAAAAATCTAGTGTCGACCGAGTATCAGTAAATTGCCAAGGAAGATAGTATTTGCCAAGGAAATAGTTTTAGTAGTGACCGAGCATTTTACATGGAGACCGAGTGGATGATCACAGTATTGACCGAGCATCAGCAATTTTATATTTGAAGAGAATTCAGATTTGGAGCCAACATTGTTGAATTCTTGGATTATGTAAAACGTGTTGACTTTATTTATTGATTGTATGGAAGCATTTAATGCTTTGTAAAATGTTTTATTGTAAATATTTATGATATTTGAGATGATTCTAGAAGAGGAGACAAAGAAGATGAAGCGGGTAGATTCAATGTATTTGACCTAACCCTAAGATCTACGAAGGAGATTAAGTAGCAAAAGAAAAGTTAACCTAATAGAGGAAAGTATTAAGGGAACCGAACCATTAGGTATGTGAATGCATGGGTGAAGGAGATGCTGGAAGAATAGTAAGTTTTATTAACTGTATAAGAGAAAAGGCTGAAGGAAAAGTGTGGTGATTGCTCGAAGGAAAGTTTCGAGCAGATCAGAAGTGGAGATGGCAAAGTTTCAAAGTTAGTAAACCAAAATTTATGTATGGAATTGGATCTGATATTTGCAAAGTGAGTTGTATATTTTTTAGATCAATACTACTGCTACTTTCTAACCATTGTAATAGTCAAAATCCTTTTAACAGAGGTTGACCTAGCAGTCATATGTTAAATCCTTTGAAAAAGGTTGCATTCTAATGGAGTGTATGCAAGTCCTTTGACCAGGCTCACTTTTAACAGGGTGATTGAAATCCTTTAACCGGGTCACACTTGACAATGTGTATTGTAACCTTTGACAGGGTTGGCTTTTAATTGAGCTCACTTCAAAAGAGTGAAAATAATAGTAGCATGTTACAAAGTGATTTTTCCCATATTGGGTTTCCACTATAAATCCCTATGTCAATACTTGTGTGAATGTTTTTGGGTTTGAACATTTCCATGTTTTACAAGTTAGATATAGCTGGGTAGTGGACTACTATGTTATATGTTTCTATTATTGAATCAGTGATGACCAAGTTTGTTTTGGTTGCTTGATCTGATTTAAAGAAAAGTTTTTGAAGTTATTTTATACATCAAGACCTGAGAATAATTGATTCACCCCCCCTCTTTGTTGTTCTAAATCATATTAACAAAGTCAAGGCATCCCCCACACTATTACCTTATTTATAGGTGTTATGTATGAAAAAATGATCTAGGCCCAAAATAATCCTTTTGATATCTTCCATTTCATTAGAAGGGGACTAGTTCATCTTAGTTATCCTTTTAGCAATATCGATGGCAAGTTTCGAGTCACCCTCTGGAATATGAGCCTTTATACAAATCAAAAGAGAAAATATTAGGCCCCAAAACATTTTCATACATTTTATATTATTATTAGTCTATCCATCAAGATTGTCGAAATATGCTGCCACTAGGGCACCAGTGGAAATATAGATAACCCCTAGCTTCTAAGCCATCTCTAGAAATTCCATCAATGTTTAAATTATTTCACACATCATTCAAAGGTTTCCACTTGGTATTATTTCTAATAATCCTTTCAGAATGATCAACTTTAGCATAGGCATTGGAAAGTCTCAATTTCTATCCATTCTATCATCAAAGGGAGTAGGCAGAAACTCAGAGCCTCTACACTTAGTGAAAAAAAATATATCAGATATCATGTGAAAGATGTATCTAAACACATCTTCTATATGATGCATAACCTCCTAGAAAACCCTTTTATTACATTCCTTCTAAAGACTCCAACAAACACAATGAGGAATTTTTTTCCATATCTATCTAGCTAATGATTTTCCCATAGGCCCTTTCCAATCAATAATAAATTGGCCCAAACCTCCACCCTTCATGAGCAAGTGATGCACTGGTGATTGTGGCATGATATGGTAGGTTGATGAGAGTGATTCTTTGTCTGAGAACTTTCTTATCTTTTCATATCTGACTCAACCTTGATTTGTGAGACTCCAGGTGATCTACAAAAATGACTAGCATAGCCTCAGTATTAGCTATAGAAGTGAGGTCTTCAGTTGTAAGCTCTTTACTATCTCTAATCATTGCTACAATTTCTTCAAATTCCTAAGTCATTTTCTCTTCCTTTTTAATATCTTGGGTACTCTCATCCATTAGAATGATATTCAGGGACTCAAGGTATTTTTGCATTGTATCTATCAGAACTTTAAGGACATTAAGCAGGTGGGTTAGTCCTTCACATCCATCTTTAATGATTGAATTTCCCCATTCAATAATTTTCACAGAGACATAAATAAATTCCTCATTCGGGCTAGAAACTGGTTTTTCCATAAGGAACTTGGTCACTCCATAATGATCAATTTCTAACAACTGATCAGCTATACACATCCATTTCTTCTTCTCCTTTATCCATTTAGTTAATTCAATTAACATCTCTAAGATGGTTTTAGTCACAACCCCATGACTTTCAATCAGCTGAGTAATATAATCACTTCCCCATTGAATCATCCCTGCAACCCATTTATTGAAAACCTCCACTACTAATTTATTCCTTTCAATTTGGTCTAAGGTTTTGTAGACTTTTGGTGAGTGAGGATTGAACATATGTGGTACTTGGGTTAGTGGAAGCAGACTAGGCTCTTGAACAACCTAGATGAATTCTACTAGCCTTTGTTTGGTAGCCTTCAACTCCTTCTTATCTGTTTCATCTTTGAAAGTCTTGTGCAATATTTTCTGTGTAGAAGATTCAAGATGCTTCACATCTGTTGCCCTACTTGGAACTCCCAAGTCTATCTTCTCAATAATAAAATCTTCAGCAGAGGCTTCAAAAACATTTTTATCAGACTTTGGTAATGCATGTTATGTTGTCCATCACCCAGTCTTCTTTTCAACCTCTATCATTGACTCCATCCTGATTCTTTTAGGTTTGATAGAAGCTCCTAGGCATTAACTGACCATGTCTTCAAACAAAAGAGTTATTGGTAGAACAGTCCGCTTCTTATTGATAGAGTTCTCTAGCTAGCTAAGAGTGGGAGGAGGAGTTTGGAAGGTATCACCTACCACAACTATGGAGGGGTTTCCAAAATCTTGTTGATTGCCCTTTGGAGTTGATGAATCTTCACCCAAGTTATCTGGGTCAGCCTTTTCTGACACATGAGTATCCATCAGATCAAGATCAATCACCTCCTTGTCATCGAACAACTTATCACTTTCCTTACTTGCTTTGTTTCTGGATGTTCTCATTAAAAGTGAAGAGTGAGGAGAGGCTTGTTTCATAGGGACAACTTTATAATTTCTCTTATTTTTAACTTTGGATGTACCTACAAGAAAAACATTTTTGTTAGCAAAATCAAGAGGCTTGGTTATTGCATGATTGTGTGTTTTCCTCCTTGTATTATGTCTCCTTGGAGGGGTAGGCTACTTGCTCTTGACCCATTTCTCAATTCTTTTAATCACACTGAGGGTCTTGATTATTATGCTCTCCCTCTCATCAATACTCCAGTCTATTTTAGGTAGCGGCGTACCCCTAACTCTAGCTTCAAACTGATCATCAATTACCTTTGCATCATCATCCTCATCTACCACTGTGATATGAATCTGAATATTTAGGGTAACAATTTGTCTTAAGGTAAACCTTTCCTAGGTTCTTCTTCTTACTTCAAAATCATCAGCACAACCCTCCCAATAATCCACTATTTGGGGAATATGTTTAAACTCGAAAGATAAATTAAAATGATGAACAACATATCCTCTACTATCAAAGTCCTTCCTATGTTCAAATGTCTTTAGATTAAGCTTCCTTAATTCATGCTCTAGATTTAGGGCATCTGAAGAGGTTTTATAGGTGTCATACCCTAACTCAACTGGAAAGCTGGACTTAGCTCTACCCTTCATTTCCTTAACTCCTTTATGAACATATGCCAATTGATGAGCCACTTCTACAATAATCAACCTATCAAAAGCATACCTGGGCACACTTGAATGGTTCCCCTTCAAAACCACCAATTTTGAGACATGTGAACCTTCTGAACTGGATGAAGAAATTTCCATAAGTATTGACAAAGGTTATGTGTGCTATAAATGTGTCACACTTCTATGGATCATTACATGCAGGGAGACTCAAGAATGAGACCTCACAAATCGATCCATAGCTCCCTAGGCATGGAGTGCAAGGGTTTTAAGAATGCTCTCAGCTAGAGCTATTTAGCCTATAACCTTGCTAGTAAACCATGCAATGAGAGATTCAATGAATTAATCTAAAGCATAAAGAAAATCTAAACTAAAAATGCCATGAAAATGAAACTACTATGCAAGAAATGAAATCTAACTATGAAGCAAGAAAGCCATGATGATGCAAGAATGAAGACAAGAAGATAGAGTGTTGATGAAGATCCAAGATGAATGCCAACAATGCTCCAAATCTTCAAACCCTAGATGCAAGAATATCTCCAAAAGCTCCAAGATGACCTAGAAAACCTATAGCATAACAATAGCATAAAAATTTGTGTGTGCAAATGAGGAAGAGAGCAGACACACCTATTTTCTTATGTGATGCACTAAGCTTTGAGAGGAGGGAAAGATACCTTCTTTTGTCCCAGTCACCTGAGATATCTTGGCCACTATGAACAAAAATGGCTAGGCTCTTCAATTTATCATAAAATAGTTCACAAATCATAGGAGATTAGCAATAAATGGAAAATAATGTCTCATGAGGTTTAAATAATGATCATAGGGGATTCACACCACTTTAAACATTGATTACTATACTTTCTCAAGAGTGAAGTGACACTTAAGTGTCATTTCTATTAATTATGATATCCATGCCACACATGGATCTCATAACCAATTGGCAGCTGTCCTTTACATCAAATCACCACTTTTCACCTTTGCAAATTACAAACACATGTTGAACCTCAAACCTTGAACTACAAGAGTTCATGGTTCAAGTTCAACAAGAAGGCAAAAGAACTACCCTTTGGCATGATTTGATTAAACAAAGAAAAAAAAAATAGCAACAAGGAAGATCGACAAACAAAAAGAAAATCCACTTGCAAAAGGATAACGTCCGTTGAACTTTGAATCTTGAACCACGAGAGTTCAAAGTTCACAAGTCATTGGACAAGTGTGCCCTGCAAAGACAACATGTCATTAAGCTTGCAATCAAAGAAGGATAATCATTCCAATGGATTTTATTGAACCTTGAATCTTGAACTACAAGAGTTCAAGGTTCAAGTTCAATTGACCAGGTGTATATGTAAGGAAATGAAACTTTGAGTTAAACACACCTTTAAAGATTATGGGGTGATTTTGAGAAAATTAGAGCTTGAGATAATTTTAGCAAAAATATATTGGTAACGATGGCTCCAACTGGGGATGAGACCTCTTAAGGGTGAAGGATGAACCTATATCTTTGGTTTCACATACCAAGAAAAACTTAGAAAAGAAAGGGAAAGAGAACAAGCAAAAAGGACAAAACAAAAAATAACACAACAAAAAGATATGTACAAAAAATAGGACAAACCTGTTCAAAGCTTATACAACTTGAGGTCCTGACCATTAAAGGTCAAGGGTAAAACAATATCATCCAAATGCTCCAGTTTGAAGGAATTACCTCCCAATGCTTTGTTGATGATGAACGGGCCCTTCCAAAGTGATTCAAATTTTCAATGGGCACCCTTAGGTTTCCACCTTTTGTCCCATAATAGTACTTGATCACCCTCCATAAAATTCCTAGGCCTGGCCTTCTGATAAAATTTTTTCTTGGCTCGTGCCTGGTGTGTGGCTATTTGACTTACCATTTCTTCTCTTTCCTCCTATATTTTGTTGAGATACAAAATCTATTTCTCAAGGGCATCTTGGTAAACATGATCTTCAATTATTTTTTGTAGTTTCATGGTAGCTAGCTCTATTGGTAGTGAAAGACGGGCTTCAAAACCATAAACCAATTCAAATGGTGACATGCCAATTGCTCTTTTTGGAGAATTTTGATCAGCCCGAAGAGCTTCAAACAGTTTCTTATGCCAATCCTCAGCGTTGTCACATACTAGCTTCCTCATTATCCTAATCAAGTTCTTATTACTTGATTCCGCATGTCCATTTCCTTGTGGATAATAGTTAGATGTGTGGCACAGGTAGATGTCATGGTCATAACAAAATATTTTCAACTCATGAGAAGAGAAATTTGTGGCATTGTCTATAACCAACTTGGTTGGAATGCCAAACCTTACCAAAATGTAATTCTTTACAAACTCACACACCACTTCAGCTGTGGTCTTCTTAATGGGGACCTCCTTTACCCATTTCATGAAATAGTCCATCATAGTGAGAATGTGGGTGTGTCTAACACTTGAAGGAGGGTTGATTGGTCCAATGAATTCTAACCCCCATTGCTCAAAAGGTTCTTCTATAACCACCAACCGCAATGGGAGAGCTGCCAATTGCGGCTTTCCACCAAACAATTTACATTTTTCACAATTTGCAACCCACTTATAAGCATCACCAAACATTCCTGGCTAGTAATAAAAATTCCTAAGAATTTTAAAAGTGGTTACTATGGAAGAGAAATGACCACCACATGCCTCACTATGAAACTTCCTGAGTAATCTTTCTTGTTGTTCTTTGTCAACACACCTAAAGAAAGCTCTATCCAAACCCTTTTTATATAGTATGTCATCCATAATAACATACTTCATGGCCTTTAACCTGAGATTTCTTCTTTCTTTTGGGTTTATATGAGGGGGACAGTCTCCATAAGTAAGGTAAAATGCTACATACAAAAACCAAGAATCATGAAGACTGACAAAAAGAACTAAGGGCATATTGCTATCAGGGTCCTGCTCAGACATAAGTTTACATAATCATTGACCTTGAACCAGCTTGGTAGGAAAATTTTTTAGGTCAAATTCCTAAATCTTGTAAATCCACGTGGCTTAGTTGTTCATCCCTATCTCTTTTTGAGTTAGGATGTCTTTGACAGCAGAGGTAGGAACAAAAACAATTGAGTGAGAATATAGAATGTAGAACCTGAAAGCCTTCACCGCTTTTACCATCACATATGCTTTCTTCTTGACCAATGGATAATTTAACTCATGATTTTTGAGAGGTATGCTCATGAAAGAAATGGGCACCTCTTCATCTTTGTCATTCATTTGCAACAATATTCCAGACACTATATGTTCTGAGGCATAACAGTGTATTATGAAGTCTTTCCTGTAATTTGGATTTATTAAAGTGGGAGCATCTGCTATAGCTTTCTTGATGTCATCAAATGCTTTGATAGCCTTTGTGCTCCATTTAAATGGGTTCTTCTCACTTAAGAGGCTCACCATATGCTTAGTTGTTTCCACAAAGTCTGGAACAAACCTTCTAAGGAAATTGGTTTTCCCGAAGAAAGACTTAACACCAGTCCTATTCAAAGGTAAACCAAGCTATTGGATTTCTTTAACTCTTTATGGATCAATCTTGATCCCTTCTTTTGACATTATGTGGCCCAACAATTTACCCTCCATGACAGCGAAGACAAACTTCTTCAGATTTAATGAAATGCCATGTTTCTTGCATCTCTATAGAACTGATCTTATATCCCTTAGATGGTTTATATGCCTCTTGGAAAACATAGTCAGATCATCAAGATAAACAAATATTACCTTATTAAGAAGATGGCTAAAAGAATAATTCATTGCATGTTGGAAAGTGGCACCTGCATTAATCAAGCCAAAAGGCATTTTGTTATAAGCATATATGCCCCACGAGGTAGTAAAAGTTGTTTTATGCTGATCTTGGTCAACCACCTTGATTTGGTTGTAACTAGAGAAAACTTGTAGCATTGACATCATCTCTAAAACTACCACAGTCTGCAAAATATGATCCATGACAGGGAGTCCATAGTTATCCTTTAGGCTACACTGGTTCAAGTTCCTAAAATCTACGCAGATTCTTATCTTGCCATTTTTCTTTCTGACAGGAACTATATTCGCAATCCAAGTAGAATGATGAATAGGATAAATGATACGAGCATGTAGCATTTTTTCTACCTCTTTCTAAATTTCCTTAGAAACTTTTGGGTTATAGTTTCTTAATTTCTACCTAAAAGGTGAAGTGCTTGGTTTGAGATGAATCTGGTGCTGGAATTTTCCTCCTTTGAAGTTTTTTAATTCATGGTAGGACCAAGAGAAGGTATCTCGATATTCCTTCAGAAAATTGACAAATCTCTGCTTCTCATCTAAAGTGCAACATTTTCCCAGATTTATACATCTAGGTTCTCTTCCTCCCCTATGTTTACCTTCTCATAGTCACCTTGATTTGTGTCTTCTTGAAGTGGATGAGGTGATTTTAGAGTGTCACATATGTCAAATTGGCTTTCAAGAGAGACAAGCCCTTTAGGAATACAATTCCCTTTTAATTGAAAGCACCCTTCATCCATTACACCATCTGGGCAAAACTCATCATAGGTTGATGAAGATCCTTGAAAGAAGGTAGTACTAAAAACTTATGCCTACTACAAGAATTTATCAATTTGTTTATCATCTTGAAAGACCTATCAATGCTCAACATTATATGGAACTTTTGGTCTGTACACCATTTCAATTTTGTAGGAACTTTTCTTAAAATATGAATGTGGCAACAACAAGGAAGAATAAATTGCTAGGGAATCAACTCTGCTATTTAGTTCTTTGGGAACAACTTCTATGGAGAAATCTTCAAACTCTTCAATCTCATCCCAAACATGATTTCTATAGTGTTTGAATCTTTAATTTTTTGTTGAATACATTCCTCTTACTTGTCTCACAACAAGTTCTACATCTCCTCTGGATCAAAGTACCTTGATACCCATTTTCTTTGCCTCTTCAATACCAAGCAAAAGAGACTCATATTCAGTAGTGTTGTTCCTATTATCGAAATCCAGCTTAAAATCCCGTGGAAAAAGGTCTCCTTCTGGTGATATCAATACAACACCTGCTCTAGAACCAACAGAAGAACAACTACCATCAAACTCCAAAGTCCAAAGGCCATTAGACTTATCAGTTGTCACTTCTTCATTCATGTCTGGTGTGGATGAGATCATATAATTTCCAAACTTAGATTCCTAGTAGAGTATCTGAGGCTTGGGATCTTCAGATGAGAATACCATGTATTTTGATTTTCCTTCTGGTTGTAGGACAACCCTTTTATCTCCCACTAGAATAATTTCTTGAGACCAGTCAAGTTTTATTTCTCCTCCAAGATCTCGACAGAAAGTCCTGCTTAGAACCATACCATAGCTTGTTAGAATATTAGGTACAAGTATAGTTAGTTTGATCTTTTTATTGGCGTGTGCTGCAAGGGCTACTTGAGCATCCTTGATTTGTCCAACTAAGAGGACTTGTTTTGCATCTAGGGCATAGCATTGACCAAAGGTCACAGTGAGGGGGAGATCTAGAGCTTTGGGTACTGAAGCAAGCATGATATTATCAAACACCCCTAAATCTATAATGCAATTGTTTAACTTAAAGCCATGAATAAACAAGGACAAATAAAAAGGCTCTAGTTTTAATCCTATAGGAGGACTCTTTTCTTGTGGAGGATTATTTTCTTTGGTAGCTTGAGTTTCTACAGTAGCTTGTTTTGAGAAAGCAACATTAGTAGTTTCATTAGTAGTTTTATCTGCAGGAGGTTGACCTAATTTAACATGTTTGACAAGTCTTTCCAAATCTTTTGGATTCATTCTAAGATATTCAATAGGGGAAACTTGAATCTTAGAACTTTCATAGAAATCACTGATATCAAAAGAAGTACCAGAATTGTTTTTCTTCAATGATTCATCTTCTTTAGAAAAAGAGCTTTTAAAGGTTGATGATTTTTGTGAAAAGTGTTTACCTTTGTCCCACCATTGTGATGTTGATGGTGTGCCATTGACTTGAGAATTGCGGTAACTTCTAGTTAGCATGGTACATGCAAGTTCTTGTAAAGTTTCTAGAATACTTCCTCCTCACTCAGAGTTAGACTCATATTCTATGTAGTAATTTTTGGATCGGCTAGGCAACTTAGGACTCGCTGCATCATCAGGTTATTCTTTTGTCAATTCTTGGTTCACATGCATCTACATTGATCAGATCATTTCTAGACAAGAGGTACCATCATGATCATCTATAAGGTGGAAGATACACATATTAGCTCTTCTAGGAGGAGCTTCCAGTAAATTCTTATCAGATGGGGGATAATTTTGAAATTTGTGACTAGGTCCATCTTCTTCAGACATTCCTCTGGGAATATCTCGATACAAAGGAGGAGGATTGGTATTACTTATAGGAAGTTGCCTCTTGAGGGTAATCACAACATTTACTAATATTTACAACATTCGATCATAAGAAGATGTATTTTCTGCATTGGGTACTTGGACATCTTTTCTCCACTTTCCTATCATGATCAAATCATCTTCTAGCTTAGTAGCTTGGCTTTGAGCACTTGTGAATTCTACTAGTCTATTCCTTCTAAGATGAAAACTAATGTTTGGGGGCATAGAATTTACAAAGAAACATTGCTAGTTTTTAGGGGTGGGCCTTTTTACCACAGGAATCCTATGAATGACGTTGTTATACTAGGCTACATAATCTCTCATAGGCTCATGGATATCCTTTTTCATCTGTGTAAGTTGCACTAACAAAGAATGCTCATCATCTATGATTTTGAAATGGCCTTCAAATGTGTTTTTCATGGAATTCCAATCACTTATGGATCCCATAGGAAGATGTCCAAACCAATCCACCGCTCCTTCTATGAGGGTTTGAACAAAGAGTTTGACTGGTGCATCTTTAGTTTGCACCCCTAAAATGCTAGTGGCTACATTAAAAGAATTGAAATGCTCTTCTACAACTACTTTTCCATCCCCAGAGAACCTTGGAAGAACATCTTTAGCTCCTTTAGGAAGAGCATGATGAGCAGTTAGAGTTAAAGGGCCTACCACATTACCCTATGGTTGAGCCATAATAACTATTGGAAAGATAGTTAAAAGAGGAGGGGCTTGAATCCTTGATAAAGTCAAGGCTTTCCAATCATAGGTTTTAGTAGATGAATGGAAAGATTCTTTAGGAGGAGAAGAAGTTTTTCTTTGGGCCTTTTTCTTAGAGGGGCAGACTCTTCTGGTTTCAAGATTTCTCAATTCTTCAAAAATACTATTAAAAATACCCGCCTCTCGTTGAGACCCGGTGTAAGGTTTGGACTCCAGCTTTTCACTTCTATGGTCTTTGAATTTCTCTATCAACTACTGCAAGTTTCCAAGCTACGGTGAGACCCCTCAACCATTCACTAATCTCTTCCTCTTCTTCTAACACCAATTGAACTTTTTGATACTGTTTGTTACTTGTTTTTACTTTCCAAGCCAAGTTATTTAGATCTACAATAATATCCTCTTGAGTGTCATGAAAGTGCAGACCAGGTTGTAGGACTAGGGGAACTTCAGCTTGAGTAGGTATTCCATCATCAAGTAACACCATGCTTACACATTAAGCGAAGCAAAGACACTGGTTTACTAGTTTAGCTCCCCAGTAGAGTTGCCAAAAATTGTTAGTAAATGAATTTATCTCTTTTTCAAATTTATTTCTATACTCTATAACCTGCCAAGAAACATTAAATCTTTTCTAAAAACTGGATTAAACTTGAACTATTTAACACTCTAAATTATGGTACAGCTCCCAGTAAAATCTTCAATGAATTTTTATGAAAAAGAATAATGCATTTCTACAATCATTAAACTTTTGACCACAAAATTGATAAGGCATAAATAGTAAATTTCATCAATATGACATAATTACTCACGATTGGAAGAAACTAACAAATCTAAAGCTCATAGACTTCAATAAGAAAACACTACACTAATCTAAGGCACAACTTTAACTAGAATCCAAAGAAAGATAAAGACATTCAACCAATAAATTCTACTCAATGTAAGATATCCCAATAGAGATCCACCCACAAATATAAACCAACAGATTTATATCAATAAGTATTTTTCATTCACTAATTTAGAAACCTTAATTCAAGTCTTTCAAAAAACTATTAAACTTAAATTGTCTACTATTAAGCAAACAAACTACTAACATCCCTTTCAACAGTTTTCTTCTGGCTTTATATAGCCATCGGTTAAAATTTATCAAAAATAGTAATGTTTATCAAAACTCCCAGAGTTTTAGCTTAGAACTGCTTAAGATAACCAAGATATGCTAAAAATAGAAAATACTGGAAAATTGAAAAACAACAACCCAAAATAAGTGGAGCATGATCATTGTTCATGGCTGAGTTGGACGCCTTTGGTTAAGTTTTGAGAAGACCCAAATCCACGTACCTACCTCCACTCTTCATGAGAAAGTGATGCATTGATGACTATGGCATGATATGGTAGGCTGATGAGAGTGATTCTATGTCTAAGAACTTTCTTATCTTTGCATATCTGACTCAACCTTGATCTGTGGGAGTCTAGGTGATGTACACAAACAACTAGAATAGCCTTAGTATTAGTTATAGAAGTGAGATCTTCAATTGTAAGCTCTTTACTATCTCTAATCACTTCTATAGCTGCTTCAAATTCTTGAGTCATTTCCTCTACCTTTTTAATATCTTGGGTACTGTCATCCATTAGAATGATATTCAGACACTTAAGGTCTTTTTCCATTGTCTCTATAAGAAATTTAAGGTCATTAAGAAAGTGGGTCACTCCTTCATATCCATCTTTAATGATTGAATTTCCCCATTCAATGATCAATTTCTGACAACTGATCAGCTACACCCACCCATAATGTTCAATTTCTGACAACTGATCAGCTACACCCATCCATTTCTTCCTCTCCTTTCTCCATTTAGTTAATTAAATTAACATCTCTGAGATGGTTTTAGTCACAACCCCATGAGTTTCAATTAGCTAAGTAATATAATCACTTCCCCATTGAATCATCCCTGCAACCCATTTATTGAAAACCTCCACTACTAATTTATTCCTTTCAATTTGGTCCAGGGTTTTGCAGACTTTTGGTGAGTGAGGATTAAATGTATGAGGAACTTGGGTCAATGGAAGTGGACTAGGCTCTTGAATAGCCTGGATGAATTCTGCTAGCCTTTGTATGGTAGGCTTCAACTCCTTATCTCTTTCATCTTTGAAACTCTTGTACAATATTTTCCATGTAGAAAATTCAAGATGCTTTTCATCTACTGCCCTTCTTGAAACTCCCAAGTCTATCTTCTCAATAATAAACTCTTCAGCAGAGGCTTAAGAAACATTTTTATCAGACTTTGGTAATGCACGTTCTGTTGTCCATCACCCAGTCTTCTCATCAACCTCTATCATTGACTCCATCTTGATTCTTTTAGGTTTGACAGAAGCTCCCAAGTATTTACTAACCATGTCTTCAACTGACAAATTTATTGGAAGAACATTCCACTTCTTACTGATAGAGTTCTCTAGCTAGCTAAGAGTGTGAGGAGGAGTTTGAAAGGTATCACTCACCACAGCTATTGAGGGGTTTCCAGAATCTTGTTGATTGCCCTTTGGAGTTGATGTATCTTCACCCAAGTTATTTGAGTCAACCTATTCCAACATATGAGTATCCATTAGATCAAGATCAATCACCTCCTTATCGTCGATCAACTTATCACTTTCCTTACTTTCTTTGTTTCTAGAGGTTCTTATTACTGGTGAAGAGTGAGGGGAGGCTTGTTTCACAGGGACAACTTTAGAATTTCTCTTATTTTTAGCTTTGGATGTACCTGCAAGAAAAGCATTTTTGTTATCAAAATCAACAAGCTTGGGTACTACATCTCTATGTGTTTTCCTCCTCGTATTGTGTCTCCTTGGAGGGGGAGGCTGCTTGCTCTTTACCCATTTCTTGGTTCTTTTAATCACACTGAGGGTATTGATTATTATTCTCTCCCCCTCATCAATACTCCAGTCTATTTTAGGTAGTGGCGTACCCCTAACTCTAGCTTCAAAATGATCATTAATTACCTCTACATCATCATCCTCATCTACCATTGTGATATCAATCTGAATATTTAGGGTAACAATCTATCCTAAGATAAACCTTGACCAAGTTCTTCTTACTTGAAAATCATCAGCACAACCCTCCCAATAATCCACTATTGAGGGAATATGTTGAAACTTAGAAGATAAATTAAAATGATGAGCAACATATCCTCTACTATCAAAGTCCTTCCTGAGTTCAAATGTCTTCATATTAAGCTTCCATAATTCATGCTCTAGATTTAGGGCATCTAAAGAGGTTTTACAAGTATAATACCCTAACTCAACTGGAAAGATAGACTTAGTTCTATGCTTCCTTTCCTTAAATCCTTTATGAACATATGCCAGTTGACGAGCCACTTCTACAATAATCAAGCTATCAAAAGCATACTTGAGCAACTTGAATGGTTCCCCTTCAAAACCACCAATTTTGAGATATGTGAACCTTCTAAACTAGATGAAGAAATTTCCATAAGTATTGACAAAGGTTATAGCTTCTTCAAACATTCTCCACTCAGTATTCCCTTGAAGTTCATAGGTTCATCTCCCGAAGAACACCCCATTCAATTTTGGAAAGCTGTCAACATGATATTCCTTCTGTAGGTGGGGGTAGTAATCATAGACCTTCATATTTGGGAGGGGCTACTCATGAAATAAAGCCTTCCACTCTCTGGTATAGGCTAGGATGTAAAATAGGTAGAAATACATGTGAAAGCTACTACTAGCAGGGAAGTTTGCTAACTGATGCTTGAGTTCAATGACAATGGTTTTGGCCCAGTCAATATATTTTTCCCCTCCAAGAGTGACATGGATATAGAAATACTTCCAGTCATTCCAATAATATGCGTGTTGGTTTCCTTTTATTCTATTGAGAAAAATAACCAGTTCAGCTACCTCGGGCTTGAAATGATCTGTGGTGGGCGGTTTTGGGAGCCCAGAACCTCCTTTTTGAGCTTTTAGCAACCAGTACTGAGCTATCTCATTCTTGTAGATTTGTCTCTTGGTGGTGAAAACTGACCGGGATGAGGGAATATTCCACCCTTCATATGGGTATCTTTCAAGGATTCCTATTTCCTTCAAGATGACTTCTCTATTTATATATACCAGCGAACTCCCGTAAACCTTTTTAATACACTTCTCCTCAAAATTATATCTTCTTGCACACTCGAGAACTAGCTCTTGACAAGGGGGCCACTATAGGGAAAGTGACTACATCAGTGAAACTACTTTGAATAGCTTTTTCCAAAATGGAACTTGGGATGGGCTCTTTAACTTGGCTTATAATTTCCTCTAAGGCTCCAGTTTTGATCAGGGTATCTTCACAATCGGGTAGCAAGAAAATTAAAAGAGAAGTATTTCCAAAATTTGGGACTGGGTTCTTCATTTTGGACTCACAAACTAAGAATGATCAAGGAGACAAAGTAGCCTTAAATGAGTTTAAATTTGACAAAGTAATGAGCTTTAACTAAAACAAGGAGGCCAAAAGAGAGACTCGCCTATTTTCTTATGCGACATGCTAAGCTTTAAGAAGGGGGAAAGATACCTTCTTTTGCACCAATCACCTAAGATATCTCTTCCACTATGAAAAAAAATGGCTAGGCTCTTCAATTTATCATAAAATAGTTCACAAATCACAGGAGATTAACAATAAATGGTGAATAATGTCTCATGAGGTTTCATTAATGATCACAGGGGCTTCACACCACTTTAAACATTGATTATTGCACTTTCCCAAGAGTGAAGTGACACTTAAGTGTCATTTCTATTAATTATGATATCCACGCCACACACAGATCTCATAACCAATTGCCAACTTTCCTTTATGTCAAATCACCACTTTTCACCTTTGTAAATTACAAACACATCTTGAACCTTGAACCTTGAACTACAAGAGTTCACGGTTCAAGTTCAACAAGAAGGCAGAAGGAGTACCCTTTAGCATGATTTGATTAAATAAAGAAAAAAAAAAAGTGACAAGGAAGATTGGCAAACAAAAAGAAAATCCACTTGAAAAAGGATAACGTCTGTTGAAATTTGAATCTTGAACCACGAGAGTTCAAAGTTCATAGTTCATTGGACAAGTATGTGCTGCAAAGACAACATGCCACTAAGCTTGCAATCAAAGAAGGATAATCATACCAAAGGATGTTATCGAACCTTGAATCTTGAACTACAAGAGTTCAAGGTTCAAGGTCAACTAACAAGGTGTATATGTAAGGAAATGAAACTTTGAGTGAAACACACCTTTAAAGATTATGGGGTGATTTTGAGAAAATTAGAGGCTGAGATAATTTTAGCAAAAATCTATTGGTAACACAAAGTAAGAATGCAAAAAAAGATGAGGAATAAAATCATCTTCTTTCTTACAAAGCATTCATTTGTTAGGGAGTTGGAATCCCCTTTTAATGAGATCATATTGAGTTAAAATTCTATTATGCAAATCCTTCCACCAAGAAAAATTAACTTTAGGGATCAAAGAGGGGTTCCAAACCTTCCTTCAATAGTTTGAGGGAGAATTCTACTTGGACAATAGATTGCAAGCCAACTTCATAGAAAAATATCAATTTTAGTCTTTGTTTCAAATAAATTTGTCTTCCCTAGGAAAAATGGGGATTCTAACCTTATTGATAATCCCCATTATCTCCCTATACTTCTAAACAAAGTACTATTTTTCCCTACAACATTGGGTAAGATCCCTCAACCTCATATTTGGAGAAATGTAATCAATCCCTCTGTGACCAAAGAATTATTTAGAAACATCAATACTGCTTAGGCTCAAATTAGCATACAAATTTCCTACCCCAACCCAATAATATTCCAAGAACCTAATACTCCTACCATCTCCCACTTGCCACTTTAGTCGAGATTGACTAGTATTCTTAGATTTCAAAATATTATTTAAAATCATAGAGCCTATGGGGATACCAAGGGTACTAAGAAATTTATTGAAGTTTTCAGACATAAGGTATTTATCCTTCATGAAGTTAAACCACTAAGTCTCTTCAAAATGTATCTTCCATCCCATCTTTTCAATCAACACTTTATTAATGACAATTACTTTTCTAATTCCTAGTCCTCAAAGTTCTTTAGGATTACAAACTCCATATCAATTAACGAGATGCAATATTTTATTTTATTCCACTACTATACATAGAAATGATCATTGGATTCTTTCCAATTTCTCTACAATAGTCCCAGATATTTTAAATATAGAAAAGAAGTAAACTAGGATGCCTTGAATAGATTTCTTTAGCAACTAAAGCTTCCCTACACTAAAAATCTTACCTTTCCAAACAGCCAATTTCTTCTTCATACATTCTAATATTGTGTTTCAATAGGGTGGGGTGACATCCTTAATAGTAACTAGAAGATCGAGATATGTTCTAGGAAGAGAAACACAGTGAAAGCCCAGGATATTCTTTAACTTTATTCTATGTGTTCTCCTTAGTATTAAAATAATAAATGGTATTTTTTTTATAATTAATGTTCTATCTTAAAAACTTAGCATACTTATCAATAAAAACCTTCTGAATTCTCTCACCTCCACAATACAAGATCCCAAAAATAGGATCACATTGTCATGCCCCGCAAGGGAACCGGGAAGAGAACAAAGATTCTCTTTGTAAAGAAAACCTAAGCAAAAATTTATTTATTTTTTTAAATTTTCAAAACAATAATATGAACAAAACCTAAACTTAGTTTCCTCCAAGGTTCCCTTTTATTTAATGCACGATTCATTTAAGGCCATTAAGTAAACTAAGAACAAGATAAAGTTCTCAAAACAAATTACATCATATCTTTAAGAAATACAAAATATTTTCATTTCAACTTTCCATTTAAACATCTATATTCCTAAGTATCCTTTATGAACAATATAACTTTTTAAAATCAAATAAAACTCATCTAAATACATTGCACATATACTACATAACTTGGAATGTTACAAAATCCTTTTTCTTTTCCAACATACATCTTAAACATAAAGTTCACATTTCCCTTTTCCCTTTTTCCTAAGTCTACCCATACATCATTTTGAATCACATCAATGATTACATTACATTCATCTCCTCATGGGAGGTAACAATAATTTTACAAAATGAAATATAATTACAAAGCCTTCATTCTTCAAAACTGGTACATAAGCAAGCCCGAATCTCCAAACACTGCATCCGCCAAAAGATACCTCGATAAAAGATTTACCACCCAACCATGTGGATACCTAAAAGGCCCACTCCCCCGTGCTAGGAGATAAGCACCAAGCCCACAAAGAAGTAACTTACTAGGTTTTTACAAAGGGTTGAATAACAATTCCACAAATGAGGTTCATTTCACAAGGGTTCTAAGGTTTGGGTAGAAAATCCTAAGCAACAACCTAAGTGAGTGTCATCGCATAGCCCTCACCCCTTGGGTTGTCCTGGTACTAGCCACACTGGGCCCCGGCCCCCAAGTAGGCACATGCGGAATCGAATGCCTTTCGTACAGACAAGCGCCATTCGATCATACCTACGCATAGGTACCTTCTCCCACTCCCATCCATAGCCTTTACTAGCACTAATGGCATGGGCGAGGCACATTTAATCTTTTTAATGTTTTAACCCATTCCCATAAGTTTAATTAAGTTTTCACTTGTTAAATAACTCTTCAGTCGGTTATCCTGGTCTAGCCACTTTAGGGCCCCGACCCCGCACTGAGAGCCACTCACTTAGGGGTTCTTAGGTTTCCTACCCTTAACCCACATGTCACAATCACATCATAAACATAGTAAAACATATCATAAACACATTTGTAAGACTGCATCAAAGAGTAGAAACTAATAAGATAGTTTATGAACGTTTAGGGAAATTAGGAACGTTTAAGGATATTTAGAATGTCCTGATCCTTTAGACAACCCTAACCCTAAACTACTTCCTAAACACATCCTAACTCTATTAAGGCATCTAAATGCACTGGACATAACCTCTGCCAAACACATTTAAGGTTTTCCCAAATTTCCATACGCCAAAATAACACTTCTTAGATTTCAGTCTAGGCCTGACATTTGACTAATCTTGAAATTTGGCTAAGTCTGGTTTTATGAAAATCTAAAATCTAAAAATCACAAATTTATAAACTAAACTATACTATGAAATTCCTACTAAATAATAACTAAATTTAATAGAAATTTCAATATTCCAAATTTAATATTCACTAAAAACAAACTACCACAAAATAATAAAAGAAAACAAAATAGATTTAAAGTCATTTTTAAATAGGCTATTTAGTATTTCATTATTTTATTTTCCTCCTACAATCTCTCCTTATTTTTCTCCTATATTTCCTCCTTATTATTTTCCTATAATTTTTCCTATATTTCCTCCTTATTATTCTCCTATAATTTCTCCTATATTTTACTAAAAGTTTAAATGATTTTACTAAATGTTATTGACATTTTATTAAAAATAAAAATAAAACATAACTCAAATGTTTTATTGAAACATATATATTTCAGAGACCAAAATAATATTTATATTGTATAAACGTCACCAAATGAATTCATATTAAAATGTTAAAATGTTTGTATTGATAGAATATTAAATGACGGAATAATATAATAATATAGCATTTGTTTTATATTTACATATATATTTCAGAAACCAAAATAATATTTATATTGTATAAACGTCACCAAATGAATTCATATTAAAATGTTAAAATGTTTGTATTGATAGAATATTAAATGACGGAATAATATAATAATATAGCATTTGTATTACACTAATACAACATTTGTATAATGTACAGACGATTGACAAAATAATATCATACTACACACACTATTACCAATAATGCAATGATGTTTCACATATTATAATAATACATTTAATACTTCAACATTCTGTAATAATACGTTATTGCAGAATACATTAATCTATCAACCGTTTGCAATAATATACTATTACAGAACACATTAATATATTCACCCTACACCATACAATAATAATACGACATTACACCTATGTTTTGCAATAATAACACACATACAGAAACTTTCAACCAATCTAAAAATCACATTCATACTATTAAATTAAACCTATTTCTCAGGATGGAATCCAACCTGGAGTCCTGCGGAATCCAGTTGATGAAGATGAATCCTTCCTCTCTGTCTCTTTCCAGCAAGCCTCAAACTCTTCCTGGATGAACTCTCCAGCCTTTATTTTCCAAAATCCAAATGCCAAACTTTTTTGAATCTCCCCAAATTTTTCTCTGGCAATCATAATATATATCTCTCTCTATATATATATATATATATATATATATATATATATATTTTCCTCCCCTCCCTTACACAAGAAATCTTCCGGTAAAAAAAATGGAGGTGGTGGTTGCACGGGTAAACCAATTGTGCAACCATCCCAACCTCTCACCCGTTAATAATATAGTTAATAATATGGTTTGTAAAACCATTCCCATAAGGGGTAATCATATTTTATTTAATAAGGTTTTAATTTTATTTTTTTTGTCTCCTAAATTTAAGGATGACAAAATAGAGAATATATTCTTAAATATTAATTTCCTAACTTACTTAGCCATGGTAATAGAATTTACCAATCCTATTTACCACTAATAAGAATAACATAAGAATAATTTCCTTCACACAAATAATTAATTTATTATATAATAATATATATTAATATATGTATTCATAGGCATATGTGTGCACCCATATGCTTATGGTACATATACCATAAATCATACACATTATTATTAATATTAAATATTAAAATAACATTATTATAAAATATATTATTTATTATTAATGATATTAAATATCACGATTTAAATCACATACCAACTCGTTCACACTAGTATGCATATACGTAACTTTTAATAATGATAAATTACTAAGTCATACCTATCAAAAATCTACTTACAACTTTGAACATGCCATGAAGACAAGACCTAGCTACCAGATCCACAAATCAACCAACTACAAGATCGCATAATGCCTCCACACAAGGGACTAACTCGACACCTCCCACCTAAGGGTAAAAGGATCAAAGGTGAGGTTTCTTCCTATGGAACCTGGTGATATCTCCATAACAACAACAACGATCGAGGATTTTGAGAGATTGCTCAGACCTGTGAAGCCAGGTGGAGACGATACCCGGTACCTGTAATCTTGCATCACCAAGAAGAGATACATACATATACATATGGATATACAAATCAAATATATGCAAGTAGATGACTAGGATCGATACATCGTGTGGACCTCAACTGAGTGAGTAACTACGACTTCATCCTGAGTCATAAAAACACATCAGTCACATATCCATGCAACATAGAAGATCATGATAATGGTTAGTATTTAAATCATTGGGTTAGATCCATAAGACATATAAAAATAGATGATTTTCAAATCTCATAAACATATAAATGATATAACCATAAATGAGCATATTAATCATCTGATAAACATAACATCATCCATAAAGCATAAACGTAAATGTATAGTCCTAACCATCACAATAGAATGTCCAAATCAGAAAGTCCAAGTATCAGCATAGGAGAGGTATTACATCCTCCCCCCCTAGAGTTAGGCTTACTCCTGGAAGCCTACAAATAAATATGGATAGGCATCTCTAAGCCTAGAAGCATCTTCCCATGTGGTGGAAGACTCATCATTGGGGTCCCATTGGACCCTTGCCTGCTCTATGGTTTGACCCCTGAGGGTCAGTGTCTGCTGCTCCAAAATGCATACCAGCTCTAAAGCTAGCTGCCCGTCCGCTACCTGTAATGCATTCCAATCCACCTTCATTGCCTAGCATTGAGATTGGGTTGGGAGAAGATGTACTGAAGACTTCTATGATCTGTTTGGAGTTCAAACTTGTGACCCAATAGAAAGTGTCTCCATTTCACCAAGGCATGTACGACTACTGCTAGTTTGAGGTCATGGGTGGGGTAGTTGAGCTCATGATCCTTGAGTTTCCTTGTCTCATAAGCCATGACTTTTCCTTCTTGCATAAGAACTACCTCGATCCCTTCTAGAGAAGCATCTGTGCATACTACAAAATTTTTGGATGGTTCAGGAACTACCAAGATTGGGGCACTGGTTAATCTATCTTTCAAGGTTTGGAAAGCGGCCTCACATTTTTCTGACCAAACAAACTTCTTACCCTTCCTTTGAAGTGAAGTAATGGGGTGAGCAACCTGAGAAAAATCTTTGACAAACCTTCTGTAATACCCGGCTAATCCCATAAAACTGTGAACCTCGGGAACATTAGTTGGAGTTGGCCACTCCACTATAGCTTGAATCTTATCTGGGTCAACAGCAATGCCATTTCCTGATATGACATGCCCAAGATACTTAACCTCAGTCTGAAAGAATTCACACTTTTCAGCATTAGCATACAGTTGGTTCTCCCTAAGGCACTGCAATACTTGCCGAAGATGAACCTCGTGTTCTTCAAGAGTTTTGGAGTAAACCAAGATATCATCTAAGAATACTATCACAAATTTGTCCAAGTAGGTTCTAAACAACTCCATTCATCAGGCTCATGAATATGGAAGGAGCATTTGTTAACCCAAAAGGTACCACAGTGAACTCATAATGGCCATACCTGGTGCGAAAAGTTGTTTGATGAATATCGGCTTCTTGAATCCTGAGTTGATGATAGCCTGACTTGAGATCTATTTTAGAGAATATTTTTGCCCCCTTCATTTGATCAAATAGGTCATCAATGCGAGGTAGGGGATACTGATTTTTGATGGTAACCTTGTTCAGTTGACGATAGTCAATACATAATCAGAGGGATCCATCTTTCTTCTTTACAAATATCACTGGCGCTCCCCAAGGCGATACACTAGGTCTTATAAACCCTTTTTCTAAAAGTTCTTCTAGCTGAACTCTGAGTTCCTCAAGTTCTTGTGTGGTCATACGGTACGGAGCTTTGGAAATGGGTTCTACTCCCGGCACCAAATCAATTTAGAAATCTATGTCTCTCTTAGGTGGCATCCCTAGAATTTGTTTTGGAAAAACATCCAAGTATTCCTGTAAAAGGGGGTGATCTAATGATATCTCCCTACTCTCTTCTTGATATAAATCCTCCATTGTGACTGCAAAAAGTTGGCATCCTTTGCGCATGCACCTCTTAAGCTGCATTGCGGAAATCATGCGGAGAGAGATGGATGATTGAACCCCAATAATCTTCTTAGGTTTCCCCGAGTCATCAGTGCATTGAACACTTTTGTTTCGACAATCTAAAGTGGCTTTGTGAGCATCCAACCAATCCATGCCCAACACTACTCCACATGATCCTAAAGGAATCACTCTAAGATCCACTAAGGTAGAGAAAGGTCCAAGTTCCAAACTACAACTTTGAACGCAGGAGTCAGAGACTACTCTTGCCTCAGAGGCTAGTTCAACCTGCCACCTATCTTCCTGCCTTACTGCCTTCAGCCCACATTGCTCTACTAAAAAGGATGAAATAAAAGAATCTGTTGCTCCTGAATCAAACAAAACGGTGGTAGAGATACCCTTTAACAAACCTGGAGTTTCAATGATTGTCCCTTGACGATTGGCTTGCCCATGGTTTATAGTAGAAAACACTTGATGAGATCTGCCTAAGTTACCTACTGTAGGTTCAGAAGTGGCCTGTCTAAAACTAACTGCTGGAGAAGATTTCTGAGGGCAATTAACTGCAATGTGCCCATGCTGTCCACAAGAGTAACATCCAGTGTTTTTGACAAAATTTCTTCCTGCAGAAGGTGCACTAGATTGCTGGTAGCTACCTCGACTAGAGTTCTGGGGCATACTCTGAGCTGGCTGACGGTTTGGGAATTGTTTTGCACATTGCGAGTTGTGAGGATTATTAAATTGAGAACCCCCACTTTTATTTTTGTTTCCATTTTGATTGTTGCTATTGTTGTTGCTGACGAATTTCCTTTTCTGTTGGTTCTGATTCCCCTTAGGCGGATAGTTCTTAGGTGTGCCTTGAAATTGATTCCCTGGCACAACCTGGAAAGTATTGCCACCTTGGCCACTGGTTCGGCTTCCTAACCCCAAGGCTATATTTTGTTCTTCAAGATGAGCCTTAATGACTGCATCATTTATAGTCTGAGGTTCAAACATTCTTACACTACAGGCCAAGCGACTGTTGAGCCCTCTAAGAAAGTGTTGAGTTAACATAGGTTCATCATCCTTAAACCCTGAATATGGCTTGAGTTCCAAGAACTTCCTCTCATAGTCATCCACTGACATATTAAGCTGTCTTAGAGTATGAAATTCTTCGGCTCTTTCCCGCCTCCAATGGTCAGACAAAAATTTAGCTCGAAAAAGTTCTAGGAATAGTTCCCAAGAGAGGGTGGTGATGTCTAAGTGAAGTTTCTCTCTTTCTGTTTCCCACCATGTGGATGCAAAGTCTCTAAGATGAATAACTGCAAACTGGGCTTTGGTATTACTGTGGTATGGGTGCATGGAGAAAAGCCTTTCTAATTCTAGCAACCAAGTTTGTGCGGAAGTTCCACCTTGTGTTCCCTTAAATGGGTTTGTCTTGGTTCTAAGGAGATCCCGCATATGAGAAGCCTGTAGGGCATCCTCTTCCAATGTCTGGTCTCTCCTCCTAGGACTTCTTTATCTTTCCTCATTGTGAGTGCTACTCTCCCCATGTTGGCCTCTATCCTGCCCTGCCTCTAACCTCTGAAGGATTTTTTGTAGTAATTCTGCTACTTGGGCTCCCTGAAAACCTCCTGATTGATTGTTAGATTGTTCCCCTTGTTCCTCGTATTGTTCTTCTTCATGAGAACTTTCATGTTGAGATCTAGGAGGGGCATTTTGGGCACCTCCTCTTCGACCACGGGTTACGGGTGGCATCCTGCCATGAGTTAAGAAGAATGATGAGTTTTAGGGTTTTGATTTTTGTTTTGAGTTTTCCTAAGATGTAGTGCAAGTTTAAGGTACATGGACCCAATTCTTTAGGCCCCAGTGTAGCAACTTAGGGCTTTGATACCAAAGATGTCATGCCCCGCAAGGGAACCGGGAAGAGAACAAAGATTCTCTTTGTAAAGAAAACCTAAGCAAAAATTTATTTATTTTTTTAAATTTTCAAAACAATAATATGAACAAAACCTAAACTTAGTTTCCTCCAAGGTTCCCTTTTATTTAATGCATGATTCATTTAAGGCCATTAAGTAAACTAAGAACAAGATAAAGTTCTCAAAACAAATTACATCATATCTTTAAGAAATACAAAATATTTTCATTTCAACTTTCCATTTAAACATCTATATTCCTAAGTATCCATTATGAACAATATAACTTTTTAAAATCAAATAAAACTCATCTAAATACATTGCACATATACTACATAACTTGGAATGTTACAAAATCCTTTTTCTTTTCCAACATACATCTTAAACATAAAGTTCACATTTCCCTTTTCCCTTTTTCCTAAGTCTACCCATACATCATTTTGAATCACATCAATGATTACATTACATTCATCTCCTCATGGGAGGTAACAATAATTTTACAAAATGAAATATAATTACAAAGCCTTCATTCTTCAAAACTGGTACATAAGCAAGCCCGAATCTCCAAACACTGCATCCGCCAAAAGATACCTCGATAAAAGATTTACCACCCAACCATGTGGATACCTAAAAGGCCCACTCCCCCGTGCTAGGAGATAAGCACCATGCCCACAAAGAAGTAACTTACTAGGTTTTTACAAAGGGTTGAATAACAATTCCACAAATGAGGTTCACTTCACAAGGGTTCTAAGGTTTGGGTAGAAAATCCTAAGCAACAACCTAAGTGAGTGTCATCGCATAGCCCTCACCCCTTGGGTTGTCCTGGTACTAGCCACACTGGGCCCCGGCCCCCAAGTAGGCACATGCGGAATCGAATGCCTTTCGTACAGACAAGCGCCATTTGATCATACCTACGCATAGGTACCTTCTCCCACTCCCATCCATAGCCTTTACTAGCACTAATGGCATGGGCGAGGCACATTTAATCTTTTTAATGTTTTAACCCATTCCCATAAGTTTAATTAAGTTTTCACTTGTTAAATAACTCTTCAGTCGGTTATCCTGGTCTAGCCACTTTAGGGCCCCGGCCCCGCACTGAGAGCCACTCACTTAGGGGTTCTTAGGTTTCCTACCCTTAACCCACATGTCACAATCACATCATAAACATAGTAAAACATATCATAAACACATTTGTAAGACTGCATCAAAGAGTAGAAACTAATAAGATAGTTTATGAACGTTTAGGGAAATTAGGAACATTTAAGGATATTTAGAATGTCCTGATCCTTTAGACAATCCTAACCGTAAACTACTTCCTAAACACATCCTAACCCTATTAAGGCATCTAAATGCACTGGACATAACCTCTGCCAAACACATTTAAGGTTTTCACAAATTTCCATATGCCAAAATAACGCTTCTTAGATTTCAGTCTAGGCCTGACATTTGACTAATCTTGAAATTTGGCTAAGTCTGGTTTTATGAAAATCTAAAATCTAAAAATCACAAATTTATAAACTAAACTATACTATGAAATTCCTACTAAATAATAACTAAATTTAATAGAAATTTCAATATTCCAAATTTAATATTCACTAAAAACAAACTACCACAAAATAATAAAAGAAAACAAAATAGATTTAAAGTCATTTTTAAATAGGCTATTTAGTATTTCATTATTTTATTTTCCTCCTACAATCTCTCTTTATTTTTCTCCTATATTTCCTCCTTATTATTTTCCTATAATTTTTCCTATATTTCCTCCTTATTATTCTCCTATAATTTCTCCTATATTTTACTAAAAGTTTAAATGATTTTACTAAATGTTATTGACATTTTATTAAAAATAAAAATAAAACATAACTCAAATGTTTTATTGAAACATATATATTTCAGAGACCAAAATAATATTTATATTGTATAAACGTCACCAAATGAATTCATATTAAAATGTTAAAATGTTTGTATTGATAGAATATTAAATGACGGAATAATATAATAATATAGCATTTGTTTTATATTTACATATATATTTCAGAAACGAAAATAATATTTATATTGTATAAACGTCACCAAATGAATTCATATTAAAATGTTAAAATGTTTGTATTGATAGAATATTAAATGACGGACTAATATAATAATATAGCATTTGTATTACACTAATACAACATTTGTATAATGTACAGATGATTGACAAAATAATATCATACTACACACACTATTACCAATAATGCAATGATGTTTCACATATTATAATAATACATTTAATACTTCAACATTCTGTAATAATACGTTATTGCAGAATACATTAATCCATCAACCGTCTGCAATAATATACTATTACAGAACACATTAATATATTCACCCTACACCATACAATAATAATACGACATTACACCTATGTTTTGCAATAATAACACACATACAGAAACTTTCAACCAATCTAAAAATCACATTCATACTATTAAATTAAACCTATTTCTCAGGATGGAATCCAACCTGGAGTCCTGCGGAATCCAGTTGATGAAGATGAATCCTTCCTCTCTGTCTCTTTCCAGCAAGCCTCAAACTCTTCCTGGATGAACTCTCCAGCCTTTATTTTCCAAAATCCAAATGCCAAACTTTTCTGAATCTCCCCAAATTTTTCTCTGGCAATCATAATATATATATCTCTCTCTCTCTCTATATATATATATATTTTCCTCCCCTCCCTTACACAAGAAATCTTCTGGTAAATAAAATGGAGGTGGTGGTTGCACGGGTAAACCAATTGTGCAACCATCCCAACCTCTCACCCGTTAATAATATAGTTAATAATATGGTTAATAATATGGTTTGTAAAACCATTCCCGTAAGGGGTAATCATATTTTATTTAATAAGGTTTTAATTTTATTTTTTTTGTCTCCTAAATTTAAGGATGACAAAATAGAGAATATATTCTTAAATATTAATTTCCTAACTTACTTAGCCATGGTAATAGAATTTACCAATCCTATTTACCACTAATAAGAATAACATAAGAATAATTTCCTTCACACAAATAATTAATTTATTATATAATAATATATATTAATATATGTATTCATAGGCATATGTGTGCACCCATATGCTTATGGTACATATACCATAAATCATACACATTATTATTAATATTAAATATTAAAATAACATTATTATAAAATATATTATTTATTATTAATGATATTAAATCTCACGATTTAAATCACATACCAACTCGTTCACACTAGTATGCATATACGTAACTTTTAATAATGATAAATTACTAAGTCATACCTATCAAAAATCTACTTACAACTTTGAACATGCCATGAAGATAAGACCTAGCTACCAGATCCACAAATCAACCAACTACAAGATCGCATAATGCCTCCACACAAGGGACTAACTCAACACCTCCCACCTAAGGGTAAAAGGATCAAAGGTGAGGTTTCTTCCTATGGAACCTGGTGATATCTCCGTAACAACAACAACGATCGAGGATTTTGAGAGATCGCTCAGACCTGTGAAGCTAGGTGGAGACGATACCCGGTACCTGCAATCCTGCATCACCAAGAAGAGATACATACATATACATATGGATATACAAATCAAATATATGCAAGTAGATGACTAGGATCAATACATTGTGTGGACCTCAACTGAGTGAGTAACTACGACTTCATCCTGAGTCATAAAAACACATCAGTCACATATCCATGCAACATAGAAAATCATGATAATGGTTAGTATTTAAATCATTGGGTTAGATCCATAAGACATATAAAAATAGATGATTTTCAAATCTCATAAACATATAAATGATATAACCATAAATGAGCATATTAATCATCTAATAAACATAACATCATCCATAAAGCATAAACATAAATGTATAGTCCTAACTATCACAATAGAATGTCCAAATCAGAAAGTCCAAGTATCAGCATAGGAGAGGTATTACACACATGATCGACAAATTATTGTAACACTAAGGGGAAAAGGGTCAAAGGAACATTTACATGTTGAAGTCTTCCCAACTAAACCATGTTAAGAAAATTCTTTTCCATCACCTCATTAATCATTATGAAAAGATATAGAGAGATGGGGTCCCTTTGTTTGATCCCCTTCTCAACTCAAAACAAACCCCTAGCAATACCATTAACAAGGATAAAAAATTAGATAGTTCTCAAATAGTCTTTGATCAAGTTGATTAACTTTCATTGAACCGCATTCCAGATAAAACATTTTTAAACAAATTACATTTGACTCTATCATATAACCTAGAAATATCCAGTTTCTTAACCATACCTGGTAATTGACAGTTCTCCACAAAGTGAACAATTGAATGTATCAATACTACAACATCTAAAATTTTCTTTTGGGGACAAATCCCTTCTAGCAACCACTAATTACCCATCCAAAAAGTTCTTTTTTTTTAAGAAATACTTTTGAGAAGATTTTATAAAGATTGTTACAAAGGATAATAGATCTAGAATTAGTCAATTTTCTTAGCACTTGGACCTTAGACACCAAAAAAATAAACATTTTATTAACTTTCTTTAGCATTTTACCTATCCTTAAGAAATCCTTTGTGGCCATCATTACATCATAACTCAACACATCCCAAAACTCTTAGAATAAGGTTGAGGGAAGTCATTTGGTCTTGACGCCTTATAGGTAGTCATTGAGAAAATTAAAACCTTAACTTATTCCACAAATATCAAAGCAATTTAGTCTATTCATTATCATCAAGTCTTATGGTTCTGAGGAGGCCATCTAACAAATGGTCTTCGAAGTTGTAAAAATAGGAAAACTAGCATCACTATAAGTCTATCTAAAATAATCAATAGAAATTTCACCCATCTTAGAGTCCTACTTCATTTCTTGATTTTGATCATTCAATAAGAATTGTATTGAACTCCTCTTTCTATACCTATTATAAGATCTATGGAAAAATGATGAGTTTCTATCACCCTCCTTCAATCATTTCACTCGTAATCATTTCTTCTAATAGATCTCCCCCGTTCTTAAAGTTTCATTATATTTCTTCCTCCATTTTTATTCGTTGTAATGAAGTGATTGAGATTGGCCCCCCTTATCTAATAAGTATTGTAAAACTTATAGCTTAGAAGAAATTTCATTTTTCTTCTAAAATATATCACAAAAAGTTAATTTGTTCCATCGTTTAACATTCCTCTTGATAATATCTAATTTTTGTGTGCCTCTAAACATAGTATTATCTTGAATAGGGGTATTCTAGTAGTTTTGAAGTTAAGGTGGGAATCCTGCATAATTTCATATATGAAAGGGAAGGGTCTAGAAGGATGCTTGCCAATCCAATTCAAAAGGAGAGGACTATGATTTGAGATAATTCTTGGAAGAGCTTTAAAGTTGGCATTATATCTTATATCTCATTTTGAATAAAAAATGAGCCTATCAAGTTTGACTTGGATTAGGTTTTTCCCCTTCCTATTGTTGGACCAAGAAAATGATTGATCCTATAGGTCAATTTGAAACCACCTAGTTGTATTGATAAATTTAGATAAATCTACAATACTAGATCAAAATAATTCAATTCGCTCCAAATTTTCTCAAAAGAAAAGAGCAGAGAGTTAAAGTCCCTTTCCACCACCATAAGGAATTAGAGTCATCAATATTAAAGGAACACGTGTTATTCAAGATTGTTAGGAATAATAGTCCACCAATACAACTGAGAGGGGGGTGAATAAGTTGTATGAGAGATTATTAAACTTTAAACTTTGAATAACAACAATACCAAATCAAATTAACACAATGAATGCCAACATGATAACACAATATTTATTGTCGAGGAAACCCTGTTAAAGGTAGAACCTCGGTGGGAATTAAGACCCACTAATGATGTACTGAGAGTATAGTATCCATGGTAAAAGATCTATCCCTATTAGGAGATGATTAAAATATTATAGTACATAGTCCTTGTTAGAGGAAAGAACCTATTAGGAGTCAAAGAAAATAGTAGGCTCACTACCTAGGCTCACTATCCAAAGAAGTTTATGACCACCTTCAGAACTCATTGTTCACAACACAAGTGTATATAAGGGAAATAAATAATCCTTGTGAACTATCAGATAGAAACTATCTTTTCTTTATCAGTTACGATGAAGTATATGTCAATCTCTACTCTAAATCTAGTAGATATAATCTCACAGCTTCCATAATCCTCTTTCACATTCCATGTATACATCCTATCTTTTCAAAAGAAAAGATCTTACATATATACCCTATTACAAATAAATGATCAGGTCAGCCAGTTAGGGTTTCCTATTATACAAATAATCATATAGCCCCTTTTTAAGATAAACGCAATATCTAAAACAACTATACAACAATTACAATTCAATAATTACGATCCAATATCCATAATTCATGCTCACAATCTATAATACACACTACAATTACAAAGTCAGCACTAGACAGGTCTCCTCCAGAACATACACCAAAGCTAACATCATCATGCATCCCATGACTTGCTAAGATCAATGAACATTCCTCAGTGTGTTATCTGACATTCATTAAGCTTACATACACTAGATCTACATCTCTTGAAAGGTATACTCAAAACTCAGAGACTTACCCTGTCAACTTCCACTGTTACTGTCCAGCGAAAAATCTTCACCAAATCCACTATAACTCAACCAATATGCAATATTACATCATGTGATCTTAGATATAAGATCACAAGATCTTCATGTACACAAATATGTGTTTGCACATCTTGAATCATTTGTACAACATCCGTACACTATAGTAACCAGTATATTTTCTTCACAGAAACATATGTTGACATTAGTGACAAAACATGAATGACAACAGCATTGATAATGTAGTGATTAAACATATTAAGTGCATTAGCAATGTCCAACAATCTCCCCCTTTGGCATTGATGGCAACATCAGGGAAAATCCTTCAACCCAAGAATACTCTAATGAACTCTTCCCCATAGTATCTCTCCCCATATAGTAAGGATTTTATCATAGTATCTTTCCCCATTTGAAAAAAATGGAAAAGGGTGTCATAATTCATCAAATGCCCCCCACTCAATCTTCATCAACTAGGTGCTAAATCACCAAAATATATTTATAATCTTCCAATGATCACTCCCCCTAATGAGTAGATCCATACATCAAGACTAGAAAGTGATAAAGCTTTGAATTCCTCTAGACTAATGCATTCCTACATCATTTAGTTGTCACAAGGAGGGGATTTCACCCCAAGCATACATTTGAGATACTCAAAGGCATCTTTCGGTAATGGCTTTGTAAACATGTCTACTATCTATTCTTTTGTGCTAATGTATTCCAACCTTATTTCTTTTTCTACAACCTTGTCTCTCAAAAATTGATACTTAATAGAAATATTCTTAGTTTTAGAATGCATCACAAGATTCTTTGACATATTCTTTGACTTAACCATGAAATGAACTTTTCCCAAGAAAAAATGCACCTCCACTAGTACTCTTCCTGTCATCAATATTCCCTGCCCAATCGGCATTAGTATAAGCATGTAATTCAAAGTCATCATTTTTTATCATACCATAAGACATATTCCATTGTTCCTTTTAGATATCTAAATATTCTTTTTATACCAGCCATGCGTGTCTCTTTAGGATCTTCCTGATATCTAGCCACAATTCCAACAACATTAGCAATATCCGGTCTAGAGTGAGTAAGATATTGTAATCCTCCAATCATTGATCTATACTTGGTCTGAAACACACTCTTGGTTTCATTATTATTTTTCAATTTATGGCCAGTCACCATGGGTGTACCAACAAGTTTACAATCTTCCATTCCAATCTTTTTTAACATCTATTTAAGATGCTTACTTTGAGAAATAAAAATGCAATTCTTTCTCTAATTTATTTGCAATCCAACAAAGAATTTCATTTCACCTATCATGGACATCTCAAATTAATTCTCCATTTCTTTAGAAAACTTGTTACACATCTCATCATTTCCTCCAAACATAATATCATCAACAAAAACTTCTATTATCAAAACTCCATCTTGACTAGTTCTCAAATACAAGTTACTATTAGCACTAGCTTTTTTTAATCCAAGGAAAAGTAAGTACTTATCTAACCTTGCATATCGAGCCCTTAGTGCTTGCTTTAGTCCATACAGTTCCTTCTTCAATTTTCATACCATGTCTTCATCTTCTAAGAGAGGAAATCCATCAGGTTGTTCTATATATACCTCTTCTTCAAGATCCCTATTCTAAAATGTAGATTTTACATCCATTTGATATACCTTGAAGTCCTTATGTGTAGCATAAGCTATAAATAATATCACAACTTCTATCCAAGCAATAGGAGCAAACATCTCTTCGAAATCTATGCCTTCTTGTTGTGAATAACCTTTGCATACCAATCTTTCTCTATTTCTTACAACAATTCCTTCTTCATTCATTTTATTTGTGAAAACCCACTTAGTACCTATCACATTTTTGTCTTTAGGTCTAGGAACCAATTTCCAATTTTTTATTTTTCTTTATCTAATCTAATTCTTCCTGAATAGCTTTGATCCAATATTCATCTCTACAAGATTCATCAATAGTCTTCGGGTCAACTTGAGAAATGAAACAAATTTCTTCCCTTGTCTTTGATCTAGTCATTATTCCTTGACTTGCATTACCAATAATTTGATTTTAGGATGATCTTTCTTAACATACCTTAGAGTCTTAGGAATCTCAGTAGCCTCATTTGTGTCATCATCACAAATCACATTTTCACATTTAGTTTCAATATGTTCTTCCTCTTGTGTAGTAGCAGCCTCCATCTCTGTATTCTGATTACAATCATACATTCTCTCTTGTATCTGAAAATTTCATCTATCTTCACATTGTTCTTTTCAATCATCTTTCTTAATCTCAGGTTAAAGCATTTATAAGCCATTCTTTTAGTAGAATAACCAAGAAACATTCCTTCATCACTTCTAGCATCAAATTTCCCTATTTCATTATCTCTTTTGATATAGCATTTACTACCAAATATTTTGAAATATTTTATATTAGGAGTATGATTAAACCACAATTCACAAGGAGTCTTAGTTGTACCTTCTCTAATTTGAGTTCAGTTCAATATATATACTATTGTCCCAACAACTTCTCTCCAATGTACATGAGATACATTTCCTTCTCGAGCAATATTATCCTAGGAGCATCCAATATTGTTCTGTTTCTTCACTCTCCTATCCCATTTTGTTGTGGAGTCCTAGGAGTAGATGTCTTCTTTTGTATTCCATGTTCTTCGTAATATGAATTGAATAGATCTAAAGTAAACTCTCCACCTCTATTTGACCTTAAACATTTTATCTTTAAGCCTGAGTCATTCTCTACTTTTGCTTTGAATAACTTGAATTTGTCAAATGCTTCTTATTTCTCTTTTAAGTAAGGGAGATCTAGATCATTCTAGAAAAGTCATCAACAAAAAGTATGAAGTACCTTTCACCATAGTATGATCTTGTCCTTGTAGGTCCACATAGGTTTGTATGTACCAGATCAAACTTTCCTTTTGTTGTATATAACTTACTTTTATAACTTCTTCTAGTCTTCTTTCCCATAACACATTCTCTGCACATAGTGTTGGATGGTTTTACAATTTTTTGTAGGTCTCTCACTACATTACTCAAGCTTTCCTTCACAATATTATCAAAATTGACATGAAAAAACCTTTTGTACCATAACCAATTTTTATTTATCTTCGCAATAAAACAAGAAGCTCCAGCTGTATTTAACTCAATACATTACCTCTAGATTTAGTACTAGTTGCAATCAAGCTTCCTATCTTACTTTTGATAAAAAATTTCCCATCAATGAACTTGAATTGATATCCTTTGTCCACCAGCTGTCCAACACTCAACAAGTTATGCTTAAGTCCATCAACAAGTACTACATTGTTAGTAAATTACTCCTTCCATCCAAAGAAATAGATCCTACTCCTATGATAGGTTTAGGAACATTGTCTCTGAATCTTACAATACCACCAACATACTTCATTAGTTTAACAAACTTGTTTTTGTCTTTTGTCATATGATGTGAGCAACCACTGTCTATAAGCCATTCAGATTTCTTGTCAACATGTGATACTAAAGATTTTTCCTCATGTACTGATTTTTTTTATCTTGAATAGAAATGAATCCAAACTCCTCATAATCACAATCATCTTCATCATCAGAAATATCTTCACTAGCATAATAACATTCCTTTTCTTTTTAATACTTGGGCTTGAAAAACTTAGGTTTGTACTTAGGAACTCTTGTAGGACATTTAGATGCAAAGTGACCCATCTTATTGCATGAAAAAAATTTCAAAGGCAACTTTCCTTCAAATTTACCCTTACTGAGCTCTTTTATCTTCTCTCAATCAAGGCAACAAGTTCATCTAGCTTTCTTTAGATTCTACATGTATCTACTCCGATTCATCAACATACTTAGCAAGATCTTCCTTTATATTACCATTGCTAGAGCTTGCAATTCTAAATATTGTCTTCTTGGGTGTAGATGCCTTAAATGTTGTTTCAACTTTGGGTAAAGAATCTCCCATCTCTGCAATTTCAAAGGTAGGTATTTTTGCAATCAACATTTCTCTGCTAAAGTTTGGAGTCAAAGGTATGATTTCTTCTATAGCTCAAACCTTTGTCTTGTAAATAGGTGTCAATGATCTAAGGATCTTTGTAATGACATATTCCTCTTCATAAGTGCCTCCTGAATTTTTGATTCAGATAATCACAACCTCTATGACTCTTTGTACATAATCCCTAATATTTTCATCATCTTTCATTTGTAGTTTTTCCATCCTTGTTTTACAGTTCTATAATTTCTCTTGATTAGTAAACTTGTCTCCTTCATACAATGCTTATAACCTTATCCAATTTTTGTGTGTTGAGTTGAGATCTTTCACCTATAAAATTCTCCTTCAGAGAGTGCATTGATTAATGCTTCCCTTGCGACCATGTTATAAGAAAATGTCTTATTTTCCTCATCGATAGCTTTGTCTAATTCATTCTCATTCTTCATGGTTACCTCATTCTTTGTAATCATCCAGTAGTCAATGCTCAAACATAGAAAATGAGTTTGCATAGATTGTTCTTCCAACTGTTAAATTTTTCAAGATCAAATTTTTTACTATCCTTCCTATAGAACGCCATCTCCAAGATCACCTCAAGCTATTAAGATTTTTGTCTAAGGACTAGTAGCTCTGATACAAATTGTTAGGAATAACATTCAACCAATAAAACTAACAGGGGGGGTGAATCAGTTGTATGAGAGATTATTAAACTTTAAACTTTGAATAGAAGAAATACCAAATCAAATGAACACAATGAATGCCAACACAATAGCACAATATTTGTTGTCGAGGAAATCTTGTTAAAGGTAAAACCCCGATGGGAATTAACACCCACTAATGATGTACTAAGAGTATAGTATCCATGTTAAAAGATCTAGCACTGTTAGGAGCTAATTAAAACATTAGAGTACATAGCCCTTGTTGGAGGACATACCCTATTAGGAGTCAAAGAAAATAGTAGGCTCTCTTCCCAAAGAAGGTTATGACCACCTTCAGAACTCATTGTTCATAATAGAAGTGTATATAAGAGAAATACACAATCCTTGTGATCTGTCGGATAGAAACTATCTTTGCTTGATTAGTTTTGATAAAGTATATTTCAATCTCTAATCTACATCCAATAGATATAAGCTCATAGCTTCCAAAATCCTCTTTCACATTCCATCCATACATCCTATCTTTTCAAAAGAAAAGATTTTACATATATATACCCTATTACAAATAAATGACTAGGTCGGCCAGTTAGGCTTTCCTATTATACAAATAATCATATACCCCTTGTTAAGATACACACAGTATCTAAAACAAGTATACAGTTTAATTATAATTCAATAATTATGATCCAATATTCATAATTCATGCTTGCAATCCATAATACACGCTACAATTCTAAATTTAGCCACATACAGATCTCCTCTAGAATATATGCCACAACTAACATCACCATGCATCCCATGACTTGCGAAGATCAATGAATAATCCTCAGTGCATTATCTAAAATCCCTTAAGCTCGCATACACTAGATCTACATCGCTTGAAAGATATACTCAAAACTCAGAGACTTACTCTGTCAACTTTCACTGTCACAGTCCAGTGACCAGTCTTCATTAAATCTACTATAACTCAACCAATATGCAATATTACATCATGTGATCTTATATATAAGATAACAACATCTTCCTATACACAAATTTGTGTTCGCATATTCTCAATCATCTATACAACATCCGTACACTGTAGTAACTAGTTTGTTTTCTTCATAGAAACATATGTTGACATCAGTGACAAAATATGAATGACAAAAACATTGATAATGTAGTGATTAAACATATTAAATGCATTAGCAATATCCAAAAATTCTAGACTTCTTTCCTACTAGATATCATATTGGGAGCATACACATTATCTAAATTTCACATCAAATTGTTCATGGAGAAGGAAGTAGCTACGAAATTTAAAGAAAAGGAATAAATTTCTCCCTTGAGCCTACTAGGGTTCCATAAAGCTACCACTCCTTTAGAAACCCCACTAGTATAACTAATGAGATACAATGAGCTAAACCAAATTTTTTCAACAATAATAAAGAAGGTTTGAATTGTCATTTTAACTTTGTGAAGAAGGACAATAGCTACTTTTATATTCTTAATGCATTGTTTTAGCACAAACTACTGATGAGGTTTATTGAGTTCCATCATATTCCATCAAATAAATCTCATTTCTTATGTTTTGGATTGGCATCCAAGGTCTGTTTCCTCCCACTAGCAATTTTCATAGCTATATCCTTGTGTCTTAAGACTCTCATTAAGTTTTGACCAACTTAGACTTTGAATCCACATTAACTTTTTTAGATCTAGTTTTCTTCTTCTATTGTGCAAAAAAGGGTAGCACTAATGGATAGGTCTAGTCATTCTAACATAGGAATACCCTAATTTTTCTATAATTGCTCCTCGGATTCTATGTCATCCCTAGAATTTGAGGTTCTTTCCCTTGTCATACTCAAAATAACTAATTGAGTGATATCCTCAATTGTACCATCTTCCTCCGAAGTAGTAACCTCCTGAATCCCTAGAGAATGAGGACCATTTTACTTTGAGGTTCTTAGGGATTCATCTAATTTCCTCAACTAGGTGCCCGAGGATAATCCATCTTCATTTTATTCACCTTTGAGTAGAGTGAATTTTACCATCCTCCAACATCCAAGTACCCTTAACTTGTTGTACTTATGTCACTGACCCTACATTTTTAGTACAATCAACAACCTTAAGTAAAGTGCTAACAAAGGATTTCATTAACTTCAACAATTTTTTTTGTAAAAGTACAATCCCCACCCTTATAGGACTCACCTTCATGGCTTTCAATGCAAGGAGTAGGGATATTCTCCTTAAAATTGGGCTCCTTAATCTGTTGTACCCTATAATCTACTATAACTTGAGTTGGTTTAGGATGCTTTTGACAGTAAACTACAATATTCTCATAAACAAAATTTGGAGTCCACTTTCTAAGTTTCAACTGTAAAGTAATGAAATTTGGGAGAGTACTATTAATCATTAAATTTAAACAAAATAGAGTAAAGACTAACCTAGACTTGTCTTGAGTGACCACATGAGAAGTAACATACTAGCCAAACATATTCCTAATCCATTTGAATATCTTCTCATCCTAGAACTCCTACGACAGTCTAGGGAGCCTAAACAAAATAGGAGTTATCCTCTCGAGATCCTTTGCATGGTAAAATCTCAACTTCCATCTACATTAATCTAAACTATGCTTTTCATAATCCCAAGAGCCTAGAATTACATTGACCATTTCCTCATTTTAAGTGAACCTAAATAGGAAGAGGTCACTTGACATTGCAGTGGTCACCACATTGACTTTCAAGTTCCATTAGGTAGCTACCCACCTCATTTCCATATCAATGGTTAACCTAAAAAAGAAGAATCTTCCCAATATGGTAAAGTTTATGGAGGAGACAATATGGTCCATTACCACATCCAAGAGTTTAATTTTAGTTCATTCATTCATCCTTATATACTATGGCATGAGGTTTTTAACTTATTGTCCATGTGCCCCAAAAATAAGGGCCTTGTTCTAGTTACTCATAGGGGTCCCCCTACAAATAATACCATCCCGACTTAGAGAAGACCTGGTAGTCCCAAGGGTCTCCCTGTTAATAATAATATTATTATTGAGAGATGGCTCAAGAATCCAAACATGGTGTCCTAACTTTTCCAAATCTTTCAAAGAAGTAAACGCCAAGAATTCAAGGTATGGATTCCCAAGGATGCGATAGAATCTTTGGGGTGAGGGTCCTCATGTGGAGGGGAAATATTCCCTCCACAATCATCGACCATGTGCATGATTTTGAAATTTGAAACTAGCGAGTGGGAAGTTGTAGAGAGGGTAAGGTGAATTTTGTTTTCAAGCTTCTATATATTATAAAATAATTTTCTACTTTCTCTTTTTAACTATTGTCAAATTTACCATTTTCCAATACATGTTCATTGGTGATATAAAAATATTTTGAAAAGGATACCATTGTATTGAAAGGAGGTGTATATTCTCCTTTCAACGCACCATTCCAAATGGTTTGTTATTGATTGTTCCCTTAATGATTTTAGATGAGGGGACATGTGATTTACTAATTGTCGAAAATAAATGAATTGAATGGCTATAAATAATGCAGTACCATATTTTACAAAATATGTACTTAATCAAGGTTCAAAGTGATATAAATGAGGCTTAATCAATTAGATTTGACTATAAATTAGGGTGTCAAATCCATTACTTTAGAGTTGAACCTATAATCAGAAAAAAATAGCCCTAGGTTGGAAAATGGTCAAATCTTGGTGGCGAATAACTATATATCTAGGTAGAAGTATGGATAAATGTATGGATACAACTGATGTGTTCATGTGCCTAAAAATGTTGGGATACCTTTTTATAGAAATGATTGAATGATAGACAAATAAGCCCATCTTCATCCAAGATTGCACCATTTGTTGATCTATGTACACATATCAAGGCATTTATTAATAATAGAGAGAAAACTATATAGGAACTAGTATGGGTATGTATTTTTCACCATCCTATTTTGTCCCCAATTTGTGGTCCATGTCAATGCCAAATGATCATGCATCCCACAATATGTAGGAATATGAGAAGTGAATATTTAGACATCAAAAGAAATAAAAGGGCTATATTATTAAGAGAGCAAGACAAACCAAGGATTTATACATATATACTCTTCAAATTTGTACTTAATACGCAATTTCATAGGGTCAAGAGGAGGACTAAGACTAATGGAATAGATTAGATTGAACTATGGTGAATTACACTAGAATGCAATAGATACGAATCTAAATAAATAGTAATTAATAATTGATTGTAAAAGACTACAATAAATATTAGAATTAGTACAATAGATTACATTGAACTTACACTAAATAGTCATAAAATATAATAGAAATGAATTAAAATATGTAGAAATGACTATTAATCAAATTCATTAAAAAATGAATATAACTCACCATATACTATTAGTCTCATCTCATACATTTAGCTCTCTTTTATATCATATCTCTTTGATCTCTGCATATATCTCTCTTTATCTCTATGTATATCTCTTTTATATACCCTATTATATCTGAGATAGTGTTACATATATCGGTGTATCCTTTTTCCTCATTATGACACTTAGAGAGATTGTTTTAGGTTAAGTATGTCTGGTATACTTGTTAATGAAGATTTTTACGTTGTCAGTTATAGGTTACAGTTTATAACTATTTTTCTCTTTTAAGTACTTACCCACAACAGTGACTACTGCATTCCAAATCTCTTAACAACACGGAATAATCAGTGAATCTATACGACATCTGACGAAATAAATGGGGAATTTTGAGACTTTTTATGACATGAACTTTACAATTTGGCAAGCGAATTCTGTAACGTATGGATTGATGTTGATGTGACGAGGTCTGAAAAGACGGAATAAGGCTTCAGATTCCATCCCGCTGATCGCCTGGATTCAAACGCAATGGAATTTTCTGTATACTTCTTATCTTTTCCTTTGCAAAACAACGAGTTCTGGTTGCAGAACAACGATTTTTCTGTAAACTTCTTGCTTATTTTCACTGATCGATGGTCTGGTTGAGGGAAAGTGTTTCAAGGTTGAACAATTTGCGCGGCCGGTTTATCACTTTTCTGCTTGCTTTCACTATTGTCTCTCTATTGATGGCGACCTGTCATAGTCAAGCAAAGCTTGGGGAAATTGCCCTGGTGCATACTAATCGACATTTTGTCGGATCCTGAAGTGTGGTGATATAAGGGAGATATTGTGTAAAAGTTTTATATAAATTTATTGTAATGTAATGTAATATAATATTATGGACATTCAAGGTTTGTAAATGATTGGACATACATTAGAGGAAATAAGGTTTGAAAACGATTTTCCGAAGATAAATGTAGCTTATTATGTAGAATATAGAGCAAGTTTTAAAGGATATGGATATATATAATACATCGAGAGTAATCTTTCTCTAGGTGCCTATTGCGTCTTATTCTTAGCACACACACACATAAGCTAGTGGCAATCGCAACGCAAGATAGTAGACATTTTACAATTTCTAATGTTTATGTATATGGCAGAAAAATCAAATCAAATCAAATTATTAGGGTAACAATTTGGTTTAATGTTGTAAAATTAAAAAAATAGTATATATATAGTTAAAATTTTAAATTATTAAAATAATTTGAAATCGGGTAAGAGTTAGGGTTAGTAGGACATTTTCTATTATGAGTTAGGGTTAGGGTTAGGTTTAGAGTTATGATTAGTATCATATTTAGTGTAACAATAAGGTTTAAGATTAGGGCAAGGGGTTAGGGTTAGGGTTAGTTATATGGTGAGGATTAATCGTGGGTTAATGATGTGATGCACAACGTTGAGTTTGGATTAGTATTAGGGTTAAAATATTGGTTAAGGTTAGTATGACAAATAGGGTGAATGGTCAAATCAGTAATATGATTTGGGGTACATATGTAGTGTTTCTTGAAGGCTTAGTGGTGAGTTATGGTTATGATTAGGGTTACGGTTTAACCTATTAAGGGTTAGTACACCCATTATAGTTAGCATTGGACATATGGTAAACATCAAGGTTATGATTATGAATAGGGTTAGTATAACCATTATAGTTCACATTCGACTTATGGTAAATGACAGGGTTATTGTTACGAGTAGGGTTAGTATAACCATTATAGTTAGCATTTGACCTATGGTAAATGATAGGGTTATGGTTACAAATAGGGTTATGGTTTAACCTAGTAAGGGTTACTATAACCATTATGGTTAGCTTTTGACCAATGGTAAACAATAGTGCTATGGTTATGATTAGGGTTAAATCTCACTGCAAGAGTAGTTTTGTTAGATAATTTACAAATATAGTTACGATTAGTATGAAGATTATTCTGTCATACTAAGGTCATGGTTTGTGTGAGAGTAAGATTATGGACATAGTCAGCGATGGGATCTGGGTATGTGCAGGATCATGGTATGCCAAACTAGGCCCTTAAGTGGCAATGAAAATTCAAAAAATTGGGCTTCGACAAGTTGACATAAAAATTTGAACAAGTTACAAATATTATATCAAAAAAATATGAAAGAAAAGAATCTGTAGAAAATTGAATTTATTTTTTAAGATACTAGGCCTTTTTAAAAAAAAAAAATATTCTATGTGTTAATATTTTCAAATTTCAATGTAGTAGTACGAAAATTTTAGGAAAAATATAAGAAGTAGGTGTATGTCTGACCACCTTAACCAAAATCAAATGATAAATATTTTTAACAAGATTATAGATATAAGTAGTAGACCCATGTTTGGATGGGAAACATTTTTTGTTGTAATTTTTTTCCAAGTAAATAATTAATTATGATTTTTCTTTTACAACTTTTCGAGAATACAAAAACTCTCATGTCTGACCACGTTAACTTAGTCTAAATTTTATCAAATTGAAAACTTTTTTTATTTTTCTTGTAGTAGGAAAAGCATAGAATGTGACACATATTTTGGATTTAAAAAATGTTATGTAGTTTGAAAATTCTAGCTATTTTTCAATAAGTCTATCAATCAGGACTAGAAAGATAACAAGTACGTGTATGTCTAACCACATTAAATAAAATCAAATGATAATATTTTTCTATAAGATTCTAGATAAAAGTAGTAGATTCATGTTCGGATGTGATGTATATTTTTTTGTATTTTTTTTCAAGTAAATAATTAATTACGATTGTTCTACTACAAATTTTTCTAAGTATAAAACTCTCATGTCTGACCACCTTAACTTAGTCTAAATTTAATAAAATTGAAAGAATTATTTATTATTATTGTATTAGGTGAAGCATAGAATGTGATGTATATTTCAGATTTTTAAAATGTTATTATGTTTGGAAGTTATAGTTATTTTTCAAAGAGTTTATCAATCAGGACTTCTTTTTGACATCGCCACTTTTTGGCATACCATGATCCTGCACATACCCATCTAGGTTTTAGAGATAGGATGAAAGTTGTTATCTCTATTTGATCATTAGATGTTGTCATTAGTATCAAATTAGATCAGTCGATTATCTAAGCTGATCAATCGATAAAAGTTGATACAATAAGCTAAATTATGCTAGTTGGTTAAATGAACAAGCCTTCATACCGAGCATTCGCAAGGCAGGACCAAGAGCTAAAAGGAAACATGTTTAACTGGGTACTAGATCATGTTTACCGAGCACCGAGCATCAGTAAACATTGAGCAGTATACACACCAAGCACCACTATATTCATAGAATAGAAAAGGTTGTGTTTATCAAGTTATTCAGGAAATGACATAGTATTTAGGAATTTAACATTTATCTATGCAAACGGTTACATAGATTCATAAAATGTTTTACCAAGATCAAAGGTTATTTATTATGGATGTAATCATTAATTGTTGTGATGATTCCTATGTAATAGTTAGAGCTAGGTTAATTTTGTACACCTGATGTAGTGCATGGCAGGAGAATCCCCGATGGAGATGTCCTAGCCCACAGAAAATAACCACACAATAGAATACAATAACAATACAGAGATATAGATCCACACAATGCCAATACTCATAATAGAATCATCATATTTTCATCCAACATGCCCAGCTGTAAGGCCTTCCGGGTTACGGCCAAATACAATGCAATTACAATAGAAACTCCACAAGATCTCACAAGATCCAAACCAAAACCCTAGCTAGCCCAGATCCACACACTGGTAGGAACCCCCAAGGAAGATCTAAACTTGTGCTCCCAAGCCCACCAAGCAATCTCCTTGTTTCCCAAGCCGTAGCTACTAGCTCTCCTCAAAACTCACTCCACATCCACCTCCTCTTCTCCCAAGTGGATCAATGAATAATTGCCTAAAGACTTCCCCCACAACCTCTACTTATACCAATCTAAGCCACATGTCAGCCCTGAAAATAAATTAAATACAAATACCGAAATTAAATTCCACAAGTCGGCCAACAACAATAATTAAATTTCCAAAATAGATGTCTTAGTAAAATCACGATATCTCCTAGCTCTAAATGAATTAGAACTCGTGCTTCGAACCGTAGGTAGAAATATAGGCCCTCTTCAATCCCTAAAATTTTCAGCCTCTAACTCTTTATGGAAAATTACTTATATAGCCTAAAATAGGCACCAAATTCCTAAGCAAGGCCGAGCTCCCCAAGGCCATGCTGAGCAACCAAGACCACGCCAAGTTCCATTAAATACATCAAATCCAATTACCAAAGACGCAAGTAGGTTTATCCAATTCTACAAAACCCCTCACATATCAAAATAAGTCCACACAACTCCATCAAATCTCCCAAACATGCAGGATAGCCAACTACCCTGGGATGCTCCTGCATCAGACTCCCTAGGTGCGAAAAGAAGTATGCCTCATACTTTGACACCAGATGAAATATCTGCAACCATCTTCATCTTCACCAAAGGCTTCCACTCCAATAGGGACAATAGAACCAACATGCAAATCACCCAAATCCGCATCCATCTGTCAACCACTAGAATCTCAACCATCCAATCAACATGCTCACTCCCAGGAACACACTGAACATAGTGCCTCACCAACATTCTCTGTAGCTGATCACTACCAACAACAACAATATCCTTGAACATTAAATTCATGTCACCAACATGTAAGCTCAAATCCATAATAGGAGCAACATGTAAATCCTCAACCATGTCAACCACCAACAGGTCCACATTAGGAACATACAGATCTATAGTATCATGTAGATCCTCAACCACATCAACAACTAGTGAATCCGCACCAGCAACATCCATATCAACAACATCCATATCACCAACATATGGATCAACACCCTTAGCAACCTGATTATCCATGACCAAGTGCTCCACAATTTCCATGTCAGACTCAACCAACTGATCATGAAAACCAACCTCAATCACAGCATCAACAAGGTTAGAAAGCTCCATAGAAACATCCACAAGTTTCTCCACAGGTTCCGCATCAACCTCCACACACTGATCAACAAAACCAACTTCCATTTCATCCTTGCTATGCCCTCTTCTCTCTCGAACAAGTCTTCTAACCGGCCACACAACTCGCTTCCTGATCGGTAGACTCCAGCTCCACGGTTTCAAGATCTCTCGAACTCTCTTATGAAATTTATCTAGAGATGGATCACTCTCAACCATCCTTTCCTTAACTTGATTAGTCAATCTAGCTTCCAACTGAGCAAAAGTCTTTGAAATATTCTTCTCCACTACATCATGGAGTTTTGCAATCATCTCAGGGTCCAATCTTCTTAGAGCCATCTTCTAAGATCTTCGCAAACCCTCTGCAGTAAATCACCAACTAGGTCCAAACTTCACTCTGATACCACTTGATGTAGTGCAAGGAAGGAGAATCCCCAATGGAGATGTCCTAGCCCCCAGAAAATAACCACACAATAGAATACAATAACAATACAGAGATATAGATCCACACAATGCCAATACTCATAATAGAATCATCATATTTTCATCCAACATGCCCAGCTGTAAGGCCTTCTGGGTTAAGGCCAAATACAATGCAATTACAATAGAAACTCCACAAGATCTCGCAAGATCAAAACCAAAACCCTAGCTAGCCCAGATCCACACACTGGTAGGAACCCCCAAGGAAGATCTAAACTTGTGCTCCCAAGCCCACCAAGCAATCTCCTTGTTTCCCAAGCCGCAGCTACTAGCTCTCCTCAAAACTCACTCCACATCCACCTCCTCTTCTCCCAAGTGGATCAATGAATAATTGCCTAAAGACTTCCCCCACAACCTCTACTTATACCAATCTAAGCCACAGGTCGGCCCTGAAAATAAATTAAATACAAATACCGAAATTAAATGCCACAAGTCGGCCAACAACAATAATTAAATTTCCAGAATAGATGTCTTAGTAAAATCATGATATCTCCTAGCTCCAGATGAATTAGAACTTGTGCTTCGAACAGTAGGTAGAAATATAGGCCCTCTTCAATCCCTAAAATTTTTAGCCTTTAACTCTTTATGGAAAATTACTTATACAGCCTGAAATAGGCACCAAATTCCTAAGCAAGGCCGAGCTCCCCAAGGCCATGTTGAGCAACCAAGACCATGCCAAGTTCCATTAAATACATCAAATCCAATTACCGAAGACCCATGTAGGTTTATCCAATTCTACCAAACCCCTCACATATCAAAATAAGTCCACACAACTCCATCAAATCTCCCAAACATGCAGGATAGCCAACTACCCTAGGATGCTCCTGCATCAACACCCTAGATCTTAGGTTTTCTAAGATGTTGTAAACCTAATTAGGTCATGAAAATCATAGAATTGTGCTATATTTGTAATTGATGTCATTTTGAAAAGTAATTGATCATATACGAAGAAGGAGATCATGAAGAAATAGCTACCTTCAAGACATTAGAATTCAGACAAGGTTTGCATGACAGAGCAATTATCAAAAATAAAGATTCAATTCAGTTTTATTCAGAAGCAATCAAGGCTATCGAGCAGAATAGAGGAATGTTTATTACACACAGAGGTGATATTTATTCAGTATATCATAGATCTAATTGAAAAAAAGTATAGATGTCATTGACAGATACTTTTTGGTATTATCTAATCATTATACCAGAGTTGTCAAATCTCTTAACAAAGTAGACTTAACAGTCTGATTGTAAATATCTTAACCTAGTGCACACTCAAGTAGTGTTGTTTAAATCCTTTCACAAGGTAGATCTAATCGATCTGATTATTAATCCTAACAAGGTAAGATCACCTAAAGTGATCAAACTTGTAGCCTTAACCGACATGCTCTATTATCTACAATAGTGAAGAATTTGTTGGTGTCATCCCCACCACAGTTTTTACCTTCTAACAAGGGTTTCTGCATAACCAAAATACTTGTGTTATGTGTTATATTTCATGAGTGGTTTATTGTTTGATTTCATGCACTCTACATTTACAAAGTTGATTGAATGAATTTTGCAAACAATGGATTCAGTTGGATAGTTATTCACTAATATTGCATATTGGTTATTTAGTTAAAGTTTTTTAGGGTTTTGATTCACCCCTCCACTCTCAGTCCCTTATCTTTCCATCCCAACAATTGGTATTAGAGCTGGATCTCTTATTTGGAAGTTTAATCACTAAAGAGGAAACATCTAAATATGGAAAGATATAAGTTGGACAAGACTATTGAGAATAAAAAGATTCAGATGCAGATCTTCATTGAGAAATACAACCAAGCCAAGGATGAGTTGAAAAAGTTACTAGTTCAAAGAAAGGACATGGCTATTTGGCAATGTGAGATTGATTACCATGAAGAAGAAATTGATGATCTATTTGAGAATATTGGATCTAGTTCAAGTAGTATATCTGACATATCTGAAAGTGAAATTTATGATTTATCTAAGAAAAATATTTATTTGACTGAACAAGTGAAAGCCCTACAGATCGGTCAAGAAGCACAAATGGTAAGAATGATTAATGTGATGAATAATGCTAGATAAGATGAACAAGAGAGAAATTTGGTTGTTAAGGATAGAAGACAAATGACTAAAATGTTACAAGTTAAGGAATCTGAGATACTGAGACTTACCAAGCATCACTTTGAGATATCCAATCAGAGGGTTGTTGTAAGCCAGGAGAGAAATTGAGTAAATAATGATTTATCAAGGAAACTTGAAGACATTGGTGTACTCAGAGAAGAAAATGAAAAATTGAGAAATGAAATGAAAATACAATGACAACATAATGAGATGATGAAAAAGGCTGAAGATAGCTCTAGTAAAATTAATGATTTTCTGATTAGTCAAAGAGGACTTGGAAGCACTACTGGATTAGGCTATACCAAGCAAGGAGAATCATCTAATAAACCTGAACAGGTGAGTAACTACAAGAGTCAAAGACCTAAGACACTTTCATGCTATCACTATGGTAAACCAGGCCACACTTCAAATATTTGCAGGAGCAAAGCAGAAGGTAAAACTAAAACCACTCCTAAGTTCAATGGTCACTATTATAGTTGTAACGAGTATGGACATCAAGCATATGAATGTAGATCTAAGTTGAATAGGAATCCTAACAAACCCTACATGGATAAATACTATCTGTAAGATTTCACAAATGTGGAAATCCACAAAAAACCAAGATCACCTGCAAGCAAAATACCAGAAGCTGGAGCGAAAACCTGAGAGAGAGAGAGAGCAAGGGTTTTGAGAATCTCAGCGGAGTGAGAGCAAAATTGTATTTCCCAAAAGTATCAACAATAATTACAAAAAGCGGCTTATAAGGTGAGAAACCCTAAAGCCGAAGAAAGCTAGGTTTGTGCGTTTAATAATTAATAAACATATTAATTATTATGCACCTAAATGACAAGCTTAAGTGAAAAAAGAATAATAGTGACCTTTAATAATTAAATCAGATAGACTTAATTATAAAGGTAAATATACTATTACTCTAACACCCCCCCTTAAGCGAAGCTCAGGAGGAAACTAACCTAGCACAACTAAGAAAGCAGGAAAATGGGTCCCGGCAACAAGGCCTGATCAGGTACCCAACAACAAAGAAATCTCTGTGAACCAGGGAAATAGAGAAAACCCAGTGGGAAAAACCCTACCCCAAAAAGAGATACAACAACATGCTGAAAAGAAACATGAAGGAAGGAAGGACTCAACAAGACCCCCCAAGGACAACTTCCGTCACCCCAAGCATAGAACGCAACTGAAGATAGCGCGGAGATGCAAAGGGTTTGGTGAAGATGTCAGCAACCTGCGCGTCAGTGGGAATGTACTCCAAAGTGAGAACACCATCCTGAATCTGCTGACGGATGAAGTGCATATGAAGCTCAATGTGTTTAGTGCGCTGATGCTCCACCAGGTTGCGGGAAATGTGAATAGCACTGTGATTATCGCACCACAGAACAGTGGGACGATCAGGAGGAAAACCAAACTCAGTCATCAACTGCCGAAGCCATAAAATCTCCTGACTAGCATGAACTGCCGCTCTGTACTCAGCCTCTGTAGATGAAAGTGCTCGAGCGTTCTGCTTCTTGCACGACCATGTGATAGGACCAGAGCCAAGACAAAAAACAAAGCCAGAAGTAGACTTCCGATCATCAACATCACCAGCCCAATCTGAGTCAGTGTAGCCAACAATGTGAGGAGCCCCTGATGTGTAGTGAATGCCATACATAAGTGTGCCCTGAATGTATCTCAAAATACGCTTGGCAGCTTGCCAATGACTCTCATGAGGCTCATGTGAGAACTGAGAGACTAGACCAACTGCAAAGGAGAGATCACGACGAGTGTGTGTCAGGTATAATAAACTGCCAACCAACTGCCGATACAAAGTAGCATCCACTGAAGGCGTAGTGCAAGAGGTAGACAAAGTAACACCCGACTGAAAAGGTGTGGGAGCAGGCTTGCAATCAAGCATATCAAAGCGCTGAAGCATGTCAAGAGCATACTTCTGCTGGTAAACAAAGATCCCAGTAGGTGACTACACAATCTGTAGACCCAGAAAGAAGTGTAAAAAACCAAGGTCTGTCATCTCAAACTGCTCCATCAATGCGCACTGAACATCCTGAATCATAGAAGATGAGCTACCTGTGATGAGAAGATCATCAACATATAGCACAAGTATCAAAATCTCATCCTCAAGACACTGAATGTAGACTGTAGGATCGGAATGACAGCGTGTGAATCCTGTAGAAAGCAAAAAAGAGTCCATCTTCTCATACCAAGCCCGAGGGGCCTGTTTGAGACCATATAAAGAACGCCGAAGTCTGCAAACCAAGGAGGAATCCTGCACAAATCCTTGAGGCTGCTCCATGTAAATCTCCTCACTAAGATCACCGTGCAAGAAAGCACTCTTCACATCCATCTGAAAAATGGGCCATCCCTGAGAAGCTGCGAGGGATAAGACAAGGCGAATAGAGTTCATCTTGGCGACAGGGGCAAATGTCTCAGTGTAATCAATACCCTCAACCTGTGAAAAACCCTTCGCAACAAGACGTGCCTTGTACTTATCAATAGAACCATCAGCAGCAAACTTAGTACGATACAACCACTTGCATCGCACTAACTTTCTTCCCTTAGGAAGCGAACAAAGATCCCAAGTGTGATTCTTCATCAAAGAAGAATACTCCTCCTCCATAGCACTGTCCCACTCAGTATGTCCTGTCGCTGCCCCAAATGTCTGAGGATCACCACAAATAGCATGACTCAGAAGACTGGAACCTGCAATATGAGACCGGGTGCGACGAGAGGTGGAAGGGTCACCAGCCAGAGATCCTACAGCATCAACTATAACACGAGCCCATCTAGGCATCTGTGGAGGATCCTGTGGTGGAGGTAAATGGGGATCACCAAGATCATCATCCTCATCATCCTGAAACACAACTGGAAGAGAGGAGGGAGTAGTGGTGAGTGAAGTAGATTCTGGAAGCGGGGTATCTACTGCAGGAAGGCGCTCATCAAACTGGACATCCCGTCGAAACAGGACCTCTCTGGAATCAGGATCAAACAACCTATATGCCTTAACATCCTCGCAGTAGCCAACAAAAATGAGGTGTCAGCTCTTCCGCTCCATCGCTTTCCTCTGAGCGTCAGGCACAAATGCCCATGCTTCACTACCAAAAACTCAAAATGAAGATACATCAAGCTTGACATGAGACCAAGCCTCCTCAGGAGTCATATGTTGAACTGCCTTGTGAGGCATCCGATTCTGAATATAGTTTGCACAATTGACTGCCTCTGCCCAAAAGGACGAATCCATGGACCTGGACTGTATCATACAATTAGCCATCTCCCGAAGTGTTCTGTTCTTTCTCTCTGCCACACCATTTTGCTGAGGGGTGTAGGGCACTGAAAACTGATGCTGAAGACCATGTTCAGAGCAAAAATCTTGGAAAGCCTGGTTCACATACTCCCCCCCATTATCTGTGCGTATCCGGCGAATAGAAAGACCAGATTGCTTCTCCACAAATGTCTTAAAGACTCGAAATGAATCAAAGACATCAGACTTGTACTTCAAAAAGTACACCCATGTGCACCTGGAGAAGTCATCAATAAATGTGAGCACATATCTGGCACCAGAAAAAGAAGGAGTAGGAAAGGACATGAGGTCACTGTGAATCAACTCCAATGGTGCCAAAGCACGAGTAGCTCGTCCCTGAGGAAAAGGATCCCTATGTTGTTTGCCAAGAACACAACCCTGACAAACCCCATCAGTGCAAGTAATCTGTGGAAGCCCAAGAACAAGTGCCTGTGTGCTCATCTGCTGAAGATATCTGTAATTGACATGGCCCAAACGCTCATGCCAAAGTCTACTCACTGAATCTGCATGTGCTATAAGACAGGCACCTGTGCCAACAGAAGACTCAAATCCATCAAATCTGTATAGGCGGGATGCAGTGTCAACACTCCCAGTAGCCACAATCATCTCAGTATCATGTAAGTCCCGAATAACCACATCATGTGGTGAGAACTCAACTGTCTTACCAGAGCCAGAGTGGCAAATCTGATAGATAGACAGAAGGTTCGTCGAAATGTCGGGGACAAAAAGAACATCCTGAAGAGAACCCCCAGCTAATGCAACTGAACCAGAACCCAAAACCGAAAGATGAGATGAGTTCCCAACAGCAATCTGCGAAGTAGCGCAAGGAGCAATTGAGGTGACCAACTGCTGAGTGTGAGTCATGTGGTGAGAAGCACCGGAATCAAGAATCCAGGTGGGCCCAGAAGTCATAGCTCGTGCAGTAAGAGCATGACCTTTCCCTGCAGGGGAGGAGGTGGACTGGGGAGCTGAAATGTGATGCTCCTGCATGGCTTCCTCTAAAGCCTCCAAACGTTTCCAACACCTGGAAACGGGATGTCCATCCTTGCCACAAAAGCTACAGGTCTCAACTAATTTCTTCTTAGTCTTGGAGGTAGACTCAGTAGACTTCGAAGAAGATTTACCCTTAGAAGGGTTTGCTGGAGGTTTGGAATCATTTTTCTGTGCAGGTTTGGAGGAAGACTCATTGCCTGCGGAATCTTTCTTCGGTTTGCCTTTCGGTTTTGGTTTCCCCTGTGAAGACTGAGCAACCAACGCTTGGCTAGAAGAGCCAGAAGCATCCATCTGTTGGATCTTTGCCTGTTCCCGTGTCAACCGATCACAGAATGTCTCAAAAGAAGGCATGGTGTGCCTAGCACCCAAAGCATCCATGGTGGAGTAGAAAGTGGAAGAAAAGATCTGATATTGTCCTCGCAACTTTGAGAGTATTAAGAAGATACACTCATCATCTGTCTTTGTTTTCCCACATCCCTGCAAAACTGAACGCAGAGACTTGAACTTCATCAAGAAGTCCTCAATGGTGGGAAAGCTGGTAGGAGTCAAAGTAGTCAACTCTGCATCAAGCTGAAGTGCCCTGAACTCATTAACTGTGCCAAACAAATCTGAAAATTTGCCCCAAATGGCCCTAGGAGTGGTCAAACCTTCCAAGTGAAAGAGGAGACTATCGGAGATGTTCAGTGCAATCAAGCCCATGGCTTCATCCATCTTATTCCTGTGCTGAAGAATCTCAAAGGGACGTTGCAGGACAGATTGGTTCTCATCCAGACATGACCATAAGCCACGTGACATAAGAAGTCTGGTCATGTGTGCTTTCCAGGTATGATAATTATGCGGTGTCAGTCGGGCCACAGAGGGATCCGACATTGAGAGAAGAAGAAGACAGAAGTAGAAGGGTCTTTTCTGAAGTAAATTACAGAAAGGAAAAATACCCCCCCACAATTTATAAATCAAACCCCCGTACAGCAAATAACTGAAAGCACAAAAAAAATGAGGAGAAAACCTGGACTCCAGAAGCAGAGAAGGAGGAAAGGAGAAGCCTTGACTTTGACGCTAAAAAAGAGAGCTCAAATGGCTGAATCAGCAAACCAAACCAGCATCATTGCGTCCGTCTTGGAAAGACCTTTCCGGTGATATATCATATGTCAATTTTTGAGTCCGTATGAACCCTGTAGGAGCAAAAACGCCCAAGTACCCCCAAATGTAAGCTCTCTGAAAAAAACCAGGGACGGCAAAAAATTTGACGGCCGTATGACCGTCACTAGACCGTCGCTGACGTCAGCATGACGTCAGAACCGTACCGTCGGAAAAAATTTTTAAAAACCGCCGGAAAAATTTTTTCCGTCGCCGGAAAAAAGAGGTGACGTCAGCTTGTGACGTCACCTGCTGCAGTGGCCGGCGGAGGGGCGGCGGCGGCAGGGGGTGGCGGCACCGGAGGTGGCGGAGCGCGGGCGGCGGGTGAGCCGGGCGCGGGCGGCGCCCTGGCTGAGTGGAGGCGGTGGCCGAGTGCGGTGGCGCAGCGGGGGCGCGCTGGCGGCGCGTCCTTGTTTTATTAAAAAAAACCTTTTTTTTTTGTTTTTCGAGAATTTTTTTCTCGATTTTCGAGCCGTACGGCCCTGGTAGGGCAAATTTTTTTCCCTGTGGTCACGGGGGCCAAACTGAGTCGAGTTTTATATGATTTCGACTCTCCCGGACCTTCTGAACGCAATAGCGGAGTCCGTTTCTGCTCAATCTGCTCCAGAAGATCGTGCCTCCTTCAAAGTGACAGAAAACCCCAGAAACAAGCTGTGGCTGTCGTCTTCGAATCCAGGCTTTAAGAACTTCAACCTCGGCAGCGGCAGGGAGGCTCTGATACCATGTAAGATTTCACAAATGTGGAAATCCACAAAAAACCAAGATCACCTGCAAGCAAAATACCAGAAGCTGGAGCGAAAACCTGAGAGAGAGAGAGAGCAAGGGTTTTGAGAATCTCAGCGGAGTGAGAGCAAAATTGTATTTCCCAAAAGTATCAACAATAATTACAAAAAGCGGCTTATAAGGTGAGAAACCCTAAAGCCGGAGAAAGCTAGGTTTGTGCGTTTAATAATTAATAAACATATTAATTATTATGCACCTAAATGACAAGCTTAAGTGAAAAAAGAATAATAGTGACCTTTAATAATTAAATCAGATAGACTTAATTATAAAGGTAAATATACTATTACTCTAACATTATCATACTTGTAATATCCATGGACACACCTCACAAGATTGCAAAACAAAGATAAAGCAAGTCTGGACACGGAAAGGACAAAACAAGACCTATCAACTGAGAAGAACAGGTGATGCTTATACTTGGGATTATAACACATGGGTTAACTGTACAACATGTGGAAGATATAGACATATTGCAGCTAATTGGATGAGGAAGAGATGGACAAGCACTGGTATGGCATCTTACATTGTCACAAGGTTGGTCACCTAAGTAAAGATTCCAGAGACCGAGAACCAGAGACATGAATATTTTAAAATGGCAATACAATTGAAGATATCATGAGGATAAGAAACATTATGTGGAGAAAAGCATCAAATGACAATGCTGAGTCAAGTAACGCAGTCGGTGAAACCTCATCCATTGGATTGGGTGACATCAGAACATCCACCTAAGCTGAAAGGTATGTATGGAACTTATAATTCAAAATGATCATATTTATCATACAATTCCTTGTTAATATGATTTAGAACAACAAACAGGGGGCTAAAACAAACTTCAAAAACTTTTCCTTAAATCAGATCTAACAACCAAAACCAACTCGATCATCACTGATTCAATAAGAGAAACATATAACATTGCAGTCCACTACCCAGTTGTATCTAACTTGTAAAACACAGAAATGTCTAAACCAAAAAATTGACACAAGCATTGACACTAGGATTTATAGTGGAAAACCAATCTGGGAAAAACCACTTTGTAACATGCTACTATTATTTTCACTCTTCTGAAGTGATCTTGGTTAAAATCCAACCCTATCAAAGGTTACAATACACACTGTTAGGTGTGACCCGGTTAAAGGATTTCAATCACTCTATTAGATGTGAGCCTTGTATAGGACTTATATACATTCCATTAGAATGAAACCTTGTTCAAAGGATTTAAACATAAGACTGTTACGTCAACCTCTGTTAAAAGGATTTTGACTGTTACAATGGTTAGAAAGTAGCAGCAGTATTGATCTGAAAAACATACAACTCACTTTGCAAATATTAGAACCAATTCCGTACACAAATGCCGGTTTACTAACTTTCAAAGTTTTCCATCTCCACCTCTGATCTGCTTGGAACTTTTCTTCAAGCAATCACCAAACTTCTCCTTCAACCTTTTCTTCTTATACAGTCAATAACATCTACTAATCTTCCAGCATCCTCTGTTCACCCATGCACACACATACCTAATGTTTAGGTTCCCTTAATACTTCCTCAATTAGGTTAACTCATCTCTTGCCACTCAATCTCCTTTGTAGATCTTAGGGTTAGGTCAGATTCATTGAATCTACCCACTTTTTGTTCTTCGGCTCCTTTTCTAGAAACATCTCAAATCTCTTAAAGATTTACAATAAAATGTTTTTCAGTGTATTAAATGCTTTCAAAAAATTACTAAATAAAGTAAACACATTTTACATAATCCAAGAATTCAACAATGTCGGCTCAAAATTTGAATTCTCTTCAAATATAAAAATACTAATGCTCAGTCAATACTGTGATCAACTACTCGGTCTTCATGTAGAAAGCTTATTCATTACTAAAAATGTTTCCTCGTCTTAAACTATCTTACTCGACAATTAACTGATGTTTGGTCAACACTAAAATTTTGCTTGGCATACACTGACTCGGTCGACACTAACATCACTCGGCTTGAACATGATTTCCCTATTTTTTCTTAGTCAAGCCTACCAATTTAATCTTCAATCTTACTAAGATAAACAATACATTATCTCATCATTGTACAACATAGTCAAGTACACTTTGTAGTATTAAGATAACCCAACCTTTCCTTAAGTGCTATTGTTACCAACCTTGCATATCGCCTTAGCAACACTCAAATAGATATAGTACTTTCTTAAGTAGCAATAGTCTTATCAGTTAAGATTTGACATCAATGACAACACAACAATTGCTTCAATTGTAGTTTCTAACAATCTCCCTCTTTGGTATTGATGGCAACACCATATGATATCGCCTGAATAACACATAGATTACCAACCAATCCAAAACTAATCTGTCCATTAGAAAAAAATTTTTAATATCCTTAGCATCATTCTGATTTAGAATCTATAAGCCTCACTTTTGTGACCGTCAGAAATATCCATATCTCCCTCTATCCCGATCCTTCATTTCAGTTCACCATCTCCTTACTTTTCCTTTCAATGTCATGTGTTATTATATCATCTCAGTTCATCTCCCTCTTTGACAAAAATGCCAAAGCAACAACTAAAAAATACATCCATCAGATGTAGATATTATCTATGTAGCTCAGTGTTTCTCCCTCTTTCATCTTACTTATGACTGATTCCTTGTCTTTTATCTTCTTCACAACTCTAGGCCAGTCCTAAAGTGTGTCAATATTCTACATCAATCTGTCAGATATTCTACTATAGCATATTTGATGTAGTGCTCCTAGCTTGACTAGGCAACCTCAGTTAGGGGAAGGACCCCTAATTGACTTCTCAAATACTCATGTGCTTCTTTAGTTAAACCTTTAGTGAATATGTCTACTAATTGTTCCTTTGTATTCACATATTTCATTCAAACTTCTTTGTCTTCTACCAATTCTCTCAAGTAGTGATACTTGATTGCTATGTGCTTGGTCTTAGTATGCATCACTGGATTCTTAGAAATTTTGATAGCACTTGTGTTGTCATGGAAAATAACAACAAGTTCAGTGATTTCTTCTTTCATGCTTACCAACAATTGTTTTATCCATACCAAATTTGAACAGTTTACTGTAGCAGCAACATACTCAGCTTCAGCAGTAGATTGGGAAATGCAATTTTGTTTCTTGCTCATCCAAGAGACTAATCTTTGTCCAAGAAAGAAAGCTCCACCACTAGTACTATTTTTGTTATCTACATTTCCTACCCAATTAGCATCTATATATACTCTTAGTTCAAATCTTTCATCCTTCTTGTAATATAGCCCATAGTCAGTAGCCCCTTTCAAGTATCTCATAATTATTTTTACTGCCATCATGTGTGTTTCCTTAGGATTGGTAGATAATCTTGCCACAATCCAAACAACTAGTGCAATATCTATTCTACTATGTATAGCATACTACAATTTTCCAATCATGGATCTGTACAAAGTCTAGTTCACTTCTGCAGCATCATCATTCTTAGATAACTTTTGTCTAGGAGCCATAGGAGTACTCACTGGTCTAGAATCTTTCATCCCAAAAAATTTCAGTATTTCATTAACATACTTAAACTATGTAATGAAAATTCCTTTCTTCATCTGATATACTTGTAAACCAACAAATAGTTTGATCTCACCAAACATGCTCATTTTAAATTCAGTTTGCATTTCATTTGAAAATATTTTACACAAAGCATCTTGTCCACCAAAAATAATTGTTGGCAATTTGGCTAATGTGGATGCATAGATGTTCTCATTATGGCAACATATGATCTCTATTGAGAGTGCAGAATCTGGAATGCAAGTATGGCAAGTTGAAGGAAGAAATTGTCTAAGTATGGATACAGTGATCCTGACAGAGCACCTGATGAAGATTTAGTTGGCGACGTCCACTGGAGAAATATTTTTTTTTGCACAATTAACTAAAGCTTCTACAGAGTATGAGGATACCCCATCTCAGTGCGCATAAAGTTTGGAGTAGTACGAACAAAGTTTACCGAAGACAATTTTTGCAGACAGAACAATTTTGGAGACAAGTATTAGTGAAAGAGTTAAGGGATTATATTTGCTTGTCAAAATAATGACTTAACATTATGAAGGGATGACATCCTAGATGTTTACTCTTGGGTAAATATTTTGGAAGCCGAGCATGTAAAGTTATTAGCTCTAATAACTCATATATTAGGCATACTTGAAATGTAATGAAAATATATATGTGATGTGTAAAAAGAAAGAAAAGATAACTTGTGATAGTTGTATATTGTGATAACAACAAAGGCTATTGATGCAAAGTTGTAAGCAGTACCATACTACAGTTAGAAACATTTTGTATTACCTGTTTGGGCAGTGAGCTCAGTTGGTGATCAGGTTTTGTAATCTAACTCCTAATAGGGTTAAGGCTTCTAACAAGGCCTAAAGTCCTTTAACCAGGATAGATCTACTATATATTTTAAATTGACTCCTAATAGGGTCCAATATCCCTAACAAGATACTTTTGATTAGTGATCTTTGTGGGTACCATCCCCACCAGGGTTTTCCCTTGGCTGAGGTTTCCTCGAGAACATATCATGTGTTATGAGTTCTTTCTATTTACTGCTATGTTTGTTAATCAGCTTGATAATCTTTGCATGCACTAAAGTAATCTGTTATATCCATAAGTGGACAAAAGAAAAAATTTGTGAAATACTGATTCAGCCCCCCCCCTCTCAGTATTTCCTATTTCTAACAATAATATCATCCACAAAAATTTTTTCCAACAAGATACCTTTACCTTCTTCATCTTTCATGTACAGATTGCTTGTGTCATTTGTTCTTGAAAATCCAATCTGTATCAATTAGTTATGCAATCTCTCATACCATGCTCTGGGAGCCTAATTTAATCCATATAGTTCTTTGTTCAGTTTGTATACCATGTGTCTTTTGTTTGGATCAATAAAACCTTCTGGCTATTCTATGTAAACTTCTTCTTCTAGTATACCATTTAAGAATGCAGACTTGACATCCATTTGATAAACCTTGAAATCTTTATAAGTAGCATATGCAAGTAGAGTTCTTACTCCTTCCAATCTAGCTACAAGGGAAAATGTCTCCCCATAATTGATTCCTTCTTCTTGTGCATAGCCTTTGCATACTAGCCTATCTTTGTTCCTAGTTATTTGACCTTTTTCATTCAACTTATTCTGGAACACCCACTTTGTTCCTATAACATTTATGTTTTCAGGTCTTGGCACCAGAGTCCAAGTATCATTTTTCTCTATCTAGTCTATTTCTTCATTCATTGCTTGTATCCAGTCTTCATTGTCTAATGCCTCTCTAGTTGACTTGGGTTGAAATTCACACAGTAAACATGTTGGATCCATTGTCTTACTTCTGGTCAGAATTCCAGTATGTTTCTCTCCAATGATCTGTTTAGGCTTGTGATGTCTTCTTACATATTTTTCCAAAATAGGTTCAACTCTTCTCCCCTCTATTTCATCAGGTTCCTCATCAAGATTTTCAGATTCAACTTCTGAATGCTCAGTAACCTCTTCCTAATACTCAACAACATTATCTTGTTTCTCGACATGTTCTTGTTCTCTTTCGGTACTATTTTTCTGATGCTTGGAAACCTCTTCCTTTCGCTCAACATTGCTTACCCAAGACTCGACATCAGGTGCAACTCTATTACTTGCCTCTTCTTCTTCTTCAATATACACAAAAGATCTATAATATTTTGGTTCTCTTTTTCTATCAACTTCATTTCTTTCTACATACTCATCAACTTTTACATTCACACTTTCCACAATTTTGTTAGTGTTAGAGTTCAAACACTTATAAGCTTTACTTTTTTGTGTAATACGTTAGGAATATGCCTTCATCACTTTTAGCATCAAACTTTCGATTCCTATTGTCTTTTAATATGTAGCACTTGTTTCCAAATATTCTAAATTATTTAACACTCTGTACATGCCCATACCATAATTCATAGGGTGTCATATTTGTACTGTTCTTGATCTATACCCGATTAAGAGTGTAGATAGCTGTACTTAAAGCTTCTTTCTAGTATTTATGTGCCACATTCTTTTCAATCAACAATGTCCTTGCACAATCCAAGATAGATCTATTTCTTCTCTCAGCTATACCATTCTATGGAGGTGTCCTAGGTGCAGACATATGTCTTTTGATTCCTCTTTCATTGCAAAATAGATTGAATTCATTTGATGTAAATTCTCCACCTTGGTCAGATCTAAGATATTTCAGGTTCCTACCTGTCTCCATCTCGACCTTAGCCAAATACCACTTAAAGAATGGAAAAGCGTCAGATTTTTCTTTTAGAAACATTACATGCATCATCCTGGTATGATCATCAACAAACAAGATAAAATATCTAGCACCACAATAACTTTGTACACCAATAGGTCCATAGAGGTCAGCATGAACCAAATCTAAAAAGTTATCAGAAGTAAGGGATTTTCTCTTAAAACTTGACTTTGTCATTTTTCGTAACTGACATTCCTTGCACATCACATTCTCAGGTTTCTTCAATCTAGGTAGACCTCTTACTTTCTTCTTCTTACTTATTTCTACCAAATTATCAAAGTTAACATGACATAGCCTCTTATGCCATAACCAAATTTCATCAAGTTGTGCAACCATACATGCTTCTTTAGATAGGTCAAGATAGAACAAATTACCTCTAATATGTTCTCCATTTCCAATCAGTTCACCAATATCATCAAATATTTTATCTTTCTTGTTATGAAATTCCACTCGGTAACTAGTGTTGTTGAGCTAAGAAACACTTAGAAGATTATAATTTAGACCTTCAACCCAATATGCATTTTCACAAGAGATCTTATTGGTCAGTTTAATCAAACCTTTTCCTCTAACAGGACATGGTGCATCATTACCAAATTTTACACTTTTAGCTCTATAATGATGTAAGGTCTCAAACTTACTCTTGTCACCAGTCATGTGATGTGAACAACCACTATCAATAATCCATTTTTCATTCTTGTTCACATAGGAGATCAATGCAGTTTTCTCATCCTCATCAGATTCATCTTTCATTACAACATAGACTACCTCAATTTCAAAATCATCACTATTAGTGTAACTTTCTTCTTCAGGAATGTAACAAGATTTCTTACCTTTTCCTTTGTAGTCTGTGTACCTTCGGTAGCTTCTATCATCTCTTTTGTCTTTGTGTTTGCCTTTTCTTTCTTCATCTTTATCATTCCTATTAGGACATCTAGCATCTATATGACTAACTTTGTTACATGCAAAATATATAATAGGGAGTTTACCTTTATATTTTCCTTTTCCCCTTCTTAGTGTTCTAGCCATAAGAGCTTCTAGATCTTCAAGTTCTTCATCAGAAGTGTCACTATCACTTTCACTTTCACTGATGCATCTTTATTTCTCTTTCTTTGGCTTGTTTAGAACTAATTGTGACTTAAAAGTAGATTCAACATTACCAATACTACCAACAGTTAAGTTATCATAGTTAGAGAGTTCAAAAGCAGTCAGCTTGCCAACCAAACTTTCCAAAGTATGCACATTTGTAGAGTTACATCTAGATTCTTGAATAGTAGAGATCTTAATAGCATATATAGGATGTAGAGTTCTTAGTACTTTAACAATTATAGTTTCATCCTCAATAGTCCCACTTGCTCCTCTAATAGCATTCACAACTTATTTTATTCTACCACAATATTGTGCAATGTTCTCACCTTCTTACATTCTCATTTCATCAAACTTACCTCTGAGACTCTCAACCTTACCTTTCAGTACATTTATGTCCCCACCATAGATCTTTGAAAGAGTTTCCCACATCTCCTTAGCACTTGTGCATTCCTTAATGTCCTCAAACTCTGGATAGCTTAGGGTAGATGCAATTTCTAACATTACCTGATTATGTTCTTGCTTAGCTCTCATTTCTTCGGTAGTCAAAGGTACGATAGGTGAGACATAGTCATTCTCAATGTAGTACTTTGTAGAATCACCAATACTGGCCAGATGCAACTTCATCAAACTTTTCCATGTAGGGAAATTTTCCTTATTCAGCTTCGGTACCTCCTTATACATCTTGATCATTTGCTTCAAGCCCCTTTAAACTTGATTTCTGTAAACACCAATAATAAGAAACACATCTCTGATACCAATTGTTAATATGATTTAGAAGAATAGAGAGGGGTGGTGAATTAGTTGTTCTCAGGTCCAAATGTATAAAACAAACTTCAAAAACTTTTCCTTAAATAAGATCTAACAACCAAAACCAACTCGGTCATCACCGATTCAATACTAGAAACATATAACATTACAGTCCACTACCCAGCTGTATCTAACTTGTAAAACATAGAAATGTCTAAACCAAAACATTCACACAAGCATTGACACTAGGATTTATAGTGGAAACCCAATCTGGGAAAAACCACTTTGTAACATGCTACTATTATTTTCACTCTTCTGAAGTGAGTTTGGTTAAAATCCAACCCTATCAAAGGTTACAATACACAGTGTTAGGTGTGACCCGGTTAAAAGATTTCAATCACTCTATTAGAAGGGAGCCTTGTTATAGGACTTACATACATTCCATTAGAAGGTGACCTTGTTCAAAGGATTTAAAGATATGACTGTTAGGTCAACCTTTGTTAAAAGGATTTTGACTGTTACAATGGTTAGAAAGTAGCAGTACTATTGATTTGAAAAGAAAACAACTCACTTTGAAAATATCAGATCCAATTCTGTACACAAATTCTAGTTTACTGACTTTGAAACTTTACCATCTCCATCTCTAATCTGCTCAGAAATTTTCAACCAATCACCACACTTCTCCTTCAGCCTTTTCTGCTTATACCATCAATAACATCTATTGATCTTCTAGCATCCTCTATTCACCCATGCACACACATACCTAATGCTTAGGTTCCCTCAATACTTCCTCAATTAGGTTAACTCATCTTTTTCCACTCAATCTCCTTCGTAGATCTTAGGGTTAGGTCAGATTCATTGAATCTACCCACTTTATGTTCTTTGGCTCCTTTTCTAGAAACATCTCAAATATATTAAAGATTTACAATAAAACATTTTTTAGTCCATTAAATGCTTTCAAACAATCAATAAATAAAGTCAACATGTTTTACATAATCCAAGAATTCAACAATGCCAGCTCCAAATCTGAATTCTCTTCAAATATAAAAATAATAATGCTCGGTCAAAATTGTGATCAACTACTCAGTCTTCATATAGAAATATTTGTCATTACTAAAAATGTTTCCTCGGCTTAAACTGTCTTACTCAGCAATTAACTGATGTTCGATCGACACCAAAATTTTTCTTGGCATACACTAACTTGGTCGACACTAACATCACTTGGCTTGAACATGATTTCTCTATTTTTGCTCAATCAAGCCTACTAGTTTAGTCTTCAATCTTACTAAGATAAACAATACATTGTCTCATCATTGTACAACATAGTCAAGTACACTTTGTAGTATCAAGATAACTCAACCTTTCCTTAGGTACTATTGTTACCAACCTTGCCTATCCCCTTAGCAACACTCAAATAGATATAGTACTTTCCCATGTAGAAACAGTCTTATCAGTTAAGATTTGACATCAATGACAACACAACAATTGCTTCAATTGGAATTTCCAACAGTCCTTATATTAGATGTGCAGATACCAAATCTGCATGAATGGAGATGCATTATGGTTTTACAAGTTTTGAGCTTTAAAGTGTTGACAGTCAGTATATGTTAGACCGAGTGAGAAGTTTCCAGTCATTAACTATTATGCAAGGTTAACCGAATGTCAGTATTAACTGAGTGAAAATTTACATGTTAATTGAGATAATGTTATTTTGTGGTATAAACCAAGTTTGAAAGTTGTCATCGAGATGTGATTAAGTTGAGCATTTATTGCAAAAAGGTTTAAGCATGAATTTGATAAAGCTATAAATACGTGGTGAACTTAGTTCATTTTTCACACAACAATTACAAAGAGAAAAGAGTTTTTTGAGTGATTTTGAGCAAAGGATTTTTAGAGCATTTGAACATAGATTTGAAGTATTCCGAGTGATCTCATCATCATTCCGAGTAAGTACTATCATCACCGATATTTTCATTTGTTACTTACCAAAACCCTAAATGAGAAACTATGGCGTCCACATAAAATGTGAACAAGTCCAAGTATGCAGAGGAGGAATTAAACTTAATTGTTTCTGCTACTTGTAATGAGCCTAAATACAAACTTCATCCCAAAGTTGCATCGCAAATTGACAAAGTGGGATATTTTTCGAGCATACCACCTAGGGTTTTTCTAGTGAAAGACATTAGTTCTTATACTCACTACAAGATAGGGGAAATAAGAGATTTTGATATGTTTTCTACATATTAGAAGTTTTGTGGTGAAGATAGAAAGTTGAAATCTGATCTTGAGCACCTGAAAGTTAAAGGTTTGGTTAATGCCCTAAATTACCTGAAGAATTTAAAAACTAAGTAGATTAGAATCATTCTAAGTTGGTATCATGATGGGAATTTATGGTTGGATGAGCCCACAAATATTACAAACAACATCATAAAAGCGGTAACTGGATACCCAACTACTGAAAAAGTAAAGGCAATAAGGAATGCACCCCAAGCTGAGATAAAAAAGAACACTAGAGATGAATGGGATGACAGAGAAATTAAAGTAAGCACAATCAAAGATCCTGAGACAAGATTTGGAGCTTATATCATCGGTTATAAGATATTCCAATCGAGCAGACCAAACAATGTACCATGTGGTTTTGTTGATATTGCATAAAAGATTGTTAAGAAGGGATTTCAGTTGGACCTTGCTGAGCTACTATTGAAGAAAATAGAGGAAAACATGAAGACTATTCGGTCAGCCAAGTCCAACACCTATAAGTTTGGATCCTTACTACTTTGCATATTCTTTTATGTGCAAAATTTTTTCCCTTCGGTTGGCAATGTAGATTGGTCAACTGACAAGCCAGTTACACTCCAGATTATAGATTTGATTAATAGTTTGGGAAACAATTTTATCAGTTTGATAGACAGTTACTTTGAACAATTTAAGGAGAGAATGAATTAAAGGAGCATAATGTTGGGAGTTCCCTTTGATCTTCACTTGTAGATTTATACTTTGATGGATAACCTAAATAACACTTTGACTCTATCACCACTCCAAAGTCTACAAGAAAGAGGGCCAATTAACAAGGATCAAAAGATATCCTCCTACACTTTGAGCCTCAATGCTCAGGTGGGTGTACCCTTGATTCACTTCTTGAAAGGAATCACTAAATGATATACAACTATATACTCTTTACTAACTTCTTTAAGATTTTATCATTTGAATGTTTGTGTGTGGTTGATGACAATGAAATACCTCCAAAGGATGGACTAGTGCCTTAACCTAGGGCAAAGAGTCACCCAATTACATATATTAGCTGAAGACCTTAACTCAAACACAAATGAATCTAGGATAAGTGCTTTGCCTATTACCCCTCTCCCTCAGACACAAGGACATCAGATTCTTACTTGGTTGTAAACTCATTGAACCCACCTAAAAGACTTTAATCCTAACTTTGTTAGGAACTCAGAGATGACTTCATAATACTCTTTGTTTACCATATGCTAACACACTTTGTGACATTAACATATATGAGCTCAGAACCGAAACAAGAAGACATACACAAATGCAAGATTGGAACTCAATAGTATTTTCATTAACATATTCAGGATCAATATACAATGAAAACAACACAAAGATAGGAAAGACCCAAAATCCAGCTCATCTACCAGTATAACACTATCAACAACCAGGGACCAAAAGAAAATGTTTTGGAACCCATACAAAATCAAAATTTTTGCAACTTATACTCCCTAGTCATCTTGGAATCCTCAAAGAGAATGCAAAAAGCTACAGATGAGTTAGGGTTAGGGTTTCAACCACCAAACCCACTGGAAACAGTCACAAAGTTATTACAAGGGTGGAAACTTAGGCAACCAGGAGAAAGAAAATCCTGGAATGATCCTCAATCATGATAAATTCTCTATGAAGGTACTGAGAACCACAAAAATGCTCAAAATGTCAACCTTGCAACATGCCTCGAGCACAAAACTACATAGTACAAACCCAACAAATGAACACAGTACACCCTGGACCACATTGCGATGGCAAATAGATCATTTCTTACCGGTTCCAGTAGCTTCTTTATTCAATTCTATTCCTTCCTGTCACTGGAAACCCTTAAAAATTTGAATTTGAATAATAATGGTCATTTCCATGGCGCTTGCAGCAAATCGGAAACCGATGTTCAAATCTGAACCAACTTTAAGTCATGGCCATTAGATCTTCATGTTTCGCAGTCTTTTAAATCTTAACTTGACTGCCACCCTGGGTTTACTTTAAGAAAACACATGACAAAGCATATCCTATTCATGGGATGAAAATATTAACCCACCTTTAACCTTGCAAACTGGCGACTGCAGGAAAACACTAACCTCGGCCCCACATCTAGCGAACTAGCAACAAAAGGTCACCACCAATTTGTGAAACATTTTATCCATCTGCCAGAAAGTTTAGCGATTACACGAACACTTGTTCGCTAAACCACTAAAAGAATTAGAGAACTACCATCATTTCACACGGACAAGAGAAGCCTTTATAAATTTATCGGCCGCTAAACACTTATCCCTACCACCAAAAGACTAAGAAACTTTAACTAGGCCCGCATCGGGAAGATCAACAGTCGTCTGAAGTTCACAAAGACTTCCAAGATTCTATCAGATTTCACGCCCACTGTTGGATTGAGAATCTCCTCCCTACCCTGAAAAATCTCTAACATGATACAAAATCAATGGTTGTCGCAAGATCTTAAGCCTCTAACACACTCAATGAGATCATACGTCATTCGTCGATTCACTGACAGGATCAGGACCCACTGAGACATTTGAAAGCTTAGGTCCCACTGACAACAAGCCACTGTACAAATACAATGACGAATCAAATAGTGCCAATTATGCATACATGTCAATAGACCCACCTACCTTCCTTATGAGAATCAATGGCTATCGCTATACCGCTGCACTAAAGATCAAGCATGCTATATCAATAGTATAACAACAACCACAAGATTAAATCAAACTTTAACTCGCTTGAATGCCAAGAAGACCAGTCCCACTGATAGGATTCCACCCCATACTATGTGGGCCAATAAAAAACCTCCAAATCAAAATACCTGGCAAGTGGACCCGCTTGAAAAGAAAAGCTACGTCATCAGGAAAGATCAACGATCAACGCAAGATCTCAAGCCTCTGACACATCCCTTAAGAACTTACAATGACCATCAGATAGAGATGTTGTCAGAAGATTGGGCCTAGAAAACTATGCGAAAATGTGACCAAAGAAAAGGAAACCACCACGCCAAGTTGCAAATAGTTAAGAGATAAGCCGCTAGGAACATGAGAATACACGACCACAGGTAATTGCTAGTTCGCAGAAAGTTAAGAAATGACCGCCAAGCAACATGCGAACAAGTGAAAAGCCAAGAAAGAAATGCGCACATGAAAATTAGGACTTTTAAGTGGCCTGATAAAGTAACATGAAATTATAACAAGGCCAGGGTAAAAACAAAGGGTTTAAAATGTAACGGCTAGTTTTTTTTAAATTCTGCTTAGGGCTTAGCCCAAGACATGAAAATGACACAGAGACTAGGGGAAAGACAATGAAGCCATGAAATTTTTTGCACATGCTAATAGTGGCTCTGTCTGGGGATGTATGCCTCCTACAGGCATAGCAAGGACTTAGAATCACTGGTTTAAAGCAGACCGTGCCACATTTAAAAATTTCCAGACAACAGAGAGCAATAGGACCAAAACCTTACAGGCCAGGACAAAATAGGGTAGGGGCAAGCAACTATTTACAGAGTTTACAATACATACAAACCTAACTACTATTCATGGAAAATAAGATACCTCAAGAGAAGTATTTCTTCAAGAATTGTCCATGAACTGGCAATTCCTGAACATCACCATTTAATTCCTTGACCATATATGAATCTTGGCCCCATTTTTTATGAATTAGATATGGCCCTAGCTAGATGGGATCAAATTTACCATGCTTTCCCTTATCCTCTAGTCTGGCATTCCAAACTAACACCAAATCACCAGGCTCAAGCCTTCTGTCAACAGTCTTTTTATCATACAAATTCTTAACCTGCAACTGCAATTTGGCATTCCTTGCAACTGACTCTCTTCTAGTCTCATCTAACCTAATGAGGTCCTCAATTCTTAATTGCATCTCATCATCTATGTCATCATCATATAACTGAACAAATTTATACATTTCAAGAATCCTCCTTAGGATTTTAATCAAACTCTTATTAGTAGATTATGCCTGTCCATTTCCATGTGGATGATAAGGTGAGGAATTAGAAATCTGAATTCCTAAACCTTTGCAAAAGTTCTTATATTCAACAGACCTAAAGCACATTGCATTATCACTAACTATCTTGTTAGGGTAAGCAAACCTTGTAACAATATTATTCATCAGAAAATCAATTACCACCTTACTAGTTGCATTTCTTGTAGGTATAGCCTCTACCCACTTTGTAAAGTAATCAATGGCAACTAAGATCCATGAGTGTCCTCCACTAGACTTGTTTGGTATCTCCCCTATGAAATCAATTCCCCATTGTTGGAAAGGAGCCTGAACTTCTACTGGTTTTAATGGCACATTACCTAAAAATTTAAGCTTACCAGAGAACCTTTGGCAAGCATCACACCTCCTCACCAACTGTTCTGCATCCTTGAAGATTGTGGGCCATCAGAATCCTACTCTCAAGATTTTATGAGCAGTTGTTTTACCCATATAATGCCCACCACAAACTCCCTCATGCATTTCTTTCAACAATTTGTTAGCCTGATCTTCATCAACACATTTCAAAAGTATGCAATCTAAATTCTTTCTATATAATTTATATTTCACAATTACATACTTGATGGCCTATAATTTCAATGTCCTCTTTTGATTATCATTCATGTTATTTGGACATTTCATGTTTCTCAAGTAATAGATGATATCTTGATACCAAATACAATCATCCATATCACATGTATAATCAATTTTAGAATGATTTACCTGATTAGCATCAAGATTGGATTGAGCCATCAATTTTGCCAATCCTTGTCCTCTAACCAATTTAGTAATCTAGACATCGACATCAAATTCTTGGATCCTATTGATCCATCTGCATCTTCTCCCAGACACCTCCTGCTATGAGAAAATATCCTTCACAGCTGCACTTGGCACTAAAGCAATCACAACTACCGCCATAAAGTAACACCTAAAAGCCTTGATTTCCTTCACAAGTGCATATGCTTGTTTTTCATTTATGTCATATTTCAATTTAGCAGCCTGCAAAGATTTATTGAAAAATGTAATAGGCTGCACAAAACTATCCTTATTCTTTTGTAACAAAACTGCAGCAATAGTGTGAAAAGATGCAAAGGAAAAAATGTGCATTGGGACATTATAATCAGGTGCCTTAAGCACTGGTGCATCTTTGATAGCCTACTTGATATTTTTGAAAGCCTCATCAGGCTCACCCTCCTAATTGATTGCAGATCCCTTCTTCAACATCTTAGAAATAGGTCTAGTAACCTCTACAAAATTTATCACAAACCTCCTTAAGAAATTGACCTGACCAAAGAAGGACTGGATTCCTTTAACATTCTTTGGTCTCTAAATTTTATCAATGGCTACTACCCTTTCAAGGTCAATTCTTAATCCTCGCTTGCCAACCAAATGGCCAAGCAACTTACCTTCTGTGACACCAAAAGCACATTTCCTTGGGTTTAAAGAAATGCCAAATTCCAAGGCCCTCACAAATATTTTTTCTAAATGAATATAGTGGTCTTCTTCCTTCTTGGAGTAGGCAGTTAAATCATCTTGATACACAACAAGGAAATCATTTATGAAATCTGAAAAGGCAACATCCATTGCCCTCTGAAAAGTAGCACCAGCATTTGTGAGGCCAAAAGGCATTCTCACATAAACATATGTCCCCCAAGGTGTTGTGAAAGCTATCTTGAATTGCTCTGATTCCTTGACAATTACCTGATTGTAACCAGAGAAACCATCCATCATTGACATCAATTTTGATCTGGTTACTCTCTGCAACATAGCTTCCATATTGGGCAGACAATAATTATATTTTAATGAGCTGATGTTCAAATTCCTGAAGTCCACACAAAGCCTGATGTCACCATTTTTCTTTCTCACAAGAACAAGGTTTGAAACCCAAGAAGAGTGCCTTATAGGCTTGATAATTCCAGCATCTCTCAACTTCATTAACTCTTCTTGCATCATGGGTTCCAAAGTGGGATTAATAGGCCTTTGTTTTTGCCAGAAAGGTTTAGCATCTTCTTTCAATGGAATAATATGTTGAAACAAATCTTCTCTATAAACCTTAAGGTCATCATATGACCATGCAAAAATATGCTTGAATTTTCTCAATAATTCAATCAAAGATTTCTTTACCTTTTGAGATATATCTTTACCAATGTATACTTTCTTAGGTGCTTCATGTGTTCCAAGACTTATCTCCTCTAGATCAGCATGATCTTCTCTTTTGATATTCTTCTAAAATCTATCCTGGTTATCAAAGATAGTCTCCAAAACAACAAGTCCCTTAGGCACCTTGTTAGTTCTAAGTTGAATGACCTCACTACCAAAGACAACCTCTTTTCCTTCTACTGACTCAACCAAGGCTGAACAATCAAATTCCTGACCATGATACTGATCTTCACAACACATAAACTTCAAGATATCATTATCATCATCAAAAACTTGCCAATTTCAATATTGTCTGGTATGCTAGGCCTAGCCTGAATTTCTACTTTAGAGATACCAGAAAATGTAATATCATTGGGATTGATTGCAATATTGGCTAACAAGTCAGCCATCTTATTATTACTCCTATCCTTCCACACAATATTGAAGGCATCAAAATGTTCAATCAAATCCCAAACTACATTCCTATATTGTTTTAGCCTTTTATTCTTGGAAGCATATACTGATCTGACTTGGGACACCACCAACTCAGAATCACCAATAATACTCAAGCACTTAATACCATGTTTTTGTGCCAACCTCAATCCTAACAAAAAAGCCTCATATTTTGCTATATTGTTGGTACAAAAGAAATTCAATGTGAAAGAAAAATTGTAGGTGTTTCCATTAGGAGAAATAAGTAAGATACCTGCTCCTGCTCCATCCTTGCAATTTGCACCATCAAAGTACATTACCCACAAATCACCCTTCACAGAATTAGCACTTACCTCAACCGATATAGGTGACAAAGTAGGCTCATTTTCAAATACAGGGATCTCTACCCTAAAAGCATTAATATTAGTATCCACAAAACATGTAGTTTCATTATCAATATTCCTCTCAATCATGTGGCATGCTCTTGGCTCTCATTCAATCTTGACAAACTGATCATCAATCTTGAAAGTGGCATAGGACAGATCACACTATAAACTTCCACCCATGGCAGCACTCCATCTTCTAGATAGCAGCATCCCATAATGAGGAGGGATGTCCACTACCAAAACACTCATTGTCAACTCTTTCTTTGGATATGCTGCCAACCTATATGGCATTGCATTTATAGTCCTAATAACTGGTACCTCCCTTTGATCCATTGCATAACATCTGCCTTGCACTGTATCAACTTTAAGCCCCAAATTCTCCATGATTTTGAAAGGCATGACAGTATTAGAGGAACCACTATGAATCATACAATTCCTCAACTTCATTCCATTCACAAGAACACTCAAAAAGAATGGATCAATATTTTCAAGGCTGGCATTGACAGAACTATCCAAATATATAGGGGGAATTTGAGACACAATTCCCTGAGTAGCAACACCTTTCAAATCTTTATCCTGAGATCCATTGCATGCAACACCATTGTTATGAACATTATCTACCAATGCAATAGCTTTGTCTTTGTGTTTAGGGATCCTCAACAATTTTGACAATGGAACCTTAACTATAATTTGGGACAATACAGATAACATATCAATAGGAACAGAAGAAGGAATCTCAATCTGAACTGCCTTAATATCCTTTTTCTTATCTAATACATTAGGTGTATTGGCCACCCTCATTTTTTCAATCTTATCCATTGTGTTAATTGGCTTCTCAATCTCACTAGAAATATTTTCAATTCCAACTCCCTTAGGCTCACAATTCTTTCCTTTTACATTCTTGAATTTCACTATGTGATCACCTTTTGATTTGTTCTCATTAGTCTCTCTAGAGTTGGTACTCTTTATAAACATTCTTGTAGCTTTCTCATTTGTATTCCTTGCCACCATGCCTCTAGTTTGCACTTGGGCAATCATTTCTACAGTGATCCTATCCATCTCTTCTCTAGAAGGTCTTCTCAAATTTACTGGCTCAGAAGAAGAGTTCATATTACATGTTTTCTTATCAATGTTTTCATCATCAGAAAATACCTCTTGATGAAAAAGGGTCTGATTGTGTCTCTTCACATTTACATCTACCTCTTCATCAAAATCTGAATCCTCTTCATATCCTAGATATGAAGAAGCCATGTTGCATCCAACATCATCTTGATCTTCTTCTTGATCTATCTCCTCATTGCCACAATCTTGATTTGCAGCCATAGATTGTGCAACTACACAATGCTCTACAGAATGAGAGGACTAGCATGCAACACACCAAGGTATGTCCTCCATGACATTTATTGAAGCCTTTTGTAGAGAGTCAGGGACACCTCTATCATTGTTATTTATTGTAGCAGGGACAATAGGCTTGCCATCCTTCCATTGGGTGTTGTAGGGGTAGTTCTGTAATCTATTTTGCTTATTGAAATTGTTGTTGAACTGAGGCCTTTCATTGGTAGGAGAACTGATATTCCTATTTGTAGGTGCCTTCAAATCCTTCAATGCATTGAGAACCTTATCCAATTTATCTTCTTCTTGTCTCCTAGCTCCAACATTCTTATCATTTTCCTTTTTGTATTTTCTATCCCCAAAAAACTTAGGGTCATCTCTCTTTCCACCCAATTTCCCTAATATTTTCATATTATTCTCAATGTTGACAGCAATCCTAAAAGCATCCCTAAGATTTCTTGGTTCTTTGTCCCTCAACAAATATCCCATCTTTCCATCAAATGCATTGAAGTATGTAGTCAGACAGACATTGCCATCTAACCGCATAACTTGGAACAACTTATGCATACCCTTTTGAAATCTCATGTTGAATTCAGTTGCAGTCTCATTCTGATTTTTCCTTATGGTATTGAATTCATTCAACATGAAACTAGCATTAGGCCTATCACCACACTGCTCTTTAAAACATCTCTCAAAGGAATCCCAAGTATCAATACATTTATCAGGAAGTCTCTTTAACCAATCTCTAGCATCCTCCATTAGAGATTGAACAAATAATTTCATGACTGCATCCTCATGCTCTACCTCATAATCATTAAGCATATCAACAAATAACCTAAGATGCTCCTCACAACTAATAGCATTATTACCAGAAAACTTAGGTACCTTATCTCTTATATCACTTGGAAAAGCATTTAGGTAACTAGGACTTCCATCAAAACTAATTTTCCTATAGCCTTCTAGTTGCATAGGTCTTCTTTGAAAACTTGAACTAGTGTTAACCCTAGGATTAACATTAGCATTTACATTTCTATCTACTTGTGCATTTGATTGCTGCCTAGGATTGGCACCTATCCTAGCAGATGAAGAAGGAAATGAACTAGTAGCATTACTAAGTGGAACAGTATTAGTCATAGATGGCATACTTAGTTTAGTAGCAGATGGACCAAGAGCATTAGCTGATGAAGCCTTCAAGAACTGGATCTTTCTTCTCTTTTCTGCAATGGAAGATTCAATTTTAGCCTTTTCAATTTCTCTTGCAAGGTCCTCATCTTCTTTTCTTCTTCTTTCTATTTTTTTGTCCTTATTTGAACTAGGTGGTGGGACCCCCAGTATTGTCATTGGTTTTCTTGTTTGATGTCCCACCATCTTCTACTTTTCTCTCTCACCAGCAGCAATAGAAGGCCTAGTGAACTCATGCCCATCTTTATCTTTAGGAAAAGGAACATAACTTTGTACTTGTCTAACCACAAGGCCCTCCCTATAAAATTCATGATCTTGTAGTAAGCGTTCTTTCTCACTCCTCAAGGCTTCAAGATCACCAAAAACATCATGTTGCAAAGTCCTAGGAGCATAAGTAAGCGTCTTGTTTCTCTCCTTCATTTCATTAATTTTTCTAAGGAGAGACTATCTTTCTATTAGAGCATTCACTTTCTCAGCCTCTCTCTCCTCTTGTAACCTCTTATGTATGGCATCCTGCTCTGCCAACTATAACCTTAATGTATTTAAATCATCAGGATCTACCATAATGTCATCAGAACCTGATGACACATCTATATCAGAAAGATTTTGATATGGAAAGTGCACTTGCCTAGGTCTCATGGGTTCTCTTTTGAAATTATCTTCATCAAGATCTAAATCAATCTCCAAACCCATCTCTCTAGCTTGTTCATCTTGAACTGCAGGCAATGGACCCTTGTCCTGAAATACAGCCTCTGGGGTATCATAGAATCTATCCTTAGAGTGACCACCATCTGATCTAGAAACTTTATCTTGTGAACCTCCCTCACTTGAGGAAACATGTGGTGCTCTACCTCTAGTACTTCTTTGTTCTCTGATGGGAGCACTAGTAGACTCACCATTCCTTCTAATCCAACTCTTCTTCTCCTTTCTAGGCAATTTCTCGAGAGTGACCTCTGGATTCTTTCTGACAAAGAACCTAGTATTCCTCCTTTTATCCATGATTTACAACTTATAGCACTAGTATTAACCTTTTGAGTCACCACCCACCTAGATGGGAAATCCTTTTAACTGAATACAATAGGAAAACAAGAGTGCACTTACAACCTTTATATCTATCTGGTCAATAGAAGATTTTGACTTTACAATGTGGCCCATCCAAAAATATTAACAGATATACTGCTTCATTGTTGTTCTCCCTAGTAGAGTCGCCATTTTGTTCAGAGTTCCCTTTGATCTTCACTTGTAGATTTATATTTTGATGGATAACTTAAATAACACTTTGAATCTATCACCACTCCAAAGTCTACAAGAAAGAGGGCCAATTAACAAGGATCAAAAGAGATCCTCCTACACTTTGAGCCTCAATGCTTAGGCGGGTGTACCCTTGAATCACTTCTTGAAAGGAATCGCTAAATGATATACAACTATATACTCTTTACTAACTGCTTTAAGATTTTATCATTTGAATGTTTGTGTGTGGTTGATGATAATGAAATACCTCCAGAGGATGGACTAGTGCCTTAACCTAGGGCAAAGAGTCACCCAATTACATATATTAGCTGAAGACCTTAACTCAAACAAAATTGAATCTAGGATAAGTGCTCTGCCTATTACCCCTCTCCCTCAGACACAAGGAAATCAAATTCTTACCTGGCTGTAAACTCATTGAACACACCTAAAAGACTTTAATCCTAACTTTGTTAGGAACTCAAAGATGACTTCACAATACTCTTTGTTTATCATATGCTAACACACTTTGTGACATTAACATATATGAGCTCAGAACCGAAACAAGAAGACATACACAAATGCAAGATTGGAACTCAATAGTATTTTCATTAACATATTCAGGATCAATATACAATTAGAACAACACAAAGATAGGAAAGACCCAAAATCTAGCTCGTCTACCAGTATAACACTATCAACAACCAGGGACCAAAAGAAAATGTTTTGGAACCCATACAAAATCAAAATTTCTACAACTTATACTCCCTAGTCATCTTGGAATCCTCAAAGAGAATGCAACAAGCTACAGATGACTTAGGGTTAGGGTTTCAACCACCAAACTTACTGGAAACGGTCACAAAGTTATTACAGGGGTGGAAACCTAGGCAACCAGGAGAAAGAAAATCTTGGAATGATCCTCAATCATGATAAATTCTATGAAGGTACTGAGAACCACAAAATTGCTCAAAATGTCAACCTTGCAACATGCCTCGAGTACAAAACCACATAGTACAAACCCAGCAAATGAACATGACACACCCTGGACCAGACTGCGATGGAAAACAGATCATTTCTTACTAGTTCCAGTCACTTTTGCATTCAATTCTATTCCTTCCTATCGCTGGAAACCCTTCAAAATTTGAATTTGAATAATAACGGTCATTTCCATGGTGCTTGCAGCAAATCGACAGTTGACATTCAAATCTGAACCAAGTTTAAGTCGTCACTGTTAGATCTTCATGTTTCACAATCTTTTAAATCTTAACTCAACTACCACCCTGGGTTTACTTTAAGCGAACATGTGACAAAGCATATGCTATTCATGGGATGAAAATCCTAACCCACCTTTAACCTTGCAAACTGGCAACTGTAGGAAAACAATAACCTCGACCCCACATCTAGCGAACTAGCGATGAAAGGTCACCGCCAATTCGTGAAACATTTTATCCATCTGCCAAAAATTTTAGCGATTATGCGAACACTTGCTCGTTGAACCTCTAAAATAATTAGAGAACTACTGTCATTTCACACGAACAACTGAAGCCTTTATAAATTTTTCAGCTGCTAAACACTTATCCCTACTGCCAAAAGACTGAGAAACTTTAACCGGGCCTACATAAGGAAGATCGACGGTTGTTTGAAGTTCACAAAGACTTCCAAGATTCTATCAGATTTCATGCCCACTATCAGATTGAGAATCTCCTCCCTGCCCTGAAAACCCTCTGATATGATACAAAATCAACAGCCGTCACAAGATCTTAAGCCTCTGACACACTGGATGAGATCATACGCCATTTGTCGATTCACTTATAGGATCAGGACCCACTGATACATCTGAAAGCTCAGGTCCCACTGAAAACAAGCCACTATACAAATACAAGGATGAATCAAATAGCACCAACTATGCATACATGTCAACAGACCCATCTGCCTTCCTTATGAGAATCAACAGCTGTCGCTATACTGTTGCACTAAAGGTCAAGTATGTTATATCAATGGTATAATGATAGCCACAAGATTAAATCAGAATTCAACCCACCTGAACGCCACAAAGACCGGTGCCACTGACAGGATTCCACATCATACTATGTGGGCCAATAAAAAACCTCCAAATCAGAATACCTAGCAAGTGGACCCACTTGAAAAGAAAAGCTGTCATTAGGAAAGATCAATGATCAGCGCAAGATCTCAAGCCTCTGACACATCCCTTAAGAACTTACACTGATCGTCAGATGGAGATGTTGTCAGAAGACTAGGCCCAGAAAAATATGCGAACATGCAACCAAAGAAAAGGAAACCGCCATGCCAAGTCACAAACAGTTAAGAGATAACCCGCTAGGATCATGAGAATACGCGACCATAGGTAATCGCTAGTTCACAGAAAGTTAAGAAATGACCGCCAGGCAACACGTGAACAAGCGACAAGCTGAGAAAGAAATGTGCACATGCAAATTAGGACTTTTAAGTGACCTAATAAAGTAACATGAAATTATAACAAGGCTAGGGTTAAAACAAAGGGTTTGAATTGTAACAGCTAGTTTTTTGAAAATTTTGCTTAGGGCTTAGCCGAAAACATGAAAATGACATAGAGACCAGGGGAAAGACAATGAAGCCATTAAATTTTTTGCACATGCTAACCTATAATTCTAAGGAAACTAGGGGAAGAATATGAACATGAAATTTTCTTTCTAGTTGATACAGACTATACCTTGATTAAGGTTGTGGAACCAAGAACAAAATAGTTAGCCCCTATGGGTTATGAGCTAGATATTGATTATGCCTCTAGATCAATAAAGAATTTATTGGCTAAGCCTAAGAACCCTAAAGCTACTAGGTTTGACACTTATGAAGAAGCTAAGACAAAGATAAAGATAGACCTAGTTATTGCTAAAATAACAACGAAATCCAAGAAAATGATGACTAATCTAGTAAATAAATTTGGTGATGATGCTCAAACATCCAAGAGCATATCGGTTGAGGTAGAAACTAGAGATCAGTTACTTCTTTCTGGAAAACCACATGATGATGAAGAAACTCCGTCTAATAGAGATGCAAATTCTACACCGGTTTCACCTTCCCCCACTCCAAAGAAGATGCAGTTTGATGTGTAAACAAGGGCATGCAAAATTTCATGAACATAACCTTCACCTCCACTGAAGAAAGGAGTTGTAAAAATATCTAGGCCTACTACAACATCACTGACAAAGACCTACAAGAAGAGAGGTACAAAATCTACTAGGGAGGCCCCTAAGAAAAGAAGAAAATTAATTAGAGGGAAGGATGATATAGATAATGATGAAGATGATACTAAGCAATTTAAAGTTGTTGTAAATAAAAACCATTCTTTTGATGAAGTAACTAAAGACATAATATAAAATGGAAGATTAAGTGATCCTGAAATCAGTTGGTTTGAATATTTGTCAATTGAATACTAGAATAAGATTGAAGAAGCTATAATTAAAATGATGATTAAATTCAAGAAGGTACCAATTTAATTTTCTAAGTACGTACCTAAGACATTATATGAAATAATTTAACAGAGATGGACATATGCCTTGAACACTGAAAAGAGAATGAGGGAAAAATCCCTAGTATATGGCAATGCTTACATTGATAGTTCCTAAAGTTGAGGAATTGATGAAAACATATTCAAAGAGATTCTTAGTAAAGAGATGGGCACTACAGATACTTGATGAGAATCTAGCAGACATTGATGAGAATAGTCAACTAATTTGGACTTCCATACGTCAAGCCCGAGATGAGTCAGAAGAAATGGCTTTGGCCATAATCCTCGAGAGGAAGCTCAAGAGAAAAGGAAAAGAGATTCATTCTAATGATGTAGACTTGGCATGGAAGAACACAATTGAGTTATCAAATACCGAGGTACCTGATACCACTGATGCCACCGAGGAAATAAATGTGATCAGGATGCACCCAAACAAGTTACAATACACAGAATCAGTAATAATCCATATGATGTATTCATTGAAGACATCACAAATGGTGATCCTGATGACATCAAAGATGATGAGGATGTCACAATTTTTAGAGCTCAAAAAGAAGAGGAAGCCCCTACCAAAGTAGTAGTAAGTTCTATACCAGGTGATCTTCCAATTTTGATGCAAGTTGTTGAAATAATTTCACAAGAAGAACCCAACGGCTCAATCCCTAAGCAACCCAAAGATACATCAAGGGAACATGTACCAATCACAAAAAATACTAAAGAGGCAAAAATGTCTAAGGAAAAAGAGGTAGATACAAAGGAACAAGATGACCCCAAGTCTACCAAGACCACTCTAACAGAAACTACATCTAAAGATCCATCTTAGTCGACCGAGACAATAGTCACTAAGGAGCCAAAGAAGGAAGATATGGTGTCTACCGATAAGGATAAGCCAAGTGTTGAGGTAAAGGAAATAGTTCCTTTTGTTAAATCATCGCCCCAAGAGTCCAAGAAGAAGAATAAAAATCAAGAAAAAGGGCCAGTCACACTTGATGAAATGATTGAAATTCCTTACTGTGACCCAAGGACTTTGGACCCTGAGGAATTGAGGAAATATGGGGAGTTATGTACAAGGAAGGAAGCATAGGAAAAGTTGAGGAAAGAGAGAAATAGTAAGAAGACACTTGAAGATGTGAGAGACATCTTACAAGTTGTATCAGATATCCAGATTAATGAAGATACCCCCATTTTTTACCAACTTGTAACTCTTGCAAATGAAATAAATGCCCCAGACATAGATGCTGTGAAGAAAATTGAAGAAAGGGTAGAGGAAAAGATACAAAAAAAATGAGAAGATAAAATTAGCCAAGGAGTGGAAATAAATAAAGTCAAGCTTTCTAAGGTAATCACCGAATTACAATCTATCACTCAGAAAATAGTTCAAATTTTATTCAAGCTATGCACTGTGGAGACTTTCACTACCAAGGTCAGTGAAATGAAGAAGCTAGATCCTGATATCCTAGCCAGTGCCAATTTATCTCTAACTGAACCAAATTCTTTTCATAAGCATATACTAAAAGTTCAAGAACCTAGGTGGTTGAGAGCAGCTATGAGGAAGTAGGAAGATAAGATAAGTGACCAAGTCACCGAGCTGCAAGGAGAGCTGCTTTCACACGTTAAAATAATTGAGCAACACATTGTGAAGGAAAAAGCCTCAGTTGCAACACCAGGGATTTATGTGTTGGAGAACATATTTGACATGCGTGCAGAAGTCAGTCTTGAGTACATCACTCTCACCAACTTGAAGGAGGAATGGGAAAACCTCTTAGATTCTTTGATGAAAACCCACAAGCACATTTTTGATAAGATGTAAGTATAGAATTTTTCTTTTGGCATTAATCTCAAAAAGGGGGGAATATAATGTATACGCCAAATGTATTTTTATATGCTAAGTGTACTACATACATACCGAGAGCATGCACCGAGGGGGAGTTTTTAATTTTGTTGAAGAGTTAGTTATGTTTTGTATATATGGAGAATTAGAATATTGGTTTATATACATTATAGTTTTGATAGTAATGCAAAAGGGGGAGATTGTTATCTCTATTTGAGCATTAGATGATGTCATTAGTATCAAATTAGATCAGTCAGTTATCTAAGTTGATCAGTCGGTAAAGGATGATACAATAAGCTACATTATGCTAGTCAGTTAAACAAACAAGCCTTCATATCGAGCATTCACAAGGTAGAACCGAGAGCTAAAAGGAAATAGGTTTAACTAGGCACCATAGCATGTTTACCGAGCATCAGAGTAAACTGAGCACTGAGTGTCAGTAAACACTCAGGATTATAGACACTGAGAACTACTGTATTCACTGAATAGATAAGGTTGTGTTTACCGAGTGATTCAGGAAACATCATAGTATTCAGGAATGACACATTTATCTATGCAAATAGTTACATAGATTAATAAAATGTTTTACCAAGATCGAAGGTTATTTATTATGGATGTAATCATTAATTATTGTGCTGATTCCTATGTAATAGTTAGATCAAGGTTAATTTTGTACACCATAGATCTTAGGTTTTCTAAGATGTTGTAAACCTAATTAGGTCATGGCAATCATATTAGTTTTCTATATATTTGTAATTGATGCCATTTTGACAAGTAATCAATCATATACGAAGAAGGAGATCATGAAGAAGTAGCCACCTTCAAGACATCAAAATTTAGGAAAGGTTTGCATGATAGAGAAGTTATCAAAAATAGAGATTCAATTTAGTTTTATTCAAATGCAATCAAGGTTACCAAGCAGAACATAGGACAATTTACTAAACATAGAGGTGATATTTATTTAGTATATCATAGATCTGATTCAAACATATTATAGTTGTCATTTATAGATACTTTATGTTATTCTCTAATCATTATAGAAGAGTTGTCAAATCTCTTAACAGTGTAGACTTAATAGTCTGATTGTAAATCTCTTGACCGAGTGCACACTCAAGTAGTGTTGTTTAAATCATTTCAAAAGGTATATCTAATCAATCTGATTGTTACTTCTAACAGGGTAAGATCACTAGAAGTGATCAAACATGTAGCCTTAACTGAAATACTTTATTATCCACAGTAGTGAAGAATTTTTGGGTTTCATCCCCACCATAGTTTTTACCTTCTAACAAGGGTTTCTCTGTAACCAAAATACTTGTGTTATGTGTTACATTTCATGATTGGTTTAGTTTTTTATTTCGTGCGCTTTACATTTATAAAGTTACTTGAATGAATGTTGCAAAGAATGGATTTAGTTGGATAGTTAGTCACTACTATTATAGATTGGTTATTCAATTAAAGTTTTTGAGGTTATTGATTCACCCCTCCCCTCTCAGTCAGTTATCTTTCCATCCCAATAGAAATTATCATACTCGGTAATACATTTTTGGATGTTATTTATAGTTTAACATACTAATTATCATTAGTATCAAATTTAACATTAACATTTAATGTACAGTCAATGGTAGGGACATGCTAACAACTAACTTGAATGGTTACCATATATAAGTAATTATAATGTTAATGATAACATATTAGAGTTAGGGTTAGGGTTATGATTAGGGATATGGTTATATGTTTATAGTTAGGATTAGTATCATATTAAGGGTTAGTATAACCATCATGTTTACCATTTTACGTATTGTAATGGAGATGGTTATGGTTACAATGAGGTTATAATTTTAACCTTAGGAGTACTATTAGGCTATTGAACATGTAGGGTTAGGGTTAGGATAAATTTAAGCTTATGTACAATATTAGGATGTACGGTTTATAGTCATGGTTAAATCATATGTAGTGTTAGGTATACGGTTAGTATTAGGGTTTGTATTAGGATTAAAGTATCATAATTGTGAATACATTTTTCGATGTTGTTTATAGTTTAACATGATAATTATCATTAGTATGACATATAACATTACCATTTTATGTATGGTAATCAAGAGGGTTAGGATGTATGGTTTATAGTCAAGGTTAAATCATATATAGTGTTAGGTATATGGTTCGTATTAGGGTTTGTGCAAGAGTAATATTATGGACGTAGCTAGTAATGGGACATATGTTTTAGAGTTAGGATTAAAATATCATAAGAATATTTTTTTGATGTTGTTTAAAATTTAACATGATAATTATCATTCGTATCACATATAATGTTACCATTTAATGTATGGTCAATGGTAGAAATATGGTAATAAGTAACATGAACGGTTACCATATTACTATAATTATACTATTATGGATAATATATTGGAGTTAGGGTAAAGGTTATGATTAGGGATAAGATTCAATGTTTACATGTAGGATGAGTATCATATTAAGGGTTAGTATAATCTTCATGTTTTGGACTTGCATCTCTCACATTAATGGTAAACATTGCAGTAAGGGGTCAAGGTTAGCATTAGGGTTGGTAATATTGTCATGTAAGAGTAATACTTACTATTACATTAAGGATTACAATAGGGGTTTTAGGTTACATGCAGAGTTAGGATTATGACATCTATAACCATGATGTTTGACTCTCTATCAGAGGCAGCCATAGGTGGAATGGTATCCTGCAAAGTTTTAAACAAACATCAACATATCGAATTAATCAAAATAACTATTTTGCATTACCATTTCAAACTTTACATGTTACTTATAGTGGACTAGTATATATGATTTTGTGGATTTTTTATACTTAAATTAACAAAAAGTCAGGTTTGGAAACATGATATAATTTATATTATTGATACAAATTTAAATAGAAGAGCACAAATTTAAAATATGATATACTAATTTATCACATAACAATAATTCATAACATTTATCACACATTGTAGGAGATTAATTAATAATGCAACATTTAATAGAAATACATCATTAGAGTGCATCATTGATTTTTGAAGACACTTGACTCTAATTTCTTCTGCTTTTCTATTCAAAATTTGTTTCCCAGTTTTCATTTTTTCATACCGGTCATATGTGAATGGTGACATTATTCTCAAGCCTTCTAGATACTTTACACGAGATAAAGATACAAATGTCAATCATGCTCTTTCTCTTGAGCCTATATCAATAGTGGCTCTAGAAAGAGTTAGTCCCTGAGATTTATGAATTGTCAATGCCCATGCCAACCTTAATGGTAACTGAAAGGTTCTACCCCTCTAGACTGGTGATATTGGAACTATTTTTGGATGATGGTCATCATATAGTATTCCATAATAATTATGAAATTTGACCATAACATAAGTAGGTGATTCAGGTGGGGCATTTCCTAGTTTGTACACAATATTCCAGATATATCCCAAGGCTCCATTGACAAGACTGGATTCAATCCATAGATTTGTAGTTAAGATGACCCTTAAGTCCTTACTAAACAATAACTCTAGATCAAGTTAATCATTCAAGAAATATTCAATTGTATTACCATTCATTGACATAGTTGCAAGGCTACATGCAATAGGTTGCCTCAAAAAATGCAACATCCTCAATTTATGGTTACAAACATTGGCATTTGTAGAGAACAAATACACTATCTTGTTAAACTCATCATTGGTTACAGTATCTAACCTCATAGGGGTTCTCATCATAAGCAAGTTCCAATCATCTAATTTTGGACTTGCATCTCTCACATTTGTGAGAAGTTGATGAAATCTTTTTTGGTGGATGTTTTCTCAATCTTGCCTAAATATTTTATCTAATGTAACCACTATTTTGAATTCTCGCTGCAGTAACTTTTCCCTCCTATTGCTAACATATGTCGGTTTATCATTGACTGGAGGTAAGTGACCAAGATCACTAACAAAACTAATAGATATACCTAAAATAAAGTGAGAGAAATGATTTCAAGACTATTTATGAATATTAAATGATTGTATTTATATATGAGTTATATTAATAAATATTACAACACAAAAAATAGTGTGATTACAAAAAATGAAAGCATAGCTACAAAGCTTATGTCACCACTTTGTGGGAAGGCTTGTCTGAGTCAACAATCTATATATTCCAGCAAGTTTTGACCAATGAAGCTCATTCCATCAATCAAACTATATAGGTGATATTGGTCATTTCTTCTTGCAAACTTGTACATCACGTCCCTTCTAGCTGAGAAAAATCTCTAATTTGTATTCTCAACTTTGAATGAATTTTAGAAGCTCTTGTACTGAAAGCCGCAAGTCTAGTTGGGGCAAGTAATAGAAGTAGAGAAGGATCTGGCAAAGCTTCAGTCTGAAGAATTTGACTGATGGCACCAATTAGATAAGACTTTCCAAGTCCTTCTCCTTGAATTATCATAAACAAAGGCATCCCAAACTTATTGCCATGGTAGTGTGTCATAATAATACCGATTTCCTTTTTCTTCTTGTCACTGAGGCTTTTAAAGTTGATGCATTGTGGGATTTCATCATACATGAGACATCCATGTTTCTTCATTTCTCCTATGAAGTCAATTGCTACAACAGTATGCTCTTCACTTTGATATTCACTACACCAGTTAGTATTTCTATCAATATCTCTTCTTCCTAACATATCTATCTCAGAAACTTGCATATGTTGACCACGATGTAGTCTGGAGATGATTTTTCATTCATGCTCTATGGTATTTTCTTTAATAGATCCATTATCTTAAACTTCAAAATCATTTCTAGGATCATCATTTTCTGTAGGTGCTACTCTTTGAACATGCCAAGGATTATAATTCAGTGATTCCCAATTTCCTTCTATACTATCATTATCATGACCAATGTCTCTTTCAATGTAATGAAAATGTTTGTATAGTAATAAATCAGATAAACAAAACTCCACCAATTTACTCAAATCACGTGGAGGAATGAATAGAAACCTAAGGAAAACTTTGACAATAGTTGTCCTTTTCCTTGGCACCCATTTGTTGTCTCCTTTTTTTCTAGGATTGTATATACAAGATCTTGCTGCGTCAATTAAGGTGAGACCTTCCATAGTGATTGGCCTTATTTTATAGCTATCTACAAAAGATTTCGCTTGTTCTTCATCAATTTCCTCATTATTTACTCCTACAGGTTTGAAAACTTCACCTGAGACATTTAGATTAACAAACCTTCTGCTACTCTCAACCAATGGAAGCTCTAAAAACATATGACATGTTTCCTGGGCTCCAATAGCCCTATCTATAACTATTTCTATGAGAATATTTTTGTATGCTTGTGTAGCTAAATCATCAGAATTTTCCAAGTTTGACAAACACATCTACATTTCAGAATAGGTTTCTAAATTTCTCTCAGCTTTTGATGCATACTTCGCAATGTATTTAATAACTACATGTTTTTTAAAGAATAGGTTGTCAATCTATATTTTCCCTCCATAGTTGTAGTATGTACCAATTATGTGCATTGACTCTATCATCATTTCTAGCAGGCTGAAATTTTTTTTCACCTGATTCTATATCCTCACATAACTTGGATCCCTCCAAATTCAATGGTGAAGGAGCATTGTACCTAAGAGAAATAAAAGTGAGCATCTATTTTGATTGATTTTTGTGAATAATTAATATATAATATTAATTTAAACCTTATTAATTCATGAAATAATTACCTACAAACCATTCTTCCCCTTTTTTTACGCAAGCATGTACCCTCCTTATAGATCGTGTGTCGTTCCACACAATTGACTATCTCTTCATAGTCATGGTCAATATCCATCTGAGCTAGTTGTGCACTATTTTTGAGACATGTATGTTGACTAAAATGTTGGAAAACCTACAAATGGTTGTGAATAATATATCATATTAAAATTTTATAATAGTTTCCTGATTGTCATACATATGAACATATAGTGTAAACATAGTGTTATATAGATATATATGATCAAATTACTTAAAACATACATATATATTTCTTTGATGAGGATCATGTCTAGGATTTCATGCAATAATAATAGAATGAAAATATCTCTCAGCACTTTTTCTTTCCTCCTCATTTGACCAGTCAATAGTGTCCATGTTCGGTGATCCTTCGAGCCATAAAAATATATGCACATGAGGTGAACCCCTATGTTGCCACTCATACCTATACCAAAAATCATTGAATTTCATACCTTTTTCAAGTATTTCTTTCCTGAACATTGTATGCCTTAAATGCATGCAATGTGCAACCATATAAGGATAGTCAATGACATTCTGTTTCTCCACTTTTGAGCCTCTCATGGATTAGTTGGTGGTGTTCCTTGTATTAGCGCATGCAAATCAGGCCACTACCTATTTGTTGCACTTAAGGTGAAGAAAATTGTAGGAGTCAAAATTTGGTGAAGCATGTATCTTAATTCTTCTCTACATTTACACCAATACGATCTTGTTCCTCTTAGATTTGTTCCAAAGCTCATCAACCTATCTGCCAAATTATTATGTGGCATATTTTCCATATGTTCTTGTAGCTCATTGATGGTAATTGGCATGTCTTGAAAACTCCTTTTTACAAATACAACAAATGAATTGTGGGCATGATTTATTATTATCATATTCATCATGAAATACCTAAACCTTAGATGTTTACCAAATCGATGATCCATATACTGCAATAAATGATTCACATATTTATGTAGATGAATTCACCTCATTCTTGGCTCTAACCAATCACATCTTATATCAGGAAACAATGTTGGAAATGCCATATCTAACAATCCTAATGTCACATATTCATTGATGGGTGATGCACCTATAGCTAGCCATTCAGTTAATGCAGATGGAACTATCTCAGGGTTGTTAACCCATGCTTGGATTAATTCCATTTCTCTTTGAGCAGTAGGTGGTCCTAAAGCCATAGACATTGTCTGCTGAATTGAATTACCTTCATCTATCTCCATGAGTTGACCCACAAATATGACTTCATTTGCATTAGAATCAAATTCCATGTAGACTATCCTTAATCTATTAAAAACATTTTGATTCCAATATTTCTCGACAATTCATTGAGATCAACTTCATCAATTCTAACATCTGCATGAAATGTGTCATGCTCTAATTTGTATTTTAATGCTTTGTACACATGATCCATGTTTATAGTAAAGTTATAATGTGTACCACATTGATCCCTTCTGAAAACAATAATAACTGGCAAATGCTCAATTATATGTGGAAAAACTTTGGTTACTTGTTCTACATGTTGAGGGAAACTTATGTAGATCTCTATAGTTTTGTTAACTATTAGTGACTCACACTTAGTCATTATCTAGGCAATGATGGTCGGTCATCACTATGACTAAGTCATCATGGATAGGCTAAGTCATGTAATGTATACTTATTGAGCAGTAGTACTATCGAGTAAATCTATGGTCACTATGTATTTTTGTATTAGCCGAGTTAAGGTTTTTGCCGAGATATGTATGTAATGAATACCGAGTGATAGGGATATCAGAAAATGCCAAGTATAGTGAATGTTGAATACCAGGGACATCATTTGCTGAGTTAGCTAGAAATGACATATGAGTTTTTTATGGAACTGTGATCGAGGTAAAATGTTTTGGCCAACATTCATGTTTTGTATTTTTTTTGTTGAGGAAATCATGGAGGTGATTACACACCTATTTTGCAATCATTAATCCCTATGCAACACTTAGAGCCAATCAAAAATTAGTAAAGCTTAAGCGGAAAAAAGTGTAAATCTAAATCATAGATCTTGAATCATGAAGATGTTTAGTTGTCTATATAAAGATAAGATCTTAACCCTAAAACATGTTAAGTCAGAGGATGCAAAGGGAATGAAGGAATGAGTAGAGTGCACATTCAGATAGAGTTCAGTGACTGAGCTAAGCAGTGAAGGACAAAATAGATATAAACTTGATAAAAGAGATCAAAACAATACTGTAAGGAGAATATATGTAATCAGCATATAGTGTAAACCGAAGGTTCAGGTACTAAGACATTCTAACAAGTGTATCAGGGTAAATCTCTTAACTGAGTGCTTACTTTATTGTGAGTTTTAAATCCTTTAGCAAGGTAGACTGTATAAGTCTTTTAGCTCTTAACAAGACAGTCCCCTCATAGGATAGATCATATTTTGATCAAATTTGTAGCCCTAACATGCAAACTTTATACTATAGTAGTGAAGATTTGTGGGTGTCATCCCCACCCTAGTTTTACCTTTCAAGGGTTTCTGGGTAACCAAAATTACTGTGTTATGAGTACATTCTTGAATGATGCTTATTATATTAGTTACTTTATTTTGATGAATTTTTTTTTATGCTATGAAATTTTTTTATGGAATGTTAAAATGGATTAGTAGGTGATATCTGATTCAGCCCCCCCTCTTGGTATTACTTTTCCCAACTATATTTCCAATAATTGGTATCAGAGCTAAAAGGTTTCTCATAGAAAGTCTAACCACTTGAGGAAAAAGATCTTGAGATGGAAGTTTATAAGCTCGAAAAGTTTATAGAGAATCAAAAGATTGATGTATAGTGACATTACAATAATTGGAAGCAGCCAGAGGTGAACAGAAGAAATCATTAAGCAGGAGGAGAGAAATTGCTATTTAGAAAAATGATTCACAATATCAAGAAGAAGATACCATTGGACTATTTGATAATGGGAACTCTAGAGAAAGTGACAAAGCCATAAAAGAACTGCTCAAGAAAAATACCATACTAAATGATGGCATCTAAAATCTAAAGAGAGAACAAGAAATTCAATCTATCAGTTTCTATGAAGTAGTTGAACAGAATAAGAAAGCTAAAGAAGACAAGACAATGACTGAAGAAGATGAAAGACAAATATCAATGAGACTTGATGAGAGGACAAGTGACATGCAAAGGCTAATGAACAATCAACTAGACATGGTAAATCAACTGTTGCTATTTAATCAAGAGTTGGGTAGGAAAGATATGGAAATCAATAATCTGAGATCTGAAAATGATCAACTATGAAATGAACTCAGATCTGAAAAGGAAATCAATGAAAGGATGAACAAATCAAATGAAGCTACAAAATACTTTGAAAATCTATTAAGGACACCTAGAACATCTAGTGATAGATCTAGACTTGGACTAAATGAGCATTCATCATCCACTAAAGAAGGAGAATCATCAAAAAGTGGAGAGAAAAAGAATGCAACACCAAAGAACAACAAGCCCACATGCCATCACTGTGGAAAGCTAGGACATACAACCAACATATGCAGAAGAAAACATGGTAAGTCTGATCTTAAACATAAATTTAATGGGCATTTGTTTAACTATAAGAAACATGGACATCAGGCACATGAATGTTGGTCTAAGGTCAGTAGTCCACCTACCTCGCCAAAATTTCAAGGACACTATTTCAACTATCAGAAATATGGGCATAGAGCATTTGAATGTAGATCTAAACCTAATTGGTCATTAAATGAAAAGACTAAGTCACCTATGAAAAATAACACATACAATTGGAATTATAACGCGTGGTACAATTGTCATTATTGTGGAAAATATGGACACATTGGAGAAAATTGTAAGAAGACTCATTTTAGAGGTCAATCTAAAAGTTGGATGAATGGAAGCATGGTATGTTCCAAGTGTAACAAGATAGGTCACCTGAAGAAAGATTGTAGATCACCTATGCCGAGCAATGATCAAAATCAGGATGAAGATATCTGTGAGAAATTGAGAAATCAAATGAATAAGACATGGAAGAAGAAAGAAGAAGAAAGCACAAGTGAATCTAGTACATCTAAGGTCACCTAATTTGATGGATTAGGTGATCACACTTCTTCAAACTAAGAAAAGAAGGTATGTTTGGAACTAAGTATTAAAATGCTTTATCTTACAACAATTCCTAACATAAGTTAAGTAAAAGTCCATATCTGCATAGATAAAGATGCAATAGGACATATCTGAGCAAAGTAGAGTATTTCATTTTTTATGTCAAGAATCAGTATTTTGACCAAGTTATTAATGTATGTTGAGCACTTGTGGTAGTCGAGATGTGATGTACATTGATCTGTGTTTGAACGGTTATATCGACCAACCTTGTGTTAGCCAAGGTTAGCATAAGTTTTTTGAGACAACTGTATTCCACTTAAAATCTTGTACAGAGCATTTATGAGGCCCTAATTCAAATTTTTGGAATGTATAAAGAGAAAAGGTACCATTTATTTTATTTCACCAAGAGAATTGAAATTTCTTTGAGCAATTCAGAGAGTGAGTAACCAGTTTATCAAGCGTGATTCGAAATATTTTCAGCATGCCTTTGGCAAATCATCTGTAGAACACTTACGAGAAAGGTACCCTACCGAGAAATATTTCTTTTTGAGAAAAATATTGTAAAGTTATAAATGGAATCATCATTGTCTGCTGCAATGAAGAAACAAGGGATGGAGTTTTTCAATGCACAGTTGCTAAGAAATGAAATTTGTAAGCAGCAGAAGTTCAAGCCAATTCTACAGAGCGCGATCAAAGGAGATCTTACTGGTGCTCTGTTCTTGATTCCAGAGAATGCGTTGGTGATGAATGATATTAGGTCTTGTTATATCTACAAAATCCAAGAGATTGGAGACTACAAGATCATGAGGGAGGCATATGAAAAATTGTGCGATAATGGTGTGTTGAAGCCAGAATATAAATCGGTTGCCGAGCAAGGGTTAGTTCATGCCCTAGATTTCCCACTAAATTTCAGAGTTGAATGGGTAAAAATTGTATTAAGTCAAGTGCATGATATGCAATTGTGGCTGGAAGATGGACCAGTGAAGATAATGAAGGAAATGATTCACTAGGCAATTGGATACCCTACAATTTTAGGAAAAAGAACAATGAAATGTGCAAGTAAGGAAGAAATTTAGGCGAACACACAGGCAGTTTGGAACAAGCATGGAGAGATGATTTACACCATCACTGATCTAGAGATTGACTTTGCAATTAGGGTTATTTCACATATATTCTACCAATCCAGTCAGATGGACAATGCCCCATGTATGGCAGTGGACCATGTGTGGAAGATTATTAAGAAAGGACACACTTATGATCTCATTGAGCTCCAGCTGACTCAGCTTTCTGAGAACCTAACCTCAATCTGGAAAGAAAAGAATTCCATGTGTAAGTTTGGCTCTTTTCTGTTCTGTTTATTCTTTAATATTCAAAAGTGTTTTCCTACTATTGGAGGTGTGATATAGGATAAGAAGAAACCTATTACAGTTCAAATCAATGAATTCATAGGTTAGATAGGATAAATTTTTAATGGTGTAATGGAGAATTATTTCTTTGAGTTCAAGAAGAAAATGAGGAAGAAGAGTAGGATCCTTGTCTCTTTAGTTGAGAAGTATAGTCAGGATGTATGCTTTCTAGTTGACATAGACTTCACCTATGTACAAGAAGTTTTACTGAGGGTTTCATGGCTAATGCCATTATCTTATGAGGTAAACATTAATCAGACTATAGTTGCTATAAAAGCCATTCTAGCTAAAGAAATTGATGATAAGACACCTTATTTTGGAACATATGAAGAAGCCAAAGCCAAAATAACTATGGGATTGAAGGCTGTAACTCTAGAGAGAAAGAGGAAGAAAATTTTGAAGAATCTAGAGAAATTGGTGGCAGAAACAGAGAAAAATGCACCACTTGAATTAACTCAAGGACTAGGAGAAGATGAAATAAGTGATCATAGTGAAAGTGAAGAAGAAGAAGAGGTAGAAGTAGAAAAGAAGAAAGACAAGAAGATAGTACCTATCGAGCCCACACCCAAAAAGATACAAAAACCTAAATTAACATCGACACTTGTGCTTAGGCCTAGAACAAGGGCAACCTATTCAACTGCTGAGACACAAAAGGAATCCCCTGCATCAAGAAAAAGAAAAGTTGTTAAGCCTAAGGAAGTGCCGACTCAGGAAAACAAAAGTCCTAGAAAGAAACTTAGTTTAGAAAATGAAGATGATGAGGAAATGGAAAGTGATGAAGAGGTAAAGAAGAAGATTTCATTACAAAGTATAATACCAAATGTGGATGAAATATTCCACACTATCACAAGCTCTGCTAGACTTGAAGATCTTAAGGAATTAAATTTTGGAAGCATGAATATAGGAGACAAAGAAAAAGTTGAAGAAGCTATTCTTGAAATGCTTTGCATATTTAAGATGTTACCTATACAGTTATAAAAATGGATTCCTAAAGATTTGTGCAACAGAATTTCCCAAAAATGGGAATATGCTCTTTTTACCGAGAAGGAGATAAGAGAGAGCATGTTAGCTCAAGTTTCACCAAATCTAATCCCTACAAACATCAAGAAAATTATGGAACAATACATGAACAAATTGGTTCCCAAACAAAGAGCTTATCTTATCCTTCAACATAAGGTTGAGGTTGTTGTATAGGAAAGTCTAAAGACTTGGAAAATAGTTTTTGGGTTGTTAATTGACAAAGATGCAAGTACATCTAAGGATGCTAAGCCAGACACTATATATAATGCAATGGAATTACCTATTCAGGAGACATAAGCTCCTTAGGAAGAGAAATGTCAGAAGGTATCAGATGTAAGTATTGTTGACATAATAGAGGATACCCCAGTTGAAACTTAGGTATTGATCGAGGAGGATATACAAGATGAGGAAGAAAAAGAATCATATTTTCCAGGAAGTAATACTATTCTCTTACAAGTGAAAGATTATCCGAAAATTGATGATACAACAACTGCTAAAACTACCCCTGCCAAACCTAAAGTTGTTATAGTTGACATGCTAGCTGGTATGAGCACTATCGAGGAACAGGATCGGTCGACAATAGAAAATAATCCTACATCTATTGAGGAGTCACAACAAGATAAAGGAGAGTAGTCTACATTAAATAATTCAAGTCCTCATGTGGAGGATAAGGGAAAAGAAGAAAAAGACAAAGCTATTGATATGCAAGAGCCTAAGGAACAAGAGGCAATACAAGCTCTTGTACAAATGTTGAGTGAGAGTACACCAAAGAAGAAGGCACTGAAAAAGAAGGAAAAAATATCTTCATGGAAGGTAACAATTGATGAAGTTATTGTCATTCCAAAATGGGATTCCGATAACTTATCTTATGAGCAGATGCAAATACTGCAAGATCTATTGAAGAGGAAAAGTAGGTCTTGTATGAAATAAAAGAAATATTTATTGATGCTTTTGGGTTATCTGATGTAAAGAATTCTGATTCTATACTGGAACAACTTTTCCATATAGTCAAGAAAGTGACTAATGAAGAAAGTGAATCTAGTGATAAGTTGTTGCAGTGGTCAAAAAGAAAGTTTGAGACCAAGATATTGAACAAAGTATCTGTTGAGATTGCAATGAAATAGGTAGCACTTTCTACTTTGGTAACTGATTTAGAAGAAGTAGTTGTTAATGCAAAATCTCTACTTACCAAACTATGCAATGTAGAACAATTCACATAGGATAATCAAGGGCTGATAGATAAACTACAACAAGAACTTAAGTCTACTAGTCAATCCTTAAGCTTGGATGTCTAATCAAGTTCTAAACATTATGCCAAGCTTATGTATACACAAGGAAGGATAGCCGAGCTTATGGCTAATGATGGTAAGATAAGGGCTCGTCTACTCTCTATGCAAACAATCTTGACACCTCATCTGGAGGCCATTCAAAGAGAGCTATAAAAGGATAAGGACTTAACACAGAAAGATCTAGATTTGTCTACTATCGAGAGCCTAGTCAATCTAGCTACCGAGCTAGAAGTGTAGTCATAAGTTTTGACCATTGCTACAATAGGATGGGAAATTGCATTACATAAGGTTATGATGCTGCATAAACCATTTTTGGAGAAATACTTCATGATCCCCACTATTGAAGAAATTAGGCATGCCAAAAACAAGGGGCAAATTAAGTGACCTGACATATTCAGGCACAAAGGGAAGGTAACAAAATTTTGTTTGTATATCTATCTTAGATGGAGTATTCTTCTAATACTAAGTACTTTTGTAAATACACATGTAATGTCATGACAAAGTATTTTTGCCACTAATGTCAAAGGGGGAGATTGAAGATCTCTATAGTTTTTTTGGCTATTAGTGACTTACACTTAGTCATTATCTAGGAAATGATGGTCGGTTATCACTACAACCGAGTCATCATGGATAGGCCGAGTCATGTAATGTATATTTACCAAGTAGTAGTATTGTCGAGTAAATCTATGGTCACTATGTATTTTTGTATTAACCGAGTTAACTTTTTTTCCAATCTATGTATGTAATGAATTTCAAGTGACAAGGATATCAAAAAATGCCAAGTACAATGAATGTCAAGTACCAGGGACATCATTTGTCAAGTTAGCTAGAAATGACATATGAGTTTGTTATGGCACAGTGATCAAGGTAAAATATTTTGGCTGACATTCATGTTTTGTAGTTTTTTTGTGAAGGAAATCACAGAGGTGATTACACACCTATTTTTCAATCATCAATCCCTATACAAAACTTAGAGCCAATCAAAAATTAGTAAAGCTTAAGTGGAAACAAGAGTAAATCTAAATCGTAGATCTTGAATCATGAAGATGTTTAGTTGTATATATAAGAATAAGATTTGAACCCTAAAATGAGTTAAGTGAGAGGATGCAAAGGGAATGAAGGAATGGGAAGAGTGCACATTCATATTAGTGAAGCATTCAAAAAGAGTTTAGTCACCGAGCTAAGCAGTGAAGGATAGAACAAAGGTAAAATTGATAAAAGAGATCAAAACAATACTGTAAGGAGAAGATTTGTAATCAAAATACAGTGCAAAATGAAGGATTAGGTACTAAGACATTCTAACAAGTATATCAGGGTAAATCTCTTAACCGAGTGGTTTTGACAGACCTATTGTAATCTCTTAACTGAGTGCTTACTTTATTGTGAGTTTTAAATCCTTTAACAAGGTAGACTGTATAAGTCTTTTAGCTCTTAATAGGGTAGACCCCTCACAGGGTAGATCATATTTTGATCAAATTTGTAGCCCTAACAGGAAAAATTTATACCGTAGTAGTGAAGATTTGTGGGTGTCATCCCCACCCCAGTTTCACCTTTCAAGGGTTTCTGGGTAACCAAAATTACTGTGTTATGAGTACATTCTTGACTGATGCTTAGTATATTAGCTACTTTGTTTTGATGAAGTTTTGTTTATGCTATGCAAAAGTTTTATGGAATGTTAAAATGGATTAGTAGGTGATATCTAATTCACCAACCCCCCCCCCCCCCCCCCCAATCTCAGTATCACTTTTCCCAACTATATTTCCAACAACTTATAGTGTGTCCTTTATACTTATATTGACCAACAGTTGCATGTCTAACTTGCAATATAGGGATGACACCTGCAATCAACATCTCTTCAACCTAAGTCAAATTTGCAAGCTCTTCTGGTTGAGATCTAGCGTCCATATTGTTTGAAGATGAAAACCTATGATTTCCTGTTTGTTGTCTACACCTGTTACATATAGGACCTTCACAAGTTTGATATACTTTCATTGCAAGATATGATTCTTGACAAACATGATAGATATTAGGAGTCTTCAAACTATCTATCTGATGTCTAAACTACATTTGGAATCTTATAAATTTAGTTTCAAGCATACCATTTGGGTTTGGCATGTTTTCCACAGTACCTTCCACATCCACATTCACTTCTATTTGATTTTCATGTAGTTACATTTCTAGAACATGCTCTATGGACATAGAGTCTTCATTATCAAAATCTAACTAAATGTTTACATTAGGTAGATTGTTATATTTGTGACTTGGTTTAGGATCATCTTGAATCACTTGATGCCCTTCATTTTGTTTTCTTTGATTAGAAGTTTGTTGATGGTTGTTTCTTTGAACATTTGTTTCATCTTGATTTTCATTTTCTAATTGTTGCACTATTACTTTTGCCCTTCTTTTATGAATTATTTGTCTATCAACTTCATTACGCCTTCCCCTATGTTGTTCTCTTTGACTTTTTATCAATTGTTCTTACTGACATCTGCGAGACTCTCTTCTATATTGTCTTTTATATTCTCTTTGATATTCTCTTCTTTCTACCTCTGATTCAAAGTTCAAGCTTGGTCTCACCATATCTACTATGGAATAACATAAAATTAGTGACTTATTCAAACTTTATATTATCTATATATATATAAAAACATTGTAATATTTAGAAAGAATGAATGTTACTTGTCAATTAATATGTTTTAAATTATATATATAATGAAGGGTGCTCTCCTTAATAACACAAACACATAACAGAAACAAAGAAACAACAACAATTTGCAAGAACAAAAAATGGGCGGCTTATTATCTCCACAAATGTGGAATTACAAATTTCAAAATTATAATATGCAAAGCCGCATGGGCATTTTCCTTTACAATATTCTATAGGACAAAGCCTCAAATCATTACCCAGATCTACCTAGAACTACCCAACACTGTCCTAGACAACACTACCATCCTTTCTTATATAGGAAATTTCCACCCCCCGAGAAGGTTCCAAAAATTTAGCCCTTAAGGCTGACTTCCCTAAGAATTATTTTATTTTCTTTTTATTTCATAGGGTCGGCTCCAAATAATTACAAAAATATGGTTTTAGGTACCCCAACTTTTGGAGGCCATAGCTTTCTAACTGTACCTTTGTTTTTCTATTATAACCACCTTTTAGAAATGGCAAGACCTCATCCAGAGTGCCTGACTCACACAAGCTCCAGTCAACCGGGGGTCGATCACGATTTGGAGCCTCTAAGGCCTTCAAAATTGAGCTCAAATATTTTGTACCCAAAAACCTTAATAACTTCACTGATACAGATGATATGATAATGAAACTCCACTGGTAGGCTAATATGACTAAGATGAACCTCCACCTGTGAAATCAAAAAAAATTGAGATCATATGAAAAAATTACTAAAAATAGTAAGTTTCCATAAATAGTATCTCTACACAAGATAGCCCTTATTGAAAAGAAACCAGAAATATTTTTGGGTGATGCAAGATTTCTCTTACACCCAGGATACTCCTACATCAGACATCCAGGGTAATTTGAGAAGTGACCCTGTCATGTCTCAGGTGTGCAAAGAAAAACCAAGGCGGTTAACCTTCTCTCTTGTCAGCCATGATGAATATTCAATAGTTCATCCTTTCGATTTCACCATATATTCTTCATATGTCTTGTTCCTTGTGCTTCTGCCAACACGACTATCCAGTATGTCCTCAATCTCTTTGGTAGCTGAAGTACTTGCTGGAATACTTCATTGTCCTTCAATGACCTTATCTTCAACACCCCCTTCATGATACTTTGTCAGATCTGAAATGTTAAATAGTGGTGAAATATTTAGCTCAATAGGCAACTCAAGCTCATAGGCATTTCCTAAATCATGTTTCTTCAGTATCTTACATGGACCAAACTTTTTCATTTTCAACTTGTTATATGTACCAACTAGAAATATCTCCTTCCTCAAATGAACCATGAATTCATCTCCAACCTGAAATTCCTTATGTCTTCTTGAATTCTTCTTTTCTTATCTTCATTATAAGGCTAAGGCAGATGAGAAAAGAAGGGTACTCTACTTAATAACATAAACACATAACAGAAACAAAGAAACAAAAAATACTACTAAAACTCCTAATAAATTTTTTGTATAAGCTAGCCAAACCATGAAAAGATCTTACCTCAGTAGCACTCCTTGGAGTAGGCCATTCAAGGATAGCCTGTACCTTCTCTGGGTCCATTTTTAGACCTTCTGCTGAAACTACAAATCCCAAATACACTAACTCTTTCTTCACAAAACTGCACTTCTTCAAATTAATCAACAATTTCTCATCTCTCAATTTCTCAAACACCATACGAATATGCATCATATGTTCCTCTAATGTCTTGCTAAAAATCAAAATATCATCTAGCTAAACAATGACAAACTTACCCAAAAATTCTTTTAGAACCTTGTTCATGAGCAGCATGAAAATGCTTAGTGCATTCATTAGCCCAAAAGGCATGACTAATCACTCATACAATCCTTCCTTTTTCTTGAAAATAGTCTTCCATTCATCTCCTTCTCTAATCTGAATATGATGATATCCACTCTTCAGATCTATCTTTGTGAAATATGCAGCCCCACTCAAATAGTTCATAATATGATCCATCTGTGGCAATGGAAACCTGTACTTTATGGTGATATTTCTTATTGCTATGGAATGTGTACACATCCTCCATTTTCCATTCTTCTTTGGTGCTAATACTGCTAGTACAACACATAGACTCAGGCTCTCCTGAATCAACCCCTTCTGTAACAATTCATGTACTTCTCTATTCAACTCTTCACTTTCTACTGGTGTCATTATGTGTGCCGCCTTATTTGGAAAACTGGATCCTGGAATCAAGTCCATCTGATGAGTGATCTTCCTTACTAGTGGTAATCCATCAGGAACATTATCAGATACAATATCCTAAAACTCATTCAACAGATCTACAACTTCTATAGGTACATCTTCTACTTCCTCTTTACCAACTTTCGGAATTAAAGAAAAACACATATGCTCACGCCTCATACCCTCTAGGAATTTTCTTCCATCAACAAAATGTATTCTTGCATTACCACATACCTTTTCTTCTATGTCCTTCAATGACTAGAGCTTATGTCGCACTCCATCCTTTATTAGGGAATATGTATTTGCACGACCATCATGTACAACATGTCTGTCAAACTGCCATGGTCTACCCAACAACATATGACATGCATCCATAGGTATGATATCACATAGTACCTCATCATGGTATCCTCCAATCTTAAACTTTACTAGGCACTGCTCACTAATAATGACTTTGTGATCATCCCACACCCAAGTGATCTAGTATGGATGTGGGTATTTCTGCCTCTTGAGCTTCAACTTTCTGACCATCTCTTCTAACACCAAATTTTTAGTGCTTCCACTATCGATAATCACATCACAACACTTATTCTCACACTTGTACTTGGTGCAAAATAGGCTGCTCCTTTTCTCAAGCTCATTCTCACCACTCACTAGGACTCTTTTGTTAATTAGTGTTTCTCCTCTTTCAGCATCTTTAGAATGTGATGATCTAGCATCTTCATCTACATGTGCAACTCTAGCCTAGTCTTCAGTTCTCCTATTTATCCTTCCTTGGCATTGAGGACATTCATATGCCCTTTGACCTTCTTCTCCACAGTCAAAACATGTTCCATGGAAGCCTGCTCTTCCTGATCCTTTCCCTCTTCCTCTTCCTCTCTGATCTATATTATTTTGATCATTGTAACGATTGAAATTGTTTCATCTCTGGTTTTGAATTCTATTGGCCTCATCCTTCCTTTTGAGATCTTCATTTTGGCCTCCATATGACTGTCCACTGAATCTTCCACCACGACCTCTTCCTCTTTGTCTGCTCTCAAACTTCTTGTGCATCTTTTCCTCTACTTTTAGGGAAAACTGGTATGCCTCTTCAATACTGTTCATTCGAACCAAATTCAACTTCTCCTAAATACTTGGCCTTAACCCATTAATGTAATGAGCAACTTTCTCCTTATTAGCTTTTGCATGGTCTGTTCTTATGAGGATTTGATAGAACTCCTCTGTATACTCCTGAACAGATCTTCCTTCTTGCTTCAAACCTTGCATTTTCTTGCGTAGGTCAAGCAAATAATCAACAAGAATGAATTGTTGCTTCAATTTATCCACCATCTAATCCCATCTTATGATTTTATCCTTTCCTCTTCTATTTCATTCCAATTGAATCTCTTGCCACTAGATCTTCACATGACCTTTTAGTCCGGCCTTCACAAACTTGACCCAATTAGGATCCTCGATATCTCCATACTCAAAATATTATTTTAATTCATTTATCTAGTTGATCAACTCCTCTGGGTTAATATTTCCTAAAAATGCAAGAACTTCAATCTTAGGTCTTTTCCCGATCTTGGAAATGGCCCAGAAAAGTCATTCTTCCTCCTGGTTCAAAATTTCACCTTCTCCTTCTTGATCAAAATTTCCCTCTTCTTCTTCTTCTTCAGCTTCATCCTCTCTTTCATCTCTGACTATAAGATTCATTCCTCTATGAATCTCTTCTAGCAATGCTCACACTTGTCTCTGAAGCACTCTAACCTTAGGTGCCACACCACCAGCTCTCCTACCATGTTCCCTTCATGGAGGCATTTTTGTGCTTTATCATTGAAACCCTAAACCACAATCCTGGTGCAAACTGCCTCACAGTTGGTGATCTCCTTACACACTCAGGAACTCCTTTTTTGATACCACTTAATGAAGGGTGCTCCCCTTAATACCAAAAACACATAACAATAACAAAGAAACAACAATAATTTGCAAGAATAGAAAATGGGCTTCTTATTATCTCCATAAATATGGAATTACAAATTTAAGAATTACAATATGCAAAGCCACATGGGTATTTTCGTTTACAATATTTTGTAGGACAAAGCCTCGAATAATTACCTAGAACTACCCAACACTGCCCTAGACAACACTACAGGCCAAGTTCTTAAATAGATGATTTCCACCACCTGAGAAGGTTCCAAAAATTTAGCCCTTAAGGTCGACTTCCCTAAGAATTATTTTAATTTCTTTTTATTTTACATAGGGTCGGCTCCAAATAATAACAAAAATATGGTTTTAGGTACCCCAACTTTTGGAGGTCATAACTTTCTAACTGTAGCTCTATTTTTCTATTATAACACTTTTTAGAAATGGTAGGACCTGATATACAGTGCCTCACTCATGCAAGCTCCAATCATGTGGGGGTTGATCGTGATCCGGAGCCTCTAAGGCCTTCAAAATTGAGCTCAAAGATTTCCTACCCAAAAACCTCAATAACTTCACTGATACAGCTGATATGACAATGAAACTCAACTGGTAGGCTGATATGACTAAGATGAACCTCCACATGTGAAATTAGAACATTCCAAGATCATATGACTAACTTACTAAAAATAGTAAGTTTCTATAAATAGAAGCTTTGCACAAGATAGACCTTAATGAAAAGAAATCAGAAATATTTTTGGGTGATGGAAGTTTGATCTTACACCCAGGATGCTTCTACATCAATATATAATTGAAAAACACATGCCAATTTATAATACATATAAATTTAATTTTGATAAGTTTTAATATGTCTAAATACATATTTATACATATAGAATACAAATTACAAAAATAAAATAGACAATAACAACACTTTGACTGCAGAAACCATAAGAATTACAGATACATGGAGTAAATGAGAGCCAAGATATTGTAAGAATAATAAAATGAACTTCTTTAGAATAATAATTGATATACAATGACAATCGCAATGGTCTAAAGGGCCATTTTGTGAAAACATGAGAATACATGATCTCTTATTTGGAACAGTAAACAATGGAACCCAAAAAATATGTGATCCCATTTGAATCTGAATCCAAAAATTAATTGTGAACATTTCAATTCCAGTGTGTTTTCCTCCATCTTCCTCTAACCCATTCTTTCTCTAGTCATATGTGGGTGCGTGAATATGGCTTTAGAGTGTGAGAGTTAGGAAAGTAAACCTCAAAGAACTCTTCAAGACTAAGTGGTGAACCAAATCTGTTGATGGTCACACCCAGCCACCAACAATCATTGCCTAGAACTTCTACTACAAAGTGAGGAGGTACATATCAAGGAAAACTAATGGCAGGTCGAATAGGTCTCATATAGTATATATATACCTCCTCAATGAGGGGCTCTTGAGCCCATTTGTCATTTATGAAGTGGTGATATTTCACATAATATTTTGGCATGCTAGAATTGTTTACAATGCCTACAATAGTTCCTTCAAACCCCTCCTCATCATAGCTAACGTCTACCTTCATTCCCACATTAAAGTCCATTTGTATGCCTAATTTATGATTACAAAAAAAATCATTTCAATTTATAGTTAAAAGATTATAATACAAACATAATATAATTATAATTAACTAATTCAATTTCATTAAATGAGTTTTTAAATCTAATTCTCAAATGAAATTATGTAAATGTAATTTTAAAAAATATCTGATTATATGAATAACATTAATTTCATTAATACAATTAACATAATCAATTTCATTAAATCTAATTTTAAACAATAGGAGAACTAAATATGGTGGGATTGCCATCCATAGTAAAAATAAATGTTATATTTTAAATTAAGTATTAAAATAGCAACAAAATGAATTTAATATTAATTTTATTAAAATAATTAACAAAATCAACTTCATTAAATCAACTTCTGAATCAAATTTTAAACATTACGAACGCCTTAAACATTCATATTAAAAACATGTATACAAATATAGTTGCATTTCCATCCACATGAAAAAGAAATGTAATATTTCAAATTAATAATTAAAATATGCAATAAAATAAATGTAATAATCTTTTAATACGACGACATTGTCATCCATATTAAAAAGAAAATAAATATTTCAAACTAAGTATTAAAATACTAATAAATTAAGTTTTAAAATACAATCCCTAAAACAGTTTATATGAAAACTAAATCACATAATATACAATCCATAAAATAGTTTATACAAAAACTAAATCTAATAAATCTAATAAATCTAAAATTCTAATAATCTAAATCTCATAAATCTAAAAATATGATAAATTTTCTAAATGTAATAAAAGTAATATTCTAAATGTAAATCTCCTAAATCTATATAAAAACTAAATATAATTAATCTAAAAATATAAATCCTTAAAATATTATAGTATGGTGGCATTGCCATCCATAATGTAATATTAAAATTAATAATTGTAACATTCAAATCAAATAAATCTAATAAACATAGAAAGTAATCAGATTATCTAAATTAAATAAACGTAATAACTATAATAAAACTCTCTAAATTCCTATATAAAAGAGTTTATTAAAAAAATCCAAATTTTGATTTAACAACTCTCTTTTATTCTTCTATAATTTTAATGGAGAAGTGATATTTTATCTTCACTATTCAAATTTTACATCGTCATAATTTACCTTCCAACTCATTATTCCAAGTGATTTGTTTTGAATTTTTATCCTTTGTTTTTCTATTAAAATTGATTACCCTTTGTTTAAATAATTAAAAAAATAATTTTCTCTTATATTTTTACTAAAGAAAAAATAAATAAATTATAAATGTGATATCATTTTTATTCCATATAAATCATCTCACATGTTTTTTCAACAAATTATGTCATTGAAAACTTCTAGGTTATAACAATTTATCTTATAGGATACATACATTTTTTTTGTTAAGGATAGTCACTCTAAAGTATTTGTCATTTTCTAAATGATAGTTTAATCTTCATTAATTTTATATTTTATTACATTAATAAAAAAAGTTTAAGTTATATAAGAATTTTTAATTGTTTATAGTTAATTGAAGTGTTTATGCTATGAAAATTAGTAGGAATGAATATATCTAAAGGATTTATAGGTTCTTGATACCATTTTTTAACACACTTTATTTATCACATTTACCCCAATACCTTGTACGGTGTAATAGAATGATTCAAAACGATAATTATTTCCTCACTTAGATTGTCTATGTAGTTGGAATTGAATCCAATTTATTATTAATATATATTTATATAGTGGCTTGCCCACTTTTGCCTTAAATATAAAATAAGAAGTACAAAAGGATACAATTTATAATGAGAGTCTTATGATGATCAACTCTACCACCCACAAGTTGATAAAGTTGAGAAAAGAATCCCTAAATGAAAAAATTTAAGTTGTCACTAATATAAAAATTAAAAGTTTGAAAGGGCATTCAAATATATATAATAACAATTTATAGTGATAGTTCAATAGAATAATTAGGTCAAAGAGTTGAGAGCTACCAAAAGAGAGCTAACTAGGAGAAGGAGGGAAATCAAAAAATTTAGAAGAGGCAATAGAGTTATGATTCTTCCTCGTAAAAAATGTAAAAGCTCAACCAGCATGTGTTGGAGCTTGCATCAGGAGGGAATAGAAAACTAGTCATGTTAGAAGAGAAGGATTTGCAACATGCTTTTGGAGCATGGCTAGTCTATATATGCATTGAAAGAAATCCAAAGTAATCAACATTCAAGGGAAGACCAAGTGTTCAACTAGATCTGCAATATACTTTATAGTTTTCCAGTGTTTATCACAAAAAAGTCTAAAATGAAATAACTGTTGTTGTAGTATGAGTAAAAACAAATTAACCCCAAAAGGGAAATAACCTAAATCAATTCTATACAAGGATAATACAATATCTAGGTTAGAGATGAGTGTGATTCTCTCAAAACAGACTCTTCATTCCCATGATTAATTAGGAACATATGCCCTATATTCCTTGAGAGCATTTTTAATTAGCTCATAACATTGAAAGGGAAAATGAAATATAACAACATCTTGGTTAGAGATAGATAAATAAATTGACAGATAAAAAATGCCATAAATGACCAGATACAATTATCCATATGGCAACAATAAAAACCCAATTAGTAAGAGGGAATGTGGTAAATGTCAGGAAAGATTCAAAAAAGGCTAGTCAAATAAATTCAATTATCACCAATTGAAAGGGTGCCTCATCTACCAAAGATAAATCTATAAAGTATTTTAGAAATAGTGAATAGAAGTAACCTCAAATCTAGTGATGTGACATATAGTAGTTATATTAGGAACATACAAAATGTTTAAAGTTCTTGTGAGTCAATGTAGACAAATTGTAAATGGTGATATAAGAGAGATGTTTTGTAAAAGATTAAATAAATTTATTTTAAGGTGATATAAGATTATGGAGATACAAGGTATTGCAATGGTTGCACAAAAATTAGAGGAAATAAAGTTTGAAATGATTTTTTGAAGATAAATGCATCTTATTGTATAGAATACATCCTATTGAATAATTGAGAAAGTTCTCAAGGATATGGATGAGGAAAATTATATGCCTACAATGGAGAATATTTTATAAGCAATGGATATAAAGAATGAGAAATTATACCTATATAGATTTTAAAATAAGCTATGAAAAGCCAACAATATCTCTATAGAGGTACTTTTGAAGCTTACTGAGCCTCCCTAAGGGATGAAATGAAAGAAAATGATTGGATATATCTAGTTTCTATTTAGATTGATGCATAACTTCTTGTCATTGCCTTTCATTTTGGCACAAGATTTGAATTTTAGAAGATTTTTTTAAGGTTTCTAATTTATCAAGGTTAATTTTAAGCATTTTTAAAGTTGTCTACAATCATTTAGTCTTAAAAGATAAAATTGTTTTATGCTCCTATGTACTTTGAACTACAACAAATAGAGGCTAATGAAATTAGAAGATGGAGAGTTTCCATCACTCAATTTAGCTTCTTACTTTGAGATAGTGATTTTATGAGAATTTTTTTTTTCTAAAGAAATATCTCTTTAAAAATGTGTATTTATTTTGTATAATCAACAAGTTTTTCAAGTCATCCTTACGAAGAATCCTTGGCAAGCTAAATTTAATATTTTAGGGACAATATAATAAGGTGGGAACAATAACAAATATTATTATATTATTAGTTATATGCAATTTAATTTGATAATTATTGTATTGAAGTTTGTAATTATTGTTCTCATATATATTATTGCATGTATAGAATATACATAAATACATACATGCAGTAGAGTGGAAAATGTGGATAGGGTTTAGAATAATGGGGGTTTGCACATAAAAGAGACCCTAAACCAATATTTAAAACATACATATAAATCTAATGATAAATTATATGAATCTAGAAGTGCTTGCAAAGAATACTAAAATTAGATAAAATGAAATACACACCTCATAACATAGCTGATTTGGAAATACCCACTATCTGGTGTCTGCATTGAGTTTCTTGAAATTCTACAACCGGATTTGGAACAGAAACACAGAGATGGAGAAAACCCTAAAATATTTTCCTTTTTTGAGTCAGGTTAACCTTGACCCAAATGAAGGTCGACCTTGACCCCTTTATGTCGACCTTGACCTGCACTGCTCCAATGGAAATTATGTTCACAGATCCCAAAAGTTTTCTGAAAAGGGTACTCAGATCTTCTCTGCAACTCCTGAAACTGCGATCGTAGATATCTAAAATGGGTGTTTTGGGGTGGCTATATAGGGTTTTTCCTTAGCCAAACCCTCATTTTGGTGATCTCTACCTCCACGAATAGCCAGATGTAATAGAATATGTGTATGTGTTGCTCATAGGAAGAGCTTTGAATGTGCAATACCAAGATCTAATCCTCTAGATTGAAACCCTAGCATGAATTGAAATGAGAGAGAAATGCATAAATTTGAATATGATAAAGAAAGCATACCAAGCCCCCAAGGCTAAAGTACTCATACCAAACTCATAATCTGTAGTTCCTACCCCATCATTGTATCTTTTGAATGCTTGAATATTGAAAATGATAGATCAAGGAAGAAGGAATCTTTCTTGCCCCAAATGAATGTCCACTAAATGCTTTCTTACATCAAGACATCATTATATCTTGTTTTCCTATAGCATCCTCTTGCAATCTTACATCATCATCTCCTCATAGCTTCTTGCTTGTCACTTGATACTTGATGCAAAAATGAAGGAAAAAGAGAGTGTGTATATACATATTTCAAGGCAAGGCTCCTCAGGAAACGTAAGGGTCCCTAATTCAAATTTTACCTCTAATTATGGTCCAATCATAATAGCTAACTAAGGAGGGAAAAGTAATAAATGAATTTTAAATAAAAACCCTTCCGCATTCAGATTTGGAGGCCCATTTTTTAATTTCAGGCCCCGCTATGAACTAAATTTGGAAGTGGGAACCAAAACCTAACAAGGTTCAAGGTCGACCTTGACCCTGACCTGATGTTTTAGGCTGGTCACCTTGTAGTTTCAGTCAAATCTTTGGGTCGACCAGAGACTTTGAATGATTGGAAAACATAAAAAAATGTTGGAAAAGGGAACATAGGCCTAGAATAAATATGATGAAGGCTAGAAGGACCAATACATAAGTCCTACCTAGAAAATAGATCCATAAAGAAGGAAATCAAGGAGAATCGTCGGAAACCTAAACCTAATTTCACCTACAAACAAAGAATCAAGTGCAAAGGCATCGTAAATGAAAATCTATCATGAAAATGCACTAAATGAGGGTGCTAAACCTACCAAGATGGAAGTGCTTCTATTTTAAGATGATAAATTTATCCCCCACTTAATCTTAGATATGACACTACCTGAATATGCAAGCTAAAGCAAGAAAACACCATACTAAATAAAAAGGATATAACCAAGTCCTCAATGTAGAGATCCTACAAAAAACCATTAGTACCCACAACCTATAGCACACAAGGTTAATGAAAATCCATAAATCACCTAAGAATTACTAAAATGAAATTAAGAAGTACATAGAGCCCTTTATGCTCCCCTGTTTCAGCTTTCTACTTCTGAAGGGTGAAACAAGGTGATAAAGATAGCCATATACACTGGATATGCAATGTGTTGAAAAAGGCCTTTCCTAAACTAGTTAGAAAGATTCCTATTTGTCCTAAACTAATTCAAGGAGTTAGGTATTTGAATCATGATTCCAACACCGCATACGACACTAAAAATAGAACTACAGAACTCAAGTTATGATGAAAAGAGTGAATGTCTCTCTAAATGCATGTAAAGGGAATTTTGAATTTAACATAAATAAATCCTTACAAACCCTAATAAAAACCCTAATTTTAATCTATAAATAAGGAAGAGAATACATACCTACTCATTCTTATAATTTGAAAAGTTTAGGAGAGAAAGAAGAATGCCGAGAAGAGAGGAACTTCGAGCCACATGTATGGAGCTCCTAAGACAGTGCCTGGCTACCAGATAGCTGCTTCCCGAGGTGAGTTTGTTGTTGTTGATTTCTGTAATCTCAAATTCTTGTTTTGTATAGGAAAGGTCAACCTTGACCCTTAAAGGTCAACCCTAACCCAATTATGTTGACCTTGACCCTTTAAGGTTGACATGAAATGGGAAGGTCTATACTTGTTCTAGAGTGAGGTTGACCTCGACCTAGAAAGGTCGACCTTAATCTAGGAAGGTAGACCTCAACCTAACAGAGGTCAACCTTGACCTCGTCAAGTTGGATTTACAATTATATGATTCTAGAGTATTCATATGATGTCAGTTTATACTTACAGGACCTAGTTCATCTCTAAGAGAACCCCTTCAAAGGTCCACTACTCATCATCAGAGAGAAATTATCTGAGATGAGCAGGGATGAGATACAATTATTGAGAGACATAGGACTGTACTAGGTAACCATCCTACCATAGATGAGACTCCACTGATCCATGTTATCATATTTATAAAGAGGTGGGATGAGGACACATGTTCCTTTCATCTTCCCTCATGACAGATCACCATGACACTAGAGGATGTATACACAATCTGTTAGGAATAGTCCCAAGAGATAACTGAGAGGGGGGGGGGGTGAATCAATTATCTACAAGATTCAATTATTTATCCAATTAAGTATAATTAAACATAAAGAATAAACACAATGAAAGAACACATGAACACAACACCAATATTTTGGTTACGGGGAAACCCAAATAGGTAAAAACATTGGTGGGACATGATACCCACTAATATTTTGTACTAGTGTATAATGATCATTGTTAGAAGATCCCTTACCCTGTTATGAGTAGCTTTACAATATATTAAGTATAGTAGACCCAGTCAAGGGTCGGACACTATTAGGAGTCTTTTACAATTGTCCCTATTAGGAGAGAGGATGCACTATCTGAGAGCTCACTGCTCAAACAGGTGAAGGCTACAACCTTCAGAATAATAGATAGACACTATATCTGGATCTTGGTGAACTGCACTTTGACCTGCTATCTAGATCAGCTCTAATGAATAGAAAAAGTACTTTACCTAGTCACATAGACCTTCTGATGGATCAACACTTCGCACACTCTGCTCTGCTCTACTTGATCAACCATGAACCACACTTCAACAATCACAAATGACTGCCTAAAAATATCTTTCCTCCAAATGATATAATCAATTCATCCTATTATAACCACCTTGAAATAAGATTAGAGAAACCATAACAAACTCCAATAAACATTTTGTTGGCTCTACTATGCACGTAACACATTCTGGGACCTATCTAATAAAATAATTGTAGACGCACGCTACACACCGTCAGCTCTACGAAAATAACTAGAACTTTCTCAGTAAGCTGAATTAACTTATGTGCTCTTAATCGAACATCAATAAAACTTCTCCAAGCTTAACTCCAAGGGAACATACCCTAAAGATAGGTGGAACTCAAGCACCAAGAAAATTCATGTCAGGTGTCCTGAACAAACACAAGAAATTATTGTTGGTGAATAGCGACTGCATAACTTTAGTTCTACTCATCAACACACTATGCATCCATAACTAAATAGAAATAACATGTCTTCAACATATATCCAAGCACCCAAGGCTCCATGATAACTATATGGACAACCATACACATAATGTTGTATGTTAGTCTGTGAGGAACACTGCTGATACCAACTGCTATATAACTGTTTGTACTAGTAGTTAACCTCTGTGCCCATGATATCATTTTTATATCATGTCTATGCCACATATACTAAAAGCTTACTACATAAGACTTCCACACATGCTACTTTCCATATGTTGTCATCAATGACAAACATACAGTCAGTACTCGTCTGCTGGCAAATCTCCAAAAATCTCCCCCTTTGGCATTGATGGCAACATGTAGAAAGAAAAACCACCACCAACCCAAATGAACATTTCTTTTATAACATTCTCCATTTCCTCATCAAAAACTCCCCCAAAGATGAATCCTCCAACAGCTACAATATTTTCTAATATTCTCCATTTCCTCAACTATACTACTGTCATAACTAAATGTTGCTCCCCCTTAGTATATTACTCCTTTTTCTTCTTTTTTTCATGACTCTGTATATACTCCCCCTTTGACATCAATGGAAAAGGGCACCATTCATTTTAAGCACTGGTACTACTCCTGAGGTAGAGTAGTCAACCTTCCACCAGTCCCAGAGGACTGATGTCATTCCTTCTTTCTTCTAAGAAAAATTAGGGAAGAGAATGACTCCCAACTTCTCCCTGAGATACTCAAAAGTATCCTTAGGTAAAGGCTTTGTGAATATATCTTCCAACTTATCTTTAGTACTCACATAGTCCAACTTGACTTCTTTCTCTACCACTTTCTCTCTTAGGAAGTGATACTTGATCTCTATGTGCTTTGTCTTTGCATGCATCATAGGGTTCTTTGACATATTGATAGTGCTAGTGTTATCATAGTGAATAACAATAGGATAATCAATCTAAATTCCAAAATCCTTTATCATATATTTGATCCAAACAATTGTAGAATAATTCAAGGCTGATGCAACATACTCCGCTTCTATTGCTGACTGAGAAATACAATTTTGTTTCTTACTTGGCCAAGTGACAAGTCTATCACCGAGAAACACTGCTCCACCTGATGTACTCTTTCTGTCATCAACACATCCTACCCAATCTGCATCAGTGTACACATGAAGCTAAACATTTTCTAAATTAGGATACCATAGACCATAATATATAGTGCCCTGCAAGTATCTGAATATTCTTTTTACTATCATGAGGTGACTTTGTTTAGGTTCTTCTACAAATCTTCCAACTATGCCAACTACATTGGAAATATCAGGTCTAGTCTAAGATATATGAGTTTACCAATCATAGACTTATACAATGTTATATCTACTACTGGTGATTCATCTTCTATTGTAATCTTGCATCTAGTGATCATAGGGGTTCCTACTGGCTTGCAATCATCCATCTTGAATTTCTTTAGTATCTCTTTCACATACTTTGATTGATTTATGAAAATTTCTTTTTCTATTTGCTGCACATTTAGTCCCATAAAGTACTTGATAGGACCAATCATACTCATCTCAAACTCATTCTTGATTTCTTTGCCAAATTCAGTACTGAGTTTGTCATTACCTTCAAAGATAATGTCATCAAAAAATATAGCTACAAGTAGTAAACCTTCAAATGTCTCTCTAATGAATAGATTACAATCTGCTGCTCCTTTCTTGAATCCAATCTTTTTTAAGTATCCATCTAGTCTCTCATACCATGCTCTAGGGGCTTTCTTAAGTCCATAGAGGGCCTTCTTCAATCTACATACTATATCAGGTCTATCTGATAAGGTGAATCCTTCGGGCTATTCAATGTATACTTCTTCTTTCAAGTCTCCATTCAGGAATACTGACTTGACATCCATCTGATAAACTTTGAAGTTTTTGACTATAGCATAGGCTAGAAACAACTTAATAGCTTCTAATCTTCTCACAGGTGCAAATGTGTCTAAATAATCAATGCCTTCTCTTTGTGCATATCCCTTACATACTAATCTTGCTTTATTTCTTACTACTGTACCATCTTCATTCATCTTATTTATGAATATCCACTTTGTTCCAATCACATTATTATCACTAGGTCTTGGGACCAGTTCCCAAGTTTCATTCTTAATAATCTAATCAAGTTCTTCTTTCATAGCATCATTCCAATCTGAATCATTACAAGCATCTTCAGCACTTAAAGGTTCAATCTGAGATAGTAAACATACCGCTTCACTACTAGCTGAGTTCTTTGCTTGTGACCTTGTTACAACTTTTCCACTCTTATCTCCAATGATGTCTTCCTTGGAATGATTTCTTGATGTCAACTTTGGAACTTTAGGTGATGCTAACTCATCAGCCTTAGGAGTATTTTCTTCACTTGTCTCACGGTAATTGAATAACACATCAATACTATCAAACATTTCCTCAATAACTATCTCACTAGTGGAGGGTCTAGGTTCTTCATCAATCATGGGTGAGTAATCATGATATCTTTCTTGAATCATAAAATTTTCATCAATATTTACATGATCACTTTCAATGATACTTTTCAATCTTAAATTGAAACATCTATAAGCTTTACTTTTAGTAGAGTAACCAAGAAAAATAACTTCATCACTTCTTGCATCAAACTTGTCTACTGCTTCATCCCTCTTGATCTAGCACTTGCTTCCAAAGATTCTAAAGTATTTTACTGTGGGAACATTACGAAACCATAGCTCATATGGTGTTTTGTTAGCGCATGGCCTCAATTGAATTCTATTGATGGTATAGACTGTTGTATTGATCACATCTCTCCAATAGGTGTGTGCAACTTTTCCTTCTATCATAATGGTGCGCGCTATATGAAGAATGCTCATATTCCTTCTCTCTGCAATTCCATTCTGCTGAGGGGTTCTAGGTGCACTTAACTATCTCTTTATGCCTTGTTCTTCATAGTACTCATAGAATCTATCAGAGGCGAATTCTCCTCCTCTATCTGATCTCAAACATTTTATCTTTAGTCCAGATTCATTCTCAACCTTAGCTTTGAATATTTTGAATTTATCAAATGCTTCTAACTTATCTTTCAAGAAAGCAAGCCACATTATCTTGGTATAATCATCAACAAACAAAATGAGATACCTTTCACCATAGTATGATCTTTCTTGAGTTGGACCACATAGGTCTGTATGAATCAGATCCAACTTGTTCTCTACTGAATTATGCTTGCTCCTAAATGAATTTCTTACATGTTTCCCCATCAAACATTCCCTGTATATAGTATCAACTAGCTTTGCTATGCTAGGTAGATCTCTTATTGCCTTAACGTTTCTTATCTTTACTATGTAATCAAAATTCATATGACATACTCTTTTATGCCACAACCAACTTTCATCAACTTTAGCAACAAAACAACTTGCTTCTGAATTGAGTTGAAAAACATTACCTCTTGTCTTTGAGACTGATGCAATCATAACACCATCTTTGTTGTTAGTGATGCATTTTTTATCTTTGAACTCCAACTGATATCCTTTTCCAAGTAACTATTTAAGAATGAGAAGGTTATGTTTCAAACCATGAACATAAAGAACATCATCAGTACTATCCTTTCCATCCAAAGTGATGGCTCCTCTACCAACTATAGGTTTAGGAGTGTTGTCTCCAAATCTAACCATACCACCATTGTATTTGTCCAAATGAACAAACCTACCTTTATCATCTATCATGTGATGTGAATAACCACTGTCTATAATCCAGTCTGTCCTTATGTCAGCTTGTGAAATCAATGCAAGCTCTTGATTCTCTTTATTATCTTCATGAGCTATCTTATTATTCATTTTGTCTATAATGAATCCAATTTCTTCTTCATCGGATTCTTCATCTGAAACTCCATCTCCAGCATAGTAGCATTCCTTAGAATACTTAGGCTTGTAGTCCTTCTTGAACTTTCTAGCTCTTGTAGAACACTTAGATGCAAAATGACCGATCTTATTACATGAAAATCACTTAAATGGTAATTGACCTTCATATTTTCATTTTCCTTTCTTTTCTCTTTTGGCAATCATAGCAATAAAATCATCTAATGTTTTCTCTGCATTATCATCATCAAAATTACCAGAAGTGTTTGCAGATTTCTTACCATGAACTGTTGCTTTCAAAGTTGTCTCACTCTTGGGTTCTGTCTTCAATCTTGAAATCTCAAACGTTGATATTTTGTTGATCAAGGTCTCTCTGTTGAAATTAGATGTAAGCTACATGGTCTCATCAAGGATGTTGATCATGCTTTCATATTCTGGAGTAAGAGTATGTTGGTACTTGCAAATTTGGCACAAATTTGGAGTGACCAATTCAAATTTTCTCTAAGGCAAGGTGAGTACCCCTGAAAACTTTTTGAAGTTGTCTACTTGAAGTGCAAGTAAAATGTGACCCAGTGATTTTCATGACATACCAATTGAGGAACATGTTCAAAGCTTATCATGGAGTAAATGGAATGGGTTACAACTTTCAGTTATCAGATTTGGTGAGTTTCAGAGATAGTTATTTTAAGGGTGTTCACTCAAGTCAGCATTCTGCATATTGCCTGATTTTAGCAAATGGCCTACTTTACATGCTTGCATCTTTGACCTGATAATGTTTCGTGATATAAGGATGGGTCTAAGGTATTGTAGGCATAAGAGAGAATCTCTATTTCTATTTGCAGATTCCTATGAGTTCATATGATAGGTTTGCCAGAGCAATTTTGTTTGCAATTTATGTAGTTTCTCAGAATGTGAAAGTGCAGAATTCTGAATGCCTTACTTTGAAGCCTTGCAACTTGCACCGGATTGAGTGTCATGAATAATTGGATGTTCCCCCATATTGTAATCATGACAAAGTGATACCATGGTAAGTTTCAAGCCTTGATGAATTTATTTGGGTAATTTGTCAATCTGATTCCATTTGTAGTTTCTAATATTTTGATGAGGATTAGTTGCACAGTTTAGTCGGAGGCCCTGTTCGTGGTGTTGTATCTTGAATAGCGTGATTGGTCATAACATGTAGATTTTTGCATCATGTTGTAGGCATGAGAGAGAATGTTCACACCAATTTTCAGCCCCCCACATGCATGTTTGACCTATTTGCCAAGGTCATTTCATTTGCAGATTATCAAGTTTTACTATATGTGCACTGTTCATTTTTCCAAGTGGCATACTTTGGGGTCTTGCCATTTACACCTGGTTAGAGGTCAGGCATAATTAAAGGATGATCCATATTTTAGACATGGAAGAGTATTTTTTTGAAGATTTTCAAGTCTTTGCCAATCCATTTGACCACTTTCCGAAGCCAATTCTAAACCCAACTTTTGCATATTCTGTTGTTTTGAATCCTGATTATTATTAATGTGCTGACTTTGGAAATTGATGATGATTCGCATTCCGAATTTTTGAGGAAAATAATTATGGATCTGTGTACCTTGTATGGGGGTGTGTTAGTGCCCAGGTTTCTAGATCTTGAAAGTTTCAATGGGTGAATTTTCTAGGCCAGTTTTGGAGGCAAATTATTCATTTTGGGCCACCTTGATGAAGTTGTAAAATCAAAAGTTTTTATATATCCGGTGTTGTTCTAATCATTTCCAGTTGCTAGAAGTAGTCATCCGGATCACCTTTGAGGCCAGTTGTTTGAATTTGAAATTTTTTTAGGCCGGACCCACCTGGGGTCCAGCTTGCCTCATCTTTTTGAAAGAGAACTTTGGCGTCTTCATCTCATTATTCTTTAAAGAAAACTGAATTAAGTGTACAACAAAGTGATATTGTTCCCAGGCAAGACAATACACATAATATCAGTGTTTGTGAAGATGGTCAACATGTTTTACTGGTAGATCAGCCTCTGATAAACATTACCACAAGTAAAGATTCACGTTAAAATTGATGCCGAGTGAGAACTTTTATTGAGTGGAATTTTATAAATCAATGATGTTTCTTCTTCTATCTTAGCAGAGGACAATGAGTTGATTCTGCTATTTACATCAGGGCCAGGCTGATGTTGGAGATGTCTCCTATTGTCAGATGCCCATCTATTTCATATCATCTTGTTGTCTCGAAAGGATTCAACAAGAATTGGCTAAACCAAATATTCTTGAAAGATTTATCAATGATAGAGATAGAATTTCAATCTCAAGGTTTCATTACATTCTAGAAAATAGGTTCTCAACACAAAGTTTGATTATTCTTAAGAATGTGTAATTTGATATGGGATTGCAAGCAAAGGGGTTGGATAGGTATGATGATTTTGATATAGATGATCGAGAGGCTAGATTTCTATCCATGGTTATGGGCGTATCCATGATCAAGATGATCGATTTAATGGGAAAGAAGAACCTATGCTAGGTCATCTATCATATGACCTCTTTGATCATTTTTTAGCATGAACAGAACACCAGATGTGGTTGAATTCAAAGGTGGGTTATGCTTGCCAAACAAATTAATATGTTATGTGTACCATTTGCAGCTAGCATAGCAATTTAGATGCCAAAGTAAGCAGAATAAAAGAAGACCTACATGAGCTCCCATAAAGGTCGCAGGCTCCTTTTATGAAGGATGGAGAAGTTCCTCCAATACTCAAGTCTCCTCTAGTAGAAAGCACCTTACTGATTCTCTCATTCATAAATCTATGTCGACCTTAGAGTATGGGTCATTTAGTCCCAGAGTTGCAAATGAACTCTTCTCCCTTTATCAAGAATGCTAATATATGGTAGTGGAAAGAATCAATGAAGACCAGGAAGAATTGGAAAACATAATAGAAATTGCAGATGCATTAGCTACTAATCTTCTATAACATTTCAACTACTCAGTCTCTGTCATGTAGACTAGTGCCACATGCTTTGAAGTTTTATGTTGCTGCAAAGAGAATGTTTGCATGAGGCTTGGCATTGGCTGTCATTCAACAAAATAGGGAAGCTAATAGTCAAGGCCATGGTGGAATGAGCTAGGCACACATTTTCAAGAGTCAGCATACCAAGTAAAGGGATGGTTTGCGTGAACAATTGAAGACAAACAAATAAACAATGCATTGCACATGATAAGGGATGCCAGTCTATGAAACAGCTAGAAAGAGTTTGGAGGAGGCCTCACGCATCAATACAAGGAATTTGCATGGAGGCAACCAAAGTAGATGCTAGTGTAAGTAATATACACACTATCATGTTGAATAAAGGACGCCAGAGTTTTGAAAAAAGAAAGCTAGCACATGATAAGTGAAATGCCAACATTTCACTTAAGAGGAATCAGCGTGTGGAAGCTGGGCACTAAGTCATCATTCTGAACAAGAAATGGAGAAGGTTGCCCATGCATCAGATAAAATTTGGAGTGGGCCGTGTAATGGACCCATGCAATGAAGAAGCACATCTCACACAAGAAGCCAACCTCATAGGAGGCTCACACACAAGCCACGTGAGCAGCAAATCAGAGAAACAAAGGGCTATAACATGTCCACTGCTAGAGATTTTGATGTTTTAAAGCAAGGGTACAGACCAGTGTTTTGAAGTAACAAGGAGCCAACATTCAGATCAAAGGCACTAGCATAAACCATACATGATGTTGTACACATTGGGAAGCTCCTGGCACATAAAGAAATTGAAATGTTTCATGATGCTTTGCATGAGTGCTTCCAAGGCTTGGAGTGTCGCGTGAACTCAAAAGTTGTTGTTTGCAGGAACAAGGGGAAGAATTAGTGTTGGCACGCATAAAACCAAGAGGGGCAAGGTTGCGAGAAGTTTGAAATATAAGAGGTCTGTGTAGATTTGAAACTGCCAATCCATTTAAATGGATGCCAGTGTTAAAAAAGAGCATTTACGTGAATCTTCCAATGCATTTGCATTTTTTTTTAGCCTTGCATGAGTGCTTTACTTCTTTGAGTGTTGTGTTCACTTCTTAATGAGTGTGTGCAAATAAAGTAATGTGTCTACCAGTAAGAGTTGTGTTTGAAGGCAATATTATATGCACAACCAAGAGGCTAGCGGAGTTCCACAATCAGTTGAAAGTTTCAGCACTTGCAATTGGAGATGTGTACACTTTATGGCAGGTTTGGGTGCATCATTCAGACAAAGCCACATCTGTTGCATATGTTTCAAATCTAGGCGTATTGGATACAGGCCCAACGTGGAAGTGAAAAAAGAGAAGGGGGAAATGCATACAAGCCAGGCTTTATGCATGGCAAAGGAAGGAAGTCGGTGGTTGTTGTGTGGTGTTTTAGTCCCACATTCGATATGCTTAGTGCATCCAAAATTGTTAAATACAAGGGCACTTGGTCATAAGTTAAAGAGTGAGTGAAAGGGAAGAGAGTGGGGTCGGCTTGCTGGGTGTGAACCCCAAAGTATTTTTGAAGTAAAGTTATTATAACTCATAGAGGCTTTATCCCATATGCATCAGGGAGAGGGAAAAATAGCTCTTTATAACTCAAAATACACAATATGCTGATGTCTAAATGTGGATGCCCAGTTGAAGGGCTGGTCTCATGTGCGCACAAAAATTGAGGTATCTGACTTGGAGTCCAATTGGCGGTTCCATGGCCCATGACAAGTGGGCCCCGCAGAAAGGTAAAACATTTTTGACAAGTTGTGTATTGTGTAGGAATGATGACCTTGGGATTCATGCGCTCATCCACGAGTGGTCACATGATCGTATGGGCCATTTTTGACCCATGCGATCATGCGACAAGCTACCATGTGGCACTCCGGTGAGGTGGAAATATGGTTGCTGTTCAATGCCCAGGTGGAGTTACAAGCCAACCAACAAGTGACAAGTGGCAAATGTAAAATGTGGCATCCAACTAGATGGTAAGGTGGCAAGGAGGTGTTTTGTTGGACCAATCTGATGTGCCATGTGGCACATGTGGGACCTGCCCGATTAAAATCAATGTGCAATTTTTAAAAACAAATTCATAAAGTCCAAACTTTATGTTATTTTTGAAATTTTAATCTATATGTTGGTGATGAAGCTGAAATTTGAAAATGATGTTCCAAATGGAATTTTTACTCAAATATGCAAGTATAATATATTGTTGGAAACGCCGCGAGACGAAGGTTAGATTGGCACCATCAGAAATCAATTTTGGGCAAGCAGAAAGGAGCAGTAAGTGATTTTGTTTCCAAGATCAGTTTTGGTGGGAAATGAAGTAGTTTGCAGATTGGATCTTTTTGGAAAGATACAGGTGTCATGGTTGAGATATTTTTAGGTTTCTTTCCTTCCCCCCATATATTCCAATCTTCTCATAATTGTAAGAGGTTCCAAAATCTTGGTCTCCACAGAAGGTTTGAAGCTATGCTTAACTCCTAGAGTTTCAGATTTTCTTGGTCCCGAGTGCTCTGTGGGCTGGGTAGTAGATTTAATTCTTTTCTTTTGTTCATTCTCATAACATCGATTGATGACCTTGCTCTTAGTCTAGGGTACTGGTAGACTATATTAAGCATGTTTTTTGTATAGAGCAGTATTGCTGGTTTGGTTGAATATTCATCAAGTTGCACTGTAAAGCATTTTGTTTACATAATACAGATATGACATTTGAAATAAAATCCAAGGTTTGTATCTCTCCTTGAGTGTCTCTAATTGAATTATGAATTGTTCCAATTCATTTCATGGATAATCTCTGTGTGTATGTTTATGTTTCTCGGCTTTGATCTAGGATCAGATTAAATAAGCTTTGAATATCACATAAATTCTTTGAAGCTTTGCTTAAGGATACACTAGTAAGAAGTGTGAATCTAGGAATCTTTTAATAAAATCCACCACAGGGTGATTAGTATTTTCAAAGGGAAAGAATCTTTCAAAGTTTAGTATATTTGTTTATGTATAACAATTTTGCAGTGGAGGTGTTACCCAATGGATAAGACACTGGTCAGTAGTGAGTCCCTTTTACAGAGATCAGTGTTTGATAGAGTTCTATGTTACTCCCCCATTTGATATAAATTTATCGAACATCTATTTGTAAGTGTCCTACCTATGATAATGGAAAAACCCTATGAGTATTAGGTTGATACTTAAATCTTCTTATCATTTATCTATTATTTAAGGTCCAAAAGAGAAAGAGAATACCTTGGACCAGGTAAACCCACCTTGGTTTTGCAGAGCCAGAAGCAGAAGAGGGCATACTAAGACCCTATAGTTGGTCCAATAATCTGAACTACAATTACTTAAGACTAACCATCTTCAAGGTCATGTTTCAGATTTATTCGTTGCCTGTTAGAGCATAAAGTCCATTTTGGGAACCAACAGAGTAGTCATCAATTTATCAATAATGTCCTCCTCTGAAATCTCTCCACCATTGTTCCTGATTCCAGCAACTACTTCATTTATCCTTTGATTATAAGCTTTGATGTTTTCTTCAAACATCATCTCTAATGCATTATATCTTTTCTTCCATGTCTTTCTGTGTGCATCCTTTTCTTGTTTGTCTCCTTCAAATGTCTTCTAGGTGCTTCCATATTTTATGGGTTGTGTCTATCGTTTTTACTTATGAAAATTCACCATCAGATAGGGCACTGATAAGGGATTCTTTAGTAAAAGCATTTTGATGAAAAAATTCCTTTTGTGCATTAATAGCATCATATTTTGCAAGGTCTTCTAGGGTAGGTATCTTGGCTTCTTTGATAGTTACATCAAAAACTTTAAAACCAATGCACTGCAAATGGGTCACTATCTTGTTCTTCCAATCAAGATAATTCTCTCCATCAAACTTAGGACTCTCTTTCCTAAAGTATGCCATCTGATCAACCTCAAGTTGTTAAACTTTCTCTCTGAGGCATCAAGCTCTGATACCAATTGTTAGGAATAGTCCCAAGAGATAACTGAGAGGGGGGGGGGGGTGAATCAGTTATCTACAAGATTCAATTCTTTATCCAATTAAGTATACTTAAACATAAAGCATAAACACAATAAAAGAACACATAAAAACAACACCATTATTTTGGTTACGGGGAAACCCAAATAGGTAAAAACCTTGGTGGGACTTGATACCCACTAATATTATGTACTAGTGTATAATGATCCTTGTTAGAAGATCCTTTGCCTTGTTAGGAGTAGCTTTACAATATATTAAGTATAGTAGAACTGGTCAAGGGTCAGACCTTGTTAGGAGACTTTTAGAATTGTCCCTATTAGGGGAGAGGATGCACTATTTGAGAGCTCACTACTCAAATGGGCGAAGGCTACAACCGTCTGAATAATAGATACACACTATATCTAGATCTTGGTGAACTGTGCTTTGACCTGTTGTCTAGATCAGTTCCAATGAATAGCACAAGTACTTTACTTGGTCACATAGACCTTCTGATGACTCAACACTTCGCACACTCTTCTCTTCTCTGCTTAATCAACCATGAACTGCACTTTACCAATCACAAATGACTGCCTATAAATATCTTTCCTCTAAATGATATAATCAAGTCATCCTCTTAGAACCACCTTGAAATCATATTAGAGAAACCATAACAAACTCCAATAAACATTATGTCAACTCTACTATGCATGCAACACATTATGGGACCTGTCTAATAAAATAATTGTAGATGCATGCAACACATTTTTGGCTCTACCAAAACAACTGGAACTTTCTCTATAAGCTGAATTAACTCATGCACTCTAAACAAAACAATAATAACACTTCTCCAAGCTTAACTCCAAGGGTGCATACCCTAAAGATAGGCACAACTCAAGAACCAATTAAATCTTTGTTGGCTCTCCTGAACAAACACAGGAAACTACTGCTGGCAAGTAACAACTACATAACTTCACTTCTACTCATCAACAGACTATGCGTCCATAACTAAAACATCACTAACATGTCTTCAACATATATCCAAGTGCACAAGGCTCCATGATAATTATATGGACAACCATACACAGAACACTATCTGTTACTCTGTCGGGAACACTACTGACACCAGCTCCTATATAACTGTCTGTACTAATAGTTAACCTCTATGCCCATGATATCATGCTAATATCATGTCCATGCTACATATAATGAAAGCTTACTGCATAAGACTTCCATGCATGCTACTTTCCATATGGTGTCATCAATGACAAACATATAGTCAGTACTAGCCTGTTAGAAAATCTACAGAACAATCTAGTGACTTCTAGTTCGAGGTGATCCTGTTAGACCGAGAGGATAGCGGGGTCTTGAGGATACCCATGTAGATGAAGAGTATTTCTTAGGATGGGTTCCACTGATGCAAACTTGAGCATACCGGATCACCCTATCAGCCATACTGGCAGGTCTGACACCCTTGGTACAGAGGGTTGTGTTGTGTATAGTATCTTTGGTTGTAGTACCCAACACAAAGGGTATAATATTTTAAGAACCTTTTATCCATCTCGTATGTAGTATGGAGAGTGATAGGACTATCTTCATGTGGGGTTGTAGCATGCTCACCCATCTATACCACAAGTTATGTCAATTGGTGAGATATCAATGAGAGAGTCTCACGGTATGCACACTTTCACAGATTTGGTTGTTTGAGAACTTCACATGTACATGACCACAGGGTGTTCCTATTATGGTAGATGCTAGCACACCAAGAGCCTTTTCTTATCCACTGAGATATGTCTGGCTGGACAAAGATATAGTCTATTGGAGGGTACATCTAGACTGTGTACTAGGCATAGATGTGATATGGAGACCATACTATTACATGACAGAGTGGCTAGATACACAACACTAGATGAGACACTCACATCATCACAAGATGCTAGAGGGGCATCAAAGTCACATAGTGATGCCATACTACTATGACTGAGTGATAAGATAGTTTAGTCTTATACATGGGATCCCTAGAGAAGTACCTCGGTATGTACATCCGACAAGATACTATTAGATACCTGGTGCCATACACTGACCATTTGTAGAAGACATTGTAGATAGTGATATAGAGAAGACACAGGATATAGAGGCAACCCCTAATGTGGCCTATTTATGCATCAACAGAGACTACATCACATACTGGAGTCTAAAGGGAACCCACCCTATCTTCCCTGATGACTATCCAACAAGTGATCCAGACCTTTCAGAGAGGACACACCGAGATAGTGGCATACTAGAGGAAGAGGAGGATCATAGAGATGAGGAGGATCCCAGCTCCATAGGATACTCCATGGGGTAGGAGAGAGTAGATGAAAGAGTAGATGAGAGAGCAGATGAGATGCCCCCAGCTAATACTATCGGTGTGGATGTGCATGTTGTTCATGCATCACCAATAAGATCATGATGACCTCCATGCACCCATACAGAGACACCACCTCCGAGACCTAGACACAACGAGTGTGGATGGAGTATTCACTCCATGCCCCCACCATCCAGACCCTTTAGTGATACCCAAGAGGGAGATCTAGGTATAAAACATGCATTTTATATAAATATTTTAACTTAATTTGTGAAGAAAAAGTACTAAAAGATAAATATGTTTCAATTATGTAGCTAACATGTTAGAGTGTAGGAGTTTTGTATGTGAGGTCCTAAAGGATACATGTATGTCCTATTGACTACCAGCCATTGAGCGAGAGTTCCCCATTGGTCATAGAGATCCCAGAAGGCATGTCGATATCTTTGCGTTTGTCCAATGAGAGCTAAGCTTATCTAGAGAGAGAGAAGAAAGGCTGATGGCTGACTTACAGAGATCATAGGAGCATATATATGAGATGAGCATATCGAGGAGCCACTCACGGACTACCAGATAGAGATTTGTATATTCTCATCATAGATCAGAGAGATCTGGGAGCCATCAATCATCAGAGCATATAGATAGACATAGTGATAGATAGGGCCTTGTGCCACATATGTAACAAACTCAAAAGAATTTATAAATGAAAAACTCTCTTTGCTAGTTAGTTCTGTGATTGATTACTATATTTTCATCAATAACATAAAACGTAATAGAAAAAAAGAACATGTATAAATGTATTCAAATGTAATTTGCTACAATCACATAACCTATAAAAAAAAAATAGCTATTTTTAAAGGAATACATAGATACACAAGGAAAGAAAGATGCACTAGGGAAAATAACATTTGAGATGCATAATATTGATAGGTTTCTTAAAAGGCACACCATCCATATCAGCAATTTTGTAACCACCTGAACCAAAGTCCTCAATTAAAATATAAGGTCCAAGCCAATTAGGGCTAAACTTTCCTTTTTCACCGGCAGGTAAAGCATTCACATTTCTTTGATTCTCATATAATACTAAATCAACCACTGAAAATGATTGTTCAATTTCCTTATGATTATACTACTTCTAAAGTGATTTATGATAAGCCTTTATATGTTTAAAAGCATTTATTTTTTGTTTATCCAACATTTCTAATTCTTGTAATCATTGTTCTCAAAATGTATCTTTGTCAATTATCCCATGAAATGAAACATGTAAAGAAGGTATTTCCAATTCAAAAGGCATAATAGTATTAGTATCATAGACAATATTATAAGGAGAAGTACCCGTGGTAGTACGAACATTGGTCCTATAAGCCCATAACGCATAGCTAAGTTGGGTATGCCAATCTTTCACATGCTTATTAAATGTTTTCCTCAAAATTTATTCAATAACTTTATTTGACACTTCATCTTGACCATTAGATTGAGGATCATAAGGAATCGAAAATCTATGTTGAATTCTATATTTCTCCAAGAATTCCATGACTTCTTTAATCTTAAATGAGGTACCATTATCTGAAACCATCATCAAAGGAATACCAAATTGTGTTATAATATTGTTAGGAATGAAATCACAAATAACATCCGTAGTAGTTGAGTAGAGAGGGATATCTTCCGCCCACTTCGTGAAGTAATCTAGAGTTTTCAGAATGTGCGTATGTCATTGAGAAGAAGCTGGTGAGATTTTTCCAATAAGATCAAAACCCCAAATACCAAAAGGCCATGGAGCAACTTGATTACAAAGCTCACGAGTAGGAGCATGGATCAAATTACTATGCTACTGACATTGAGGATATTTCTTAACAAACATGAAAGAATCTTGTTGCATCTTTTGCCAATAATATCCCACTCTAAGAATTTTATTGACTAAAGGTTTTCCACCAAAATGTCCCCCACAAGAACTAGAATGAGCTTCTGCTAAAGCAACTAGAATTTTGGTTCTACTAAGACATCTTAATAGAAAACCATCATAAGAGTGCTTGTAAAGTGTATCTCCTAATATGCGTTGCTAGCTAATTCCTAATACGATTACACATGTTCCTTTTTGTTGATTTAGGAAAAGTACCATCTTTCAAAAAATGAAAGATAAGAGAATACCATTCATCCAAATGCAAATTGAAACAATCTGAGGTAACCATATTGGAAATTGTAGGGTTTTTAAGAGTATGTATAATAAATTGAAAGTTTTCAGCGGTATTCTCAAGGTAAACAAAAGAAGTTGCACTTTCCATGGCACCTGTATGTCAATTATCTTTCCTTGGTAAAGTTTGAATCACATAAGAAGAGAATTGTGAAAGAATGTCAAGAGCCAAATCTCTATATGGGTATGTGCAAGATCGTGAGGGGCCAAAAAGTGGTGATGTCAGTTCAAAACTTTGACAATGTAGCTGATGACTTTTTTTTCACTTGAATTTGATAAAATGAAAAGGGTATCTTAAGGAGATTATCAGCTTTCTATCGATATAATTTCTGTCAAATTTTGAATTCGATAAGTAATTATTAGTTATTTTCTAATTGAGCTACCTCTAAAGTGTTGATTTATATACTGATTGAAAACTGACTATAACTTTCAGACGGTATAACATTTTTGAAATCCAAAAAAATGCGTCACATTCTATGCTTCACCTACTATAAGGAAAAATAAAATAAAATTGAATTTTGTAAAGTTTTGAATGAGTTAAGGTGGTCAGACACGGGAGTTTTTTTATTCTGAAAATGTTGTAGCAAAAAATTCATAATTAATTATTTTTTTGGAATAAAATTACAAAAAAATATGCATCACATCTGGGCATGAGTCTACTACTTATATATAAAATCTTATAATAAAATATTATCATTTGATTATGATTAAGGTGGTCAGACGTACACCTACTTCTTATTTTTTTCTTGAAATTTTTGTACTGCTGCATTGAAATCTATACTTTTCACCAATCATACTAACTTTTTCTCAAAAAAGGCCTAGTAGTTTAGAAACTAAATTCAATTTTCTATAGATTCTATTCTTACAACTTTTTTATATTAGGTTCATAGCTAGTTGAAATTTTCACGTCAAGTTGACTAACCTCGATTTGCTGATTTTTCATTGCCACTTAAGGGCATAGTTTGGCCCCTCATGATCTTGCACATACCCATATTGTGTCATTTTATCATTCTTAGTCTGATAAACCTCCTTTAATCTATTCCACAATCAATTGTGAATCTCCATAAATTTGGTAATATTATTTAGAATAACAAAGAGGGGGGTGAATCAATTGTTCTTAGGTCTAGATGTACCAATTGAACTTTTAAACACTTCAACAATCTTAGATCTCATCACCAACACAACTCAGTCTCTAAAGTATATATATCAAAAACATATAACATGCAGTCTAGTGTCCAAAAGTAATTAAATTGTAGAATATAGCAACATTCACATCAAAACATTCACACTAGAATAACACAAGGATTTATAGTGGAAACCCAACTTGGGAAAAACCACTTTTTAACATGTTACTGATATTCTCACTCTTCTGAAGTGAGTTCTGTGAAAATCCAACCTTGTTAAAGGTTTATAAACACACTGCTAGGTGTCACCCTGTTAAAGGATTAAAACACTATCAAAAGTGACATGGTTCAAGGATTTAAGTACATTCCATTAGAATGCCACCTTGATTAAAGGATTTAAACAATGACTATTAGGTCAACCTTCATTATAAGATTTAGACTGATACAATGGTTAAAAATTAACAGTAGTTTCTGATCTAAAAAATATAAAACTCACTTTGAAAATAACAAATCCACTTCGTACATATATGTTGATTTACTGATTGAGCTCCATTTCCACCTCCATCACTAATCTTCTCAGAATTCTCTTCAATAAATCACAACTCTAATCAACTCCTTCATAATTTCAACTTCATCCTTCTTAAACTTGTTAGTCAATAACATCAACAAGTTTCAGCCCATTCTATAACCTCACAATTAGGTTTTCCTTTATACCTCTTCAATTAGGTAGATTCATCTTCTGCCACTTAATCTCCTTCGTAGATCTTAGGTTTAGGTTAGATTCATCAAATCCTTCCAACATTTAAGTTCTTCATCCTTCCTTCTAGATACATCTCCAAACTTCTCATTGAATTCGTAATAAAACTATTTACCATGTATTAAATTCTCCATACAATCAATTAATAAAGTCAACATGATTTTCATATCCCAAGAATTCAACTATGTCAGCTAGGAATCTCAATTCTTTCTCCAAATGTAAATTTACGACACTCAGTCAATACTGTGTTCATCTCCTCAGTCATCACTATGTAACTTAGTCATCTCTACAAACTATCTTCCTCGGCTAACACTGTCTTGTTCAGTAATTTCCTATTGCTCAGCATAAACTGATGTTCGGTCAACACTAAATTTACTCGGTATATATTGATGCTCGGTTGACACTAACATCACTCAGCTTAAACTAGATTTCTTCACTTTTTCTCGATTAAGCCTACTTCTCTAGTCTTTCTTCTTACTTAGATAAACAATACATTATCTTATCAATGTGCCAAATAATCAAGTACCCATTGAAGTATCAAATAACTCAACCTCTCCTTAGGTACTCTTGTTATCTCCCTTTCCCTAATCCATTTCATCAATCAATAGATATGGTACTTTCCTAGATAGCAACTGTCTTACTAGTTAAGGTTTGACATCAATGACAATACAACAATTGTTTCATTTTTAGTTTCCAACAATCTCCCTCTTTGGTACTGATGGCAAATAAACATTAATAACACATGACTTACCAACCAATCCAAAAACTTTGTATGTGCATCAGAAATATTTATAATATCCTTAGCTTCATTCTGATTCACAATAAGTTATCCTTCTTGACCATTCACACAATTAATCCCTCTGAATCTTTTATATATCTTTCTAAATATATCCCTCTAATTTCTCTAAATCTCTAAATCTTTCTATTCTTGTGTTTCATCTTAATCTCTCCCTCTTTGACAATAATGCCAAAGTAGTATCTAGCACTTACATATTTGACGTGTAAATATCCTCTTGTCAGTTCAGTATCAGTATGTCTCCCTTTGTCATCTTGCTTATGACTGATTATTAGCTTTGATGTACTTTACAAAAATATAGGAAGCTCCTAAAGTGTGACCTTTCCTATATCAATTTGTCACATATTCTATGTAGAACCTTTTATGTAGTGCTCCTAGTTGACTAGGAAGCCTTAGTTAGGGGAAGCACCCCTAATTTACCTCTAAGATATTGATGAGAATCCTTAGGTAAAGCTTTTGTGAATATGTCTTCTAGTTGTTCCTTTGTATTCACACATTCCATTCTTACTTCTTTATCTTTTACCAGTTCTCTCAAGTAATGATACTTGATATAAATATATTTAGTCTTTGTGTGCATCATTGGATTCTTTAATATGTTGATAGCACTTGTGTTATCATAGAAAATAACAATCGGCTTAGTGATTTTCACTTTCATTCCTTTCAACAATTTCTTGATCCATACCAAATTTGAACAATTCACTGCAGTTGCTACGTACTTAGCTTTTGTTGTAGATTGGGTAATGTAGTTCTATTTCTTGCTTGTCTAGGAGACTAATCTCTTTCCTAGAAAGAATTCTCCACCACTTGTACTTTTCCTATCATCAACATTTCTTGCCCAATCTACATCAGTGTAAACTCTCAGTTCAAATTTCTCATTCTTTTTGTAGTACAATCTATAATCTTATGTCCCTTTCAGATATCTTAGTATTCTCTTCATTGCCATCATATGATTTTCCTTAGGATTTATAGAGAATCTTTCCATAATCCAAACTTCTAGGGCTATATCTGGTCTTTTGTGGACAACATGTTGTAACTTTCCAATCATGGATCTATACAGGTTTTGATTCACTTCAGTACTATCATCAATTTTAGATAGTTTCTATCCAGTGGCCATAGGAGTACTTACTAGTCTGGAATCCTCCATACCAAAAGTTTTTAGTATCTCTTTGATATATTTAGATTGTGTGATAAAGATACCTTTCTCCATCTAATAGACTTGCAGTGCAACAAAGAATATTTTATCTCAGCAAACATAGACATCTCAAACTCAGTTTGCATCTCATTTGAAATTTTTTGACATAGGGCATCTTGTCCTCTAAATATGATATCATCCACAAAAAATTCAGCTAAAAAAATCCCTTTACCTTCTTCAACTTTCATCTACAGATTGTTGTTGTCATTTGTCCTTGTAAATCCAATCTTTATTAAATAATTGTGCAACCTCTCATACCATTCTTTGGGGGCTCATTTCAATCCATCAGCATCTTGTTCAATTTGCAAACCATATTTTTCTTTATTGGGTCAACAAATCCTTCAGGCTGTTCAATGTATACTTCTTCTAATATACCATTTAGAAATGTAGATTTGACATCCATCTGATATACTTTGAAATCTTTGTATGCAGCATATATGCAAGTAGAGTTCTCACTCCATCTAATCTTTCTACAGGGGAAAATGTTTCCCCATAGTCTATTCCTTCTTCTTGTGCATGACCCTTGCATACCCGTCTTGCCTTGTTCCTTGTGACTTGTCCATGTTCATTGAGATTATTTTTGAATACCCATTTTGTTCCAATAACATTATTTTCTTCTGGTCTTGGCACTAGAGTCCAAGTATATTTTTTTTCTACCTAATCTATTTCTTCATTCATAGCTTGAATCCAGCCTTCATTCTCTAAAGCATCTTTTACTTTCTTAGGCTCAAACTCACATAATAAACATGTAGGATCTTTCAACTTACTTCTAGTCAAGACTCCAAATTCCTTATATCCAACGATTTTCTCAGGCTTGTGATGTCTTCTCACATACTATGCCAATGTAGGTTTAGATTTCTTTTGATCTTGATCTTTAGGTTCATCATGAAAATTTTCAATTTCTAGTTTTGATTGCTCGGTAGCATCCTCTTGATGCTTGACATTGCTTACCGGTGACTTTGCATCAGGTGTAAGTTTGTTACTTTCTTCTCCTTCTTCCATATACACAAAAGATCTATATTCTTCAGGTTCTTGTTTTCCTTCTAGTTCATTCTTCTCTGCATATTCATCAACTCTCACATTTACACTTTCCACAAGTTTTTTGATTTGTACTCGATTTAACATATAAATAGATGTACTTATAGCTTCTATCCATTATTTTTGTACAACATTCTTCTCAATCATTAGTATTCTTGCACAATCCATAACTGACATGTTTCTTCTCTTAGCTATACCATTTTGGGGAGGTGTTCTTGGTGCAGAGATTTGTCTCTTGATTCCTCTATCATTGCAAAATAGATTGAACTCATTTGATATAAACTCTCCACCTCAGTCAGATCTTAGATATTTGAGGCTTCTACCTATTTCTTTTTCAACTTTTACCAAATACCACTTAAACAACTAAAATGCATCATATTTTTCTTTCAAAAACATTACAGTCATCATCCTAGTGTAGTAAACAATAAACAAAATAAAGTACTTAGCACCACAATAACTTTGTATACCCATAGGTCCACAAAGGTCAGTATGAACCAATTCCAAAACATTTTCAGAAGTAAATGTTCTACTCTTGAAACTAGACTTTGTCATTTTTCCCAAATGACACTATTTACACATCACATTATCAGGTTTCTTCAATCTCGGAAAACTTCTAACTTTCTTATTTTTACTAATATTTACTAGATTGTCAAATTTTACATGACACAACCTCTTATGCCATAACTATACATCATCAAATTGTGCAAACAAACATGTCTCTTCAGATAGGTCTAGATAGAACAAGTTACGTCTAGTCTGTTGTCCACTTCCAATTAGTTCACCAATGGCATCAAATGTTTTAGCCTTTCTATGATGAAACTCCACTCAGTAACCAATGTTGTTCAGCTGTACAAAACTCAATAAATTTTAGTTAAGACCTTCAACCCAATAGGCATTTTAACATGTGATCTTATCAGTTAGCTTAATTGATCCTTTACCTCTCACAGGACATGGTGCATCATTTCCAAACTTAACACTTCTACCTTTGTAATGATCTAGGGTTTCAAATTTACTTTTATCACTAGTCATGTGATGTGAGCAACCACTATCAATAATCCATTTATCACATTTTCTCACATAACAAATAAGTGCAGTTTTCTCATCTTCATCAAAATCATCTTTCATAGAAACATAAACTACTTCAATATCAAAATTATCAGTGTCACTGTCAGTTTTCTCCTAGTAATATAGTAGGATTTCTTACATTTTTCCTTGTAGTCTTTGTACCTTCAGTGATCTCTATTGTCTCTTTTATCCTTGTACTTTCTTTCTCTTTCCTCATCCTTGTCATTTCTATAAGGACTTCTTGTTGCAATATGACCAACTTTGTTACATGAAAAATAGATTATAGGAAGTTTAGGTCTTTATATTTGCCTTTTCCTCTTTTTAATCTTCTAGCCATGAGTTCTTAAAGATAATCTAGTTCCTCATCAGAAGTGGCACTATCACTTTCACTATGACTTTCACTTTTCACACATTTTTATTTTTCCCTCTTAGACTTATGTAAAACCATTTGTGACTTGAATGCAGATTCAACATTAGGAACATTGTAGTTATCATAGTTAGATAGCTCAAAAGAAGTAAGATTACTAACAAGACTTTCCAGAGTTATAACATTACCAAGTGACACAAAGGAGGATAAAGAGAAGGGCTAAAGGAACACCCTAACCAGATCCACCTTGCAGAGATCACACGCAGAAGCAACAAACACACAAGTGAGAGAGAGAATGTAGATATCTTTCATATATTTATTCCAATTAATTCATACATGTTGGGCTATAAGGCCTTCCTAATTTAGGTCAAATATTACAATTCAAGTACAAAATTCCTCCAACATGTGAGGATTTGAAACTATCTCCAAAAATTGACTCCCTAAACTACAACCAAAGATTACAATATATACAAGAGGCTAACAAACCAGTCGGCCTTCAGATCCACCATCAACAGAAGGAACAACTAGATCTAGGTCCACATGCTTCCCAATAATAGATACTAGCATTAAATCAATGACCATAATTAATTGCAAGAGTCAGCCTCAACATAAATCCAAAACCAACAACTCGGTAAACAAGGAAACCGAGTGACAAACAAGCATCACCGAGCACCAGAGAGATAAGTGACCAACCCCAGTTAAAAAAGGAAATCGAGAAATGCCGAACCAAATCGGTCAAATTAGGAACCAAGCAACACAGGAAAATAAAAACATGTTTTTGGTGACACACGATTGCCAAGGACCCGAGATGCTCTTGCATCACCAGTGTTACATCTTTATTCTTTAATTGTAGAAATTATGATAGCATAGATAGGAAGAAAACTTCTCAATACCTTACCAATAACAGTCTCATCATCAATGATTCCATTAGCTCCTCTAATTGAATTCATTGTCTCCTTAATTCTACCACAGTACTGAGCAATATTTTCACCTTGCATTTTCATTTCATCAAACTTACCTCTCAAGATTTCATCTTTTGCTCTCAGTACATTTGTATCACCACCATAGATAGTTGCAAGAGTATCCAACATTTTCTTTGCAATAGTGCAATCTTTGATATCTTCAAATTCAGGATAGCTTAAGGAAAATGCAATCTCCAAAATTGCTTGATTGTGTTCATGTTTTGATTTCATCTCCTCAATAGTCAAAGGTGCAGTGGGTGTAACATAGTCATGTTCTACATAGTACTTCACTAAATCACCAATAACAACTAGATGTAATTTCATCAAAATCTTCCATGCAGGGAAGTTCTCTTTGTTCAACTTCGGTACATCCTTTTTATATATCTTGATCATTAGCTTCAAGTACCTTTAAACTTTTCTCTATAAGTGCCAGCAACTCTGATACCAATTGTTAATATTATTTATAAAAATAGAGTGGGGGGGTGAATTAGTTATTCTCAGGTCCAGATGTACCAATTAAACTTTTAAACACTTCAACAATCTCAGATCTAAACACCAACACAACTCAGTCTCTAAAGTATATATATCAAAAAGTAATTAACTTGCATAATATAGAAACATTCACACAAGTATAACACTAGGATTTATAGTGGAAACCCAACTTGGGAAAAACTACTTTGTAACATGTTACTAATATTTTCACTCTTCTAAAGTGAGCTCTGTGAAAAGCCAACCTAGTTAAAGGTTTTCAAACACATTGTTAGGTGTGACCCTGTTAAAGGATTTAAACACTCTGTCAAAAGTGATCCGGTTAAAGGATTTAAGTACATTCTATTAGAATTCCACCTTGATTAAAGAATTTAAACAATGACTGTTAGGTCAATGTTGATTAAAGGATTTAGACAGATACAATGGTTAGAAAGTAACAATAGTTTTTGATCTAAAAAAAATACAACTCACTTTGCAAATACCAAATCCACTTTGCACATATATGATAATTTACTGACTGAGCTCCATTTCCATCTTCATCACTAATCTTCTCGGAAGTCTGTTCAAGAAATCACAACTCTGATCAACTCCTTCCCAATTTCACCTTCAACCTTCTTCTCAGACTTGTCAGTCAACAACATAAATAAGTTTTAGTCCATTCTGTAACCTCACAATTACGTTTCCTTTATACATCTTAAATTAGGTAGATTCATCTTTTGTTGCTTAATCTCCTCTGTAGATCTTAGGTTTAGGTCATATTCATCAAATCCTTCCAAAATTTAAGTTCTTCATCCTTCCTTCTAGATACATCTTCAAACTTCTCATTGAATTCATAATAAAACAATTTACCATGCATTAAATTCTCCATACAATCAATTAATAAAGTCAACATGATTTACATATCCCAAGAATTCAACTATGTCGGCTGGGAATCTCAATTCTTTCTCCAAATATAAATTACTGACACTCAGTCAATACTGTGTTCATCTCCTCGGTCATCACTGTGTAACTCAGCCATCTCTACAAACTATCTTCCTCAGCTAATAGTGTCTTTCTCAGTAATTTCTTGTTGCTCGACATGAACTGATGTTCGGTCAACACTAAATTTAGTCAACATATACTGATGCTTGGTCGACACTAACATCACTTAGCTTAAACTTGATTTCTTCAATTTTTCTCAGTTAAGCCTACTTCTCCAGTCTTTCTTCTTACTTAGATAAACAATACATTATCTTATCAATGTGCTAAATAATCAAGTACCCATTGAAGTATCAAATAACTCAACCTTTCCTTAGGTATTCTTGTTATCTCCCTTGCCCTAATAATTTTCATCAATCAATAGATATGGTACTTTCTTAGATAGAAACTATCTTACCAGTTAAGGTTTGACATCAATGAGAATACAACAATTGTTTCAATTGCATTTTCCAACAAAATTTCTAAGTTTTTCATATTAATGGATGAAGCTGCTCGTAAGCCAGCTATAAGAGCTTCATACTCCATAATGTTGTTAGTACAAGGAAAAGTCAATTTATATGATAGAGGAATTTGATTTTTCATAGGAGGGATCAAGATAATACCAACACTAGACCCTGTCTTACATCTAGATCCATCAAAATATAACTCCCAAACATCATCTTGTTTAATAGATAGAATGTTTTCATCAGGGAATTCTATTGAAGTAATGCATGGATGGGAATGAGGAAAAGGAGCTTCAGCCAAATAATCTGTTAAAGCTTATCCTTTAATTGACTTTTAAAAAATGAAATTAAGATCAAATTCCATAATTAACATCATCCACTTTGTAAGAGGGCTAGAGAGATTAGTTTTTGAGAAAAGATGTTTCAAAGGACAAATTTAACAATCACATTGACTTCAACATTTAAGAGATAATGCCTAAGTTTCTGACAAGCATAAACTATAGCTAAGTATTGTCTTTCCAAATCTGTATATCTTGTTTCGTAATTGAGAAAAGTCTGACTAATGTAGTACACAGGTCTTTCATTACATTCACTATCATGCTAAGCCAACAACGCACGCACCACATTTGGAGTCGCTGAAGTATACAAATAAAAGGGTTTATCAAATTGAGCAGGTTGCAAAATAGGAGGATTGGTGAGATACTCCTTAAATTTCTCAAAGGCTTGTTTAAATTCTTCATTCCAAGAGAATGTGGTATCCTTTCTAAGTAAGGAAGTAAGAGGAATAGTTCTATCAACTAAGTTCACAACAAAGTGATGAATAGCTTGATTTTTTCCTTGTAAACTTCGTCACTGAGAAATATTCTTAGGAGGAGGCATATTTGTTAGAAAGTAAAGACCACCAAGATAACTAAGAGGGGGGGCAGGGGTGAATCAGTTATCTGATAATTAAACCATTTATCAACTTCAACAACTTTAAACCACATAATCAATGTAGTAACCAACCATAGAAACATAATCATACACAATGACACAATAACACAAGATATGTTAACTAGGGAACCTCTTGATCAAAGAGTAAACCCCGGTGGGAATGATGCCCACAAAATGATGCACTAATATGAAAGTTCCTTGTGAAAGGATGGACCTTGTTAGGATTCTTATGAAATACATTCAGTACATATGAATCTCTGTTAGGAGATTTTGAATCCCTGTTAAAAGATTCTAACCCTGTTAGGAGTTATGGAAGATAGAAGGACCCACTGCCCAAACAGCTTCAAGGCAAGAGCTCTGAACTCACTGTCCAAAAGATCTTAGGATTATTCAAAAAAATAATATGAAATATGTTACCTTCTTCACACTGTGCCAAAACAGCACTCTCTGCTACACAAGATCACAAATCCAGATCTTTATACTTCACAACTCTTCCTTCATAACTAAATTAGCTCTTTTCTTCACTTCATGCATACATTCACATCACAACTTTCACAATTTCATATCACAACTATTAAAATTGCATTACAACAAGGAAAAAATTTCTTCCTTTATACCACACTCAAATAATTACAAATGAGTCAGAATCCAAATACAAAATAATAATTCAACACGCCACATTAGAATTACATAAAAACTGTCAACTTCTAGATACAATAACTTTCCAATCGTGTGACCTCAAAGTTTGCACTATGAACCACATCACCACCAATGAGTCTCAAACTTCCCTTTAACTACACAAAATTAGATTCCATCCTAGTTAGGAGATATCCTCCGATTACCAAAAACTGCTACTCAGGAACACTACCAGAATACTGCTTCCACCAAAATGCTTATAACTTTCATGAATAAATGAATTTATTTTTGCACTCTTAATCATAATCTAATAACACACCAACTAACATACCATCAACTACGCATAACTCAATTTTCAATATAACATGTGCGCAAAACAAAACTATGCCTGCTTCTCTGCTAAACTCTAGAATATCACTGTGTTGACATCAATGACAATCATAGTTATGAATGCAACAACCAATGCTATAGAATGACTGGCTTCAACATTCATTCCTAACAATCTCCCCCATTGGAATTGATGGCAACATAGATGAAAAACAACCAATGTTCCAAAAATCCAATCACTGCTACTCAACTACTCTTCCGCTCTTCATCAATCAAATCTTGCTTCGTTATCCTATTCAGTCTCTCCAACAAATGTAGTTCCTTAATGTTTTTCATGATTCTCTCCCCCATTGACATCAATGACAAAAATTCTATCACTATGTCAAACAATATATCAATGTCAAAAGGCATTGTTTAGAAAATATTCACTAGAGTCCTCAATGACTTAGCTTAAGTACACATACTCCCCCATAGAGGAAGTACCAACATCCAATCTAGAAAATAGATAGGGACATAAACCACTAGATGGATGCAACCATCTACATCTTTACTCAAGAGTAGATTGGGGCATAACCCCAGGCATACCTCTTAGATACTCAAAAGTATCCTTAGGCAAAGGCTTTGTAAATATATCTGCTATCTACTCCTTTGCGCTTATGTACTCTAGTCTGACTTCTTTCTTAGCTACTTTCTCTCTTACAATATGATACTTGATCTCTATATGCTTAGTTTTAGAATGTTAAACCAGATTTCTTGACATAATAACTGGATAGTGTGACTCTCTAGATTCAACTTGAAATCTTCCTACCATTCCAACTCAATGTTGTATATCTAGTCTGGTGTGTGTCAAGTACTGCAATCCACCAATCATAGATCTGTATTTCTTTTGCTCAACTACTGGTGTCTCATCTTTACTAGATAGTTTATGTCCTATAACCATAGGTGTTCCAACTGGTTTACAATTCTCCATACCAAATCTTTTCAACAAATCATTCAAGTACTTTGCTTGAATTACAAAGATACCATCTTTATTTTGTGCTATTTGTAATCCTAAAATGTATTTAATTTCTCCAATCATACTCATTTCAAATTCTATCTTCATTTCATCAGCAAATTTGTCACTAGGTTCATCTTCTCCTCCAAAAATAATGTCATCAACAAAAATAACCAAAACTAACAATCTATTCTCAATTTCTTTTGTGTATAAGTTACTATCAGCTATTCCTTTTGTAAATCCCAATTCTAACAAATACTTATCCAATCTAGCATACCATGTTCTAGGTGCTTTCTTTAGTCCATACAATGCTTTCTTCAGTTTACATACCATGTCTCCTTCTTGAGTCAAAGGAAAACCTTTAGGCTGCTCAATGTAGACTTCTTCTAATTCACCATTCAAAAATGCTGACTTCACATCCATCTGATACACTTTGAATTTTTTAAATGCTGCATAAGACAAAAATATTCTTACTACTTCAAGTCTTGCCACAGGGGCAAAAGTCTCTTCATAGTCAATTCCTTCTTGCTGTGAGTATCCCTTACATAACAATCTTGCTTTGTTTCTAATTACTACTCCTTGTTCATTCATCTTGTTCTTGAATACCCATTTAGTTCCAATCACATTTTTGTCTTTAGGTCTAGGGACCAATTCCCATGTCTTGTTCTTTTCAATCTGATCCAATTCTTCTTTCATAGCTTTAATCCAATGTTCATCTTCACAAGCTTCATTAGTAGACTTAGGTTTAATTTGAGAAATCAAACATAAATGTACCTTCTTTCTAGTCATAACTCCTCTGTCCAAACTTCCAATCACTTTTTCAATAGGATGATGTCTTGATATATACCTGTTAGGTGTCATAGTCACTGATCTTTCTTCAACTCTAGATTCTTCTCTAGATTCTTCTCTATTTTCTTCAGCATGATTTTCATTCAACAATTCACTATCAGTCTCAAAAAATTGTTTAGTAGTTTCAATGTTAGGCTGAGGGTTAGTTCCTTCATTAGATTCATAATCAAGCATTCCTTCTTGAATTTTAAACTTCTCATCAACTTTTACATTTGCACTTTCAACAATAGTCTTAGTTCTCTTATTGTAACATCTATATGCTTTTCTTTTCAAAGAATATCCAAGAAAAATTCCTTCATCACTTCTAGGATCAAACTTTCCTATATCATCATCTCTCTTAATATAAAATTTGCTTCCAAAAATTCTAAAATACTTAACTGAGGGTGCACATCCAAACCACAATTCATAAGGTGTCTTGTCTATGTCTACTATGATTTGTACTTTGTTCATTGTATATACTGTTGTATTCACTGCTTCTCTCCAAAATGTCTTTTCCAAATCACCTTCAAACAACATAGCTCTAGCTACTTCAGTCACTGATCTATTCCTTCTTTCTGCAATACCATTTTGTTCAGGTGTCCTAGGGGCTGATAATTGTCTCTTAATACCATTTACTTTGCAAAATGTGTTAAACTCTTTAGATGTAAATTCTACACCTCTATCAGATCTCAAACATTTAATCCTCATTCCTAATTCATTCTCAACTTTATTCTTCATGACCTTGAACTTATCAAATGCTTCAAATTTTTCTTTCAACAATGCAATCCACATCATTCTTGTAAAATCATCAACAAGAATCATAAAATACCTTTCTCCATAGAATCCTCTAGTCCTAGTAGGACCGCTCAAGTCTGTATGAACAATCTCCAACTTTTCTGTAGATGTGAACTTCTTGCTAGGAAATGAACTCCTTTTCTGCTTAGCCATCACACATTCCTTGCAAATCATGTTAGTAGGCTTCATAATCTTAGGCAAATCTCTGACTACAAGTGTAGAACTTACTTTCACAATATTATCAAAGTTTATATGACAAAACCTTCTATGCCATAACCAACTGTCATCAATCTTAGTCATCAAACATGTCATCTTAGTAGGGTTCAACTAAAATACATTACCTCTGGTTCTAGATCCAGTTCCAATCAAATTTCCATCTTTATCCTTAATCATACAAGTTTTCTCAGTAAACCAAACTTGATATCCCTTATCCAATAACTATCCAACACTCAAAATATTATGTTTCAATCCATCAACAAAGTAAACATCATTAGTATTAGTCTTTCCATCAAGAGTAATAGATCCTATACCTTTAATCAAACAAGGTGCATTATTACCAACTCTAACAACTCCTCCATCATAATTGTTAAACTTTATGAACTTTCCTTTATCACCAGTCATATGATGTGAGAAACCACTGTCTATAATCCAATCAACTTTCTTTTCAACTTGGGAAACTAAGGCTTTCTCTTCTTTAATATCAGATTCATAATTTTCTTCCTTAATTGCTACAAATCCTATGTCATCAAAGTTATCATTATCACTGTCACTCAAATGTCTTTCAATTGCTACATCAATTTCTTCATCATTTGCATAATAACATTATTTAGATCTTCTCGGCTTAAAATTGTTCCTATACTTCTTAACTCTCTTAGGACACTTAGATGCAAAATAACCATATTCTTGACATGTCCAACATTTAAAGATTTTTTTACCATCTGGTTCTCTTTTCACAAGCAAGGCAATACCTTCTTCAATCTTCTTATCTTCATCAAATTTGGATCTGCTACTACTGGCATAATCTCCATTCACACTTGTACTTCTAGACAAACTAGGCCTGATGCTAAGAGAACTGAATGTTGTCTCCACTCCAGGTAAGTCTCCTGATAATCTCAAATTCATCTCTGTTGCTTCCAATCTTCCAAGAAGAGTCTCTCTTGAAAAGTTTGTGTACAAGGTATCACTTGTTGAATCATTTGTGTAGTCTGCCTAAATACCGGTGTCAATGTTCTCAAAATCTTCCATATTACTTCATTCTCTGTCTTTCAACCTCCACAAGACTTTATTCCTGCAATAATTTCTGACATCCTACCAATATAGCTTCTAACAGATTCATCTTCCATCATTCTTATGTCTTCAAATGCACAAATCAAATTATGTAACCTAGCTTTCTTTGCATGTTCATCACCTTCAAAAGTAGAATGCAAAGCTTTCCAGATATCATGAGATCTAGTTAAACCTTTTACCTGACTGTATTCATTCTCTGGAAGTGTTGATAAAAGTGGTTCTCTTGCAAGTATGTTACACATGAATAGATCTAGCCCATTTTTAGTACTTGTTTCAAGATTGTCTTCTTCAATTATAGCCCTTTCATTCTTTGTAATCAACCATTAACCTAGTCCTAAACACAAGAGATGTTTCTTCATCTTTTCTTTCTAGCTGTCAAAATTTACTCCACAAACTAAGGGCTTTCTTTCCTGAAATTCACCATGGATCTCCTTAAGTTGTTAAACTTCTCTTTCAAGGACCTACCGCTCTGATACCAATTGTTAGAAAGTAAAGACCACCAAGATAACTGAGAGGGGGGGGAGGGGATGAATCAGTTATCTAATAATTAAACCATTTATCAACATCAATATCAACTTCAACAGCTTTAAACCATATAATCAATGCAGTAACCAGCCATAGAAAGATAATCATACACAATGACACAATAACACAAGATATGTTAACTAGGGAACCTCTTGATCAAAGAGTAAACCTCGGTGGGAATGATGCCCACAAAATGATGCACTAATATGAAAGTTCCTTGTGAAAGGATGGAGCCTATTAGGAGTCTTATGAAACACATTCAGTACATATGAATCTTTGTTAGGAGATTTTGAATCCTTGTTAAAAGATTCTAACCCTGTTAGGAGTTATGGAAGACAGGACCCACTGCCCAAACAGCTTCAAGGCAAGATCTCTGAACTCACCATCCAAAAGATCTTAGGATTATTCAATAGAATAATATGAAATATGTTACCTTATTCACACTATGCCAAAACTGCACTTTCTGCTACACAAGATCACAAATGTAGATCTATGTACTTCATAAGTCTTCCTTCATCACTGAATTAGCTCTTTTCTTCATTTGATGCATACATTCGCATCACAACTTTCACAATTTCATATCACAACTATTAAAATGCCATTAAAACAAGGAAAACATTCCTTCCTTTATACCACACTCAAATAATTACAAATGAGTCTGCATCCAAATACAAAATAATAATTTCAACACGCTACATCAGAATTACATAAAAATTGCCAGCATCCAGATACAATAACTTTCCAATCATGTGACCTCAAAGTTTTCACTATGAACCACATCACCACCAATGAGTCTCAAACTTTCCTTTAACTGCACAGAATTAGATTCCATCCTGGTTAGGAGATATCCTCCGATTACCAAAAACCTCTACTCAAGAACATTGCCAGAATACTACTTCCACCAAAATGCTTATAACTTTCATGAATAAATAAATTTATTTTTGTGCTCTTAACCATAGGCTAATAACACACCAGAGAACATACCATCAATTGAAGATAACTCAATTTGCAATATAACATGTGCACAAAACAAAACTATGCCTGCTTCTCTACTAAACTCCATAATATCACTGTGTTGACATCAATGACAATCATAGTCATGAATGCAACAACCACTGCTACAGAATGACTGCCAAAGGCTTCAGCATTCATTCCTAACAATCTCTGCCATTGGCATCAATGGTAACATAGATGAAAAACATCCAATGTTCCAAAAATCCAATCACTGCTGCTCAACTGCTCTGCCACTCTTCATCAATCAAATCTTGCTTCGTTATCCTGTTCAGTCTCTCCAAAAAATGTAGTTCCTAAATTTTTTTCATGATTCTCTCCCCCATTGACACCAATGATAGAAATTCTATCACTATGTCAAACAATAGCTCAATGTCAAAAGACATTGTTCAGAAAACATTCACTAGAGTCCTCAATGACTTAGCTTAAGTACACATACTCCCCCATAGAGGAAGTACCAACATCCAATCCAAAAAATAGATAGGGCCATAAACCACTAGACGGATGCAACCATCTACATCTTTACTCAAGAGTAGATTGGGGCATAACCCCAAGCATACCTCTTTACTACTAGATAGTGTGACTCTCTAGATTCAGCTTGAAATCTTTCTACCATTCCAACTAAATGTTGTATATCTAGTCTAGTGTGTGTCATGTACTGCAATCCACCAATCATAGATCTGTATTTCTTTTCCTCAACTGTTGGTGTCTCATCTTTTCCTAGATAGTTTATGTCCTGTAACCATAGGTGTTCCAACTAGTTTACAATTCTCCATACTAAATCTTTTCAAGAAATCATTCAAGTACTTTGTCTGACTCACAAAGATACCATCTTTATTTTGTATTATCTGTAATCCCAAAAAGTATTTCATTTCTCCAATCATACTCATTTGAAATTCTATCTTCATTTCATCAGCAAATTTGTCACTAGCTTCATCTTCTCCCCCAAAAATAATGTCATCAACAAAAATAACCAAAACTAACAATCCATTCTCAATTTCTTTTGTGTATAAGTTACTATCAGTTGTTCCTTTTGTAAATCCCAATTTTAACAAATACTTATCGAATCTAGCATACCAAGTTCTAGGTGCTTGCTTTAGTCCATACAATGCTTTCTTCAGTTTACATACCATGTCTCCTTCTTGAGTCAAAGGAAAACCTTCACGCTGCTCAATGTAGACTTCTTCTTCTAATTCAACATTCAAAAATGCTAATGTCACATCCATCTGATACACTTTGAATTTCTTAAATGCTGCATAAGCCAAAAATATTCTTACTACTTCAAGTCTTTCCACAGGGGAAAAAGTCTCTTCATAGTCAATTCCTTCTTGATGTGAGTATCCCTTACATACCAATCTTGCTTTGTTCCTAATTACTTCTCCTTGTTCATTCATCTTGTTCTTGAATACCCATTTAGTTCCAATCACAGTTTCATCTTTAGGTCTAGGGAACAATTCCCATGTCTTGTTCTTTTCAATCTGATCCAATTCTTCTTTCATAGTTTTAATCCCATGTTCATCTTCACAAGCTTCATTAGTAGACTTAGGTTCAATTTTAGAAATCAAACATAAATGTACCTTCTTTCTAGTCATAACTCCTCTGTCCAAACTTCCAATCACTTGTTCAATGGAATGATGTCTTGATATATACCTGTTAGGTGTCATAGTCATTGATCTTTTGTCAACTGTAGATTCTTCTCTATTTTCTTCAGCATGACTTTCATTCAACAATTCATTGTCAATCTCAAAAAATTCTTCAGTAGTTTCAATGTTAGGCTGAGGGTTAGTTCCTTCATCAGATTCATAATCAAGCATTCTTTCCTAAATTTTAAACTTCTCATCAACTTTTACATTTGCACTTTCAACAATAGTCTTAGTTCTCTTATTGTAACATCTATATGCTTTGCTTTTCAAAGAATATCCAAGAAAAATTCCTTCATCACTTCTAGGATCAAACTTTCCTATATCATCATCTCTCTTAATATAACATTTGCTTCCAAAAATTCTAAAATACTTAACTAAGGGTGCATGTCCAAACTACAATTCATAAGGTGTCTTGTCTATGTCTGCTCTAATTTGTACTATGTTCATTGTATATACTGTTGTATTCACTGCTTCTCTCCAAAATGTCTTTTCCAAATCACCTTCAAACAACATAGCTCTAGCTGCTTCAGTCACTGATCTATTCCTTTTTTCTGCAATACCATTTTGTTCAAGTGTTCTAGGGGCTGATAACTGTCTCTTAATACCATTTACTTCACAAAAGGTTTTAAACTCTTTAGATGTAAATTCTCCACCTCTATCAGATCTCGAACATTTAATCCTCATTCCTTATTCATTCTCAACTTTATTCTTCATGACCTTGAACTTATCAAATGCTTCATATTTTTCTTTCAAAAATGCAATCCACATCATTCTTGTAAAATCATCAACAAGAATCATAAAATACCTTTCTCCATAGAATCCTCTAGTCCTAGTAGGACCGCTCAGGTCTGTATGAACAATCTCCAACTTTTCTATAGATGTGAACTTCTTGCTAGGAAATGAACTCCTTTTCTTCTTAGCCATCACACATTCCTTGCAAATCATGTTAGTAGGCTTCATAATCTTAGGTAAATCTCTTACTACAAGTGTAGAACTTACTTTCACAATATTATCAAATTTTATATGACAAAACCTTCTATGTCATAACTAGCTGTCATTAATCTTAGTAATCAAACATGTCATCTTAGTAGGGTTCAACTTAAATACATTACCTCTAGTTCTAGATCCAGTTCCAATCAGATTTCCATTTTTATCCTTAATCACACAAGTTTTCTCAGTAAACCAAACTTGATATCCCTTATCCACTAACTGTCCAACACTCAAAAGATTATGTTTCAATCCATCAACAAAGTAAACATCATTAGTATTAGTCTTTCCATCAAGAGTAATAGATCCTATACCTTTAATCAAACAAGGTGCATTGTTACCAACTCTAACAACTCCTCTGTCATAATTGTAGATGAAACATAGGTAGATCCTCATAAACTCCTAAAAAATCTACTAAGGCTTCATCTTCGAGAAAAACATCCAAGATAGGTTTTTGATCCATGTCAAGGAGGAGCGGGTTAACCAACTTCAAATGTCCACCACATATATGATTAACATTGAGAGGAAAAGTCAATGGTTGTTTGTTAGGATTGAATCCCAATCCATATGTATAATCACAAATTTTGTTGTCCAAAGGTACTTGTATACCTTGTTCATATGTACCACATCCTTTTCCATTAAATCCTAATTTCTTGAGAAGATGATAACCAGAACCATATCTATCAGCCATATTAGATGGAGTCCAAGGAGTAGCATATGTCACAATGTCATAGCAATCAGGTTTTATTGTTTCAATTGTTTCTTCAATCGAGAAAACAACAAAGTTACTTTTTAATTCCTCGGAAAGTAGGGAAGGAGTAAAAACTTGTTTTTCAAATCCATGTTGTTGTTTCATGAATTCTAAATCAGAAACTTTATATTCTCCAATAAAAGAAGGATTAAAGTCCAATGTTCCCCAATCATCCCCAGTCAAAGAAGAAGATGGAGCTTCCATTTGTTTAATCTCAAGTAGCCCTTCAGGGTCTTTACTTGGTTGGAGAGGCTCAGAAAATTTAGCATATTCCGCATTTAAGAAAGGATTCGGTGCATCATCCGCATATAGCGTATACATCAAATTGTTATAAATGAACCTAACCTTGCAATGAAGAGTAGAAGGAAATGCATGCATAGCATGTAACCAAGGTCTACCTAAAAGAAGATTATAACTAAGAGGTCCAGGCATAATATGAATAGGTGTATTGAGAATAATCAGACCAACTTTAATAGGTAACATAATAATGCACAAAGTTCTCTTTGCAATATTATCAAATCCATGAATAGGGACATTATCAAGTTAAATAGTTGTAAGATCGGCTGTAATTTCCTTAAGAATATCCATGCTAAAAACATTAAGCTCTGATCCATTTTTAATTAATGTTCTACGAATGATGCTCTGATTAATATAAACAACAATCATAAGAGCATCATATTGACTCTGCACCTCAACATAAGGTAAATCATCATCGGTAAACACAATAAGAGGTATAGAAGGCATAGTATGCATGCACTCCTAAAAGGAATTAGTGTTCTCTTGGTTAGGAGGTGAAGTAGGAAGGGTAGATAAAGCCTTTTGCAATGCCTCATGATATGGCGGGGAAGTTTGAAGCAATTCCCATTAAGATATGTTAGCAAAAGTAGCACGTAATTATTCTACTAAGTCATACTCCTTAAAGGTATATGAAAAACTAGGAACTTGAGGAAGCATAGGTTGAGAAGGAGGTAAAGAAACTGGAACAATAGGCTGAGGGTTATTCCATGTGCGATAAGCATGTGAAACGGAATCTATGTTATCAAAGAAATCCAAAGGATCTCTAGGTTTACCCTTAATTGTTACTCGAGGAAATCCTTTTATCGTCAAAAAAGGTTTAGGATATATCACTCTAGGTGTATCAATGTTGCAAATAGTGGAACATGAAGGTATCCATGCACACACCCTATGGTAAAGGTCAATTGAAGAGGTTGTGGAGGAGGGTGAAATAGGAATATAGGATCAATGGAGATCTCATTCAAACAATTTTCATCCTCACTTCCATGTACCTCATTAGGGGATCTATCCTCTTTTGTAATAAAATCCTCATCAAAGTATTCAAAACAAAAATCATACATGTTGAACATAAAATAGAACTACAAGCATTAAATATGTAATTATTTTTGTATTTTTAAAGAAATTTTTTGATTTTTTGTTTTTGAAATATAAATCCAAGAGCATAAAATAAATCTATTTTTATATGCATGTAAGATATAACATAAAATGCAAATCTAACACCCAAAAAGAAAGAGTTTTCGTAAACCAGGTTCACCAAAATGTAGTGTGGAAAATGTGGATAGGGTTTAGACCAATGGGGGTTTGCACATAAAAGAGACCCTAAACCAATATTTAACACATACATATAAATCTAATAATAAGGAATATGAATCTAGAAATGATTGCAAAGAATACTGAAATTAGATAAAATGAAATACATACCTCATAACATAGTTGATATGGAAATACCTATTATTTGGTGTCTATATTGAGTTTCTTGAAATTCTGCAAGCGGATTTGGAACAGAAACACAGAGATGGAGAAATCCATAAATATTTTCCTTCTCTGAGTTAGGTCGACCTTGACCCAAATAAAGGTTGACCTTGACCCCTTTATGTGGACCTTGACCTGCACTACTCCGATGGAAATTATGTTCGCAGAGCTCAGAAGTTTTCTGAAAAAGGGTACTCAGATCTGCTCTGCAACTCCCGAAACCACAATTGTAGATATTGGAAAATGGTGTTTTGGGGTGGCTATATAGATTTTTGCCTTATTCAAACTCACATTTTGGTGATGTCCACCTCCATGAATAGCTGGATGTAATAGAATACATGTGTGTGTTTCTCTTAGGAAGAGCTTTGAATGTGCAATGCCAAGATCTAATCCTCTAGATTGAAACCCTAGCATGAATTGAAAATAGAGAGAAATGGATAGATTTGAATATGATAAAGAAAGAAACCAAAGCTCCCAAGGCTGAAGTACTCCTACCAAACTCACAATCCGTAGTTTCTACCCCATGATTGTATCTTTTGAATGCTTGAATATTGAAAATGGTATATCAAGGAAGAAGGAATCTTTCTTGCTACAAATGAATGTCCACAATAAATTGTCCACAGAATTCTTTCTTTCATCAAGGCATCATCATATCTTGTTCTCCTATAGCATCCTCTTGCAATATTGCATAATCATCTCCTCATAGCTTCTTTCTTGTTGCTTGATACTTGATGGAAAAATGAAGGCAAAAGAGAGTGCTTATATAGATATTCCAAGGCAAGGCTCCTCGAGCAATGTAAGGACCCCTAATTCAAATTTCACCTTGAATTATGCTCCAATCACAATAGCCAACTAAGGAGGGAAAAGTAATAAATAAATTTTAAATAAAAACCTTTCCGCATTCGGATCTGGAGGCTCATTTTTAATTTTGGGCCCTGCTATGAACTAAATTTGGAAGTGGGAACCAAAACCCGACAAGGGTCAAAATAAACCTCAACCCTAACCTAGGTCTAGATCAACCTTGACCCTGACCTAGGTCAAGGTCAACCTCGACCCTGACCTGAGGTTTTAGGCTGGCCACCTTGCAATTTTAGTGAAATCTCTAGGTCGGCCAGAGACTTGGAATGATGGGAAAACATAATAGAATTTTGGAAAAGGGAACGTAGCCCTAGAATAAATGTGATGAAGGCTAGGAGGACTAATACAGAAGTCCTACCTAGAAAATAGAGTCATAAATAAGAAAATCAAGGAGAATCCTTGAGATCCTAACCCTAATTTCACCTAGAAACAAAGAATCAAGTGCAAATGCATCCTAAATACAAATATATCATGAAAATGAACTAAATGAGGGTGCTAAACCTATCAAGATGGAATTTCTTCCATTTTAAGATGATACACATACATACACACATACATATATACATAGGTAAGGTATGCAGGAAAATGTGGGCAAAAAATAGACTTAAATACAAGTAAATCTAGACAAACATATAAATAAAAGAAATAATTGATTAGATTTCAAACATAAAAATACTAAAACTAAGAAATGTGAGCCCCAAAAAGGATGGACCCAAAAAATTCTTTTTTTAATTTCTCACATAAAATTATGAAATTAACACTTTCAAAAAGCTGAAAAACTCTCTCTCTCTCTCTCTCTCTCTCTAGTAACCACTCTAAAGTATTTATTTTTATTTTACGCAATAGTTTCATATTAATCAATTATACATAGTTTAATATCAACATAATTTATAGTTCTAATTCAATAAATATACAATGATTAGAGGTTTTAGAAACCATTTTTTAATGCACTTTGTTTATTCACATTGATTCCAATACCTTGTGTTTTACAATACAACTATCCAAAAGGATAATAATTTGTTCACTTTGATTGTTTATGTAGTTGGACTTGATACTAGAATAGACTGTTGTATATAAGACTTATTAATTTTATTTACTCTTCTATATGTTTTCTAAATTTTAATCAATAACATGCTAAAATAATATTTATATTTCTTAATAATTTTTCCAACTTTGTGGACCAATCCATACTTACAACAAATTTTTTATATATCATTTAGACTAACAATCATTGAATTGATAGGAAACCAAATATGTCATTATGAAAAGTAAAGAACTAATGGATATGGTGGATAGCTTAAGATGTCAACATATTTTTTGGCAAGGAAATCTATCCAAATTTGGTTCACCACCCAATATTTACCTAAGGTAGCACATGTCGAGATTGAAAAGGATATTTCCACTCTCATCAATAATAGTACCTTTCCAAAAAATATTTAATATGATGCGAGATATTAATCATTATCATTGGGTTTGAAGATTCAAGTTAAACTTCCAGTTTTTTCTCTTGATCATCACTTCTTTCTCTCTGACCATTATCCTCTTCTTGGTTATTTCTAGAGCTAATATGGGGGCTGACCTTAACCAAATTGAACTTGATATGTATAGAAGGAATTTAAAAATAATTCAACCATCTGGCCTCTTTTACAAGCATGACATATTGCCTAGTATGTTAAGGGCATGAAAGGCTTTAAACAAGAGTTGTTCAAGAAATTTATAGAGTCTTGGGACAATTGAAAGGTGGTTATTGGAGGGGCTTTGTTTTTGGTTTTTTTTTGAGACCATAGAGATGTCTATGGATTTGGTCACTACTAGAAAAGTAATGTTGATAAACTCAAATACTGAGTACAAGTAAGTTGTAAAGAGGCTTATTTACCCTAGAGAATGTATTCCCCAATTGCAGAAAATGGTACAACAAAGAGGAATTACTGATCAATTCGAAGGATGTTACAATGGTGATGATAAATTTCCTCACTCTTGAGGTGAGATTCAAGAGGTTCCATTCTCACATTTTCCCTATGCTTAATCACTTCCACCAAAATAGTAAATTAAATTTTTAATTTCAATTTTTTCATCCCTATCTCAATTAGAATCAAAATCCAAAAGTAGTGGGGGTCCTCCTCTACATCAAGGGATTATTCTCCATCTTTACAATTTCTATTTGTCTTTGATTCTTCAAGTAGGCCTTGACCATTTTTTGATGGTGGATCCTAATAATCCAAAGTATAGTCCTTTCCACTCATTTGTGAAGAGCACTTTGTCTCCTAGGTCCACTAGGGTTAATCCCCTTAGAAAAAATAATTATAAGGCTCTTTGGTTTTGAGAAGACCAAGGAGAAAATGGTGTTTTTTTCTTAGGATTCTTCATCCTCTTCGTCCTCTAATTTATAATGGACCCCTGAGAATATATTTGTTAAATCTTCATCTCTGTCCCACAACCCCTCATCCCTTGTCTCTATCCCTCTGAGGTACCCTAGTGATCATGAGATATGTCACAATATTTCCCCTTTAACTTATTTAAATACCACTCCTATTGAGCATTCAAATTTGGGTTGGATTGGGAACAAGGTAGATGAATTGTGTATCCTCAACAATAGAAAAATACTATTACCAAATGGGTAACTATACAATTACAGATTGGCAGGAGAAACCTCAATAGAATTTGAATTATTATTGAGGTGGAAGTGAAGGTGAGTAATTGGACCCATCCTAAGTGAGATGGAAGTGCTTTCAGGCTGGCTAAGCATTTTGTATATAAGTTAGAAAGCTAGGAGATCACAAAATAAAAAATTAGGTAAATCAAAGCTATCAAAATCTTGATGGAGGAGAAACAAGAAATGATTAATCCTCTACCAAACATGAAATTCAATCAGTCTCAACTCAACAAAAAGTTATAGGATTTGGTTAAATTCAACAAAAAAATAATGGAGAAGACTACCCACTCCTTCACCAATCTGCAGGTTGAGCTAGAACAAAAGAGACAAAAGCGAAGGAAGAGGGGGGAAAATTTACAAATGGCTATCACTGGCAATGAAAGGACCTCTTCTAATACTACTATGTGTCCTTCCAAGAGGAATTATTTTCTAGACAAGCTCAAGGGGCTTAATGAAGACATGAAAGGGTTCAATCTTCCACCAATTTAATTTCCTATGTTATGTCCCGATTTTTTATTTTTCACTTATGGTTCTTTAGCTAGTAGTTTTTTTGTGCTCTCTAGTTGAATTCACAGCTTGTGAATTCCTTTCAAACTATCTTTAAGACTTGATGTTATTTTTCTTGTTGGGTTTGTGCCATATCTCATTCAATTGAATCAGAGAAATTATTGAATTGATTAAGATCTTTAAACAAATGATATGTTGAATCATTATAACATTTATCTTAACAAAGAATCTATGTTTTTTAAAATATTATATAAACATTTATTATCTTTTTATCATGAATTATCTTGTGATTTAGTCAGTTTTCTTCATTATCCATTATCTTGTATTCACTCAACCTTCACCTTAAAATATCCTCTCAATTTTTTGTTATTGTAAAGAGGTTGTTTATATGCTCCATTAAATTTTGACAAACATATTATTTGTGAAAATTTTACATAGAAAACAAAGATAAGATATGTTGTTTAGCTAGTAGAATATCACAAGCCACATGAATTTCAAATTTCACAACTTAGCTCCTAATACTTATGTTTACATTATAATGGAATAAGATTTATTCACATAAGTCACCTATGTCTATCGATCATTCTTAGGTTCCATTATATGGTAGCTAAATTCCTTTTGTACAATATATTATCCATAAAAAGTTTCCATTTGATTGGTAAATTAATGGATTTCAAGAGATTAGAAGAAAGAACTTGCATTTTCAATAATATAAGGTTGGTTAAAATTGAATTTCTTTTTATCATAGAGTGTGTCCCTAATGGGAGATCCTTAATCAATATGAAAATAAATTGAAGGTGGGAAGTCAAATTTACTTGAGGAAACACTTGAAAAAATAATTGATTTTCTATCAAGATTCATAGAATCAACATCGTGAAGAATTTGAAAATATATTAAAGATACACTTATTAATGACTTAAACTACATGATCTTATGAACATTTCCTTATCACCATTTTTAAAAAATCCTACCATGATGTCATTTCCCAAAATAAAATTATGTGTAGATGTATCCTACAATCATATCATTTCACTTTATGTCTAGACATGTAGTTCAAGCATTTCCATGCATCTTCAACAACTTCCCGTTTAACAAACATATATAGATCTACAAGTTTGATGGTGTGGTTGGAGATAAAAAGAAGCACAATATGAAAAAAAATATATGAAATATGAAAAACATAAGTAATTCATTAAATTATTCTTTGTGCTATGATACATCTTTCATTAAACTCTCGAATCCTTTAGATATGCTTGGAATGCTACAACATTCATTCTCATACATGATCAACTACACACTACTTGATGCTCATAACCTTTGTAATTGCCTCTTTAAATAGAGGTATTAGAAAGATACATAGATAATTCTCAAATTTATATAAAATATTTTGGAGCCTAGGCTAACCTTGGTAATTTACAAATCATGTTTAATATTTACTCATATCTATCATAACTTCCTAAACCTTATTTTCCCTCTTTAATGTCGTCGTTGAATTTTCTATTTTTTCATTTATTTGTGATAAACCTTATATCTACCAATACTCTCCCTTACTTTTGACCAAAAATGCTACAATATTTACAAATAGCTTTACTCTTGACTAAACTATGCTTTTATATTTTCCGGTGGTTTCATCTAAGTCTTTAGACTTATTTAAAAAATTTCTTTTGCATAATATAAATTAAACTTTTTCCTTCTAGATAATTTCGTATTCATGAGGTCTCTCTATTGGCTTCCTCCAAGTGATGCATTAATGCTTCTAAACTTTAAAATTTCATTGTAAAACTATGTAAACTCACTTTTTGTAGACCTTGCAAAACAATGTATTCTTTTGACCCAAAAAAATATTGTTTCTTTAGAGAATTCAAACCTTCCATGATTGTTATCATTTATCACATTTGAACTTCATACAAGAAAAAAAAATTGATCGTACCTATAATGATTTCCAACTCGATCCATAAAACAATCCAAAATCCATTTTCATGCAACCTATCATATATTCATTCTTTAACTCTTTGTTCTAAGATTTCTTATCACAATAATTGTGTAGTCTACATAGGGCACAAGGATACAAGTCCTTTGTATCACCTTTTTTGTTACAATGTGAACATTGCATTCCTTGAATTGATTTGGTTGAACTTTTGGCACTTGTATTTTAATGAATTTGCCTAAGGAAAAGAATGAAAATACAAAAATTTAGAAGCTCAATTGATAGTAGAAGAGAGATAAACAAAATGATATGATCAATTGATTGATTTAATATTTGATCAAATGATAATGGATATAACTGATGTCCAATTGATAAATACAAAGCAGATGTGCATGAATATATAGGCAATGGATGATAACTAAGAGTGATGCACGAGATAACCTATCAATCATACTAGGCAGAATCACATATCCACTATAGTTGGATTATCCTCTATTGTACAATGAAGTATGTGCAAACATGTACAACAATGATAGGATGATAATGTGATAAGAGCACTAAAGGTGGATCTCACACATAAAGTGGAATGAAATAACAACTAAGTCCACCTCAACTAGATTTCTCCTACACCATGTACTAAAATGGAATGCAAACTCCTATGTGTCTACATGACAACTAATATGTAAATGCATTATCCTAAATAAACTTAAGTAAAGTGTAATTAGAAATATTTAATTACACTGGCAATATTCATCTTTCCCTTATGTATAATATATTTTGACCTCATTGTTGGCTCAATAGATTTTCTCATTTCTTATTCATGTTTACCTAACCCTTCACCTTTATAACCCATTATTCTCAATAATCAAATACATTATCATTACATCTTATATATTCTTCTTCACCCTCCTTTTCACAAACAATTTCAACAAAGTCGTGCTTACCAAATGAAGTAAATAAATTTTCTGTACTACATAAAGTTTGATGGGGATTGACTTCCACAAACCAAAGAAATGCTAACTATTTCTACCCTCAAAGGCCACAGGTTCTCAAGATGCAACATTGCCTCATTAAAGTGACAAGAATACAACTATGAAAAATATTTCAGCAAACAAAACAACTATACCAAATTGTCTATTTCCATACACGTGGCTGGAACGCAAACTAACAAAACAGAAATTGTTAATGAGCATTCTTTTATTTTCTGTAAAATTGGGTAGAAATTACAAGCGGCAATGTCAATCTTATTCAACAATTGCAGACTCCAAAAATTCCTTCTAAACCAGTGCCCTCTTCCTTCCAATCGTTCTCTCCTGAGAAATGCATACATCGATGTCAATTTTCAATGTCCAATTTAATTTGCGTTGCTATCAAACAGAGTCATTCCACCGACCTCTTCCATCATACGATGACGATTTTCTTATAGAAGTTTACATTTCTCTACTTGCCTCTCTTTTATAATTACTATCGTTTCTGAAATTTAATTTTTAGTCTCCATTAGTTCTTCTTCTAAATTATTTCTCTTTCATTACAACAAATTTATCTTTCTTGCGGCCGCTTTCCATGCTTTACTATCAGATTTTTTAAGAACTTCTAGTATATCTTCAATTCTGGAAGCTGTGATATCTTCTTTTTCACACAATAGATTTTTTAATCTTTCCAGGGCTCCATAATCTTCATAATCTTCCTCTTAATAATGAGCTTTTAAAATCTGTAAATTTACCTTACAACTGAACCTAAATTTAACTCTGCCGGACTTCGATGGTAGCCTTCTCTGTTTTATGTTGACTTCTATGTCTTCCCTCTATGATCATTCTTTATTTTTTATTGGCAGCAGTAAATCTTTTTCATCTGCAACTTTGATATTTTCTCAGTAGCTATCTCTTTTCACCAGCGATCTCTTCAAAAAAACCATCCCACATATCAATTAAATCTTCATTGCTGGCGAGCTCACCAGTGATTGGATCGAGGATAACGCTGCTAATATTCTACCAACAGTTTTGTCAAGCATTTTCTGCGCTTAACTCACATTTCCTCTGTAGATAATGCTTGCAATTGGTTTCCTTCTAACGTATTTTTCATAATTATTCGGGCGTTTTAACCGATGTTTTGTAATTTTAGTCTTCTGTAGAAGTTTTGACGCAAAAATGTCTGTTTGCTAAAACGTTTAGCGGATGGCATCTTTACATATTTCTCATGATTTTCGCAACTTCCTTTTCCTTTGGTCATAATTGATAAGTCAGTTGTTATTGTTCTTTTCCCTTTATTTGTCATGATCCAAACATATCGAGCTATTGTTCTTTTCCTTTATCTATCAAATTTTCATTGTTCTTCTACCATCTTGGCCTTATCGGACTGAGTAGCTGCCAATGATGTCACATATCACTTACAATAATATTCATGCATCAAAATCCTTCTACTGACAGATCCTCCAATATTCAAAACACATAACCCCCACCAGCACCTTCACAAATTACTAACTGTACCTCGCTTTTATAACTATTCCTCTCCCATATGTCCTTCCCTTCCCATTATAAAATTTCAGTTCACTTACCTGTCTATATATTATTACGTTTATATATTGTATGGTATCAAGCTATTTTCCTATTCAATAATAGAAAGAAGAAGTGAAGGATGGATTTCCTATCTTAGATTTCGTTCATTTCTTCCTATTACTAATCAATCATCTATTTTTCTTTATTAGAATATGTTTGCATATATATATGCACACAAATATACATGCATATATGTATATAGGTACATACATAATATCAAACATAAAATTAAATAAAAATATTTACAATTATAATATAAAATAAATAAATATATTTGTATATGTAAATATGATAATATAAAATGGAATGTTCTGTAGAGATTTACTATGACACTTGGAAAAAAGCAATATAGTACATTCTTTTAGCTATTGATTAGGTATTGATACAATTTATCATATTAGTGAGACAAAGACATATTATTTTATATACATAAAGGAAGATGTAAAACTAAATAAAAAATGTTAAATGTAACTCAATATAAAAGTTTGCTTTCAACATGTATTGTTTTTCTCACTTAATTATTGCAGACTTTTTTAGAGAGATGATTGATGTTTTTTTACTGAATGATTGCAAACTTTTTTAGAGAGATGATTGAATGGTAGAACTCAATTTTACATTTATATAAAAGATAGATCCAAAATCAAATAGAAAATTACATGTATATTTTACTATTATAACATAAAATAACTAATATAAAATTTGTATTTATAAATATACTTCTTAAAAAACGAAGTCATATGTAAAATTATCAATATATCTTGAACATAATATAGCACACTTTTTTGAAAATTTAAATATTAAAACAATCTACTTATTTTATTGAACAAATATACTTTTATAATTTACCCAAAAGAAAATTTAACTATTTTTTATAAAATAATGGCATCCATCTTAGGTTACGTAGTCTCAACTTGAAACAAACATAACCTACAAATACAGTCCAGTACTTATTGAGGAATCGTCCAAAACTAAAGTTGAGAACAACTTCGAAAAGAATTATAATAGGTTAAAAAAGACTCTGGTTAGTTTTGGTTCATTACAACTAACAAAATCCCTGTAAGAAGGAAAATAAGATCACTGATAAGACTTCAAGTACTCCGTAAAAGTCATCTGAATATGGATCATAAAGCTGCCTTCCATTTGGGAAACTGGTGTTTGAGTGCTACAGATACGGATTTCAACTTTTCCTGCACCAACAATGTACAAACACATGGATATAATCATAATGATGCAACAGTGCCAATTGTTTAAAGCATTTTATCATACATTGTGTACATCGAAAGTGGAAGTATATTCATTGAAAATAAGAAAAGTGAGTCCACGGTCTCGCAGATTCCATGGAAGATTGCGGGGTGGAGAGACAGATTGTTGAAATAATGGAATATCATGTTTGATGGTCGACCAAAATATGGAGATGATGTAAGGACTAGGACACATGTCACGTGAGTGTCAAGGCAAATGCTACTTTTTCCTCAAGCGGGGAGCCATGTTCTTCAAATGTTGGGATTCCAACATCCCTTGGTCGCCATCGCTAGGCCACCTCGGTAGAGGCAAACACCATTATCTAGTTATGAAAAAGGCTTCAGTAAGGGCAAGTTTATTGAGAGATGAAACCCGATCCGCAAGCAGTAGTCGTTGGTTCACCTTCCTTGGTAAGGAAGATCTGTCAACGGGGGATCCTTGATCTTATTTATTGATTAATTGAAAATAAGAATTCAATAGCTTTTTCTACCACAATAAATAAGTAGGTGTAAGTTCAATTATGTGAGCTTCGATTACTGATTGAGTAATTATTTGAGCTCTTTAAGGAACTTCATACAAAATTGGAATTTGATATCTTCTCTAGTAAATAGGAGATAAGTGAATTGCTTCTATTATATGTTGAATTGTTGAGAATGTCAGATCTCTTAGGATATCATTGGGAAATATTTAATATTAAGCATACGAAGTTATGTTACAAAAATGATGTATTTAAGCACAATTTATTATACAGAGAATATTGTAACATAGATTAAGTTGTTGAGTTGACTTTGTGAATAGTGACCTTGAGAGTTCTAAACAACGGATGATACCACCATATGTCACTTAATACAATGCATTGTATTGGATGAAAATCAAATTCTAGTTCAATGGTTAATTATCAAAGATCAATTCATGTTATGGCATCAAATGGCGAGATAAATTTGCTTAGACTAACATGATATAAAAATCTAAAAGTTCTATAATAATCTAAAACTGAGTTGCATGAATATGAACTTCCAATGTAAAGATTCAATCTCTTTGTAATGATTGAATCAACTACTTAAACATGCACAAGACAATAGCCTTAGATAAAATAGTGTTAGAAATATGATCACAAAGAAATAAAATAATCAAAAGGATGAAAAACTAACACACACAAAAGGTAGCATACAAGAGACACAAATATAAATTGTTCACCCAATATAGGTTGCATCCATGGAGAAAAATGCAATTCCTTTATTTTTTTTCCCAACAAAACAAAGGGACACAACCTAAAACAATTCTATTTTGAAATTCATCTTAAATCTCTCATAGTTTTTCCACACAACTGCCATATTATTTTAGTATTACAAAAAACCTAGTTTTGAGGCACCAGGAACCACAAAAGAGAAAAAAGAAATAGGGGAAAGAACTATACAAAGACCCTACTAGAAGTAGAAAAGACCCGTAAACTTATTGAGCGCACTCTACTTCCAAACCAAAAGCAACATGCCTCAACACTTTGAAAGGAAAAAAATTAGTCCAAAGTTTACTCTGTAAGCCACAAATAGCCCACATACTATAGCTTGCATTATCAGCCCATTCCGTCACTGAATTCTTGCTCCTTTTGATATGTGAAAATCTTATACTTTCCATCTCATCAATTAATCATTTAGTATCATCAATAACCATTTTGAGCCTCCATTTATGGATCAAACCACCACTCATTGCCCCAATAACCAGCTTTGAGTTTCCTTCAACCCAAAGTCTCCTCTACCCCTTTTTCTAAGGCAATCACCAGGCCCTAAAGAAAGATTTTGGCTTCTACAGATTTATTTGTGTTGACACAAAAATCCCCAATATAACAAAGAATGGTCTTGCCAAAGGCATCTCAAGAAAGCATCTCCCTAACCAACATCACACAAGTTCCCCTTCACTGCATCATCAACATTCAACTTCATCCACCCTATCTTTGGAGCCACCCAAGACTACTTCTTAGTATTTCCCACTATTCTTGGCATAGGCTACTTATTGGCCATGAAAATAGGCAACACATTAGCCCACCCAACTTCTTCCTCCCTTAAAAACCATCTTTCATTGTTATGAACCTCTCCCATATCCTCAATGGTGTCAACCACTCTATTCCACAATCATTCGATTATTCTAGCTTCCTCCTGAAAGATTCATCGATTTCTCTGCATCCACAATGTATAGATAAATATAAGAGGTTCCATATCATAGATCATATGCAACCCCTCAGGGATCTTAATCTCCATCTTATACATATCAAGTAGAGAAGTGACATCACAAAACACAACCCAAGAAGTATCCCATCTATCTAAGAAGAAACACCAAAGCTACCTTGCCACCTCACATTGGATGAATAGATGATCATCACTTTTCCATTTATCATAGCACATCATGCAGTGAGAGGGACTAACTTTTCCCATTATGCAAACCACGTCCCACATTAAAGCTCTCTCTTCCATGCTAACCATAGGAAGGCATTCTATTTTTTTTTATAAAAACATGTAGTAGATCCTAGAATTACCCCTTGAAGTAGAATTATTATAGTAGTAAGAGTAGGCCCCTTTCACTATCACATACCCACTTAGATGTTTAATGTAAATAAGCTTTTCATTTTTTAATTTACCTACCAATGGTATTTTTTTTAAGTTTCATCTTAATATCATCACAAACATCTTTCAGATCGGTCAATGGAGCATCAAAATGCTTGCACTCTCTATTGGACATGAACCCTTGAATATAATCAACCACCTTATCTCCAATAATAGTCTCACATTGTATCATCAGAGTATAAAAATAAGGATCATCAATAAGGGGCTTATCATCCAACCAACCATCTCTCCAAAAGAGGATCCTATCATCTTTCCCAAATTGCCAAGACAAGTTAGGTTTAAGACATGAACAACACTCCCCTAGAGAATTCCACATACATGAACCTCTAGGAATCTTATTGCTAAACAATGAATCAACACTATTAACCAAGTATTTATCCTAAATAACTCTATTCTAGAGCTTGATCTTCTCCATTAAAATCATCTACACCAGTATAGTTCTTAATGATGAATTAATATCCTTACACTTTCTTATTTGGATACATAACATCTTTAATGGTCTTTGCCACTTTATTGGAAATTTATTAGTGTTGAAGATCTAAAGGCAATTGATTTGAGACAACCTACATCCTACAATTCTACATCCATTTGGAGCATCCATACTTGTGGATTCAAGGATTCGAATCCTCCACAAGGGTTTCAACATAAGCAAGGTGAATTATTCTATTTACTTTATTTACTACTGCAATTTCAATTCTATTTCAAGGTTAATTCCAAAACTGGGGTTTGACCAAGGAAAACCCCTCATCCAAACAAAAAAAACTATTTTTCTTACAGGTGCAGGTGCGGAACAACGAATTACATAACAGATTCAGATAGCCTTTTCGGAAAAATTTTGAAATCCGCAAACAGAATTTCTGTCGGAGTAGTGCAGGTCAAGGTCAACATAAAGGGGCATGATTGCACCCCCATACTTGGGTCAAGCTCGACTTGGCTCAGAAAATAAAAAGATTTATGGGTTTTCTCTGCCTCTGTGTTTTTGATCCAGATTCGATTGCAAAATTTCTAGAAACTCGGTACAGACACCAAAAAATAGCAATTTTCTGATCTTCTATACTTTGAGGTTAGTATTTTTCTTCAATTCATTTTAATTAAGATTTTTATACTCTCTTCCAAAATAGAATGTAAGGTTTTCCTCTTTCTTCTTATTACTAATCGATTGATTCATTTATGCATTGACCATTTTCATGTGGTTAATCAATTTGGATCTTTCCTTTGGGAATTTGGGGTTTAGAAGAGAATCTTACCTTCCCCAATTCTTCTATATGTAAAAGATATTATTTATATGTTGGTGAACACATCAACAATAACCAACCAATCACAATCATCATCACAATCATTTTTTCTATTCTTTACACAAGCTAGCACCCAACCCAAAGGATAGGTCGCACATAAATATCTTCTTACCACTTTACCATGAGACCCATAAATTGGTCATACATAATATAAGTTTTCTATATAGCATAATTATTGAAGTATATAAGATATATTATGGAGCCAATGGGAACACTAAAAGCAAGACCAAATCTTGATATTCATAATTCAGTACCAACCAAAGAGAAACACCTAATATAACCTATTCAAAACTTGAATGGAAGTGACATATCAAAAACTTGTAACATCTTGCATGAATATATGAATAGAAATGATACCCATAATATTCTTTTAAAATAATAGCCAACATCAAAGGTTAAATCTTCATTATTTAGTACTAACTATCTTGAACTGATGTCCCAAAAATAATTGCTTTATATCTAAATCAAGGATAGAACCCACACTACTCAACATCATAGCACACTGTATAAGATAGATCAATGATGTACGTCATTTGGAGCATGACATTTAGAATCATAGTAACACAAGGGACGATAGGGAGAGGGGCCAAAGGCACACCCTAACCAGATCCACCTTGCAGAGATCACACACAGAAGCAAAAAACACACAAGTGTGAGAGAGAATGTAGATCAACTTCTTATATTCATTCAAATTGACTCATACATGTCGGGTTGTAAGGCCTTCCCAGTTTGGACCAAATATTAGAGTTCAAGTACAGAAGTCCTCAAACATGCGAGGATCTGAAACTATCTCTAATATTCTAAATTCTACTACTGATGTCCTAATTGATGTCCTAAAACTACAAACAAACATTACAATATATACACAAGGCTACCGAATAGGTCAGCCTTTAGATCCACCATCAATAGAAGGAACAACTAGATCTAGGTCCCCATGCTTCCTAATGATAGATACCAGCATTAAATCTATGACCATAATTAATTGCATGAGTTGGCCTCAACATGAAACTAAAACAAACAACTTGGAAGTAGGGTAAAAGTACAAAGTTGTGTCACATTCCATGCTAACTTATTAGCACAACTGAATTTGAGTATTTCTACCTAAAAACTAATTTCTTCCAAATATATGGTCTATCTAGATTCATTCTAGCTAAGTTTGATAAGTTCTAGAACTTTTCCAATTGGAAATATCTATTAAATGCATGTTTTATAACATTTACCAAAGAAATAAAATTATTTCAAAAAATCAATGTTTCAATAACTCCTACTCTTTTTAATGATATTTTTTTTAAAATATAAAAATACCCTTTTAGATTTTAGATTCAAGATTATCATCATATAAGTTTTATGGTATTTTGTTAGATCTAATATATTATAATTTCAAAATAATGCAAGTAGGTATTTTAACATTCAAGAAGAAGATGCTTTAAAAATATTTTAAAAATAGTAAATCATAACAGAAAAATTTAACTTTTATATTTAATTCACTAGAGGAGAGAGTCCTCTTTAAGATGTGTAATTTTTTTCTGAATATTTTAGATTTGATACGGGAAATTTGGTGGGAGATGAAAACTGTTAGTTTCAGATAATTTCAACTTTGAGTAGATATAACGGAGAAAATATACATTAGAAACTATTTTTTATTCTTTTCTGCACTAGTTATACATGTCATCTATAACAAATTTTGAAATCAAAGGAAAAAAATAATATTTTCATATACTTTTTTGGTGGGAACAAGACCCTAGTTTTTCAACATTTTGGAGTAGTAAAAAAATGGACTTCAAAAATTAAAAAATGATGTCTATTATTTTTCAAAAAAAATTTAAAAAAATTAGAGGCATAAATTTCATACACTTTTACACATTTCATCAGTTTACACTATTTTCAAATTCTAAACATAAATGCTACTTTTATGTCGTTAAAGTTGAAAATTTTGAGTGTTGACCTTTTCCTTTGTAAAAGTTTGACACGTGTTTGTACTTTTACCCAACAAGGATAACCGAGTGCCAGACAAGCATCACTGAGTGCCAAGGAAATAACTAAGCGCCAGAGAGATAACAAACCAACCTCGGTTAACAAACGAAACCAAGCAACTACCGACCCAACTCGGTCAAAGCAGGAACCGAGCAACACAGGAAAACACAAACATGTTTCTGGTGACAAAGGATTGCCAAGGACCCAAGATGCTCCTACATCAGACACCTGGGGTTATTTTAAATGATTCTCTAAATCATGAAGTAGGTACAATCTAAGTTGAATCCAACTCAAGTTGTGAAATGCATGAACTGTCTTCAATCGGCATATTCTTCCACTTTACCAGATATTCCATATATTGTTTTCCTCTTGTACTTCTGCCAATTCTATGTTCCAAAATCTTCTCAACTTCTTCTATCTATTTCTTAGGATAACCATTCAATACTGTCATTTCTTCATGTGACTCATGGTACTCATATAAATCAGCAATGTTGAATATAGGTGATATATCCATGTCATCAGGTAACTCAATCTCATAAGCATTTCCAATATCAAATTTTCTCAAAATCTTGCAAGGACCAAACTTATTCATTTTCAGCTTCCCACATGTTCCAATAGGAAATTTACCTCTCTTCAAATGAACCATTACTTCATCATCGACTACAAAAGTCTTATGTCTTCTAGATCTATCATCTATGTCTTTGTATTTCTAGTTACTTTTCCCCAACTTATTTTTCACATCTTCATGCAATATCTTCATGTACTCAACAAATTTTACTCCTTTAGCACTTCTCTTTCCTTCATTGGCAATATCCCTCAAATCTAATATACCTCTTGGTTGTATGCCATTTACAATATCAAAAGGTGTTTTTCCAGTACTCCTATTCACTAAATTATTGTATGCAAACTTTGCTTGTGCCAATATAGAATTCCAATTACTCTATGTGTCTCCAACTAAGAATCTCAAAAGATTACCAAAGCTTCTATTCACAACTTATATTTGTCCATTAGTTTGTGGGTAAAATGTAGAACTATATTTCAACTTGGTACCAAACTTTCTCCAAAGGGTCTTCCAAAAGTATCCAACAAATTTATTATCTCAGTCAGAGATGATACTCCTCAGTAATCCATCCAATCTAACAATTTCCTTAAAGAAAAGATCTTCTATATGTACTGCATCTGATGTCTTTCTATAGGGTATAAAATGTGCCATTTTAGAAAATCTATCCACAACAACAAATATAGAATCATTACCTCTCACTGTCTTCGGTAAGCCAAGAACAAAATCCATACTGATATTAGTCCAAGGTTTCTCAAGAACATAAATCAATGTATACAATCTAGTATTCTGACTTACTCCTTTTGTAACTTGACAAATTCCACAACTTTTCACAAATTTATGAACATCCTTATACTATTGCAGCCAAAAGTATTTCTCCTTAAGAAAATTCAATGTCTTGTCAACACCAAAGTGTCCAGCCAAAGCACTACTATGTGATGCAGGGGCATCCCTGAGGCAAGTCAAAAACCATGTGATTAAGAGAAGTCACTATGAAACCAAGAAGACATCCAATCCTATCAGTTGGAACAAGCACTAGAGTTTCATCATGTCATCTTGTGATGGACAATGATTGATAGACTAATGGTTTTAAAATGTTTTAAGGTGTTTAAATTTGCATAATGTTTAAGTTTTCTTGTTTGTGATAATGGTTAAAGGATTGATCTTAAGATCTCCTTGTAACCCATCCACTTGTATGACTATGACCCCTTGGTATTGTTATAAGCCTTGGGTATCATTAGTCTTTGGATGTAATCTGATTGGTAGGTGTTTATTAAGTGTCTATTAGGTGTCCTTAGATGTTTTTAGGATGTTTGGAGGTCCAAAGTGACTTTAGTAAGGTTCTTAAAACTTAAAATTTCATTCTTTACCTTACCGGCAAAAAAATTGCAAAAAGATGTAATGCAACTTTAAAAGTTGCTAAGAAAATTACTATTGTTTGTGGGGATAAAATGTCTACAGAGCTATATTAGGATTCCATTGATCGAAGAAACAAAAGGAGAAGACATTTTGTAAGAAGTTTGCTTTTCAAAAACTAATAAAATAACTCTGTTTTAGAGCAGTTTCTGAGAAAAAACATGTACTGTACGGCTGTACGGATTGGGAGAAGTGAACTAAACCCTCTGGAAGTTGAAGTAGTTCCATCAGATGCTTTGAGAGTTGGTTTGGTGAATTCAATCGGTTTTGAATCAAAGTTATTGTGTTTTTACTGAACCTTGTCTACAAACCCTTATTTTTCAGGGTTTGATTGCTTTTATGGCCATAACTTGAGTCTTGACCATGGAAACTTCTTCATTCTTGGCAAGATGAGAGTTAGGGTAATGTATTTTAATATTTCAAAAGCTTTGGAGTAGGGTATTAAGTCTGTGGGTTTTGGGAGTAAGCCCTAGTTCAAGAATCTTAATGTTCTTGACTAGAAATTGATGGATTATGTAACATCAGCGGGTAGCGACTAGTATAGGACCTAAAAATTAATTTAAACTAGATCTCTAGAGCATGGTGGAGAATTCCAAGCTCTGACTTTGGCTTCACAAACCCATTTTCAATTGCTTTGTTAAGGAACCCACACCTAAGGCATGCATTAGGTCTGCAGACTCAATGAAGAAATTGATGTGCAGGAGTGAGATCAGGGTCTGAGAGTTGGAAGTCTGAAAGAACATCAAAAAGGGTGTCTAGAAATCATATAATGTCCTAGGGTCCTTTGTTGAATTGCAGAGTTATTGGGGTAAAGCAGGTTTGGGAGACCTAGTTGAATTCCTAGGTGCATTGAAGATTGCCAAGTCCCAAGCATTTGGGTGGTTAACCATTGGTTGGAATTATTTGTTTTAATGAAGGTGAAGATGTTTATGACCACTGATTGGTTTGTCAAAGCATACAACAGTGAAAGTCTTATTTGATGGAAAAACAGGGAACTTGTCCCTAGAAGGGCATTTTTGAATCAAGTTGGATTGTATTTCAGGGTTGTAGAGAGTATATTGAAACCTTTTAAATTCATGTCATTGCAGAGTTTACACCTTTCCAGATTGGAATCAGAACCTAAAGGAGTGATTGAACCAATTTGGTGTCTTGAATTGGGTTGGGGCTTAAGACCAAGTTTCTTGCTGACCACTCTGCATCAAGTGGTATCAGAGCATCAGTTAGTAGGTCTTTTGAGTAGGGTGCAGAACTAGTTGAAAAAATGCCTCCAAAGGGAAAAATGGCTAGGGAGATGGAGGAGTTGAAACAAGAGCTTGAAAGGGAAAGAAGGGAGAAAAGAGAACTTGAAGCCTCCAAAGAGAGGGAAGAAAGGCAAATGAGAAGGGAAATATTGCAATTCATTGCAAGGATAGGAACCTTGGAAAAAGAAAAAAAAGAGATGGAGCAAAGGAATCATGAAGAAGAAGAAGTGGGTAACTCTAGTCAAGAGCATGAGGTAGCAGATGAACTTGAAGAAAGAAGGTTTATGAAGATAATCAAAGTAGTGCAAGGGAGTGGGATAAAGAATCATGTTGATTTTCCACTTTACCAAGGAAGGATGGATAGTGAAGAGGTGCTAGGGTGGATTGAAGCCCTTGAAAACCATTTTGATCTTGAGGATGTTGAACCTGACAAGAAGGTGAAAATTGCCAAAGCAAGGTTGAGAGGTACAGCCTTAACATGGTGGACTAGTGTTCAAAGAGATAGAGAGGAAAGAGGTTTGAACAAGATTGCTGATTGGGATAGAATGAAAACTATGATTAGGAGTCAATTTCTGCCCTCTGATTTAGCCATACAGATAAAAGATGAAGAGAAACAATTTGAAACAAAAGGATATGGATGTGATGACTTACACCGAGCAATTCCACACCCTGAGCATAAGGGGAGGAGTGGAGGATGAAGATGAAAAGGTTGCTAGATACTTCAATGGTCTGAAATATAGTATCCAAGATGAGATTGGTTTAAATGTACCAAGAACCATTGGTGAGTGCTTTCAACTTGCTGTTAGAGCAGAGGAGAAGTTAAAGAGGAAGATTGATAGGTAGAGTAATCAGAGAGGAGGAGGTGCAATGAGAGGAAGAGGTGGCAGAGGACATCCTGATGTTGCAGCAAATCAAGATAAAGAAAAAGGTAAAGAAATGGTGACTGAGACAAGAGGAACTTTCAGAGGAGGAAGGTCAGGAGATAGAGGTCCTAGTGTATTTAATGGGACATGTTTTACTTGTGGCAAGGTAGGGCATCAATCTTATCAATGTCCTGAGAAGATGAAGGATAAAAGGGTACATTTGGTCCAAGAAAACAACGAAGAGCATGAAGAAAGTAGAGTTCGTACTGCTGACCCCATTGTGGAAGGTGAATTTTTGATAATTAGAAGAAGACAACAGCAGCAGACCAAACCATCATTGTTTAGAACAAACTGCCTCAGTCATGGAAAGGTATGCAAACTGATCATAGATTCAGGTTCTTTTGATAATTTGGTGTCTTATGAAATGGTAAATAAACTAGGCTTAAAGAAATACCCTATAGATAGACCTTATAAAGCATCTTGGATCAGTGATGCTGAAAACATCATTGTGAGAGAACAAGCAGTAGTGGATTTTATGATAGGGGAATACCAAGATCAAGTTGTGTTTGATATCATCCCAATGACATGCAGTCATATTATCCTTGGTAGGCCATGGCAAGCCTCAAGGAACACCATTCATTTTGGAGCATCCAATGTTTATCTTGTGCATAAGGATGGTATCAAATATAAACTCACACCTTTGTCTAATCAAAATGAAGAAAAGATCATTTGTTTTGGCAATAAAGAATATGTTGAGTTGTAGGTTCAGAAGTATAGAGGTCATGACATGGTTCATTTTCCATCAAAACCTTCTTGTTTGGTTGTTAAGAAGGAAGTCATTCAAGATAATTTGCAGCAGACAGTTCAGGGTACAGTCTCAGAGGAAGGAGTACACATTGGTACAATTTGGTGTCCTAGAATATTGTCACTACAAGCAGGGGTGCAAAGAACATTGAAGACTACAGTACACTGTCAAGAAAATCTGCAACAACAGCAGCATGGCAAACCTCTGAGAGAGAACACAAATGTTTGTCTTAAGACAGTCAACAAGGATATTGTTTTGAAGGGCAACCAACCTCAATGTATTTTTTCTTCTAATCAATGTCTTGCAAGATGTTCTTCTATGCAGGATCAGGGCTTGAGGATGAAGACTAGAAGAATGGCATCTAGAAGAATGGGTGGTCAGAGAACAATTGCATTCAACTCTTGGGACAAGAGTCTTTTTCAAGGTGGGGTGTTTGATGCAGGGGCATCCCTGAGGCAAGTCAAAAACCATGTGATTAAGAGAAGTCACTATGAAACCAAGAAGACATCCAATCCTATCAGTTGGAACAAGCACTAGAGTTTCATCATGTCATCTTGTGATGGACAATGATTGATAGACTAATGGTTTTAAAATGTTTTAAGGTGTTTAAATTTGGATAATGTTTAAGTTTTCTTGTTTGTAATAATGGTTAAAGGATTGATCTTAAGATCTCCTTGTAACCCATCCACTTGTATGACTATGACCCCTTGGTATTGTTATAAGCCTTGGGTATCATTAGTCTTTGGATGCAATCTGATTGGTAGGTGTTTATTAAGTGTCTATTAGGTGTCCTTAGATGTTTTTAGGATGTTTGGAGGTCCAAAGTGACTTTAGTAAGGTTCTTAAAACTTAAAATTTCATTCTTTACCTTACCGGCAAAAAAATTGCAAAAAGATGTAATGCAACTTTAAAAGTTGCTAAGAAAATTACTGTTGTTTGTGGGGATAAACTGTTCTAACTATCTAAAATGGTTATGAAAATATCTGCAGAGCTATATTAGGATGCCATTGATCGAAGAAACAAAAGGAGAAGACATTTTGTAAGAAGTTTTCTTTTCAAAAACTAATAAAATAACTCTGTTTTAGAGCAGTTTCTGAGCAAAAACATGTACTATACGGCTATACGGATTAGGAGAAGTGAACTAAACCCTCTGGAAGTTGAAGTAGTTCCATCAGATGCTTTGAGAGTTGGTTTGGTGAATTCAATCAGTTTTGAATCAAAGTTATTGTGTTTTTACTGAACCTTGTCTACAAACCCTTGTTTTTTAGGGTTTGATTGCTTTTATGGCCATAACTTGAGTCTTGACCATGGAAACTTCTTCATTCTTGGCAAGATGAGCGTTAGGGTAATGTATTTTAATATTTCAAAAGCTTTGGAGCAGGTTATTAAGTCTGTGGGTTTTGGGAGTAAGCCCTAGTTCAAGAATCTTAATGTTCTTGACTAGAAATTGATGGATTATGTAACATCAGCGGGTAGCGACTAGTATAGGACCTAAAAATTAATTGAAACTAGATCTCTAGAGCATGGTGGACAATTCCAAGCTCTGACTTTGGCTTCACAACCCCATTTTCAATTGCTTTGTTAAGGAACCCACACCTAAGGCATGCATTAGGTCTGCGGACTCAATGAAGAAATTGATGTGCAGGAGTGAGATCAGGGTCTAAGAGTTGGAAGTCTGAAAGAACATCAAAAAGGGTGTCTAGAAATCATATAATGTCCTAGGGTCCTTTGTTGAATTGCAGAGTTATTGGGGTAAAGCAGGTTTGGGAGACCTAGTTGAATTCCTAGGTGCATTGAAGATTGCCAAGTCCCAAGCATTTGGGTGGTTAACCATTGGTTGGAATTGTTTGTTTTAATGAAGGTGAAGATGTTTATGACCACTGATTGGTTTGTCAAAGCATACAATAGTGAAAGTCTTATTTGATGGAAAAACAGGGAACTTGTCCCTAGAAGGGCATTTTTGAATCAAGTTGGATTGTATTTCAGGGTTGTAGAGAGTATATCAAGAAACCTTTTAAATTCATGTCATTACAGAGTTTACACCTTTCCATATTGGAATCAGAACCTAAATGAGTGATTGAACCAATTTGGTGTCTTGAATTGGGTTGGGGCTTAAGACCAAGTTTCTTGCTGACCACTCTGCATCACTATGTTTCTCCTTTATCAAATTAGTTCTCATTGATCCTCTCGGTATACACAACTGAATACCTTTAAACAAAATACCTCCTTGAAAAAAATATTCTTCCCATTTAGTACTCAATTGATCTTGAATAGGTTCTCTGCACTTTCTCCATGACTCAGAAAAATCAGGATCAATTTCATATGAATTTCTCATGTCATCAAAACAAAGAACTTCAATTTTCATCTTGGTCATCAAAGATATTCTTCTACCTAATGCATCAGCAACTCATTTAGTGACTCCACTCTTATGTTTTATCATAGATGTATAACTCTGTAAGTATTCAACCCATTTCATATGTCTCCGATTCAACTTATTCTGACTACCCAAATAATGTAAAGCTTTATGATCGCTATACAACACAAATTCACTTGGTATCAAATAATGTCTCCATTTCTTCAGGGCTTGAAAAATAGCATAGAATTCTTGATCATACACAGAATATTTCCTTTTTCCATCATTCAACTTTTCACTAAAGAAAGCAATAGATTTGCCTTCTTGACTCAACATAGCTCCTATTGCACTACCACTTGCATCACATTCCACTTGAAATACCTTATTAAAATCAGACAATGCTAACAGAGGCAATTCAACAACCTTCTGCTTCAGAGTCTCAAAACTTTTATCAGCTCCATGTGTCCACTTGAATTCTCTTTTATCTCCTCTCATAGTCTCAGTCATAGCATTACAAATTGAACCAAAATTCCTAATGAACTTTTGGTAAAAACTTTCCAAACCATGAAATGATCTTACCTCACTAGCATTCTCAGGTCTAGGCCAATTCAAAATAGCTTCAACCTTTTCAAGATCCATCTTCAAACCATCAACTAAAATCACAAATCCCAAATACACAATCTCCTCTTGCATGAAAGAACACTTTCTCATAGTTATCAGCAACTTTTCTTCTTTCAACCTCTGTAATATTTGTGTAACATGCAAGAAATTTTTTTCTTTGGTCTTACTGAATATCAGAATATCATCCTGATATAAAATCACAAATTTACTTAAGAATTTCTTCAAAACTTCATTCATTAGCCTCATAAAGGTACTAAGTGCATTATTTAAACCAAAAGACATAACCAAACAACATACAAACCTTCTTTTGTCTTAAAAGAAATCTTCCACTCATCACCTTGTTTGATCCTGATCTGATGATACCCACTTTTCAAATCAATTTTGGTAAAATACTTTGCTCTAGTCAAACTATCCACTATGTCATCCATTGTTGATATAAGAAACCTATATTTCACTATTATCTTGTTGATCACTTTGGAATCCGTACACATTATCCATTCTCTAGTTTTCTTAGGTACCAATACATCAGGTACTGCACAAGGACTTTTTTAGTGATTTCTCTTGTATCCCTCAACTCTAAAAGAGAAATATGAAACCAGACCTAGGGATCTTTGTCCAGTAACACAAATCTACTTGTTCATGCAAAATGAGGGGCAAGAAAAGACTAATTGATGAGGATCTAATCCTCCTTCTTCTTTGAGTTCCACACACTTAGGCGGGTGTACCTAAAACAAGCTAAAATCTGCATACATATAACTCACTAGCTAAAACCCTTTATGCAGATGTGACCATGGATAGTTCTCAGACTTATAAAACATGGGAGTTCAACTCAACCAGTCTTATACAGGATCCCACTTGTATGATTTGCTAAGAACTAGGAAAATGACCAATGTGACAATAAGGATAAACTCCTTCTTCTCTTTGAGCTTTAAGCTCAGGCAGGCTAACCCATGGATTCATTTCTTCAAAGAATCACTAACAACACTTGTATTCAGGAAACACAAGTTATAAACATGAATGCTCTCAAACATGAAATTAAAGATCAATTGATTTAAAGATTTGATGATGAAACTGCAAAACAAGAAAGAGACCAGTGCCTTGTTTATTGGGCAATAGAGTCAAACAAACATGCATTCCCAGAAAACCCTAACTCCAAACTCAAAGAAACCAAGTGAAATGCCTTACAGATCACTCTTCTCACTCCAATTCCTAGACATCAAATTCATATATAAACCTAGAATTCTCAGAATTTGAAATCAAGACTTACTCTCTCCTTGAAAGAAACTCAAATTCAAACCCACAGATACCTTATAACTGGTATACTGACATGCCTTAGAAGTCAATACGCAAGAATTAAGATAATGCATACAAAGACATCAAACAAGAATTGAATAGGGATTCCATTGTTCTCATTAAAATTTATCTGAAACTGTACATTTGCAAGACAAAGACACATAGAAAATAAGACTCAAAAGCTTGGAAGTTGCTCTGCAGCATAAATTTCAACATCCTATAAAATTGAGAGAAAAACCAAAGACATAGGAAAATGAGGTTAGTTACACAAAACTGACAACTCTCTATCTTTGGAAAGAAAATATCTCCAGGTTCTTCCCACACCTTGATCTGCAACTGATTCTTTCAACCCATCCATTATCTGCAATCATGCCTCTAACAAACTGATTTTGATTCTAATTCTTATCCTCAGAATTTGAACTCATACTGCTCTCATCCACATCACTGAAACTGAGAAACATCATCACCATTGGATTCCTCATTCTGAGACCTTTCCGGAGATATATAACACTTGTATATTCTGGAAAAAATTGAGTTCCCAAGACAATTTTCCATGCACAGGCTTGGTCATTTAAATTTTTGAATTTTAATCCAATGGTTCAGACTATGTCAGTTTTAAAATACTTTGAAAGTCTACAATTTTATATCATTTTCGGATTACTTGCCACAGAATGTACTAGAACCTGACAAGCGTCATCATGCTATTTGATGCTCAGACTAAACCTCAGGTTAACTACCGACTGGGAGAACTAGTGACTAGCCTGTATCTCATAATCTCTGAATATACTCCTTAACTGCAGTTACCCTTGGTGACTTGGTGAAAAGCCTATCTCCAATCCGCAGAATGAATCTTTGACCAGGGTTAACATCTAGAGAATGGGTGACTAAGCCCATTCTCCAAGTCTCAAAATGCTTGCCACTGACTGTCACAGACTCAACGATCCCACAACCACATACTCTCTGAATCGCGAAATGTTAGCCTTTGACCGCCAGCCATTTGGAGAACTGGAAACTAGCAGTTACTTGACCACTAGTGCTAAATCGTAGGATCTTTTGCTAACTGTGGGATTCATCTTACGACTCCGCCCACATCTACCACATGTCCACCTGGTGCCTTGTCACTGCCACATCAGTTTTTCTACAAAATAACCTCTTCTTGGGCACAGGCACAGAAATCAAGGTGCCAACACAAGCTATCGCCTGAGCAGAGCCTCCTCCATTTGATCTACCTTATGTGTTTGTCATATTGTTTATAAACTCCTAAAATACTCCCAATGACATCAATGTGGGACAATTGTTTAGGAAGTTTTAAAGACTTTGTATGCATCTCGGTTTAAAATAATAGGGCTCACTGCCCCAGTGTACTCCAACCAAGCGGGCCTGCCAAGAGTAGCTTGGCTCTTTACTTACAATACAATGTGAGTGTTGATGGTTATAAACCAAAAATAAAACACTTATCCATTGAATGTGGGATAAACCCTTTTTCATTTGTCTTCTTTTCCTTGCTGCCTATATGTGCTCTTCTCTATATTTTGGTCTTGCTCCAGTATTTCGTTTGTATACCTTACCATGCTCACACACCAGACATTTCAACTACACAACCCTCTCATTTATGTACTCAGGAAAATCACTTCCTGCGTGAGCATCTTCCTCTCAAGTTTGTAAATCAAGTGTGTGCATTGGCATTTTGAAAGAATTTGCGTAGAGCACTCTCCATTTTATACTGGCATTACCTCTTTTTCTTTGTTTGTATGAGAGTTCCCCATTCTTGCCTTGCGCTTGTGTGGACCAATCTTCACTTGTATTAGCATGAGGCCTCCCCATTACATGTTAATGTAAGCCTCCAATGTGGTTGGTTTGCTATTTCAATGCATGAGTCACCATTCAAACTCATGCCCTCTTTCCATAGTGTGGTTCCCATTCATGTTAGCGATGCCAGCCCCCTTTTGATATGCAGAAGCCATCATTTTATGAAAATGTGTGGGCTGCTCAAACTCTACAGTGCACCTTCAAACCTTACGCAAGGCCTCCATTCATGATAGACTACTTCCATTTATGTTGATGCTAGCACTGCCAGCTCTTGCAGACACAGCATAGAGGCCTCCCATATTGCAAGTGCATGAGTATCTTCTCAAACACACAAACCCATTCAACAGGTTCCATTATGCACTGGTGCCTTCTTTTATTTGTGTAACCACTGGCTTTGATTTATTTCAAAGAACAATAGTGCTTTTTCAACATACAAATCCCTTCTTGCATGGCATGAATTGTCTTCTTCTACACATCGCTGGCAGTTGTGCCTAAATTCTTTGTGTTTGGTCTCTGAAAAGAATAGAGCCTCCAACGTTATGCATTGGCAGCTCACCATTTTTGCCTTTGGTGTGAGCTACAGGCCACTTACCTCCCACAAATACTTACCTCTTGCCTTCATCATGCGCCAATAGGGCTCCATTTGTTTCCTCTGGCAGCATGGTTTTGGAATTAGTTTGAGATAGCAATATCTTGCGTGAACAACCTGCCCACTCCTTCATGTTCATAAACCTTTGACGAGTCTTGACTCCCCAAACCCTCTAGGTTTTCATTGTATTTGTATCTAAAAACACAATCCTCATCTTCATTGATGTTGTCTCCTGTTGGGTTTGTCAACACATTGGTGATACCCCGAATTCTCTTCAAGAATTTGATGCTTCTCTTCATGATATTTGACCTTAATTCTTTAAACTCCCATTCCCAACTTGTAAGAACAAAGAATCTCCTAATTGGACCACCATAGACATTTCTTTGAGGCCACCTTTTTAGACTTGGAAACCTATCTACTGTTCTCACTACAATTGCATAGTCAAAGGGAAAAGGTATAGTGATACTTTTATCTATTTTAGTAATAGCATCATGTAGACCCATCGTATATTTTCCATTGAATAATCTAAGACATATTTCTTTTGCCATTACCTTAGGCTACCCCAAAAAGGTTTAATTTCCATTCCTTGAGATCCAACATAGAATGCATAATCAACTGCTTGAGATTGTAGTTGGGCAAAACTTGAAGCAACCAATTCAAAACCTGGGAGTTGATCACCATATGTTTCAAATTTCCCTCTAATTTGTAAATTGTTTCATTACATTGGTCACCCAATGTAATACATTAGCAGCTCTCAATCAACTAAATGCGTATCCTCTAATGGACTAGCAACCTTTATACCAACTGCTGGCATCCTCTTTATTAGATAGGCCCAAAACTAACTGGGATGCTTATAGCTAGGGTCATTTAAGAACTCAAATAAAGCCTCCAAAAATCCAAGAGTTGAGGCTTGATCACAAACTCCTTCACTACAAGCGGAGTCAAAAATCACAGATATTAGTTATAATGGGACCATGCATTCCACAAACCACAATCTTTTCACCTTCATGAAGCACAACATAGATCAAAATAACATCAACTGGAGTCTAGAATTGGCCTAAAAAACTGACAAGAAGCAATCACAAGATCATGCCACTGGGAAGACAGGTTCACCTCTGACATGTTATCACACTTGCCAAAGGAGAACGCCTAGAAAGATGTGAGCCAGAGGATATTAATGGTCAAACATGGCACCTTGAAAATTGAATCTAAACAAACTGCCATAATCACTAAAGTTGCCTCTGAAACTAGCTTTGAAAACTGACCCATTCAAACTTTCAGGAACCGGAATCACAGGCACTGATTCTCCCTCATACAAGGAACACAAATCCATAACTAGCCTCCTTAGAAAGTCACATGGCAAAATGCATTTAATCAGCAAAGTCAGTCTACTAGATAAGTTCAGAATTTAGAATAGTGAAAAACATAGAAATCTGATTTGGAAATGGCCTTGAAATCTAGGCAAAATATGACATCAGGACCTGAAAATAGGGGCATTTATTATTTTTCATACAGAGAATATAATTCCACAATTAGGGCTTATGATGAATAAAAGGGTGCACTTGGCAATCAGGCAAAGATAGGCTCTTAGAATTGCAAACTGGGAAACATAGTAAAACAATGATTTGTGCATACGGAATGACCCTGGCAAAGTATGCTAAAAGATTTGTCAAGACTTCTAACTTGGCATACTTGTAGTACTTTCAGAGTAGAACACAGTGGTACAACCTTTTTAGGCTCATAAATCATGAATCAAAAGTTATAACATCCTGAACAGGGGTACAAATCAATTTGCACATTTCACAACTTGTAAAACAATGAAAGTTGTATTTGGAATCACATTTGCAAACTGAGAAAACGGATTCGGCATGACCTCAAAATTGAAACATGGGAAGTATTTGACCCATGGAATATGATGCAAAAGGAATTTTCTCAATAGGGTCAACTGGGTCAAAGGGATGACTGGTCAAACAGGCCCTTCAAGAATTCTAAACAATTACACAAGTGCATGACAACAACAGACAACCAACTTTGAGGGGTTCAAAACCTAATCAAATGGATTCAAAATGACTTGAAAATTGGAAAATAGGTTCTTTGATATGCATACTAAACATCCTCAAAGTGGTGGGTCATGAAACATTTCTGGGTGCAAGATATTCAAAGGCAAACTGGGCTACTGTACTCTATTTGACACTTAGGCAGAATTGTGCAACTTGACACCTTCCCAAAATGGGACTTCACCGAATGATTCGGGATGATAAAATAACATCATAAAATGGATGCATATACTAAATGGACTGTTTTAAACACCTAGAACACCTCATAAGCTTCAAAATGATATTCGGGTACATATGCATGAAAAAACACTTAAAGAGCTTCAAACTGTAAAATTTTATCATGGTACTTCAAAAACCCTTACTATATTTTTAGTCCCAACAGACTCAAAATTTCTCGGATCAAACCTTTCTACAACAATTCTTGATTCTTGGTAGGTGTCAACCAATGTGGTGCCTTATTCTGCAAACTTGCTCTAGGGATTAGATCCATGCAATGATCAATGTTTCTCTTCGGTGGAAAACCATCAGGAACATTATCGTAAATGATCTCTTTGTACTCAGTGAGTAACTTATCAATCTCTTCAGGGATGCTATCCTCTATTTTCTTACTCGGTTTGTCAGGAATCACAACAAAACATACATCATTCTTCTTCAAATCCTTCACAAACTTTCTTCCTTCCATCAAGAAAACTTTCACAGATGTACAAACACTACTAACAGGTTCTTCAATGAAAGGCAACAAGATTTGTCTTCTCCCATCAGCCCAAATAGTATATTTATGGAATCTCCCATCATATATAGCATGTCTATCATATTTCCAAGGTCTACCCAATAAAATATGACAACAATCCATAGGCATGATATCACATAACACCTTATCATAGTACTTTCAAATTTTCAAATTCACATAACATTGTTCACCTACCAATAGTGTATGTTCATCCTTGATCCATGAAATTTGATAGGGCTTCGTGTTAAAGTATGTAGCTTCGCTCAGATAAAAGTCATTTTTATCTTAGAACATTGAATGATTATTTATATCAATATATATATATATATTTAGTTATATGTATTAATATTACTATATATATTATTAATATAAATGAATATATAAGTTATATTAATCTTATAGTAACTAATTATTAATAGACATGTCCCTTAAAATGAATAGACACGTCTTTTTGTCTTTGCCTTGTATAAAACCAAGAGATCGATGCATTTGGAAAATATAGAAAGACAATAATACTACTACATTTGTAATCGATCCTAAAACTTAACATGGTATCAGAGCCAGGTTTGCAAATGTATGGAAGAATTTGATAATCTCATAAAGATTCTAAAGATAATAAGACAACGTATGATATTCATAGAACAAAATGCATATTATACATGTATCGTGGAACAAGTTTTAGTGAAATATTCATCAAAGAAGAGATTAAGGGATAAGGATCGCAAAACTAGACCATTGAAAGATTGTGGTTGATAGTATTCAGAAACCTCTTATCTCTTATCCATATTTTGGATCTTCTCTTTTGAGCATTTGCCTATTTGGCTAAAACCACCTGCAAGGTTATAGATCCATATTTGAAACAACAACTATATCACTGTAGGTGAAATTACTACATCATTATTTAAAGGATCATATCAAAGATGAAATCAAATCACAAGGATAAAAGATAGGATGCACGAACAACAAGGTAGAAACAAACAAAATGCCAAGTAATATCAGAGGTTGGATTGAGTCCAAGGAAGATAAGATTTTGTGTTATCTACAACAAGATCATGCGTAGCAGCATTTCACAAATTAACTAGAATCACATAAGAAGAACCATCATATTTAGTATAGTGTTAACGTCTACATGATAGCAAGGGGTAGTGGTTTCAATGTTATGACTTCATTAATATGCGATGGCTTCCTTGGATCAAGGGAGTGGTGATAAAATAGTATTAAGGATTTACATATCATGTGTAAGGAAGGAAAGCACTATGGAGAATCTTATTTGCATTCCAAAATATTTGAAGATGAATTGGGCTCACCTTAGGGAAAGGAAATAATTGAAACTAAAAGATAAGTACTCTATGATTTATTAATGCATATGAATTTTGAATTCGTAATTCTATAACATTGAATGATAAATGTTGTATGGTTCTATCAATGGTATTTCTTTTCGAGATAGTTTAACTTTATGAACTATTCATCTTTGACATGCCTTCAGGAGGAAAGCATAAAGACATTTTCATTTAGAGGGAGTCAGAATTTAAAAGGAGGTCAAGAGGTTGATGAACTTGAGCTTCAGAGGGAGAAGATAAATGATATGGTTCAATCAACTTTTGATAATCTCGGTCATTTTGTGATTGAGAGGGAGTTCACTAATGAAGGTGAAACACCTTTGAGGTAAACTTGATATAATTGATTATTATACTAATGGAATTATTTAATGTTATATGGGCCCTGTGTGAATCATAAGGAAGTGATGACTTCCAAGTGATTATCACTTGTATTTTTGATGTTATTGAAAGGTGACAATCTTACAATAACTATCTTTTATCTTGATAGACCTCATGTGATGGCTGAAACAGATCATGATAAATAAATTATTACATGGTGGATTGAGTTCCTTAAAATGACCATGATCTCATACTGTGATAGTCATCATGTGATGCTGAAATAGATCACAGTACTGAAGGTGATAGTCATCATGTGACGCTAAAATAGATCACCGGTACCTAGCTATTGTGATAGTCATCATGTGATGCTGAAACAGATCACAAATATTGAAGGTGATAGTCATTGTGTGATGTTGAAATAGATCACCGGTACTTATATTGTGATAGTCATCATGTGATGCTAAAAAAGATCATAATTATTGAAAGTGATATACATCATGTGATGTTGAAATAGATCACTGAAATTATTTAGTTGACGTTTTGTAAGAACATATTACTGACTTTTGTCTTCCCTAGCTAAGAGGGAGTGTTAAAGTATGTAGCTTCGCTTAGATAAAATTCATTGTTATCTTAGAACATTGAATGATTATTTATATTAATATATATATGTAATAGTTATATGTATTAATATTACTATATATATTATTAATATAAATGAGTATATAAGTTATATTAATCTTATAGTAACTAATTACTAATAGACATGTCCCTTGAAATGAATAGACATGTCTTCTTGTCTTTGCCTTGTATAAAACCAAGAGATCGATGCATTTGGAAAATATAGAAAGACAATAATATTACTACATTTGTAATCGATCCTAAAACTTAACACTTCAGGTGTTCCAACCTTTTCAACTATAACTTTGTAACCATTTCCTCAGATGCCAAGTTCTTGAAGCTTCCACTGTCAATGATTACCTTCCATACTTCATCATAAACTCTACATCTGGTCTTGAATAAACTTTTCCTTACCAGATCTTCCTTATTACTTTCACTCCAAAGTGCTCTCCTTACCATCAAGTTCTTTTCCTTCTTAGGTTCATTCACTGATTCTTCTTGCACCAAGGCATTTCTACAGCTACTGACCTTCTTACTTGTATTTGTACTCTTAAATGATCTATGTCCTTCTTCTCCACAATTGTAACAAGTTCCAAGGAAACCACGTCGGTAGTTATTGCCTCTTCCTCTAGATGAACTTTCACCTTTCCACTCGGTCTTGCCTTTATCTAGATTTGACTTTTTTGGTTCAGGTCTACTATTTTCACCATAAGATCTACCTCTTCCTCTAGGGAATCTACCACCTCTACCTCTTTGTTTTTTCTCAGGTCTCTTATTCAACTTTTCCTTATCTTTCAATGCAAATGGATATGCTTCTTCAATGTTCTCCAATTTAACCAAACTGATTTCTTCTTGGATGGAAACTCTCAATCCATTTAGGTACCTGGCAATTATTTCCACATTGTCTTCATCATGTCTAGATCTGATATCTAATATATATAATTCCTCAGTATACTCTTTTACCGAGCAATATTTCTTCCTTAAAATTTGCATTCTCCTAACTGTGTTAATCTAATAATCACAAGGTAAAAACTTTCCTTTCAACTTATTCACTATCTTATTCCATACCTTAATTTTGTCTTTGCCTTTCCTCTTTCTATCCAACTATAGATGTTCCCACCACAAGGATGCATGACTTTTCAACTTTTTGCTTACAATTTTCACCTTCTTTTCCTCAGAGACATTTTCATATTCAAAGTAGTTTTCCATCTCGGTGATCTAATCCACCAATTCATCTAAATCTAATTTTCCACTATACTCAAGAGGATTAAAGTGTGGTGTAGATTTCAAATTTGTCAAAGCCTTCAAAAATATTTCCTCACCTTGATCCATCACTGGTGTAGGGTCTACATCACCTTGTTCTTCCTCAATTTCATCATCACTAACATCTTCAAGATGTCTTCCTCTTCACTGAGCTATTTCAACAGCTTCTAATCTAGCAGCAAGTTGTCTCAACATGTTTGCCAATCCTAGATCCACATCTCACCTCCCATGAACCATCTTGAAACCCTTTGCAATTGCAAGGCAGATCGTAATTTTCTACCTCACAACAAATCAACTAGGGTTTGACAAGAAGGAACCCTCAAACCTAGATTCAAAAACCTAGATCCAAATCTCACCTCAACTCTGATACCACCTGATGCAAGGGATGATAGGGAGAGGGGCCAAAGGAACACCCTAACCAAATCTACCTTGCAGAGATCACACACGAAAGAAACAAACACACAAGTGAGAGAAAATGCAGATGAACTTCTTATATTCATTCAAATTGACTCATACATGATGGGCTATAAGGCCCTCCCAGTTTGGGCTAGATATTACTATTCAAGTACAAAAGTACTCCAACATGGGAGGATCTGAAACTATCTCTAATCTTCTAACTTCTACTACTGATGTCCAAATTGATGGCCTAAAACTACAAAGAAAGATTACAATATATACAAGAGGCTACCGAACAAGTCAACCTTCAGATCCACCATCAATAGAAGGAATGACCAGATCTAGGTCCACACACTTCCCAATGATAGATACCAGCATTAAATTCATGACCATAATTAATTACACGAGTCAGCCTCAATAGGAAACTAAAACAAAAAAATCAGAAGCAAGAATAATCAAGCATCATACAAGGATCATTGAGCGCTAGGGAAATAACTGAGTGCCAGAGAGATAACCAACCAACCTCGGTTAACAAAGGAAACTGAAAAACTACCGAGCTAACTCGGTCAAAGAAGGAACATAGAAACATAGGAAAACACAAACATGTTTTCAGTGACACAGGATTTCCAAGGACCAGAGATGCTCCTACATCACATAGGTATTGACATGAGCAACAACAATGTCATATCTTCAAGGACTTCTCAACATGTCATAGAGAAAAGACTATGATTATCATCTAAAAAATATTTCTAAGGTCATATGTACTTGCAAATCTAATAAATGTGTGTGTGGGTGGCCATATAAGGGTTTTCCTTGGTTAACCACCCATTTTGATGATTCCCACCTCCACAAAAAGATAATCTAGCAGAGATAAAAAAGCATTCTGCTCATTAATCTAGATTATGTCTAAATCTTCATGAGCCTAAATGCATAAATTTAATGTAAAGACTCTATCCTAATGTGATAGTGCAAACCCTATATAAAAATCCAATCAATGTATGATTGAGAGAATGTAATAAAGATAAATCTAAAGCCCAAATGTATAGATCTAAGAATAACAAGAAATCATACCCAACCTAAGAGGTAGAGTACAAGCCAATCATCAATTGATGATATCCTATCCATCAACACAATCCTTAGAAAATTCATATTGATGTTAAATATGTGATGTGATAAAATTATTGACAAATACTAGATATGATAATGCACTTGCTAATTTGCTACATGTAGTATTGGTTTGAAAGTTTTGAATTCATGGTATGTTTTCAAAATGGGGCTTGAAACTTGCAAATGCTTTCATCTTACCAAAATGAAGCATAAGGCTTTCTTTTATACAAAATCAAGAGATAAACTCATGAGACCTAACCACGGATCTATAAATCGAATGAAAACCTATAGACCAAGCCTTAGTTCAAATTTGACCGTCATTTCAGGAAAAATAGTTCCCTGGGAATATTTTTCTAGGGTCATAAAGCCCCAAGTGTCAAATTTGGTAGGGGTTCTCAGATGATTAAGAGATGCCAGATTATAGGATACAACTATTTTCAAGATTGGAATAGAACATGAAGGTAACAAATGGTAAAATTGGGATTAAGTGGTTAAATGAATTATTAAATTTGAGGAATAATAGAGGAGAACACTTAATAATAGGGACTTACCTCAATTTTAATAAAATTTGTATTGATAGAGGACCCATATTTTAAGGTAAGTGTTCATTAATACAACATGAAATCCTATTATCCATGCTTAAAGTGAAAAAAAACTAAAGTAGGTGCTAAACAATCATAAAATTGTACACACCAATTAGGTACTTATAATTTAAAATGGTGCATTTAGACCCCAGTTTAGCAGTATAGGATGCTACATACATGTCCAAGATAAAGTAAAAGAATAATAAAGAAAAATAATATTCTAAAGTCATTAGATGAAAGCCCCCATGGTGTAATACCTATAACAAAATGTTAGGATCCATATTCTACAAAACCACTTTTTCAGTTTGAAAACCATAAACCACCCAAGGCTTTTTAAGAATAAAAAAAATTATGATTATCTATATGCCCCCTATTTTAGCTTGCTAAATAGGAAGGTGAGATGGGGAATTATGTCTACCATAGTGAATTGTGATTTTAAATTTATTGACAAATACTATCAATAAGTTTCAAGATTGAATCAAAACCTACTATAGAGAATTTGGATAGATAGACTAGAACTTAATCCTGATCTCAACACAATAAATAGTGTGAGAATTAGATATTTTTAGCTTTAGATATGACTGATTATGTAATAAATGAATTAATGAAAGAGAAAAATGGTAAAATTAAATAATAAAAAATACCACTTTAATAGTGTTTACCTTTATCACATAAAGTGCCATTTCCATAATTTGTCATTTGTGTTTTTTTTAAGAGGTGAAGAAAATGTTGAGGAAGAATCTAAATGTTTATACAAGGATTCAAAACTTGAGGAGAGTGGTAGAGGAAAAGATGCCACTAGATGATGTAGGTCATGCCATCACTTAATTTTAATTTTAACCTTTTATGTTTAAATTATTTTTTGATATATCATTGTCCATCTGAAATATGCACAGGAGTCATGCACGCTCCTAAGTGTTTTGTACCAATTTTGTCATTTTGTACCCAGATGGGAATTTTGTAGTCTCTTGGGAATTTTTTAGTCTCTTGGATTCTATATACCGTCGTTTAAATTTTGTACCCAAGTAGGTCTAATGTACCTTCCAAGGCATTTTGTACCCAGAGTGGAAAATATGCAGTGTTTAAAATAGAAATATTTTAATATATACAATTTGTATTGATGTTGGTTCTATGTCTTGTAATTGTAGGAGCATTGAAAGATATAGAAATACACAAGTGGGAATGTTATGGAATATCTACAAGCCTAGGTGTAGTATTTGAGCATCAAGGATCTTGGTCTCTTGAGAGATCTAGGATTGTACTGGGCATATTGCCTTCCAATAATGAAGTTTAATGATGCCATGCTAATGAAACTGATGGAATGGTGGGATGAGAATACAATTACATTTCATCTAAACACATGATAGATGATTGCGACCTTAGAGAATGTATATTTCCTCATGTGATATTACTTGTCTTTAGGCATACAGTGGGAGTAGAAGCATCTCAGTCACAGCTAGAGATCAAGTGAGATCATATATACTATCTAGGAAGAGTAATTGAGCGTAAACCCTCCCATCATATCTTAATTGAATAACTTTTGTATGCTTCTAAGGATGCACAACTACTTTGGAAGGTTCTATTATGTATTGTTGCATTAATTATGATACTAGGTTGTAGGGGCATAACATTTATAGTGTATCTTACCCATGTTATCTACAAGATGGAGGAAAAGTGTACAATCATCTCATGAGGGAGGAGTATGCTTTCTCACTTGTACTATGATTTGAGGAAATATTTCTTCTATGAATAGAAGATTATTTGTGTATCCACATTTCTATATGTGTGGATATTTAATCACATCACATGTATGCAACCCACTATATTACCCATTGAGACTATTCAATAGATCCTCAAGCATTTAACTATCCACTAATAAATTCACAATCGAGACTAGATCTATTGTACTATAGAATCATCATAAATCAGTTGCACCCAACTAATTTCATATAGAGACTAGGTATAGCTAGATGATGTGATGAACATAAATAATATGATATATGAGATATATGTAGAGAGATTACCTCATAGAGGGATGCAACAACTACATTATGGTTCCATTTAATTTTGATAGGGTGAGGAGATAGTTTGGCTTCTCATAGAGTGCACAAAGATAATTTCCATTTTATGGATTAGGTAAACAACACATATTGAGGCTTGGAGACCTACCAAGACCCACACCAAAGTATATTAAGGATCAGGATTCTACTACAGAGAAGAGGGACAATCTGGGAGTACCAAAGACACATAGGGATCAAGGGACTCAAATCATCTTTCTGACTGACTATCCTATAAGTGGTCGAGGACCTTGGATGAGACTAGGAGAATTAGTAGGGAGAGATGAGGGACAATACAAGCATGAGAAGGAGGAGACGAGAGAAAATGAGGAGAATAGAGAAGAGGATGAATAGCCTATGGTAGAGTACTAGGAGGCACCAATTGGAGGCAATGAGGGTGTAGATGAGAATGAGGAGTATGTATAGGGAGCACCCCTATGATAGTGACCACAAAAGATATCCTTAGAGTAGAAACCCAACAGGGGCATACTATGCAAGAGCATGGGAAGAGTAGCTCATCAATGCCCCCAACCTCATCACATGGTTTAGTACCATCAAATCTAGTTTCTTACTATCTAGGAGAATAGGAGGATGATCCAGATGAAGAAACTATTAGTTATGTTTCATGTTATATATGTACACTTTCTATGTTATATAGATGATGAGACTAATGTGGTTATGTTTTATATTATGTAGTTGCCAGTGATGATTGGTCTGACTTTCTAGGTTTTGTGCTTAGAGATATGGCTAGAGATGCACATATCTCATCATACTCATGGGTAGCTTATGTACCACAATAATAGGTAGGGTAACATGCAGATAATTTTGATCCTATCAGAGTGGAGCTACAAATAGAAAAGGAAGAATGAGTAGAATTAGAGAGAGTGCAACACAAGATGGTTCAAACCAATTAGGATATACAAAAGGTGAGTAGAATCATACAAGGGATAGAGATGTAGAGTCCTTTGAGGAGTCACTCGTAGTCTATGACATATCATAGGCCCTTTTCTATCCCACAATCTTCTCCAGGTTGATGCCCAGAGGGCTTAAGAAACCATTATCTTATGGATGAGAGCTAAGGATTATATATGTTATACACTTTTAGATATAGACCATCTTTTTGATAGTCGTGACTATGTTATTTATTGACATTTTACATGATTGATTCATTTTATTTCTATTATGTACTATAATTTGAAGTTGATGCTATCATTTGTTGTTGTCATTAATTTCAACATATCATATGCATAGATGTGGATTGGTTGTTTTGCTTCTTTGGTAGAAGAGTGAACCGAATGATGTGCTTTACATATTTATCTTTATCTATGTCAATGCTAGTCCCATTTATCATGCAACATATTATGGTTCATTTGTTTGGGTTTGGTCCTATTTGGAAAGTGTTCACTATGCTTCAGTCCAATCATTTGCATTGTAACACAGATCCTATCTGTCAGTTGTAAAGATCTCATTGATGGTGTAGCATGATGTTATGTGTGAGTAATGTTGTATTGAGAAAGGTGGTCCATGTTTTACTCCTTACCACCATGTAAAAGCACAAAGTTGTGTCATGTTTCAAGCTAACTTATCAACACAGTAAAATTTGGGTATTTCTAATTAATTTTATTTTTTTCAAACATATGGTCTAGCTAGATTCCTTAGATAAGTGATTCAACTTTTGTAATTGGAAATATCTATTAAATGCATGTTTTATACCAATTTGGGTCCAATTGTCAAAGAAATAAAATTATTTCAGAAAAGCGATGTTTCAATAACTCCTACTCTTTTTAATGATATTTTTTTTAAAATATAAAAATACCCTTTTGTAGAGCTCAGAGTCAAGATTATTGTCATATGCATTTTATAGTATTTTTATTAGATCTAATATATTATAATTTTAAAACACTGCAAATAGGTGTTTTAACATTCGAGAAGATGTTGCTTCAAATAAAGGAAAAAAATAGTAAAATCACATAAGAAAAATTTAAAATTTATATTTAGTTCACTAGAGAGAGTCCTCTTCAAGAATATGTTTTTTTTTTTGAATGGTGTAGATTTTATAGGGAAAATTTGACGGGAGATTAAAACTGTTGATTTCGGATAAGTTCAACTTTGAGTAGTTATATCAAAGAGAATATACATAAAAAACTAATATTTCTTCTTTTTTTCACTAGCTATACATGTCATATATAACATATTTTTCAGAGGAAAAAGGTATTATTTCTATATACATGCTTGGTGGCAACTAGACCCCATATTTTCAACATTTTTCAGCAACTGAAAAATAGACTTCAAAAATTAAAAAATTGTGTCACTTATTATTCAAAAAGGTTTTAAAAAATTATAGGCATAAAATTTATCCAATTTTACAAATTTCATTAGTTTACATCATCTTCAAATTCTAAAAAAAGGGTCACTTTTATGTTGCTAAAGTTGAACAATTTGTGTGTTGTTGAGCTTTACCCTTATAAAAGTGTGACACATGTTTGTATTTACCCCACCATGAGGTAGAAGTAGAAAGGTTTTTCAGACTTTTATAAAGGAAATAGCCAACACAAATTCAAGTTATGATGTACACTAATGAAATGTTTAATTTTAAATGTGTTATATGTTTGTATTTTTTTTTAAACATTAAAAAATTATAGAAATATATTTTTTAATGAAATAAAAACTAAAATTTAATTTTTGATAAAATGTTGAAATCAAAGTTACATCGTCCGTCAACCTTTATTTAGTATTTTTTTTTCCTTTTTTATACATTTTTTGTGTATATATAACTTGAAACTTTAGTGCTCGGATATATCTTTTCACTATTTTTATAAATGTATATTTAAATTAAAAAATAAAAAATTTGTGTGTACTAAAATATATCTCTTCCCATACGACATCACCTTTTGTCTTAACTATTTATCCAAAATATAAATAAATTATATCCTCTTGATATAGATGCTTTCCTCTATAACATCATATTTTTCTTAAAAAATTTAAATAAATTTTACTATTTTTCCATAACAATATAGCCAATTTTATATTTTTGTGTTGATGACTTCTTTCAATAAAAAATAAATATTAAATATAAAAAGTACTTAAAATATTAAAAATATATATTTTAAGAAAAGTTCACTTATAGATCTACAAAAGGGTTTTTTATATTTTAAAAAATATTAATCAAAGGACCAAGAGTTGTTGAAACACTAATTTTCTGAATTTTTTTTTTTTTTTGGTAATTGTACCATCTTAAAATGGATGCACTTCATTTTGAGACCTTTTATCCCTCCTTAGTGTGGTTTTGCTCTCTCTCTCTCTCTCTCTCTCTCTCTCTCTCTCTCTCTCTCTCTCTCTCTCTCTCTCTCTCTCTCTCTCTCTCTCTCTCTCCTTCCTAACCCCTCCCTCATTTCTAGATCATCTCTCATCTTCCATCATGGTCCTTTAGGTGCTATTTCATCACCTTTTTGGCCATATCTTTCGATAGTTTGATCATCTCCTAATTATTTTTCCACCTTCTTTGAGGCCTTCGAGACCCCTTTTTGGGCTCCCCCTTGGGAATAGGTAGACTTGGTTGACCTAATCTGGAATAGGTCGACCAAGTCAACCTATTCCAAGGTAGAGGTTGACCAAGTTGACCTATGTCTTCCTTGAGGGATTTTAATTATAGGGCCCAAAGTGCCTCAGGTTTGCCGATTAATTTATTTTATTCACGGATCGACCTTCTTTATTTCCAATCCTGAAAACTAGTATATAAGGAGACTTGGGAATTTAATTTTAACCCCCATGAAGATACATTATCATTCTACTATAAATCAAGAGAAAGCATACACACCTTCATGAGATTTCAACAAGCATCTTCAATATTTCATCAAGTTCAAGCATTTCCTTCTTGCATCAAGCTTCTTCCTTAAAAGTGGTAGTGGATTTTGTCTTTTGAGGAGATCCATCATTATTCAAGTCCTTCCATCCTTCATCATGACATGTCACACAAATTCCTATACATGAGGCTTTTACTTCTTTTGTTTTTCATTTGGTTTCTTTGAGTCAAGTCTATTATATTTGCACACTTGATGACATATCAAATTCAATTGCATCTACAAAGGTAATTGTATCTTTCATTTGATATATTCAATCCTACTACATGTTAGAATTTCCTTTATCATTACATTTAAATTTCAAGGTTGATTCCTCAATCTAGGGCTTGACCAAGGAAATCCCTTATCCACCCCAACCACAAAAACCTAGTTTTCTATGTGTAGGAGCAGGATGCAGGAATTATAGGTATAGATCTGGAAGTTGCAGAAAAAGATATACTAGAAAAGTTTGGGTTCACTTCAGTAAAGTGCCATGCGAACATGGTGACTTGGTCAACCTATTTTGGAACACGGTGACATGGTCAACATGTTCCCAACAACCTTTGATTTTTAGCATTTTCTAGATTTTCAGCTATAATCGCAGATCCGCATTTGGAAATTCAGATACAAGTCTAGAACAACAATTTTCAGAGTAGAAAAGAATATTCCTCTTCATACTTCAAAGTGAGTACCTCATTATCTATTTCACATCTTATTTTAGATCAATTTTCACATCTTAACTGGATTGATTTCTTACGTTTAGTACCTAGGTCTCTATTGCTTATCTTGCTAAATTAATTAGTTCAATTTTAAAAGTGCATTTAAACAACCTTAATCAAATATTGCATTGCATGAAAGAGGACATTCTTGTGTACTTCCTTAGTATAATTTGGTTTTAGCATTAGAATCCCCTCATCTTCTTTTTTTTTTGCTAATCTAACTTAGGTTATATTGAGAGTTACTGTTGGAAGTCCCCCTTTCTCTTGTAAAGAATGTTACTGAATTATGGACGTCTTATATTTATATATCCTATTGTGTGTGTCCACTTTTCCCCTAACATTAATTGAACCTAAATTTGTCTAAAAAATGCATCCAATAGCCATTTTCAATCACAAAAGTGGAGTCACATATCTAACTTAGCTTGAATGAACCTAGCTAGACCATATGTTTGACCAAAACTAATTTTTAGTTAGAAATATTTAAATTTAGTTGTTCTGATAAGTTGGGCTAAAGTGTGACACACCTTTGTACTTTTACCTTGTGGGAATGATTCAATGTGACCTATTTAAAATTGGATTAGGCCGACCTAGTTTTTTGTACGAGATGGTTGAAGAGAGGAATGAATTTATTTGTGGAGACATTTTTTTTACGAGTAATATGCTAAATGAATGCAAAACTAACAAGGGGAGATCTATGTGTTGATGTACATGTGAATTGGTACAACCAATAGAAGATTTTTATATTATTTCTATGTTGTAGAGTATCACTAACAATGACTTAAATGGTGGATTTGATTTCCATTTCTTATGTTCTACTAGTGAGCCTATTTTTATTGGCAGTGAGCCTATTTATGTTGGAAGTTATCCTTTCTTATAGTGGGTTAGTTAGCCCAACTTCCAGTGAACAAACTATCAGTGAGAAAAATGATAGTGAGCCCTTTGTAAAAATAACCTTAATTAGTGTCACCTTAACTAGTGTTTATTTCATGAGAATTAGCTTCTTCATATTTTTTCCTATCTTGGAAATCCACGTAAATTATAGGGTTCATGGTGTTTTTTTCTTAGCCCTTTATGTTCATATATATCATAAGTTTCTAATTTATTTAAGTTCTTAATGGATTAACAAAAGTTAAGGAATTTTTTTGAATATAAATGTTGGCTATATTTTCCACCATTCAACGCATCACAAATAATCAATTTGACATATCTTTTCTATGGGCTAAAAATTTGTCAATGGGTTAATGTGTGACGTTGACTTGAAGGTGGGATAACGCTCAAGTTATCTCAAATTTTTCCATTTCACAACCTGTCATTTTGTCCCTTGCAAATCACAAACTAGTCAGAATTTTCCACGTGGCTCTAGTCAGTTCGGCAATGTGGGCCATTGTTTTCTCAAAATTTAAATCCTATGCATCTTCATTTTAATCAACATTCATGGTTTATTTCACCATTTCATGATTCTCCTTAGGTTGCCTTGCGAAATAGAGAATGTGAATGTTAATGCTATTGGGTGGGTTAACACATCGTGTTATCCACATTTCATCATTTTACAAGGAGCATAATGATGTCTTGCTAAATGATGAAATTTTTCCATCTCAATTTTTTTTGTTGTATGTGCTATATATTAAAAAACCATACCAAGTGTCTCATCAGGAGAATTTTGAACAACGATTATGTTTTAATGTTGCATTGAGAGATTTTATGTTACATGAAGGCCATCCATTCCAATCAAAAATATTCATCAATGGCTCTCATTTTTACTAGTAGATTAGGTCTTTTTCTATTCATGGTGATGTTACCCACAAGTGTGTGTGGCAGGATAACACATCATGTTATCCCATTTCAATATTTTTTTCAGCACCCCGATTGGACTATTTGTAGCCATGACACATTATTAGGTCTGATTATTCAATGTCGAGCTGCACTCTTTGACTTTGTAACATGATGTCATTGCATCCCATGCTTATTTATTGATTTGCATGGATATTTTATCCCCATCCCTCTACCAAATGAATTCATTTGGCCCTTTTTATCACTTCCATCAATCAAGTTGTAAAAGAGATTAGGTTTGTATCTTATATTATTCTTTCTACATCTGTAACTTTAACTGTAGCCTAGTTGGGATTTAAACATCATATTTTAATCTGAGTTATTCCTGAACTCTATAAGTGAAAATGTTGTAGATATTATTCTAGTTTCCCTCTTCTAGTACTTTTGCAGTATCTTATGCTTCGCAACTATAATTTTCCCATGCTTTATATTAATAAAATGTTTACTATTTACCTCTTCTCATAGTTAGTTATATTGTGTATAATGTCTTCCTTCATTTATGAATGTTTTATTTTCTATTTCCAATCTATATATTGTATCAGTCTTGTTAGTAAGTGTTGCATTGTAGAATTTTGTTTCCTTTCAGCACTGTATGAACTCTGATCTACATTTGAGCTTTTGGATATTGATTAGAAGAGAGACTTTTGTATGTTTTAAAGGTTTTTTGTTGATATATTATGTAGTTATAGGTATGGAAAAACCACATAATCAATTTGGTCCATCACCCCCTTTAATTTCATACAATCCTTCTTCCTTTTCCTCTCAAAGTCATAGTCTAGGTGCACTATGAGTAGCTAGAACCCAAACTTCTCTAGAGATTTAGACTCAAAGTGAAATACCCACACTTGGAGGTTGTTTCCATGTTTCACAAGGTTTCTTTGGGGTCATACCCAAAGAATGGGTGAAAAATTTTGTGTTAACAATTCTTGGAACACTCGGTGGGACAGAGATTCCTCGTTCAGCTTAAGAAAATACCTTGGTGAGCCATTCTAAACTTAATTCACTAATAATTTGGGTGCTTTCTAAATTACAATAGCCTTAGAAGGAATTTCATCAAATAACATGGTGACTCTATGTGCAAATCTACTAGTTTCAAGTAGTAATAATGATAGTATGTGTAAAGATCATATGTGATCTTTTATGTTTTTCTAATTTTTCTATGATTTTTTAGCTTTTATAAAGTTTTAAACACGAGCCCATTTCATAGAAATGTATATTTTTCCCCTCCATATCATGAAATTCATTATTTTCAACCCTTATATTATCAATATCAACTTGAGCCACAACCTATTTATGGCCTAAATTCATTTGCAACAACAAATTGCCAATATGCTCAAAATGTTTATTACCCTCTTTCTCATTCTCCATCAATCCAAACATCCTCAAATGGCATTAGTGAGATCAAGGACATGATGTTGGCCTTCAAAAGGCAAATAGATGAATTAAATATGACCTAGTAGTTGCAGGAGGCCCAAGAGAAGTTGCAAGACCTTTGTGGGTAGGTTGATGAAATCAAGAGGAGATGGAATATCAGGCCTACCTCCATAAGAAAAATATGGAGGACCAACAAAGATAATTTGAGCAATAACTCACAAGGAAATTGGGTAAAAAGAAGTAACAAATGAGGCTTTTATAGGCTAGAGTGCAAGAATTAAAAAGCCAAGAATCCCCTTCACCCAAATTTGACATTCCAAGCTTCAAGAATCCACCTCCATCTCAAGAGCTTGCTCTTATAACTTCTCCACTCCCTTGCAAGAAACCTCACCGTTTTAGCCTTTTATTTGTATTTCCATTTCACTCTTTAGGGGTGGACCAATTGTATGGATTGTTGATGGTCCTAACATGCTAGTTTGGGAGAGTAAGAATAAGCCAAAGAAGCTTCCATGGGAGGAGTTGCAACCTTCTTTTCAGGTAAGTACACAAAGATGGGGGACCAAAAAGGGGTTAAAATATGTCACTCTTGTTTTCTAAAATCTGCAATTTTTGAACTTTGATGAGAAATTGAAGATAGACTCAAATATTTAAGATGCAACAAAAAAAAGTTGTAGTTCTCTGAATCTAGTTTATAAACTACCACTTTAAAAAAATGGAGTTTAAGGCCCTCAAAAAGAGGGAGCAAATAAAATTGTCTAGTTTTCTGAGAAACATCATAACATAGTGTATGGTATGCTCCCCCTAAAATGTTCACTTAAAAAAAAAAAAGTTAATCTCTCTCTTGAGAAGTTATCTAACACCACATAGTTTATCCTGGATTTTTCTGCTAATTTTTTAATATATATTTAATTTTAAATGAATTTTGTATCTAGACATGTCCTAAACATGTGAAATTTTTGTGTGCCCCCTAGAAATCATTGAGAACTAATCGAAAATCAAAACTTCTTTTTTTAAAGAAATGTCTAGAATGGAGTCTAGTTTCTAAAAAACTAACTTGCTATAAAATTTGATAAATGAGTCAAAATCTAAGCCCAAAATGGTACACAATGGTTTTTGACAAAACGCAAACATATATACAAAAGAAATTTGATATTAGAGGCTTAAAAAAATAAAAATTCAAAATAAATTATATGGTTAGATAGATAACAAAGAGATCTAAAATATCATGTCATCTGATTTTATCGTTATTGAACCACAAGTAAACCTAACGGAAGGCACACAAATTTTTGTTTGAACTTTTTGTATGTTTGTTGGAAATTTCATCTTAGACCTATTTCAATCCTATAAGCCTATTGATTGGATCTCTAAGGAAAGTAAAAGCCTTAGCCTTGGTGTATTCAAAACTAGGCCAAAGTGCACACACACAAAAGCACGTACACACTATAGTGCATGCATGCAATTCAAATTTAATGCCAACATAGCGTGTATGTGCTATAACACATATGAACTTGTAGATTAATGAAAACCTAACATATGTGGAACATGTGTAGACATTCAAACATTAGTCCTAGTAGCATATACTAAACATATAGAAAAACCATTTCCATGATACCTCGGATAGAGCTAAAATGGGAGCAACCTATTACCGTTTGATTTTCTCTCGCTTTAGGGATGTGGGTGTGCTCTTAGAACACTTGAAGCATATCCCTAATGATGATTAGGGGGTATTAAGATAGATTAGGGACCAAGAGAACCCCATATTGGCAAAAAATCAGGTATAGAAGACCTATTTTGCCCTTAAGGCCTCAAAGAGCCTAATAAGTATGAAAACCCGATTAAGCTACAAATGACTAATCTAGAGTAGATTTTAGTCCAAAAGAAAGATGATATGATGAAATGAAAAGCATAAAAATGAAGGAAACTAAATTAATCCATGTTAATCTAAGCTATGGTGTGATTTTAAGAAAACTTGTAAATGATCTAAACTAACAAATATGCTAAAACTTAAGATGATTTAAAATTAATCTAACATTATAACAGTACTTAATGTTAAAGATATGAATTGGTGTTTTTCTCTTGGAAGAGGAGGGTATTTATAGGATTTGAGGAATGGCTTGGGTTAGGAAGGAGAGTTAGGGTTAGAGGTAAGGTTTGGGGTAGAGTTTGAGGTTGAGTTTGGGGTAAGGTTAGATTAACCTTAGTCAAAGTTGCTCACACATGTGTGAAAAACACTAGGGAAGTGTGCAAGGGGAACAAGAGTGGAAGAGGAGACATGCACTTCATTAATGGCTTGTAAGAGTCATTAATGAGGATGTAATAAGCATTTATGAGGGTTTTTTATTGGAGTTGATGAAAAGCAGCCCATAGGTCCCAAGAATCCCTGCATGCAAACACCTATCACATACAGAGAAAAAAAGCTATGGAGGCATGTAATCATAGATCTGAGAAAGAGAAGCCATGATTGAGAAAAATAAATGAGAGAGGGAATCTCAATACAATAATCTATTCTCCATTATGATCCAATAAGTGAATGAATAAAATATAAAGAGGGAATCCTTATAAAAGGATACCGAAACCCTAAAGGTGAAAACCATAAAGAATAATAGGATGCCTAAGTTTAACTTAAGTGTAGAGTATAATAGACTAATAATTAAATAAATTAATTATTAGTTATAATATGACTACTCTAACATCCCCCCTTAAGTGTAACTTAGGGAGAAGCTAAACAACTAAGGACTAAAAGATGCATGAAAGAACAATGGGTCCCGACAACAAGGCCTGATCAGGTACCTAAATACAAGAAAAAAGAAAGAGCATGTAAAGCATCTCTGAAGCATGAAGCTATAAACACTGTTAGAAGTAACTACTAGAACCCCCACTGAAATAGTGCATGACCAGGTAGAGAAGACAAAGTCTGAAGAGTTGATCAATCAAAGAGGTGACCTCCAAAAGTAGGAATGAACAAGTGTCTATATAGTAGATGAACCATCTCACTAAAATGCATAGGTGCCTAGCCACTACATCTGCCTAGTACATAGGAACAAAAACTAAATATGTAGATCACTCAACTAAACCAAGGAAGCAATAGAACCAACAGGTGAACCCCCCTCATAATGCTAAATAGGGAGAGGGGTGATAGGGACACTGAAATGTAATGCCATAAACATCTGCAAGAAGAAGAATCAGGAACACCAATAGTGCAACAGAAGTACAAGCATAGGATAAAGGGAAGTGTCACTGACACACAGCATGGGCTAATGTCTTGGAAGGTACACTCACTTCATAAAGGTGGATGAGCACAAAAGGAAAAACATCATAACCCCCCATGGCACTTTATAACTGAGTGCGAGTACAACAAACACAAGATGCTCAAAATCCCAGATATGTAGAAGCAGACACTTTATCTTAGTGTGTTTACAGAAAGGAGAATGCAACATAAGAGAAGCAAACAATGCTTAGAAGGTCAGAAAGAAGAGTGAGCCAGAAGAACAGAAGAAGAGATCCCAGGACCTGTAGAATCCAAGTAATCCACCAGAGTGCAAAAGTGAAAAACTCAATGGAGAAAGAACCTAGAGCAGAATTTGGATAAAAGACCCCTACCACTGAAAAACTCATAGAACCAACTTTCTGACGATATCTAGTTTTCCCAAAAAGGAGTCTGGATGACCAAGATATGGCTCTCGAAAGGCAAAAAAACATCAACTTTGACAAGAAAAATGCCATCAAAATGGAAAAATAAGAGAATCAAACCTCCACCATTGGATTGGGCTCAGAAAGAGCTTTCCGACAATATAAAGAAGTGGAAAATCTAATACCATATGCTCAAGATATGGCCAAAAGACCACAAGTCACTCTAGAGAGCAAAAAAACCAAAAAACACATGCAAAGCACCTCGGGATGCATGCCAAATTTTCACATCGAAAAATGCATCAAAAAATTAAAAATTGATGCCTCAGAAATCATGCCAGGTTTTTGCCTCAAAATCTGTGCCAAAAATAAAAAAGTTACCTCAGGAATCATGCCAAAAAATCACTATCTCGAGAATTGTGCCAATATTGTTTTATCTCAAAATACATATGAGAAACAAAAAAATCATTGCCTCGGGGTGTGTGCCAAATTTGTACAGCTATGGACCCAAAAAAATTTGCCTCAAATTGCAAAGTTGTCCAAAATGAACAAATTTTATATGGATTCTAGGGTTTTTGGGTGCTATGAGCGCAACGGTGATGTCTGTTTGAGCCTAAAATGACCAGAAACAAAGGTCCCCCTAAATCCACATAAAAAGCTTCTAAAAAACATAGATCTAAAGAACACAACCAAACCTTCTCAAATAACGAACAGGGGCATGAAGATCTGAAGCTCTGATACCATGTTGGAGTTGATGAAAAGCAACCCATAGCTCCCAAGAATCCCTGCATGCAAACACCTATCACAGAAAGAGAAAAAAAGCTATGGAGGCATGTAATCATAGATCTGAGAAAGAGAATCCATGATTGAGCAAAATAAATGAGAGAGGGAATCTCAATACAATAATCTATTCTCCATTATGATCCAATAAGTGAATGAATAAAATACAAAGAGGGAATCCTTATAAAAGGATACCGAAACCCTAAAGGTGAAAACCATAAAGAATAATAAGATGCCTAAATTTAACTTAAGTGTAGAGTATAATAGACTAATAATTAAATAAATAAATTATTAGTTATAATATGACTACTCTAACAGTTTTGACCCAAAGTCAAAGTTTGAAGGGTTAGGCTAAAAAGGGTAGGAATCACCCTTTAATCAGGTTTAGGGTGACTTTAGGAAATTCTAGAAGAGGTTAGGGATTTCTAGAACATTTCTAAGGTTTTAGGATTTAAATGAATATTTTATTTATTTAAAGGATTTTTGGACAATTTATTAAATAATTAATAAATTTTAGGGGGAATGTTGTTTAAATTAGATTTAAACATTTTTGGAAGGGATTTTTTAATTAAATATTTTTAATTAAGATAGGAAGATTTAATGGCATAATAATAAATTAATTAATTAAATAAATAATTAATTAAAAAATGATGATGTCATCAGGGGTTTTTGGAAAATAAAAACTTTTATTTTCTAAAGGATTTTTAGGTGTCTACATTTTAACCCTCTTTGATATGATGTCGCAAGTGGTGTGGCATCAAAGATAAGAAAACAAGATACCCCAAGCTAAAAGTTATAAGATTAAGGGGATGAATGCAATATGAGATGGGATGCAGGATGCAGGATGAATTTATATGAAAGATGCAAGATGCAAGATTAATCTATATGAAGCAGGATGAGGGGGATTTGGGGAGCTTCAAGTGTAAATGTGGAGAGCACAACAAAAATATTAGAGACCTATCAAGGATACTGGGATCACAAGGCCTTGTCAACAGCATTGTAGAGTACTAACATGAAAAAGACATGCAAGGTTTCCCCAACATCACACATGAACCCAAGAGGAAGCAGGGTAGAAATAATGTTGGAAGAACCACAAACAAATGAAATTTCCCAAGTGCACCATGTAACCCAGGAGATCACATGTGAAATGTGCAAGGGTCATGTCTGACTAACTCACAGGCATAAGCAAGAAATCAAAAGACCCTTCCCCAGATTGCCCTCATTCGTAGCGCACCATGATATAAAGGATCGTTGGGACTTTGAGGAGAGGAACAATGAGAAGCTATAAAAGATTAACAAGATCCAAAGGACAAAATACAAGACCAAAATGATAACTCCAAAAGACATCCTTCCCTAAGGAGAGAGATTGATTTGATTGATGGTGGGAAGATTTTGTCTGAACACGTGGAAGGATACATCAACATGGACCTAGGTTGATTGATGGAAGATTAGGTCTGACAGGAGGAAGGATACATCCTCATGGACCCATTGATTGATGAGGAGAATGAGTGTTGTTGTTTGCTAAAAAATGATGAGTTGAGCATAACTGCTATGATCAATGATAGTCGATAATTGATGTTGCTAAAGTATAAGGCTTGATGGGACAAGATATCAGATCGATTGTTTCTACAGGACTGATGAGGATATGTACAAAAAGATGAGATGATATGTACAATAGATGGGGAGAGATTTACAATGGATATGTACATAAGCTTAGGGATTTGGAATAGGAAGATCTCTCTATACAGGATATATACAGGATATGTACAGGATAGGATTTCACTATACAAGATATATATAGGAAGCTCAGGATTGGGGATATGATCTTAGTGTTGTATTGGATAGGCTTGAGGATAGAACACCTTGGGATGAATGGGATGGTGGTGGGGATGGGGATTGCATAAAGAGGACTGGAATTTGGGATGGGGGGAATGGGAGTTTGATAGATAATGACTCAGTCCACTATGTATGGAGCCTATTTCTAGGTTTTCACCAACATACTTGTCCAAGGTGCTTGAATTGCCAAGTTTTCACCATTGGATGATTATTTTTCTTTTCTTTTTCACTTTTTTATTTCTTTTTCATTTTTCTTCTTTTTCCATTTTAATGGATTTTCTGAATATGTAGGATCTGGTGTAGGCAAAGAAACTTCTTCAGGTGTATGATGTTGATAGGATCATTCAAGAGCTCACCTTCTGGTGTGGATAGATGATAGGCTCCAGAGCCAAAGCATGTTGTGAAAACATAAGGAGCCAACCAAGTATGTTCAAACTTTCCTTTCTTCTCTCGATGTGGTTGTACTTTCTAATTTTCCTTTAGGACCATGTTGTGGGCTTGGAATTGTTTGGGATGGCCCTTCTTGTTATAACTCCTTTTCATCCGATTTTGGTATGTGACTAGGTGATCATATGATTGCTGCCTCTTTTAATCTAATAGGTCCAGCTATGTGAGGTGTGCCACACTATAGTCTTTATCAATGGTATATTTCTTCATGGAGACATGCAATTATGGGAGCTCGACCTCGATGGGTAGAATGGCTTTAGAACCATATACAAGGGAATATAGGGTGGTGCCTATGGGAGTACGATAAGAAGTATGGTAGGCCCAGAGGGTGAGATTTATTTGGAGTTGCCAGTCATGACCAAAATCATTGACAAGCTTCTTGAGGATTTTGAGGATGTTTTCTTGGTTTCCTCAGCTTGGCCATTTCCTTGAGGGAAATATGGACTGGAGAAATGGTGATAGATGTGGAGTTTGGCACACACATCATCCACATGCTATTTTTCAAAAGGTGTGTCATGGTCTATGAAGATGGTAGATATGTTAGAAATAGGGAATACTGAGAGGGGGGGGGGGGGTTGAATCAGTATTCTACAAACTTTATCTTTTTCCCAATTATGGATATAACAGATTATCTTTATACATGCATAACATAAGAAACTAAACAATATGCATAACAATAAAGAACTTATAAGACATGATATGTTCTCGAGGAAACCCTGGCCAAGGGAAAACCCCAGTGGAGATAGTACCCACAAAGATCCACTAATCAAAAGCATCCTGTTAAGGATGTTGACCCTATTAGGAGTCTATTACATATGTATAGTGTATCAGTCCTAGTTAAGGGACTATAGGCCTTGTTAGAAGCCTCAACCCTGTTAGGAGTTGTAGATACAAAAATTTGATTACAAGATGAGCCCACTGCCCAAACAAGTAATATACAATGTAGGTAAAGGTACATAACCTTATTCTTCTTGTATCAATATTCATTTTTTTCTCTTATCTTCACATCATCACTATTAAATTTTCTTTACAATTACATTCATTACATCACTTTTTCATCGCTCCTTTTCTTTACAATTACAATTGCATATATACAAGTTATTAAGGCTAATAAATTTACATGGTCAGCTTCCATATATCTTTATCTAAGGGTGAACATCTAGGATGTCATCCCTTTATATTTTTAATTCATTATTTTGATAAACAAAATAATCCCTTAACTCTTTACCAATTCTGCCTTCATATTATGTCATGTTGGCTTCACACTGTCTTCGGTAAAACTATCATAACTAATTCCATACATATTGTACTAAATTGCACTCTAAGATGGGTCATCAATAGCCATCATAGCATCTATGTTCAAGTTTTCAAGCACTGAACTTGCTCCAGTCAATGTTGCAAACCAAAACTATATCCTGGTACACTGTGAAAACATTGTCTCACACTTAGACAAATTTGTATTGTGATCTGCCATACTTTCTCTCTAACCTATGCACTCTTAATGTGGATCATATGTTTCCATAATGAAAACATCTATGTACTCACTTGAGCCAAATTTCCAACAATCTCCCCCTTTGTCATTGGTGACAACATATGAGAAAATTGGCTAAGTGTACAAGTCAAAATCTCAAAAATTTATAAAAAAATTCTATCCATAGTATATAATATGTATACTATCCTTATAACTCCTCAAAATATACTTTCTAATATAAAACTTCATACAATACTCCCCCTAAGAGTATAAATCCTCATATACATAACAATTTTTTACTTTAATACAATCACTCCCCCTTTGACAACAATGAAAAAATAAAGTAGGGAGGATTACAAAATTGTAACCCCAAAAAAGATTATACCTCCATTTACTTATTGCAAAGCTGATAGGCTTGCAACACAATCTGAAAAATTTACTTTCATGTCTTCAAACTCTTTCTCCCATGACTTTTTGATAGAATCTGCCACATTCAGAAGTGTGCTTAATCCATAAGCTGCTATCTGACAAGCTTGAAGGTTCTCAAAATTAAATTTTTGAAATGATGTCTTAGCAGTAGGACATTCTTCTAACTGTTCCTCAATAATGCTCAACGTTATAGACATATGCTCTCTCAGAAGTTAAAATCTTCTCAATTTCTTATTATTTTCATCTTGAAATGATCTTATTTCATCATAACACTTCCTAACTTTCTTCTCAACATCACTTACTTTTACATTGGGTCCAGAAAAGAAGATTAGATTCATTCTAAATCTTAGCTTCCTTCACCTTGATTTTCTGCTCCTCTACTACTGTCAAAATCTCAAGTTTTGTACACTGTATGTACAAAGCTTTTCCAGTCTCCAAATGTTTCCTCAAGTTCTTAATACAAACATCAAGACTAATAATATCATTTCTGATATTTTGACTTATGCTTAAAAGCATTTCATCTTCATAAGCTACTTGAGCTCTTACTTTAGCAATGTCTGATAAGTTGGTAAACTCATCATCAAAATTACTTAGTACCTTTTTGGCTCTCTCCAAAGGATCTAATTTTGAAATATGTGTAGTTACAATACTTTGCAACTTCTCTGTTAGTTCCTTCAGACTTCCTTCTAGGTTCTTTACTTTCTTATTCTTTCCAATAATCTTATTCAAAGAACTAATTAGCTCTAGCTAATCATCATCATCAACTTTTTTACCTAAGTCTTCAAACAAAGATCCAATTTCCTTCTTCTTTGCCTCAGGATTGGGTGCATGAATTTCTATCTCTTTAGGTTCATCACTCACCAATTTAGTCTACACTGCTTCTTCAGTCCTATCTAGTTCATCAAGAGTTGAATTGTCAACAATGTTATCTAAATTCTTAAATACATTATCTTCTGTGTCCAAGGTCACCTTAGTGCCTTCAATGTCCATTGTATCATCTTAAATGTTAATAGCTAAAGGAGAGGGAATATCCTCTGGTTTAGCATCAACTGCATGTCCTGCTACAACTGAAGTTTCTCCAACAATTTCTGCCATTACTTTAATTATTGCTTGCTTTGTTTCTGTTCTCACTTGCTCATACTGTCCTACCATGATCTGAATGGTTCTCCTCTTAGTCCTCAAAAGAGTGTCAAGGGGCTTCAAAATATACTTCAAATGATCATCATCTTTCACTTCACAAAGCTTTCTCACAAGATTCTCTCTTATAGTTTTGTCTTCCTCAGATGCTCTCTATTTTCTATTAATAAGTTTATTGTACAAATCATCAGGTATCTGACCTTGAATTGTATCAAACTTCTTGTTAGCTAGAATCATGTACTTAACAATAGAATTTTCAAGATTCAATCTTTCAGAATAGTTATAAAGATCATAGTTCTTATTCATCTTAGTAAAGTCTCCATCTTGTATGATTTCTTCATTCACTCTCTCAACTTCGGGTTTCCATGCTTTCTTCTTCATAGTAGAGTCATCATCTTTAACTTCTACAAACTTTCTTGGTACTGGTTGAACTATAGTCTTCTATCTCTTTCCTGGTCCAATAGCAATTTCTTTCTTTCTCTTGCTCAGTGTTACTTGTTCCTTTTCTGGTTCGTCTACTTTCACTTTAGCTGGTGTAGGCTCTTTTTGTACTGCACTAGATAAAGGTGGTACACTCAAGACTTCTCCTTGTCCAACATCTCTCAATGCTACTAATATCTATTTAGCTTTCAAAAATTCTCTTTCTGTCATCCCTATGTCTTTCAATATTCTCTTATGGTACTGTCAACTCTTTTCTTAGACTATTTCTCTTCAATTTTAGCTTTAACAAAATCAAAGTTGTCTTCATAAGTTCCAAACCTGCTGCATTGGGTGTCCAATTTACTTCTCAACAATCTTCCAACATATTCTTCTATTTCAATCTTAGAAATATCATAGCCAAGAGGGTCTATGAATTCAACTCTAGGTTCTACTACTTCAATGTAAGTAAAGTCAGTGTCAACCATGAAACAAATATCATTCTTATATTTCTCCACAAGTGACTGTGGAATCCTTGATCTGCTAGATACCAATCTCTGAAATGTCTTCAAAACTAACACAACACTCTCATTAACTTGATCAATAACATGACTTCTATAAAAAAAATTTATTCTTTCCATCATAGACTATCCATCATTCCAATTATTTCCAATTGTGTAAGGAAATCTTCTCAAAAGGTGGAAAAACATATATGTAATCAAAGATGAGAATCTAAATTGTGCATATTTAGACTTCTTAATCTTCTCCAAATTTTGAAACAATTGAATTCTCAATATCTCACACATATCAATAGAAACTTTGTCTACACACATCAAATAGGCAATGTGAACCATGCCAATTTCCATGTCATCTTCTCTAGAATTAGCACAAAACTTTGTAGTCAAAATCTTACATAGATATCTTACATCATGTTGTCTAATCTTGCTGATAACAATACCTCTATCATTATAGGATGATCAAATGTTAATGACAATATTCCTCATGTTTTTCTCATTTAAAGGGATAGCACCAAGTTTGGATAAACCCGTGACTTCATGAATTAGGTTAGTTGTGATGTCAATCACTTTGTCTTCTAACCACAATTTCCCATTGTGAATTGTACTTAAAATGATCTTTGTGCACTCTTCATTATCAAATTCATATTGTAAATTCATAACCTTGCTTCAATGACATATCTTGGTTATATATATACTGATACTCACTTGAAAAATTACTGTCATTTACTATTTCCAGTTTACATCCAAGATTACTCTTTACATTTTCCAAATGCAAAACTCTATCTGGTACGGATGATAAAGCAAACTCAGGGTCTACTTCTAAAGCTTCTACTTGTTCTTTCTTCAATTTAGGTTTATTCTTGTCTCTAATGTTGTGAATCAAAGATGTATCCATGTTCCCTTCCAATTCTTTATAACGATTCATAGATTTGTTAAGATAAATACCTCAAATTCATGATTCTAGGATTTGAGAAGATTCGGCGCTTCAATCCTTCACAAAATCTCTACAAAACACTTCCAATCTCTGCTTTCTACTCTTCCAAACACTTCAATTCTCTTTGATAGAAAAATAACATTGATCATAACCTTTTATCACTTGAATCTCACTTAATTCTAACATCGCATTCAATTCTTCTGCCGCTTCTTTCCAAAAAGTTATTTCTGCTATCCTGCAAAACTTAAAACTTCTTGCGATCTCACAAAACATAACATTTTCTTTTGCGCTCTTAACCATAGCATTAGTACATCATAAACTACCTTAAATTAACTACGCAAGACTTAATGCATCATAAATCTACGTCTATACTAATTCTAAGTTCCTAAACTACTGTAATTTACATAATTTAAGTGCTTAAAGATAGGTCAGGTAAGGATTCATTCTTACCACTTAATACTTCACCTATTTGATTACCTTCCATGTTGATTATGCCTTCTTGATCTATTCCTTTAACATACTTCACTTCATCTATATTGCTACAACAATCTTTCTGTCTGTTACTTGTATCTTCATTCCTTCTTGCATTATTTCTAGGGTTAGGGTTCAGATGATAAGTTCCACTGTTCATTCTACAAAACCTTGTTGTATGTCCAATCCTGTTGCATATCTAACAAACAATTCCATTGTTCCCATATCTCTATCCTTGCTGATTAATCTGTGACCTGCAATTTCTAGCAATGTGTCCAACTTTGTTGCATCTATAACACACTACTTCATTTCTTTTGTTCATGTCTTCAGTAGGTCTCTTATCTTTGGGTGATTCCTCTTGCTTCAGTGATTCTTCTTCTTTAGGTGCATCTTCAGATTTGTTGATCTCATAAGGCTTCTTCTCATCTATTCTTTCAGATGTCTTCAGATCTAGTTTCTTGCTTTCATCATTTGTTTTGAATATATTAAATCCAAGTCCAGTCTTATCATAGGATGGTTTCCCAAAAGAAACTTGTTCATTGATCTTCTCACTATTTGAATATAGCCTTTCAAGTTGTTGTTTGGATTGAGTCAGTTCACCTTTCACAATCTTATTGTACTTCTCAAGTTCTGTATACTACACATTTACTTTCTCAAATTCAGATGTCACTTTTTCAAGTTTAGATTTCAGTTCTTCATTTTCAGTCTTTAGACTTTCATTCTCAGATTTTAGATTTACTTCATTTTTGCTATTTCCATTTTTCAAACTAAGCTTCAAATTCACTATCTTCAATTCATGCTTAAGGATCTCATTTTCTTTTTTCAAGTTGTTATCACAATCTTCAATAAGAATTTCGGATTCCTTTTCAAATCTCAGATCTTTTAACTTGTTTTTCAATTTCTCAATAAGCTTCTATGCATCATCATATTTCCTTTTCAGAGTGTTTCTTTCATTAGTAAGCATATCAATCTACTCAAGAGCTTCATCAAGATTCTTCTATAGTTGATCCATATCCATAGAGATCTTACTCAAGCTGCTAGGCTTTCCTTGAATGATTCTTCTCCGAGTAACTATGCTCTGATACCAATTGTTAGAAATAGGGAATACTGAGAGGGGGGGTGAATTAGTATTCTACAAACTTTATCTTTTTCCCAATTATGGATATAACAGATTATCTTTATACATGCATAACATAAGAAACTAAACAATATGCATAACAATAAAGAACTCATAAAACATGATATGTTCGTGAGGAAACCCCGGCCAAGGGAAAACCCTGGTGGGGATGGTACCCACAAAGATCCACTAATCAAAAGTATCATGTTAAGGATGTTGACCGTGTTAGGAGTCTATTACATATGTATAGTGTATCAGTCCTCGTTAAGGGACTATAGGCCTTGTTAGAAGCCTCAACCCTATTAGGAGTTGTAGATACAAAAATCTAATTACAAGATGAGCCCACTGCCCAAACAAGTAATATACAATGTAGGTCAAGGTACATAACCTTATTCTACTTGTATCAATATTCCTTTTCTTCTCTTATCTTCGCATCATCACTATTACATTTGCTTTACAATTACATTCATTACATCACTTTTTCATTGCTCCTTTTCTTTACAATTACAATTGCATATATACAAGTTATTAAGGCTAATAACTTTACATGGTTGGCTTGCATATATATTTATCTAAGGGTTAAAATCTAGGAGTTCATCCCTTTATATTGTTAAGTCATTATTTTGATAAACAAAATAATCCCTTAACTCTTTACCAATTCTGCCTTCATATTCTGTCTTGTTGGCTTCACACTGTCTTCGGTAAAATTGTCATAACTAATTCTGTACATGCCATACTAACTTGCACTCTAAGATGGGTCATCAATAGCCATCATAGCATCTATGTTCAAGTTTTCAAGAACTGAACTTGCTCCAGTCAATGTCGCAAACCAAAATTGTATCCTGGTACACTGTGAAAACACTATCTCACACTTAGACAAATTTGCATTGCGATCTGGCATACTTTCTCTCTGACCTATGCACTCTTAATGTGGATCATATGTTGCCATAATGAAAAAATATATGTAATCACTTCAGCCAAATTTCCAACAAGATAGTATGCCGAAGTGACAGATGATGTGGTATAAGATGAGCTTAGATATTTTGATGCTAGTAGTGAGGGTGAGCAAAATTTCCTCAACCCATTTTGTGATGTACTATGTGGCTGTTATAATGTATTTATGTCCATTTGAGGAAAGGGGATTAATTAACCTAGTGAGGTCAAAGCCCCAACATGAAAATGGCCAAGGTGGTGCAATGGGTGGCAAGTCTTGTGTTGGTGCATGAATCAGATTTGCATGCTGATAACATGGTAGACACTTCCTAATGAATTCACAAGTGTCATGTTTCATTGTTGGCCAATAGTACCCGACTTGAAGCAATTGGTTTGCTAGAATCATGCCACTCATGTGGGCATCGCAAATTCTAGCTTGGACCTCTTGTAAAGCCAGGATGGCTTCATTTGAATCTAAGCACTTAGAGAGGATTTTATCATATCCTCGACGATAAAGGTGTTGGCTACAAGAGTGTAGCAAGAAGTTCTATGAATTAAGTTTTGGCATTAGCTTTTGCTGAGATTGGGAGATATGATACCATTTTTAAGATATGCATGGATTTCATGGTACCATCGGGAGTGAGGACCAACCAAGACACACACAATTTCTAAATCAGCGTTCTCATAAGTAGGTGTGTGTAGCTTCTTGACTAAGAATTTTTATTACGATGAGTTGCGTGGGATCTGCAGGAAGGATCTGATGGTTTCAATTGTGTCAGTTTCCTTATTCTGAAGCCTTGGTATCTGCATGAACAATATGATAAAGAAATTCTCTTCTAGTCTATCTACCAGTTCTTTGTAGGGTAGCAGCTTGTCATCCTTTGTCTACAATTCATCTAGGACCTTCTTGATAATTAGCTATGAATCTCCAAACACTTAGAGTTCTGTTATATTCAATTGGATGGTAGTTTTGAGGCTTGAGATGAGTGCCTTATATTCTACAATGTTATTAGTACATGGGAATCCCAATTTGAATGATTTTGGAATATAGTCACCTTGAGGTGTGACGAATAGGATTCCTGCCCTTGATCCATGTGATGTATAGGAGCCATCAAAGTATAGCTTCCATATGGATTTTTCTTTGATCATACATAGATGCTCATCAAGGAATTCCCTGATTAGTGGATAGGCATCTACCAAAGGTGCTTCTTCTAGTTGATTGGAAATTACTTACCCTTTGATTGCTTTCTGATCTATGTACTGGATGTCAAACTCACTGAGTAGCATGACCCATTTTTCTATATGGCATGTGAGAGTTGTCCTTGATAATACATAATTGAGTGGGTCCACATTTGAGATGAGCTTGATTTTGTGGCTAAGAATGTAATGTCTGGTATTTTGAGTGGAGAAGACCACTACAAGGCATGCTTTCTCCATTGGTGAATAATTGAGCTCATAGCCAACTAGAGTTTGACTTATATAATAAATGGCTCTCTCTTTTTTGTTGTCATCATGTTGTACTAAGAGTTCCCCCAGTGCTATAGTGGTTGCTGAGATGTAGAGTATGAGAGGGTATCCTGCAAATGGTGGTACAAGGATGGGAGAGTTGGCTAGATATTCCTTTAGGCTCTCAAATTCTCTCTAACAAATAGGATCCCATTTGAAGCTTGTGTCCTTGCAGAGCAGAAGTGTGAATGGTTGGCACTTATCTAGCAGCTATGAGATAAATCGATGCACTAATTGGAGCTTTCCTTATAGGCTCCTGAGCTATTTGAGTGTTCTATGAGGTGGCATTTTCATGGTTGATTTGACCTTTTTAGGGTCAATCTATATGCCGTGTTGTGATACTAGGAAACCTAGAATCTTTCCAGATGCTACAGAAAAGACACATTTATTTGGGTTCAACTTCAAGCCATAATGATGTAGATGATCAAAAACATGTTCAAGGATGTCTAGGTGTTCACCTATGTCTTTGATTTTGCAACAATATTGTCCACATAGTCCTCTGGGATTTTATGGATCATATCATGGAAGATGGATGTCATTGCTCTTTAATAGGTAGCTTTGACAATTTTGAGCCCAAATGGCATCATGTTGTAGCATAAAGTACCCCATGGTGTGGTGAATGTTGTCTTGTGCTGATCTTCTTCATCTATCTTGATCTGATTGTATCCTAAGAAGCCATCCATGAGTGACAACATCTCATGGCCTGTTGTGAGATCTACGATCATGTCTATGTTGGGAAGTGGGAAATCATCTTTTAGAAATGCTTTGTGAAGATCTCAAAAGTTAGTATAGATCCTCATCTTGTCTAATGGTTTAGTAACATGAACCATGTTGGAAATCCACTCAGATAAATCAATGTCTCTGATGATCTTTGCATCTAAGAGATTTTTTAGTTCTATTTTGACCAATAGGGCTACCTTAGGATGCATTTTTCGTAGCTTCTTCTTTACTGGCTTGACATTGGGGTCCACTATAAGATTATTCTCAACAAGATTTAGATCAAGTCCTATCATGTGTGTATACGACCATACAAATTTGGTGGTGGCTTCTTGGAGAAGTGTAATGAGAGCCATTTCTTCACCCTCTGTTAGAGATGCTACAATGTAGGTGATTCTAGGGAATTCTTCTATACCCACATTGACTGGCTTGGTTTCCTCAATGATGATAGGTGACTGCTCAGGTCTATAATCTTGGATGGGAGGAAGAGGAAAGTCTCCATCTTCTAGAACCTTAGAGAGGTTTTCACCAGAAGATACACCCTTTATTTTCTCTTTTTTAGAGTCGGAATGCACCCCAGAAGGGTTTTCACATAAGGAATCATTCTTTTCATTTTATTTTTCAATTTTGTGGCTAAAGATTTCCTCTTCCCCAAAATATCCATTAGGGTTGAGCTTGCAAACATTATTTTCTTCTAGATCTTGATCTTCTTGTTGGCTTGATGCTCCCATGAACCTTAAGAGTGCTTGTGTCCTTTGGAACTCATCGATATGTGTGATGCTTGGATGATCCCAGTCTATGAGTTCAAGGTGGATGAGGGGAAGTTATATGACATTAATATTGAGTTGATGGAGGATAGAAGCATCTAGGAGGGTATCATCATTGAATATGTCATCATAAGATTTATTTTCTTCATCATCAGGGATGTCTTCAATCTCTACAAGGTCATCCTGGCTTTTCAAAAAGGGAACGTTGGTCATGTTGGTGCCTCTAGTTGTGGTATTGGGCTCTTGTATATGCATGTGAGGGTTATTAAAGCCAAGACCTTGATGCATTGGTTTCTTTGATTCTGTGATGGGGTCTTTGCTTCTACCTTCTTATGGTCCTAAACCACTACCTTGATATTTTCATTGTTCAGTGGTGTATTTGTTAGATGCTCGATATCTCTCTTTGAAGTCGCCAAAGAGTTCAATGTCAGGTGATGGGGGATCTTTGTATAGCCACTAGTTAATATCAAGGTCCATTTAAAGACTATCTATGTTGCCATGGGAAACAAAAGTCATGGGTCCCATTTTCCTGACTTCATGATTTTCTTTAGTGGGCTTTCTTTGGTGACTTGGGAACCCTTGTGTATGTGGATCAAGTGGGAGGGCTGTTAGAAAGTAAAGTCCACCAAGATAACTAAGAGGGGGGGGGGGTGAATCAGTTCTCAGATAAATACAACTTTTATCAACCTTAATAGATTTTAACCATGTAAGCAATCTAATAAACAACCATAGAAAGATATATATGCACAATAACACAATGACACAAGATATGTTGACTAGGGAACCTATTAATCAAAGAGTAAACCCCGATGGGAATGATTCCCACAAAAGATGCACTAATATGAAAGTTCCTTGTGAGAGGATGGAATCTGTTAGGAGTCTTATGAAATACATTCAGTACATATGAGTTCCTATTAGGAGACTTTGAATCTCTGCTAAAAGATGTGAACTCTTTTAGGAGTTATGGAAGATAGATGGACCCACTGTCCAAACAGCTTCAGGGTAAGATCACTGAACTCACTGTCCAACTGATCTTAGTATTAATCAATAGAATAATACCACAAGATTACTTATCTCAACAATTCAATACTCCTCTGACTATGCCAAACCACACCAACTACTTCATCAAATCTCAATACCAGATCTCTAAGCTTTGCATATCCCGTTTCCACAAATTCGCTTTCATAGTTCCTTTATTCACTTTCTCATTACACACACAAAAATTACAGCAAGTAAAACATTCCTTCCTTTATACCACACTCAATCAATTACAAATGAGTCGGCATACAAATTGCAAAATAAAAGTTTCCACACATTACCTCAAAATTACACAAAATTATTAGCTTCCAATTAAGATAATTCTTTACTCATGTAACTTCGGATCTTGCACTCATGTCCAAAAAAATAACATCATATCTTCAACTTCCTCATAACTGTGCATGATTAGATTCTATGTTGATTAGGAGATATCATCTGATTTCCACAACCCGGTACTCAGGAACACTACCTGAATACTGCTTCCATTGATTTTCTCATAACTACATGAATAAATGAATTTTCATTTGTGCTCTTAACCATGATGTCATAGAACATCATAGAAAAGGTCCTAAACTTCACATAGCTTCATCTTCAATATCCCAAGTGCGCTAACTCAAACACTGTTTGCTTCTCTACTAATCTTCAGTAGATCACTGTGTTGACATCAATGACAATCATAGTCATGAATGCAACAAAAAATGCTACAAAATGGCTTCAAATACTCCCCCATAGGATATATTCATCATTCATTCCTAACAATCTCCCCCATTGGCATTTATGGAAACATAGATGAAAAAACATCCAAGTTCCATAAATCCAACACTGCAACACTACTGCTCTGAAAATGCTTTCAAGTCTTCTTTATCAATCAAATCTTGCTTCATTTTCCTATTCAGTTCTCTCTAATAGATGGTTTTTCATGTATACTTGTCCCCCATTGAAATCAATGACAGATGTTTCATTATTATGTCAACAACAACTTCAATGTCAAAAGACATTGTTCAAAAAATACATTCACTAGAGTCCTCATGACTCAGCTCAGATACACATACTGACCCATAGAGGAAGTACCAACATCTAGTCCAAAAGAAAGATAAGGCTCCTATACCACTGGATGGATGCAACAATCTACATCACTTCTCAAAATTAGGCTGGGGCATAACCCAATGCATACCTCTCAGATACGCAAATGTATCCTTAGGAAAAGGTTTTGTAAATATGTTTGCAATCTACTCCTTTGTGTTTATGTACTCAAGTTTGACTTCTTTCTCTACAACTTTCTCTCTCACTACATTATACTTTATCTCTATATGCTTTGTCTTAGAATGTAACATGGGATTCTTAGACATACTAACTATGCTGGTGTTATCATAATGTATAACAACAGGCTCAACAAATTTTATTCCAATATCCTTCAATAGTTTCTTCATCCAAATTATCTGATTACAATTGCTTGTTGCTACCACATACTCTACTTCTGCTATGCTCTGTGAAATAAAATTTTGCTTCTTTCTTAGCCAAGAAAATAATCTTCCTCCAAGGGAAAATTCTCCACCACTAGTGTTCTTTTTATCATCAACACTACCTCCACAATCAGCATCTGTATATGCACATAGGGTAAAATCATTAGATTTTTCATACCACAATCCATACTCAATTGTGCCTCTTAAGCATCTCAATATCCTCTTTACTAGTGCATAATGTGATTCTCTAGGTTCAGCTTGAAATCTTTCTACAATTCCAACTGAATGTGCTATATCAGGTCTTGTATGAGTCAAATATTGCAATCCTTGAATCATAGATCTATACTTCTTTTGTTCCACTGTAGGAGTCTCATATGTGCTAGATAACTTGTGTCCAGTTACCATAGGTGTTCCAACTAGTTTACAGTTCTCCATTCCAAATCTCTTTAATAAATCATTCAAGTACTTTGTCTAACTTACAAAGATACCATCACTATTTTGTGTTATCTACAATCCTAAAAAGTATTTCATTTCACCAATCATACTCATTTCAAATTTAGTCTTCATTTCATCTACAAATTTATCACTAGCTTCATCTTCTCTTCCAAAGATAATATCATCAACAAAAATAACAACAATGAACAAACCATTTTCAATTTCCCTTGTGTATAGCTTGCTATCATCAGTGCCTTTTGTAAATCCTAACTTTAACAAATACTTATCCAATTTCGCATACCAAGTTCTAGGTGCTTGCTTCAGTCCATATAGAGATTTATTTAGCTTACGTACCATGTCTCCTTGAGTTAAAGGAAAACCTTCAGGCTGCTCAATGTAGACTTCTTCCAATTTTCCATTCAGAAGTGTTGACTTCACATCCATCTGATACACTTTGAATTTCTTGTAAGCTGCATAGGCCAAAAACATTCTTATTGCTTCAATTCTTGCTACTGGTGCAAAAGTTTCTTCATAGTCAATTCCTTCTTGATATGAATATCCTTTACATACCACTCTTGCTTTGTTCCTTACTACTTCTCCTTGTTCATTCATATTGTTTTTGAATACCCATTTTGTTCCTATAACATTCTTATCTTTAGGTCTAGGGACCAATTCCCATGTCTTGTTCTTTTCAATCTGATGTAGTTCTTCTTTCATGGCTTTAATCCAATTTTCATCTTCACAAGCTTCACTAGTAGACATAGGTTCAATTTGAGAAATAAAAAACAACTGTTCTTGTACCTTATTTCATGTTAGAACTCCTCTGTCTATGCTTCCAATAATCTTCTCAACACAATGATTCCTTGATAGATTCTTGTTAGGTTTCATTGTCTTAGTACTTGTTTCTATTGTAGGTTCTTCTATGGTTTCTTCACTATGGCTTTCATTCAACAAATCACTGTCAGTTTCATAGAATAATTCAGTAGTCTCTAGATTAGGTCTAGGCTGATTTCCTTCATCCGATTCATAATCAAGTATTCTTTCTTGAATTCTGAACTTTTCATCAACTTTGACATTTCCGCTCTCAACAATAGTCTTAGTACTCTTATTGTAACATCTATAAGATTTTCTCTTCAATAAATATCCAAGAAATATACCTTCATCTCTTCTAGGATCAAAATTTCCAATGTCATCATCTCTCTTAATATAACATTTGCTTCCAAAAATTCTAAAATACTTAACTAATGGTGCATGTCAAAACCATAGTTCATAGGGTGTCTTGTCTGTGTCCGCTCTGATTTGTACTCTATTCATTATATATACTATTGGGTTCACTACTTCTATCCAAAATATCTTTGCTAAGTCATTCTCAAATAACATAGTTCTTGTTGCTTCAGTCATTGATCTGTTCCTCCTTTCTGCAATACCATTTTGTTCAGGTGTCCTAGGGGCTGAAAACTGTCTCTTAATACCATTTACTTCAAAAAAAATGTTAAATTCTTTTGAGGTAAATTCTCCACCTCTATCTAATCCCAAACATTTAATCTTCATTCCAGATTCATTTTCGACTTTGTTCTTAATGATCTTAAACTTATCAAATGCTTCATATTTTTATTTAAGAAATGCAATCCACATCATTCTTGTAAAATCATCAACAAGAATCATAAAGTACCTTTCTCCATAGTATCCTCTAGTCCTTGTAGGATCGCTCAAATCTGTATGAACAATCTCCAACTTCTCTATTGTTGTAAACTTCTTGCTAGGAAATGAGCTTCTCTTATGTTTAGCCATCACACATTCCTTGTAAATCATGTTATTAGGCTTCATAATTTTATGTAAATCTCTTACTACAAGTGTAGTACTCACTTTCACAATGTTATCAAAGTTTATATGACAAAATCTTTTGTACCATAACCAACTTTCATTAATCTTAGTAATCAAACATGTCATCTTAGTAGGATTCAACTGAAATACATTACCTCTGGTTCTAGATACAGCGCCAATCAAATTACCATCTCTGTCTTTTATCACACAATTTTTCTCAGTAAACCAAACTTGATATCCCTTATCACCTAGATTTCTAACAGTCAAAAGATTATGTTTCAAACCATCAACAAAGTAAAAATCATCAGTATTAGTCTTTCCATAAAGACTAATAGATCCTATACCTTTAATCAAACAAGGTGCATTGTTTCCAACTCTAACAATTCCTCCATCATAATTATTAAACTTTATGAACTTTTTCATGTCTCCATTCATATGATGTGAACAACCACTATCTATAATCCAATGAAATTTCTTTTCTACTTGAGAAACTAAAGCTTTTCCTTCCTTAATTTTAGTTTCATAATTTTCTTCTTTTATTGCTACAAATCCTATATCATCATGCTAAATATCACTTTCACTCAAAGATTTCTCCAAACTAGCTTCAAGTTATTCAACATTTTCATAGTAAAATTCTTTAGATCTTCTAGGATTAAAGTTGTTTCTATACTTCTTAACTCTCTTAGGACATTTAGATGCAAAATAACCATATTCTTGACAAGTCCAACATTTAAAAAATTTCTTATCTTTTGGTTCTCTTTTCACAAGGCAATACCTTCTTCAATCTTCATGTCTTCTTCATTTCTAGATCTGTTGTTCCTAGTATAATCTCCACTCACACTGATGCTTCTTGATAAAGTAGGGTGAACACTAAGAGCACTGAATGCTATCTCCATTCTAGCTAAGTCTCTTGATAGCCTCAGGTTCATCTCCACTACTTCCAATCTTCCAAGAAGAGTCTCTCTAGTAAAGTTCATAGTACAAGGAATAACTTGTTCAATCATCTATGTTGTCTACTTAAATGTAGGAGTCAATGTCCTCAAAATTTTCCATATTACTTCATTCTCTATCTTGGTTCCTCCACAAGATTTTATACCTGCAACAATCTCTGACATTCTACCAAGATAGCTTCTAACAGATTCATCTTCCATCATTCTTATATCTTCAAATGCACATATCCAATTATGTAATCTAACTTTCTTAGCATGTTCATCGCCTTCCAAAGTAGACTTTAAAGGTAACCAAATTTCATGAGATGTCTTTAGATATTTTACCTAACTATACTCATTTTCTAGAAGGGCTAACAAGAGTGCTTCTCTGGAAAGTATGTTACACATAAATAGATCTCTCTCTTCATTAGTACAATCTTCAATCTTATCCTCATCAATGATAGTCTTCTGATTCTTTGTAATTAACCAATAACTTGGTTCTAAACAAAGTAGGCGTGTCTTCATCTTTTCTTTCTAGCTTTTAAAATTTACTCCATCAAACTTAGGGCTTTCTTTCCTGAAATTTCCCATGGATCTCCTTAAGTTGTTAAACATTTCCTTCAAGGACCTGCTACTCTGATACCAATTGTTAGAAAGTAAAGTCCACCAAGATAACTAAGAAGGGGGGGGGGCGTGTGAATCAATTATCAGATAAATAAAACTTTTATCAACCTTAATATATTTTAACCATGTAAGAAATGTAATCAACAACCATAGAAAGATATACATGCACAATAACACAATGTCACAAGATATGTTAACTAGGGAACCTCTTGATCAAAGAGTAAACCCCAGTGGGAATGATGCCCACAAAAGATGCACTAATATGAAAGTTCCTTGTGAGAGGATGGACTCTTTTAGGAGACTTCTAAAATACATTCAATACATATGAGTCCCTATTAGGAGACTTTGAATCTCTGCTAAAAGATTCTAACTCTGTTAGGATTTATGGAAGATAGAAGGACCCACTGCCCAAATAGCTTCAAGGTAAGATCACTGAACTCACCATCCAACTGATCTTAGTATTAATCAATATAATAATACCACAAGATTACTTATCTCAACAATTCAATACTCCTTCTCTAACTATGCCAAACCACACCAATTGCTTCTTCAGATCTCAATACTAGATCTCTGAGCTTCGCATATCCTCTTTCCACAAATTCTCTTTCACAATTCCTTCATTCACTTTCTCATTACACACACTTTGAAACAAGGAAAACATTCCTTCCTTTATACCACACTTAATTAATTAAAAATGATTCGGCATACAAATTACAAAATAAAAGTTTCCGCACGTTACATCAAAATTACACAAAACTGTCAGCTTCCAATTAAGATAATTCTTGACTCATGAAACCTCAAATCTTTCGATCATGTCCATGACACTAACATCATGTCTTCAATGGCCTCATAAGTATGCATGATCAGATTCTATCCTAAATAGGAGATATCATCCAATTTCCACAAACCGCTACTCGAGAACACTGCCTAAATATTGCTTCCACTGATTTCCTCATAACTATCATGAATAAATGAATTTATTTTTGTGCTCTTAACCAAGATCTCATAGAACATCATAGAGTAAGTCCTCAACTTCACATAGCTTAATCTTCAATATCCCAAGTGTGCTAACTCAAACACTGTCTTCTTCTCTACTAATCTTCAATAGATCACTATGTTGACATCAATGACAATCTCAGTCATGAATGCAACAACAACTACTATAGAATGGTTGTGAATACTCCCTCATAGGATATATTCAGCATTCATTCCTAACAAGGGCCCCTACTAAAAATGTATCAATTAAGTTGTATTCACCAAAGCCTTGGTTTTTTATCTTGACAGAAGAGAGAGTGGAGGTGAGGATGGTCTCTGGATCACTATGGGATCATGAAGAGCTGGTGACAGAAGTGCCAATGTCAGTTCCAGGAAAATGGGTGGAATGAGGGAATGATGCTTCCATTGTATGATAGTATGCAAAGGGTTGTGTTTAGAATAGTCCCAATAGATAACTTAGAGGGGTGGGGGGGGGTGAATCAATTATCTACAAGTTTCAATTCTTTATCCAATTAAGTATACTTAAACATTAAGCATAAACAAAATGAAAGAAAACTTGAACAAAACACCAATATTTTGGTTACGGGGAAACCCAACTAGGTAAAAATCCTGCAGGAATTGATATCCACTAATAAACTGCACTAGTGTATAATGATCCTTGTTAGAACATCTTACAACCTTGTTAGGATTTGATCTTTACAATGCAATAAGTATAGTGACCTTGTCAAAGGTTAGAACCTATTATGAGTCTTTTATGATTGACCCTTTTAGGGGTTAGGACGCACTGTCTGAGAGCTCACTGCTCAAAGGGGTGAAGGCTATAACCTTCCGGATAACAGGTACACACTATATCTACATCTTGGTGAACTGCGAGGTACACCTATTATCTTGATTAGTTCCAATGAATATAATATACTCTTTACTTGGTCACATAGACCTTATGTTGATTTCTCAACACTTTGCACCCTCTGCTCTTCTCTTGTCTTTTAACTCCGAACCATATCTTAGCAATCACAAATGACTGCCTATAAATATCTTCTCTCTAAATGATATAATCAAGCCAGCCTATTAGAACCACCTTGAAATCATATTAGAGAAATAATAACACTCTCCAATAACATTTATGTCAACTCTACTAAGCACACAACACAAAATGGGACCTATCCAAATTAATAAGTGTAGACGTACGCTACACACTGTTGGCTCTACCAAATTAATTGATACTTTATCCTCAAGTTGAATTACATTATGTGCTCTTAACCAAACATTCTTAACTCTTCTCTAATGACTAATCCAAGGACACATATTGAGATGATAGGCACAACTCCTGTACCAATATAATCTCTGTCGGCTCTTCTAGATAAACATAGGAAACTACAACTGGTGAATGATGACTACATAACTTCACTTCTATTTCATATCAAACTCTACGTCCATGAATGGAGCAACACTAACATGTTTCCATCATATATCTAAAGCACAAGGTTCCATGATAACTATACAGATAATCACACACAGAACATTGCCTATAACTCTGTCAGGAACACTGTTGACACAAGCTACTACATACTTGTCTGTACTAACAATTAACCTCTGCGTCCATGATATCATGCTAATAACATGTCCATGCTACATATACTCAAATATTACTACATAAGTCTTCCATGCATGCTACTTACCATATGTTTTCATCAATGACAAACATATATTCAACACTGGCTTGCTAGCAAATCAACAACAATCTTCCCCTTTGGCATTAATGGAAACATATGGAATGAAAAACACCACAAATCCAAATGACCAATTCTCTTATAACATTCTCCATTTCCTCATCAAAACTCCCCCAAGGATGAATCGTCCATCTTCTGCAATATTCTTTAATATTCTTCATTTCCTCAACTGAACTACTTTCATGATTGAATAATACTACCTCTTTATGATATACATTACTCCTCCTTAATTCTGTATTTACTCCCCCTTTAATGTTGTTTTTCATGACTATATACTACTCCCCCTTTGACATTAATGGCAAAGGGTGCCAAACATTTAAGCTCTGGTACTACTCCTGAAGTAGATTAGTCAACCATCCATCAGTCACTGAGGATTGATGCTCTTTCCACTTTCTCTAAGCAGAATCAGGGAAGGGAATTACTCCCAGCTTCTCCCTGAGATACTCAAAAGTATCCTTTGGTAAGGGTTTTTTGGATATATCTACTAGTTGTTCCTTTTTACTCACATAATCCAATTTTACTTCTTTCATTGCCACTTTCTCTCTTAGAAAGTTATACTTAATCTCTATGTGCTTTATTTTTTCATGCATCACAGGATTCTTTGACATGTTGATAGTGCTAGAGTTATCACAATGAATAACAATGGGATAATCAATCTGAATTCCAAAATCCTTTATCATCTATTTGATCCAAACAATTGTAGAACAATTTAAGGCTAGTGCAATATACTCTACTTCTATTGTTGACTGAGCAATACAATTCTACTTCTTGCTTGTCCAAGTGACAAGTCTATCACCAAGAAATACTACTCCTCCTGATGTACTTTTTCTATCATCAATGCATCCTACCTAACCTATATTTTTATATACATGAAGCTCAAAATTATCTAAATTAGGATACCATAGACCATAATCTATAGTGCCCTATAGGTATCTAAATATTATTTTTACTTCCATGAGGTGACTTTGTTTAGGCGTTGCTACAAATCTTCCAACTATGCCAACTGCATTAGAAATATCAGGTCTAGTTTGAGTAAGATATATGAGTTTACCAATCATAGACTTGTATAATCTTATATCTACTACTAGAGAATCATCTTCTATTGTAATTTTGCATCCTATTATCATGGGTGTACCCATTGGCTTGCAATCATCCATCTTGAACTTCTTCAATATCTCTTTCACATATTTAGACTGATTAATGAAAATACATTTCTCTATCTGCTGCACATTTAATCAAAAAAAAAATTTGATAGGTCCCATCATGCTCATCTCAAACTCACTCTACATCTCCTTAGCAAATTTTGCACTAAGTTTGTCATCACCCCCAAAGATAATATCATCAACAAATATAGCTACAAGTAGTAAACCTTCAGATGCCTCTCTAATAAATAGATTACAATCTACTGCTCCTTTCTTGAATCCAATTTTTGTTAGATATCCATCAAGTCTCTCATACCAAGCTCTAGGGGCTTGCTTAAGTCCATAGAGGGATTTCTTCAATCTGCATACCATATCAGGCTTGTGTGATAAGGTGAATCCTTCTAGGTTCTCAATGTATACTTCTTTTAAATCTCCATTCAAGAATGCTGACTTAACATCCATCTGATAAACTTTGAATTTTTTTAATGTTGCATAAGCTAGAAATAACTCTTCTAATCTGCTCACATGTGAAAATGTTTCTGAATAATCAATACCTTCTCTTTGAACATATCCTTTACATACTAACCTTTCTTTATTCGTTACTACTGTACCATCTTCATTAATTGTATTTCTGAATATCCACTTTGTTCCAATCACATTCTTATCACTAGGTCTTGGGACCAGTTCCCAAGTATCATTCTTGATAATCTGATCTAGTTCTTCTTTCATAGCATCATGCCAATCTGAATCATTACATGCATCTTCAACACTTAAAGGTTCTATCTGAGATAGTAAACATATGGCTTCATTGTTTGCTGAACTCTTTGCTTTTGATCTTTTTGTGACTTTTTTGCTCTGATCTCCAATGATGTCATCCTTAGAGTGATATCTAGATGTATATTTTACAACTTTAGGTGATACTGACTCATCTTCCTTCTGAGTTTCTTCTTCACTTGTTTTAGGGTCATTGAACATTACATCAATACTGTCAAACATCTCTTCAAGAAGTATCTCACTAGTGGAAGGAATGGGTTCTTCTTCAATCATAGGTGCATAATCATGATATTTTTCTTGAACCATAAACTTTTCATCAATCTTAACATGAGCACTTTCAATTATCTTCTTCAATCTCAAATTAAAACATCTATAAGCTTTTCTTTTAGTAGAGTAACCAAGGAAAATACCTTCATCACTTCTTGCATCAAAATTGCCTATTGCTTCATCCCTCTTGATGTAGCACTTGCTTCCAAAGATTCTGAAGTATTTTACTATGGGAACATTACCAAAACATATCTAAGAAGGTGTGTGCAACTTTTCCTTCAATCATGATGGTCTGTGTTGTATCAAGGATGATCCTATTCCTTCTCTCTGCAATCCCATTCTGCTGAGGGGTTCTAGGTGCACTCAATTGTCTCTTTTTCTATGTTCTTTGCAGTACTCATAGAATCTGTCAGAGGTGAATTCTCCTCCTCTATCCAATCTTAGACACTTTATGTTTAGTCCAGATTCATTCTCAACCTTATCTTTGAATATTTTGAGCTTCTCAAATGCTTCTGACTTATCTATCAAGAACACAACCCACATTGTTCTAGAATAATCATCAACAAACAAAAGGAAATACCTTTCACCATAGTATGATCTTGTTTGAGTTGGTCCACATAGGTCTATATGAATCAGATCCAATTTTTTCTCTACTGAATTATGCTTTCTTATGAATGAATTCCTCACATGTTTTCCCATCACACATTCCCTGCAAATAGTATCAACTAGCTTTGCTATGCTAGGTAGATCTCTTACTACCTTTACATTGCTTATCTTTACTATGTTATGAAAATTGATATGACATAGTCTTTTATGCCATAGCCAACTATCATCTACTTTAGAAACAAAACAACTTGCTTTTGAATTAAGCTAAAAGACATTACCTTTAGTCTTTGAACCTGATGCAATCATTACACCATATTTGTTGTTAATGATGCACTTGTTGTCTTTGAACTCCAATCTATAACCTTATTCAAGAAAGTGTCCAACACTAAGAAGGTTATGCTGAAAACCATCTACATAAAGAATGTCATCAGTGTGTTCTTTCCATCCAATGTGATAGCTCCTCTACCAATGATAGGTTTAGGAGTGTTGTCTCCAAATCTAACCATGCCACCATTATATTTTTCTAGATGAACAAATCTATCTTTATCACATGTCATGTGATGTGAACAACCGCTATCTATAATACAAGTTGTCCTTATGTCTTCTTATGAAATTAATGCTAGCTCTTGTTCCTTTTTCTCATCTTCACGATCCATAATAGCAGTGAATCCAATTTCATCTTCAACTGAATCATCATCAGAAACTCCATCACCAGCATAGTAACATTCTTTTGTATACTTAGGCTTGTAGTTAGTTATGAATTTCTTAACTCTTGTAGGACACTTAGATGCAATGTGACCAATCTTATTACATGAGAAACATTTGAAAGGTAGCTGGCCTTCATACTTTCCTTTTCCTTTTCTTTCTTTCTTAGCAATCATAGAAATAATATCATCTATCTCTTTATCTCCATCTTCATCATCAAAATTACCAGAAGTGTTTAAAGATTTCTTACCATGGACTGATGCTTTGAAGGTTGTCTCACTTTAAGGCTCTGTCTTCAATCTTGAAATCTCACAAGCTGAAATTTTTCTGATCAAGGTCTCTCTCTTGAAATTTTTTGTAAGTTGCAAAGTCTCATCAAGGATGTTGATCTTGTTTTCATACTCTGTTGTAAGAGTATTCATCAGCTTAGCCATAATGTCTTCCTCTGAGATCTCTCCACCATTGTTCCTGATTCCAACAACTACTTCATTAATCCTTTGGTTGTAAGCTCTAATGTATTCTTTAGGTAGCATCTCTAATGCATTGCATATTTTCTTCCATTTCATTCTATGCGCATTCTTTTCTTGTGTATCTCCTTCAAATATGTCTTCTAGGTGTTTCCATATCTTGTAGGTTGTGTCTACTTTCTTTAACTCTGAAAACTCACTATCAAATAAGGTGTTGATAAGGGCTTCTTTGGCAATTGCATTCTGATGGAACAAATCCTTTTTCTTGCTAGTAGCATCATCCTTTGCAAGATCTTCTAGAGATGGGATCCTAATATCTTTGATAGCCACTTCAAAAAATTCAAAAGCAATGCACTGCAAATGTGTCACCATTTTGTTCTTCCAATCAGGATAGTTCTCTCCATCAAAATTAGGACTATCTTTTCTAAAGAATGCCATCTGATCAACCTAAAGCTCATAAAATTTCTCTCTGAGGCACTTGGCTCTGATACCAATTGTTAAGAATAGTCCCAAGAGATAACTGAGAGAGGGGGTGAATCAGTTATCTACAAGTTTTAATTCTCTATCCAATTAAGTATACTTAAACATTAAACATAAACACAATGAAAGAATAGTTGAACACAACACCAATATTTTGGTTATGAGGAAACCCAAATAGGTAAAAACCCTGGTGGGAATTGACACCCACTAATAAACTGCACAAGTGTATAATGATCCTTGTTAGAAGATCTTACAACCCTATTAGGAATTGATCTTTACAATGTAATAAGTGAAATGACCTGGTCAAAGGTTAAACCCTATTAGGAGTATTTTATGATTGACCCTATTAGGGGTGAGGACGCACTATTTGAGAGCTCACTACTCAAAGGGGTGAAGGCTGCAACCTTCTGAATAACAAATACACGCTATATCTGGATCTTGGTGAACTATGAGGTAGACCTGATGTCTTGATTAGTTCCAATGAATAGCATATACTCTTTACATGGTCACATAGACCTTCTCTTGATGGCTCAACACTTTGCACTCTCTGATCTACTCTTGTCTTTTAACTCTGAACCATATCTTAGCAATCACAAATGACTTCCTATTAATATCTTCTCTCTAAATGATATAATCAAGTTGGCCTATTAGAACCACCTTGAAATCATATTAGAGAAACAATAACACTCTCCAATAACATTTTTGTCTTCTCTACTAAGCACACAACACAAACTGGGACATGTCCATATTAATAAGTGTAGATGCACGCTACACATTGTCAGCTCTACCAAATTAACTGATACTTTCTCCTCATGCTGAATTACATTATGCGCTCTTAACCAAACATTCTTAAATATTCTATAATCACTAATCCAAGCATGCATACTGAGATGATAGGCACAACTCCTATACTAATATAATCTTTGTCGGCTCTTCTAGATAAATACAAGAAACTACAACTGGTGAATGGCAACTACATAACTTCACTTCTACTACATATCAGACTCTATGTCAATGAATGGAGCAATACTAACATGTTTCCATCATATATCTATAGGTACAAGGCTCCATGATAACTATGCAGACAATCACACATAGAACACTGCTTGTAACTCTGTCAAGAACACTGGTGACACATGCTGCTACATAACTATTTGTACTAACAATTAACCTATGTGTCCATGATATCATGTTGATAACATGTCGATGCTACATATACTCAAAGCTTACTGCATAAGTCTTCCACACATGCTACTTACCATATGGTGTCATCAATGATAAGCATATAGTCAACACTGGCTTGCTGGAAAATCTCCAACATGTTGTGGATCAACATGGATGGTAACCTTAGTGCCTTGATACATAAATTTGAGGTACTGATGGTAAGTAGATGGTATAGCCTTGATGGAATAGATCCATGGTCGACTGAGGAGGATGTTAAATGGTAAATTAAGATCAACAACATGGAAGATGGTGTCTTGAGTTGCAGGGCCTAGCTTGATAGGGAAAAGAATGGTACCTTCAGAGGTATGCTCCAAGTTATCATATACCTTTATGGTGATTACTTCATGTGATATGTCATCCTTTGTGAACCCTATCTCCTGAATAATTTTCAAATTGCATAGGTTTAGGGCTGAACCATTATCTATCATGACCCTTTTGATGGAAAAATCTCTGACCATGATGACGATGCGGAGAGGAAGATTATGGTCAAGTGCAATAGATGGTATGTTGGATGGCTTGAAGGATAAAGCATAGGATTTGGATAGATGTCCCATGAGGTTTTCAAACATGATGGTGTTAATGTTTGTGGGGACATGCCCTTCATGAAGGGCTCGGTTGAGGATTTCTTGATGGATGGGTGAAGTGCAGAGAAGGTCAAGGATGGATATTTGGGCTAGTGTATTCCGAAGATGTTCTATAACATTGTATTGTGCATTGTGTGATGGCTGCCTTGGTGTGTGGTGATTTCACACTGACTATGACCTCCCTTGATGTGGATGGCATTGACCGTGGGTTCAACTTGGGTTATACATCCAATAAACTTGTCATAATTGATATGGACAGTTGTATACTCTTTATGGTCAGCATGGTCTCCTTGTTTTCCTTTGCTTTGGTTCTAGGGTGGAGGATTGGAATTTTCTTGATTTTTCCCAGTGTTGTGTTGAGGGAACACGTTTTGATAAATTTTCAAATTGGCATTAGGCAAAACTTGTGCAAGTGTGTCCACTTGGATCTCCTTTCTATCGATGAGATCTTGGATGTAATTCTCAAGTTTCATACACCTTAAGGTTGTGTGTCCTTTGACATGATGATAATCACAATATTCATGATCTTTATACCAATTAGGCTTGGGTCTTGCATCATCAAACTATTGGGTTGGTGGGTATGTGATTAGATTGGCCTTGGCCATGCGGTGAAAGATTATGTCTAGAGGTTCACCAAGAGGTGTGAAGGTTCTCTTCTAGTGAGTCTGAGGTTGAGGTCTATTCTAATTGGGAGTTGTTGATATGGCATTGGCATGGTTGGTTGGATTCCTTGATTTTCTTGATATGCTTGTTGCTGATAGTTCTACATGGGTTGTTGATAGATGGGAGATTGTTGTTGATAGTTTTGTGTAGGCTATTGATTGATCTAAGGTTGATGTTGTTGATATGAAGGAGTATGTGTAGGACTGTCCACAAAAATTTGGACATGATTAGTGTATGTGGCTCGATCAATAACAACTTTCTTGTTTTGATTCCAATAACAGGGTTTTTCATTGCTAGATTTGTTGTTGGAATCATCCTTGTTATGCCAGATTGTGCCTTCATTTAGGAGACCTCTTTCAATATCTATCCCCTTGCCTTTGATATCTTGATATTTTTGGATGTAGTTTATCCTCATAAAGTGGGATAGTTTGGGATGCCGGTTATTAATGAAGATCTTGGTTAGAATCTTCTCAGGGGGTTATTATGACAACTTGGTAGTGAGGTTCTACCATCATTATAGGTAATCTGTTAGGATTTCTCCTTCTTTCTATTTTGAGTTGCAAAGGTCTAGCAAGGACAACTCATTATCAAAATTTTGGTCATATTGGGCCACAAACTTCTTAGAGAGTTCAACAAAGGTTGTGACTATCCCATAAGGTATCTTATAGAACCACTCAATAAGGGTTCCTCCCAAGCTTTTTGGGGAATAGACACATAAGGTAGTTGTCAGTGTAGGCCACTTCTTAACATCCCTTATAGAAATCCTTTACATGGCTGATGGGATATCCCTTTCCATATTTGTCAAATTTTGGTGTCTCAAAGTGCTTGGGAAAGGGGATTGTTGTAATTGATTTGGCAAAGGGATAGGAACAAACCTCATCAAATTTGATGGACTTGTCATTTGTTCTGGCCTTGAGCTCTTTAAGAGCATTCTTCATCTCTTCCCACTCAGTGTTGATCACCGTTGGAGTGGGTACTCCCATGGGAAAGGGATCTAATGGTGCTGGTGAATCTGGATGATTTTGTGGTGGAGGATATTATGGAGTGGGATATAGAGATTGCACAACAAGATATGCAAATTGGAATATATTTTGAGGTGATGATTGCTAGAGAAGATACTATTGTCGAGGTGCAGGAGCATACTACTATGGAGGATATGAAAGAGATTTCTGCTGGGGTACAACAAGATTTTGCTAGACTTGCACTAGATATGATGAAGCTTGTGGCTGCTTGGGGATCGTGGGATGTTGTTGTTGTGTTGGAAAGATTTATTATGGTGGAGGAGGCTAATGGAATGATGTAGCTTGCTAATAATATGGACCTTGCTACACTTGGCTTTATGCTTGGCTGGTGTAGGCTAGGTGTATTACTGCATTACTTAGGGATGGACCTAATGTTGGGAATCTGGAAGAAGGAGGTGGTTGGGAAAGGTAGCTAGTGAGATGGGATGAACTTTATTGCTGGGGTGGTGGAACCATTTGAGAAGTGATAAGTGATGTGGATAAATAGTTGGTATATGAAAGAAAGGATGAAGCAAGTGACATTTACGATGGTTGTTGTTGTGTTGATTGAGAGAATGTGGCTTGCTAGGTTGCAGACATGGATGCGAGAGAGTGGGTTTGTATTCCCAATGCTTTAATTTCTTCTTGAGTAAGGCCCTAATGAGAATGATTTCATGGTGGGAATTGTGATGTGAAGGGTGCTAGAAATGTAGATTTGGTGGGAGTTTGGGATGTGGATGGTGCATTTTGAGATCCCATGAAGGGCATCCCAGTTGTGAAGGCTGATTACAGGGCTTCTGTATTGGAGAGGAAAGGTGGAAGTGGGACATATTCTTGGGAAAACCTTTGTTGGGAAGTGGAAGAAGATTCTTGTGTTCCCCATATGAAAGGTGATGCTGATGTGGAATCTTGCTGAGTAGGAAATGGGAACGATTGTGTTTCCCCTAGAAAAGATGATGTTGATATAGAGGATTGGTGGAAGAAAGAGGGAAATGATTGCATTTCCCTTGGAAAGGATGATGCTTCTTGGCCCATGGAAGGTGGAGGAATGTTTGTGTGGTGGCTTGTGTGGGAGGTGGAGGTTGGATTTGTGAAAATATTTGGGTTTAAGTGATGGCTTGAGATTCCATATGTAATGTCCTCGCCAGGGAACCCATAAGGAATCAGGTCTTATGACCAAAAATTACAGCTAACAAATTTTTTCTAATATTACATCATTACTACTTCACATTTACATTCCTTAAGGTTCCCTTAATGATTTCATTTGCTAACATATTTACATTACTTATCTAAATTGAATTTCATTTCCATTCTTTACTTTCACATTTTAGAACTTTAAGAGATAAGGTAAGAAAATAACATTTCATTTACAATTATATTCCTTAATTTATATACTAATTTCACTTCTCTTTTCTACACATTGAATAACTATTCCTTCCACTACATTTTAACCTTAGCATAATAAACATTTTCTTTCATTGCAACATAGGAGAGATAGAAAAGATAATTTCAACATAATATATTTCCAACTTTGATCTTTCAAATAACAACCCTTGAAACAAAGCCTAGAACTATCCCTCCCAATTACATGGCTTTGCTTTTCAATTACATCTTTCTGATAATAAATCTCGTCACAATAACAAGTACATGAATGGCCCAAAGGCATTACCAACATATCTTTTCATATTTCCTTTGAATAATACATAATAAAAAATACAAATATCTACATCAATGCATAAATTTGAATGCATCAAAGTCACGAACCACGAACAGGACCTCAAAAGATTTTTGCCACCCAACCAAGTGGAACTGATGAAGTTCCACCCCTTGTGCTAGGAGATAGAACCAAGATAATCACAAGGCCCTAAGTAATCTAAGGCTACACAAAACCCTAATCTGAAAGAAATAACATAACAATATATCACTTTACTAATCACAAGGGCTAGGTTCCTAGTATACCCTCTAGGTGAGTGTCATCACATATCCTAGATTTTGGGATCCTTCCTGGCAACCATGTAACCCAGGTCCCCTCTTTATGAACAGGGATCCATCTTGGCAATTAGCCATGGTCCCGGTACTCCAATGGGACTATGTGGCCATTAATATGTTTTCTTTCATTATCTTTTGTTTCCCCCATTTCCCAAATTCATTGTTAGGTTATCACTTTTCACTAACCCACCCATAGGATCATCTAGTAACTAGTTTAGGGTTCCAACACCTATGGTGAGCCACTCACCTAGGGTACCTAGTCCCCAACCCATACACACAAGCCATGAAAACATCAAATACTTTCAAAACATCCATATCATAAGTCGAGGGAGCCCTCCAGTGCACTCAGGCCACCCGAACAAGTCCTGACCTTATATTATGGACTCTACCAAAAACCAAGTATGAATAAAAGCTTATAATCAAAACCATGTATATAAATCCATAAGACACAACATAAAACTTCCCACATGCATTTACACAACATTCCATAGCTTATTTCAAAAGTCTAGAGAAATCTCATGTGCTTGAAATTTGGCTAAGTCTGAATTTAAAAAAAAACAAACCAAAGTCTAGAATTTGCATCTTAATTCCTATGAAGCTGAAACCCATCTCAATCATCCCAGAAGGTACCTAATTCCTTTATACAAGTATAACTTAAAGTATAAGAAATTTTCGTGACTTATACTTAAATGTTCTACTTCTATAAATACTATTTTCCTCGGTTAACACTAATCTACTCAGTTGATACAGTCTGGTCAGTTGACACTAGTTTGCTCGATTCACATAGTTTGGTTAGTTGATACAGTTTGGTCGGTTCATACAGTTTGGTCGGTTGATACAATCTGGTCGGTTAACACTGGCTGCTCGGTTAACACTGCTTGCTTAGTTAACACTGTCTAATCAGTTGATACTAGTTGCTCAGTTAACTTTTTTTCTTGGTTATCATTGACAACTTGGTTAACACTAATAGCACATTTTCTACCGATTGTGGGAAACAACTGTCAACTCCAACTTGCGGGAAAAACTGGGCATTATGGGGACTATGTTTGCCTAATCTGGGCATGACCCATTTGAGATATCCCAGTTTCCCTTCAAAAATGGCCCATCAATCCATCCTATCTATCTAACAAATCTGTTCTAGATCTGGATGAAGAAAGGTGGTGCAAAAATAGATATGAATCTATAGGGTTGAAATAGAAGTTCTAAAGCCTTGAAGAACTCATGGACATCTTGGATAAGAAAGGAGATACAAGGGGAATGCTAAGGACCCTACAACCTCTTACAAATGCAAAAATATTCATATGCATAAAACATGGAAAATAATTTCATTTAAACATAATCCTAAACTCCAAACCACTAATACAGGTACAACATATATATGTATAACATAATCATTCCAAAATTTACATAGACAATAAAACACACAGAGAACACATTCATACACAAAGAGGAAGAATGGAGATTCTTCCCAGTTTAGACCCTACCTTGGGTCCTGCGGAGAATCCTCTTCCCTTGACTGGAGAATCTCTGTGAAACTTCAATCCTTGAGTAGATATCCTTCTGGAAATCTTCCTCTGGAAATCAATTCTAGGCAATCCTCACATAGATGACTTCACCAACCAAAGACTCTCAAAATCACATAAACTTTGACTAAAAAATTCTGGAGGAATCAATTACAGACAAGTCAAAAGAAAAACAAATCTTCCCAAAAATTCTCATCCTCCCGCACACAAAAATCTCCAATTATTTATCCTCCAACTATGTGGTTGGAGGAGTTGCTTTATGGGAAGCAACTTCCCCAACTTCCATAGTTGGTTTGAGGGCCAACCAAATAATTTCCCGTAAAATACTTAATCAAGGTTTTAATAAATTTAATTAAAATATCTTTTAAATAAAAGCATAACAAGAATAGTAGACAAATACCTTTCAAGAAAAACACATCGCACAATAGGAAAACAAGTAGCCTAACTTCTAGGAGGTCTTGAGTTCAACTCCCTCATAGATAGCTAATTTTACTAAAAAGGGCATTTTTCATTTTATTATTATTATTATGTTTACTTTTTATTTAATACATTCATTAAATATACTTTATTTCACTCACTTTATTTACTTATTATAAATAACATACCATTTACACAATTAATGGAAAGAATACAATTATTAATATTTATATAAGCATGGATATATGTGTGTGCACCCACATATACACATACCTATATAAAATACAAACAATTATAACATAATTATTTATTATACATATAAAACAGATTAGTTCTAACTCATAACGTAAACTCAGACCAACATCAAATCAAGTTCATAACATAAACTGCATTCTACTTTCCTAACTAAGGTCACTTCCTAAACAAAATTCTAAGTCCATTGGTAACCTTGAGAGTAACTTGGTTAAATCTCCACACATCAACAGTTCAAAGAATTTGAAGGCACACTCAGACCTGTGTAACTAGGTGGAGACGATGCCTGACACCTGCATCCTGCATCACCAACTGATATGCATATACATACATACATACATACATACATAGACATATATATATATATATATATATATATATATATATATATATATATATATATATATATATATATATATATATATATATATATATATATATATATATATATATATATATATATATATATATATATATATATATATATATATATATATATATATATATAAACATGTAGTGACAAATAAAGAGGGAAAGTGAGACATCATGTGGACCTCTTGTAGGAGTAACTAAGACTACTCCTCTTCATCCTACACTCACATCAACCAGTAAATGTCAAAGCATAATAGGGTGAATAGGGTTAGATCATAATATAAACATCATAACACAAATCAATGTAAAACATTTTACTGATATTTCATTTCTAACCATTCATCATTAAATGGTATTTTAATATTTCCAAATAAACTATAGTAACCAATTATATATGCTCAAATGTTTCATAAAATGCTAACTAAATAAAAATCATAGTCCATCATAAAATCCAAAATGTCAAAGCAAAATTCTTGACAATCTAACATAGGAAGATGCTAGGGTGGGCATTACACCATAGAAGATGATGTTGTTAGAAAGTAAAGTCCACCAAGATAACTGAGAGGAGGGGGGGGGTGAATTAGTTATCAGATAATTATAACTTTTATCATCTTCAACAACATTAAACCATATAAGCAATATAATTACCAACCATAGAAAGATATTCATGCACAATTACACAATAACACAAGATATGTTGACTAGGGAACCTCTTGATCAAAGAGTAAACCCCTGTGGGAATGATGCCCACAAAAGATGCACTAATATGAATATTCCTTGTGAAAGGGTGGACTCTGTTAGGAGTCTTATGAAATACATTCAGTACATATAAATCCCTGTTAGGAGATTTTGAATCCCTATTAAAAGATTCTAACCCTGTTAGGAGTTATGGAAAAGATCCACTACCCAAAAAACTTCAGGGTAAGATCACTGAACTCATTGTCCAAATAATCTTTACATTATTTAACAGAATAATATGTTACCTCTTCTCTAACTATGCCAAACCGCACTCACTACTACATCAGCTCTCAATTTCAGATCTCTGTACTTCACATGTCTTCCTTCACAATTCACTTTCACAACTTCATAATCAATCACTCTCACTATGCAAGAAGGAAAAATATTCCTTCCTTTATACCACACTCAAATAATTATAAATGAGTCGGCACACAATTACAAAATAAAAGATTCCACACGCAACACCAAAATTACATAAAACTATCAGCTTCCAAATACAATAAATCTTCACTCATGTGACTTCGAAGTTTGCACTATCATCCTTGTCACTATCAATGTGTCTCTAACTTCTCTTTAACTATGCAAAGCTAGATTCCATCCCGATTAGGAGATATCATCCTCTTTCCAAAAACAACTACTCAGGAACACTGCCTGAATACTGCTTCCACCAAAATGCTCATAACTTTCATGAATACATGAATTACTATCTACGCTCTTAACCATAGAGATATAACATATCAAAGATTATATCCTCAATGTCACATAGCTCCAACTGCAATATCCCACATGCGCTAATCAAAACATTGTCTACTTCTTTGCAAGTCTTCGGTAAAACATTGTGTTGACATCAATGACAATCATAGTCATGAATGCAACAACTACTATAGAATGGGTGCCAAACACTTTAGCATTCATTCCTAACAATCTCCCCCATTGGCATTGATGGCAACATAGATGAAAAACATCCAATGTTCCAAAAATCCAATACAGCAACACTGCTTCTTCAAATCCTCTTCATCAATCAAATCTTGCTTCATTATCCTATTCAGTTCTCTCATATTGTTTTTCATGCATACTTCTCCCCCATTGACATCAATGATATAAATTTCATCACTATGTCAACAACAACTCAATGTCAAAAGACACTGTTCAGAAGAAAAAATACATTTACTAGAGTCCTCATGACTCAGCTCAGATACACATACTCCCCCATAGAGGAAGTACCAACATTCAGTCCAGAAGAAAGATAGGGCTCATATATTACTGGATGGATGTAACCAACTACATCATTACTCAAAAGTAGGTTGGGGCATAACCCCAAGCATACCTCTCAAATACTCAAATGTATCCTTAGGAAAAGGCTTTGTAAATATGTCTGCTATCTATTCCTTTGTGCTTATGTACACCAGTCTAACTTCTTTCTCAGCAACTTTCTCTCTTACAACATGATACTTGATCTCTATATGTTTTGTCTTAGAATGTAGTATAGGATTCTTAGACATACTAATTGTGCTGGTGCTGTCACAATGTATAACAACAAGTTCAACAAATTTAATTCCAATATCCTTCAGCATCTGCTTCATCCAAATTATCTGGTTACAATTGTTTTCTTCTGTTACATACTCTGCTTCTGCTGTGCTCTGTGAAATACAATTCTTCTTCTTGCTTAGCCAAGAAACTAATCTTCCTCCAAGGAAAAATGCTCCTCCACTGGCACTTTTCTTATCATCAACATTGCCTCCCCAATCAGCATAGCTATATGCACATAGGGTAAAATCATCAGATTTTTCATACCACAATCCATAGTCCCTTGTGCCTCTTAAATATCTCAGTATCCTCTTTACTACTACATAATGTGATTCTCTAGGTATAGCTTGGAATCTTGCTACAATTCCAACTGAATGTGCTATATCTGGTCTTGTGTGTGTTAGATACTATAGTCCTCCAATCATGGATCTGTATTTCTTCTACTCAACTATTGGTGTTTCATCTATGCTAGATAACTTATGTCCAATTACCATAGGTGTTCCAACTGGTTTACAGTCCTCCATTCCAAATCTTTTCAGAAAATCATTCAAGTAATTTGTCTGACTTACAAAGATACCATCATTGTTTCGTGTTATTTGTAACCCCAAAAAGTATTTCATCTCACCAATCATACTCATTTCAAATTCTATCTTCATTTCATTAGCAAATTTGTCACTAGTCTCATCTTCTCCTCGAAAAATAATGTCATCAACAAAAATAACTATAATCAACAAACCATTTTCAATTTCTTTTGTGTATAGATTTCTATCAGTTGTTCCTTTAGAAAATCCCAAGTTTAACAAATACTTATCCAGTCTTGCATACCAAGTTCTAGGTGCTTGCTTTAGTCCATATAATGATTTCTTTAGTTTACATACCATGTCTCCTTCTTGAGTCAAAGGAAAACCTTCAGGCTGCTCAATTTAGACTTCTTCTAATTCTCCATTTAGAAATGTTGACTTCACATCCATCTGATACACTTTGAATTTCTTAAACGTTGCATAGGCCAACAACATTCTTACTGCTTCAATTCTTGCTATTGGTGCAAAAATTTCTTCATAGTCAATTCCTTCTTGTTGTGAGTATCCCTTACATACCAATCTTGATTCATTTCTTACAACTTCTCCTTGTTCATTCATCTTGTTTCTGAATACCCATTTAGTTCCAATTACATTCTTGTCTTTAGGTCTAGGGACCAATTCCCATGTCTTATTCTTTTCTATCTGATCTAGTTCTTCTCTCATAGCATTAACCCAATGTTCATGTTCACAAGCTTCACTAGTAGATTTAGGTTCAATTTGAGAAATCAAACATAAATGTACCTTATTCTGAGTCAAATCTCCTCTGTCCAAACTTCCAATAACTTGTTCAACAGGATGATGTCTTGATAAATACCTGTTCGATGTCATAGTCTCAGATCTTGCTTCAACTATAGATTCTTCTCTAGATTCCTCTTTCTTTCTTTAGCATGACTCTCATTCAACAATTCACTATCAGTTTCATAGAATAATTCAATAGTTTCAGTGTTAGGCTTAGGATGAGCTTCTTCATCAGATTCATAATCAAGCATTCTTTCCTAAATTTTGAAATTTTCATCAACTTTAACATTTGCACTCTCAACAATAGTTTTAGTTCTCTTATTGTAACATCTATATGCTTTTCTCTTCAAATAATATCCAAGAAAAATACCTTCATCACTTCTAGGATCAAACTTTCCAATATCATCATCTCTCTTTAGATAAAATTTTCTTCCAAAAATTCTAAAATATCTAACTGAGGGTGCATGTCCAAACCATAATTCATAAGGTGTCTTGTTTGTGTCTGCTCTGATTTGTACTTTGTTCATTGTATATACTATTGTATTCACTGCTTCTCTCCAAAATGTCTTCGCTAAATCATTCTTAAATAACATAGGTCTTGCTGCTTCAGTCACTGATCTATTTCTTCTTTCTATAATACGATTTTGTTCAGGTGTTCTAGGGGCTAAAAACTATCTTTTAATACCATTCACTTCACAAAAAATTGGAAAATCTCTAGAAGTAAATTCACCACCTCTATCAGATCTCAAACATTTAATCTTCATTCCAGATTCATTCCCAACTTTGTTCTTAATGATCTTAAACTTGTCAAATTCTTCAGTTTTTTCTTTCAAAAATGCAATCCACATCATTCTTGTAAAATCATGAACAAGAATCATAAAATACCTTTCTCCATAGAATCCTCTAGTCTTGGTAGGACTGCTCAAGTCTATATGAACAATCTCCAACTTCTCTGTCGATGTGAACTTCTTACTAGGAAATGAACTTCTCTTCTACTTAGCCATCGCACATTCTTTGCAAATCATGTTAGTAGGCTTCATAATTTTAGGCAAATCCCTTACTCCAAGTGTAGTACTCACTTTCATAATATTATCAAAGTTTATATGACAAAACCTTTTATGCCATAACCAATTGTCATCAATCTTAGCAATCAAACATGTCATCTTAGTAGGATTCAACTGAAATACATTACCTCTGGTTCTAGATCCTGTTCCAATTAGATTTCCATCTTTATCCTTTATCATACAAGTTTTCTCAGTAAACCAAACTTGATATCACTTATCAACTAATTGTCCAACACTCAAAAAGATTATGTTTCAATCCATCCACAAAGTAAATATCATTAGTATTAGTCTTTCCATCAAGAGTAATAGATCATATACCTTTAATCAAACAAGGTGCATTGTTACCAACTCTGACAACTCCCCCATAATAATTGTTAAACTTAATGAACTTTTTTCATATCTCCAGTCATATGATGTGAACAACCACTGTCTATAATCCAATCGGTTTTCTTTTCAACTTGGGAAACTAAGGCTTTTTCTTCCTTAACATTAGTTTCAAAATTTTCTTCTTTAATTGCTACAAATCCTATTTCATCATTATTCTCAGTATCACTTTCACTTAAAGTTCTTTCAATACTAGCTTCAAGATCTTCATCATTAGCATAATAACATTCCTTAGATCTTCTAGGTTTGAAATTATTTATGTACTTCTTAACTCTCTTAGGACATTTAGATGCAAAATGACCATATTCTTGACAAGTCCAACATTTAAAAATTTTCTTACCATCTGGTTCTCTTTTCACAAGCAAGTCAATACCTTCTTCAATCTTCTTGTCTTCTTCATTTCTAGATCTACTGCTGCCAGCATAATCTCTGCGCACACTGATGCTTCTTGACAAAGTAGGGTGAACACTCAGAGCACTGAATGTTGTCTCCATTCTAGGTAACTCTCCTAATAATCTCAGGTTCATCTCTGCTGCTTCCAATCTTCCAAGTAGAGTCTCTCTTGTAAAGTTCGTAGTACAAGGTATAACTTGTTCAATCATCTGTGTTGTCTATTTAAATATAGGAGTCAATGTCCTCAGAATTTTCCATATCACTTCATTCTTTGTCTTTGTTCCTCCACAAGATTTTATCCCAGCAAAAATTTCTAACATTCTACCAATATAGCTTCTAATAGATTCATCTTCCAACATTCTTATATCTTCAAATGCACATATCCAATTATGTAATCTAACTCTTTTTGCATGTTTAGCACCTTCAAAAGTAGAGTGCAAAGCTTTCCAAATTTTATGAGACTTTTTCAAACATTTTACCTGACTATATTCATTCTCTGGAAGTGTTGTCAAAATTTCTTCTCTTGCAAGTATGTTACACATGAGTAGATCTCTCTCATCATTAGAGCATGTCTCAAGATCATCTTCTTCAATGATAGTCTTATCATTCTTTGTAGTCAACCAATAACCTAGTCCTAAACATAGTAGATATGTCTTGATCTTTTCTTTCCAACTGTCAAAATTTACTCCATCAAACTTAGGGCTTTCTTTCTTAAAATTCACCATGGATCTCCTTAAGTTGTTAAACTTCTCTTTCAAGGACCTGCCACTCTGATACCACAATTGTTAGAAAGTAATGTCCACCAAGATAACTAAGAGCAGGGGAGGGGGGGGGGTGAATCAGTTATCAAATAATTATTAATTTTATCATCTTCAACAACATTAAATCATATAAGCAATATAATTACCAACCATAGAAAGATATTCATGCACAATTACACAATAACACAAGATATGTTGACTAGGGAACCTCTTGATCAAAGTATAAACCCCAGTGGGAATGATTACCAAAAAAGAAGCACTAATATAAATATTCCTTGTGAAAGGGTGGACTCTATTAGGAGTCTTATGAAATACATTCAGTACATATAAATCCCTGTTAGGAGATTTTGAATCCCTGTTAAAAGATTCTAACCCTGTTAGGAGTTATGGAAGATAGAAGGACCCACTGCCCAAATAGCTTTAGGGTAAGATCATTGAACTCACTATCCAAGTAATCTTTGAATTATTCAATATAATAATATGTTACCTCGTCTCTGACTGTTGCAAACCGCACTCACTACTACATCAAATCTCAATTTCAGATCTCTGTACTTCACATGTCTTCCTTCATAATTCTCTTTCACAACTTCATAATCAATCACTCTCACTATGCAACAAGGAAAAACATTCCTTCCTTTATACCACACTCAAATAATTATAAATGAGTCAGCACACAATTACAAAATAAAATATTCCACACACTACACCAAAATTACATAAAACTATCAGCTTCAAAATACAATAAATCTTCACTCATGTGACTTCAAAGTTTTCACTATCATCCACATCACTATCAATGTGTCTCTAACTTCCCTTTAATTTCACAAAGATAGATTCCATCTCGATTAGGAGATATCATCCGCTTTCCAAAAACCACTACTCAGGAACACTGCCTGAATACTGCTTCCACCAAAATGCTCATAACTTTCATGAATAAATGAATTACTATCTGTGCTCTTAACCATAGACATATAACATATCAAAGAGTATATCCTCAACATCACATAGCTCCAACTACAATATCCCACGTGCACTAATCAAAACATTGTCTGCTTCTCTTTAAGTCTTCGGTAAAACACTATGTTGACATCAATGACAATCATAGTCATGAATGCAAAAACTACTACATAATGGGTGCCAAACACTTTAGCATTCATTCCTAACATTGATGGCATTGCCATGATGGAAAATGGAATAGATTGTGTTGTGGGACTCGCAGAGCTACTTTGTAAGAAGTGGGGGATGGATGTAGTTTCTTGAGACATTTGTGGGTTAGGATCCAGAAGTTGTTGGATGATGGGGCTATAGACTTGTGTTGGGATTTAAATGGATTTGATGGAGATGAGAGGTTGGAGATTTTTTGTAATGGGAGTACCCTCCTATGTAAATTTGGCCAAAATGGCTTGCCAATTCTGATTAATAAGTGCACTCAGTATTTGTGCATGCCATGGATGGCCCATGAATGTTTCCATAGAAAATGAAGTAGGGGGTCAATTGGGATTGTCCCATATATTATCAACTTGTGGGATTAGTGGATTGTAAGTTATCATTTCTCTAGTCGGATTGTTAGGAGTGAATGAACTAATGGCCTGATTGGGATCCATGTTCCTTCTCTTCCTAGATCTTGTCTCGACAAGCATGGGATGCAGATCTAAAGATACAAATATAGATGTTGGATGGATGTAAGATGTTTCTAAAAAGACTCTTAAAGAGATGGATGTAATTCTAAGAAACTTCTAAGGATGGTGGATTTCTATGATTTGTTGCAAGGATTTGGAACAACTGATCGATGGTAGGATGATGAAGGATTGGTGAGATGATTTGATTTGGCTCAAGGATGATGGAGGATTGGTGAGATACTCTGATTTGGGTCTAGGATGATGGAGGATTGGTGGAGGATTGGTGGAGGATTTTTGGAGGATTTTTACTGAGTTTTAACAAATGAGCTACTTCTTCCTGATGTAGGATCAATGGTAGGATTTTCAACCTAGGATAGACTAATGATCGTCGGCTAACTAGATTCTGATCATTGTAGGCCAATCTCTTGCTCGAGATGATGAGGCTTTACAAGGACAAGTATGTATTCCCTAGACAATGCTCTATCAAAGGGTGGAGATTTTTTATTTTGGATAAGGATTTGAAGCAACTCAAAGGATTTGAACACTAAGTTTTTAGGATTTTGGATTACTGGATTTGGTGCAAAGATGGTGGGTTCTAACTTTGGATGATGGATGTTGGATTTGGATTAAGAATGATGGATAAGGATGAGGATTATGGATCAAGGATTTTGGGATTCTGATTGTGGCTTATTGATGGAAGGATGATGATGGATGATGGAATTATGCTATTTCTAAGAGGATGACCTAGATACAGTTGAAAAGGATAACCTATGATGCACTTAGGAAGATGAGGAAGAATGCAATGATGAAATTACAAATGACTTGGGATGAAACTAAGGATGGACGATGGTGCAATGATGCAACTAGGAATGATCTAGGATGAAAAGGATGAAAAGATAGGATTGTGGGATTCTGAAGGAATGGAGGATATATGATGGGCCAAACTCGTGCTTGCTCTCTAGATTGATATAGCGACGGTTAACCTAGAATCGGTAAGAAAATTGCTTTACTCTGGTGTTATAGCCCATGTTGTCTAGTTTCTCTTGATATTTATCTTCTACTTGGATTTCTTTTAGGATGGGTTGACGATCTTTCAGATCTCTTTCAGCAACCTTCTTCTCTTGGTAAACTCAAGGATTCAAAAGCTTTTCTTTCTTGCGCTAGGTCAAATCAGACATAGCTTGAAAAACTTTTTGCAAATTTGTTTTGAAACAAGGCTTTGGGTGTTTGATTTTGAAGGATCTTCCTGCAAAGATGCTTGAAATACTTGGCTCAATTTTGATGTTTCTGATGGAAAAGCATAAACTTGACAAAGACACTCTGAAAGAAATCCTGACAAAGGACAAAGAAACTTTTTCGAATACAAGAAATTGTTTTACCACTGAATCTGACAATGCTTCTGAAAGATGTGTATTTTGACAAATGTTTTTATTGAGCTTTTGACTACACAATCACTTCAAGAAGATCTACCTAAGGGAGGGTGAGTATTAGAATATTTTCCCACAACTTGATACCCCTAAAAGGGATACATATGCTGAGTGTCTTAAGGTGATCTGAGAAACCATAGGTATTGGTCCTTGCACAAAGATTCAGATACCTTCGGGTGGAGATCAGTAGCTTTTGATTTATCAAGCATGTAGTTGATCTGTGGAGTCCTCCCAATCAGTTTGTACACATGTGACTCTCTTAAGAGCCTAGTTGACCATCCTAAAATAGTAGGTATATTCACCTACCTTGGGCTACAATCAACAAGCATCACCTGAGCTTGTGGGGATGAAGTGAGAGTTTTCTCAGCGCTTTAGTTTTATACTAGCTAGGGAAGTACCTAACCTAACCAGGCATGCCAGAATGTAGATCAATGAAAACCTAACCTATTTGGTGTTGGAAAGTTGACTATACTAGTGTATATAACTTAATATAGTGTTTTCATTATGGAAACTAAGTCATATTATGTTTTGGAGTCATTTCTTATGATAAGAAGATCAGAAATTGGCTAAGTGTTGAAGACTGGATAGTATATAGAGTACGTGAAGGTTAGAGTGTCAACACATGTGCATATGAAATAATTATGGTATACACCCTAGAAGTTAAGTTGGTAAGATCATATTCATGCTACATCTAAGAGTGCATGATCAGACAATTCTATATGAGAAAGATACAAAGAGTTCAAGTTGCACAGATAGTGAATGTCAGAAAGCAATAGTGTAAGGAGCTGACTGTTGGTATTTTGATTAGCGGTTATATTATTATGTTGTAAAGGCTATGCACCTATTGTAATTATATTGTAGAAATATAATTAACTTTTTCTGTAAACACGCTTGATCCAATTCATTTGAAAGCATTGTATGTATCGGTTAAAGGGCCGACCTAGTTAATTATTTTGTATGTGCATATAAATATTAGATGTGCCATTGTAATTAAGTGTGTTAGTGGAGACAGAGTTGAAAGAAGTAGAGAAGAAGTATGCAAAGAGTTGTTAAGATGTATTAGATATTTTCAAGAGGTTAAAGGATCAGCACATCAAAGGAATTGATCAGACAAGCAGTGTCATAGTGACAGTTCATCCAATAGATATAGTGTGTATCTGAGATGAGAAGGTTGTAGCCTTCACCTCTTGAGTAGTGAGCTATAGGAAAGTGTGTCCCCACCCCTAATAGGGTTATTGTAAAAGAATCCTAACAGGGTCCAACCCTTGACTAGGTCATTGTATTAAACATATTGTAAAGCAACTCCTAATAGGGTTAAGGATCTTCTAACAAGGATCATAAAACACTAATATAGATTATTAGTGGGTGTCAATTCCCACTGGGGTTTTTACCTATTTGGGTTTCCCCATAACCACATTGGTGTTATGTGTTGTGTTCATTTTTCTTATTTATGTTGATGTTCATTTCAGTACTTAAGCATTCAAGTTAAGTTTAAAGAGCTAAGAAAAAAATTTAATTTAGTGAACACTGATTCAACCCCCCCCACCGCCCCTCTCAGTGTTCCCATTCCTAAAAATTGGTATTAGAGCTCTAGTCCTCAAAAAAGAAGTTTAACCACTTGAGGAGATCATGGAAAAAGCAGAAATGAAACATCTGAAAAGAAATCTTGAAGCTTCTCTTGAAGACTTGGATAGATCTGAAAAAGAAATTGAAGAACTAAAAGAAAAAGTTAGTGATGCTCAAGAAGTCATCAAAATGTTAAGAAAAGATTTGAAAGAATCCTCTACCAATGATTTAGGGATAATGATCAAGAAGCTGAATGAAGAAAATTCATCCTTGAAAGAATAGATTGAAGAATTGGATGATAAGCTAACCAACAATCAAGAATTATATGATGAAAAGATCAAAGAGAACCTTCAACTAAATCAAGAATTAAGGTAGGAAAACATGGAAATCTTGGAGCTAATAAAAAATAAAGAAATCTTGGAATTTGAATTAAAAGAGGCTAAGAATCACATTGATAAATTACACATAAACAAGGATATGATTGAATCTCAATTATATGCTCGAAAGCTTAAAGGAGATACTAGTGGCATTAGATTTAGTGAAGCACAAAATCAGATTGACAACATGCAAGCAAGAATGAAAGAACCAAAAGACACCATAGATGCTAAGGAGACTGGAAGTTAGACCAAAGATCATGTTGAACCATCCAAGAATGAGCGCAAGCTAGTAGATCAAACTTTTTATGCAAGTAACAAGTGTGGACATATAACAAGAAACTGTATAGAGGTAAGACCTTTCAATGGTTACTATTATTAATGCAATAAATTTGGTCATAGATCTATGAATTGTAAGACAAGTTAGAAGACCAAGACTCAGCCTAATCAGAGAAATCAGAATCAGCCAAATGTAAGAAGTTCTTAGAATGTTACATGTTATATATGTAACTATAATTGTCACTCAGCTAGATAGTGTAAAATGGTAACCCATGTCAATGCGCCAAGGAATATAAGGCCTCCAGTTATTTTTCACTCATGTAACAAGGCTGGACACATATCAAAGTTCTGTAGATCAAGAACGTAAAGGTAGGAAAGCCCTAAAAGGCTAGAAGAATCAATTCTAGATACCGAAGGAGAAGTCAACTTTTTGAAAGCTTCAGAAGATGTGAGCATGATTTGGTCAAAGGAAAAGAAGGATAATGTTGATGATCATGTATTGGATGCATCCACAGTGGATGCACCCTCTACATCTGGATGAATGGCCCTCAGGGTCACAGGGGAGATAATTTAGCTCTAGACCCCTGTACGACTAGTATACTCAACCTCAGAGTATGCTCCTTTTGGATTTAACCTATTGGAGAATAATAAAGGCTGTGTGCAAGAGCACACTTCTTGAATGATAAAAGAACAAAATTTGGTGATCTTTCAATGAAAGTCTGGTTTACACAATAAGCATTAATGGCAGATTTTTTACTTTAAAGTACATAGAAGCTTTTAGATCTCTCATTGCATTCAAATTCAGAGTAATTGGAGAGTAGAGGAGCCATAGCATTTGAGTGTGAAGGATTGAAAATTGATTCACCAGTGTTTAGCAAGTGGATTTGATTGATTGTGGAAGCCCTAATTTGTCATGATGATTTAGAAGTTTTTGAGCTCATTTGGAAAGTGATATACAAGTAAGTAATGACTGCTCCAATTGTATTTGATGTGGCTGAGAAGAAGAGATATGTGTTTAAGAGGCATCCATTCAAGTCCACATTAGATGACCTAGAAGGTGCATTCTCTTGCACTCACATGGGTATTATGCATGTGGAAGATATTAGGGCATACATATATTGCAAAAAGGAACCAGTAGGTTTAGATAGAATAAGAGTGCACTTGGAAATGATGATGAAACCTAATAAGACCTTCATGGATGAGTATGCACAACTTGAAAACCATCTAATAATTGAATATGTGATTGTATATGAGTTCTATGAGTTCGAATGCACAAAGATTCCACTTAGCAAGTTTCATGATGACCTATTATGGATAGGTGAAGTTCCAGTAAGGATCCCAAGTGACCTAATTCATGAGATGATAAGTCTTTCTAAGAAAGGTTTCATTCTTCCAATGGGAAAGGATGCTAGAAAACTTGTAGAAAAAACCTACAACTCAACAAGTGATAGTCGTGGAATGACTATAGAGCCTATAGAGGAGAAAGACATCAAATTGATGTCCATGATACTGGGATACAGGCTCCAGCACTCCAACAGAGTAAATAGTGTGTCAACAACCACCATTCTAGTAGAAATAAGGTTGGTAAGAGAGAATGGAGAGTTTAATCTATGTGAGATCTTGTGCACACAACTAATAGACAACATAAGAGCCATCAAGTATGACAAGATAAAGATATTTAGGTTTGGGTCTCTAATAATCTATATGTACTTCCATATTCTTGGAAAGGTGTCTGATTTGTATCTAGACAAATATATTCCCACTATACCATAGATATCCTTTAAGGTATCCATAGAAATAACCCTTAAGGATTACATAACTCTGGAATTGAAGACATTTAGGGTCAAAATGTAGATGAGATATAGGATTCTAGAAAGTATTATTGAGAAATAAAAGGACACAATTTGTTTCATGGTGGAAACTGATACAACATGCATGGAGGTTGTTGAATGAAGAACAAAGTGGATTCATCCACTAGGATATGAAGTTGAAGAGTCTATTCTAGAGGCTTATACTCAAGTTCTGTTGTTAGCACCTAAGGACCCCAATGAACCTAGATGGCGGACTTATGAGGAGAAAACAAGAGAAGTAGATTCTGTAGTGAATGATGCAGCAACAAAAAGAAAAGGTGCCAAGGTTACTTCAAAGAATTTGAAAATTCATGGAGTATCTCAAGCAGACCTAGAAAAAGCAAGGCAAGAGAAGATTGCTTTGGAAATAGAGAGCGTAGCTGCAGCAAAAATAGAATCTAATGATCCAAAGATGAAGAAGGAGAAAATTGAGAAATCTGATGATCTAAAGGGTAAAAAAGATGATACCCCTTTTGCGTCCAAGGAAACCATTGACCTTACTGCTCCTCCTAAGTATAAGGCAATGCCTAAGAGGAAGAAAGAGATCAGCGCAAGTCATCCAGCCTCGCAAGCAACAAGAAGCAGGAAGAATACACTTGAGCACCTCTAGAAGTAAGTTTCAAATCTAGTCTCATTGTGCTAAGTTCAAGTATTATTGATGAAGGCATGATAGATCGAGTAGGGAAGTTCTATGGGAAGTATAGCAAAATTGCCAAATCAGAAATTCATGGAATGATTGTCAAACATATGTTGAAGTTTAGAAAGACAGTCCTAGAAATAAAAATAGTGATTCCAGACAATGTATGGAACATTTTGGAATTCTTGAAGAGATAGGAAAATGAGCAAGATTTGAGAATAAGAGAGAAAATTTTAGATGAAAGTCTCATGGTATGTTCTCTTGAAGAGAAAACCCTATTGTCAGATTTGGTGAAACCACACCTCCGGAATAAGACAAGAACATTGCATATCATGGATAAAAATTATGAGTTAGTAGCCAAAGAGACAAAGAAAGCCTTTGGGAAGGTATTCTTGAATAGACACATGTACCCATCTATTGCCCCCACAGCTCAAGTGCCCTCAAAGGAAGTCAAGGTGGTAGAGCCCACTAATGCATCAGTGACAGGTCCTCATGACTCAATGCTTGCAGTTGAGACACAAACAGAGGCATATAAGTTTTTTCCAATGATAGAGTCATTAAAGGATAGCACCATTATCATTTATAATGTAGAGATAGCCATGGAGGCCATAAATAAAGACCTGGACAAGTTTGAAGAAGCTTTTGTGAGTACACAAGAAACTAAAATTTTATGCGGTGACAACTCACCTAAGTTGCAAAAAGAGGAAGCATTAATTCAGGAAATAACAGATAAAAAGGAAGAAGAAAAGGTAGAAGAAAAGAAAGGAGAAGAAGAAGAAAAATAAAATGAACCATCAGTTGAAATGTTAATAAAAGTAAAGAAAGAAGTAGTGGATAGCACTCCTATCACTCCTATATCATTGTTGTCAAGATTAACACCTGACACAACTAGTTTGGATTTATGGGGAGAAGAAGACATGATCAAGTTCAATGTCTTAGCTATGGATAAGGCCAAGGAGAAATAGGTAATGAGGAATCCCCTCCTTATAGAATCAGTAAACATCTTGAACAACCTGTTATCAACAAATAAGAAAGTGTCCAAGGTACACTCTGTTGATGATGTAAGTGCAATTATTTCATAGTTCAAGAGTAATTTCTCTAGCTTGGAAAAATCAGCATCATTAGTTGCAGAGGAGAAGTATATGCAAAAAAGTATAATGAGTTGGTTAGAAAATTCTCACTAGACGTTAGTTCTCTCAAAGCTAGACAAGAAACTTTGAAAGAGTTTGCAGCAAAAGGAAGAAAAATTATTGCTAACTGTATGAATCAAGACAAGTTGACAGCTGACGACTACAAGAAGATTCAAGAAGCAAAGGCCATGATTGAAAAGGTGAGGTAGTCACTAGAAGATCCCTCTATTGATATAAACATGTGAAAAAATGTATATCAGGGACTGATTGACAAAATTGAGAAGGCAAAAAAAGATATGTCAAAGATAAGGGCTAGGTAGACTCAACCTAGAAATGCTCTTGCACCCTCCCTAGATGTGTTGAATCAGAATATAAAGGAGATCAATGCCACCATGGTGGCATATGATCAAGGTCCTAGTTCAGAATTGGAGAAGATGGAAAAGCTACAATATGCATTATGTGCCCATCTCCAAACAATCAATGCACTGATTGCATTTTGGAAGCAAGAGATCCAAAATTTATAGATTGCATACCCGGATGTACTTTCAGTGTAAGTACTTCTATAGATTCAGTTTTGTAACACCTTTGTCATTAATGCCAAAGGGGGATTATGTATATAATATGGAGCTATATCAATGTAAATAAAATGTGTAGTAAGAAGATATAAGGGAGATATAAGATAGAGTCTGACTAAGTGTTTTTTGGGATAGTTGGTAACTTTTCCATATTCCTTTGTTGCCATTAATGACAAAGGGGGAGATTGTTGGAAATTTGACTAAACTAGTGTATATGACTTAATATCATGTTTTCATTATGGAAACAAAGTCATATGATGTTTTGGAGTCAGCGCTTATGATAAGAAGATAATAAATCAGCTAAGTGTTGAAGACTGAACAGTATACAGAGTACTTGAAGGTCAAAGCATCAGCGCACATGCATAGGAAAGAATTATGGTATACACCCTAGAAGTTAAATTGGTAAGATCATATTCATGATACATCTAAGAGCGCATGATTAGAAGATTTAGTATGAGAAAGATATAGAGAGTTCAAGTTGCATAGACAGTGAATGCCAGAAAAGAACAGTGCAAGCAACTGACTATTGGTATTTTGATTAGCGGTTATATTATTATGTTGTAAAGGCTATATTCCTATTGTAATTATATTGTAGACATGTAATTAAATTTTTTTGTAAACACGCTTGAGCCAATTCATTTGGAAGAATTGTATGTAATCGGTTAAAGGGTCAACCTAGTTAATTGTTTTGTATGCACACATAAATATTAGATGCACCATTGTAATTAAGTGTGTGAGTGGAGATAGAGTTGAAAGAATTAGAGAAAAAATATGAAAAGATTTGTTAAGATGTATTATAGCTTTGCAAGAGGTCAAAGAATCAGTGCATCAAAGGAATTGATCAGACAAGTAGTGTCATAGTGATAGTTCATCCAATAGATATAGTGTGTATCTGACATCAAAAGGTTGTAGCCTTCACCACTTGAGAAGTGAGCTCTAGTAAAGTGTGTCCCCACCCCTAAAAGGGTTATTTTAAAAGACTCCTAATATGGTCTGACCCTTGACCAGGTCAGTGTACTAAACATATTGTTAAGCAACTCCTAACAGGGTTAAGGATCTTCTAAGAAGGATCATAAAATACTAGTACAGATTATTAGTGGGTGTCAATTACCATAGGTTTTTTTACCTTTTTAGGTTTCCCCATAACCACATTGGTGTTATGTGTCGTGTTCATCTTTCTTATTTATGCTGGTGTTCATTTCAGTACTTAAGCATTCAAGTTAAGTTTAAAGAGCTAAGTAAAAAGTTTTAATTCAGTGAACACTGATTCACCCCCCCCCCCCCTTCTCAGTGTTTCCATTCCTAACATTTGGAACATGTGTAGACATTCAAATATTATTCCTAGAAGAATATACTAAACATATAGAAAAACCATTTGCATGATACCTCAGATAGAGCTAAAACGGGAGCAACCTGTCACCGTTTGATTTTCTCCCACTTTAGGGATGTGGGTGTGCTCTTAGAATACTTAAAGCATATCCCTAATGATGATTAGGGTGGATTAGGATAGATTAGGGACCAAGAGAACACCATATTTCTAGAAAGGTAGGTATAGAAGACCTGTTTTGCCACTAAGGCCTCAAAGAGCCTACTAAGTATGAAAACTGGATTAATCTACAAATGACTAATCTAGAGTAGATTTTAGTCCAAATAAAATATAATATGATGAGATGCAAAGCATAAACATGAAGGAAACTAATTTATTCCATGTTAATCTAAGCTATGGTGTGATTTTAAGAAAACTTGTAAATGAGCTAAAGTAAAAAATGTGCTAAAGCTTAAGATGATTTAGAATTAATCTAACATTATAACACTAATCAATGTAAAGGATGTGAATTGGTGTTTTTATCTTGGAAGAGGAAGGTATTTATAGGATTTGAGGAAGGGCTTGGGTTAGGAAGGAGAGTTAGGGTCAGAGGTAAGGTTTGCGGTAGAGTTTGAGGTTGAGTTTGGGGTAAGGTTAGATTAACCTTGGTCAAAGTTTCTCACACATGTGTGAGCAACACTAGGGACGTGTACAAGGGGAACACGACTAGAAGAGGAGACATGGGCTTCATTAATGGCTTCTAAGATTCATTAATGAGGATGTAAGAAGCATTTATGAGGGGTTTTGACTCAAAGTCAAAGTTTGAAGGGTTAGGATAAAAAGGGTAGGAATCACCCTTTAATCAGGTTTAGGGTGAGTTTAGGAAATTATAGAAGAGGTTAGGGATTTCTAGAACATTTCTAAGGTTTTAGGATTTAAATAAATATTTTATTTATTTAAAGGATTTTTGGATAATTTATTAAATAATTAATAAATTTTGGGGAGAATGATGTTTAAATTATATTTAAACATTTTTGGAAGGAATTTCTTAATTAAGATAGGAGGATTTAATGGCATAACAATAAATTAATTAACAAATGATGATGTCATTATGGCTTTTCAGAAAGTAAAAATACTTTTATTTTTTAAAGGATTTTTAGGTGTCTACAGAACTATATCACATACACACTACATAGAATATTTTCAAGGCTTGAGAGAGAGAGAGAGAGAGAACCTATTAGTGTGTCCTACAATGATTAATGTGTTCTAAGTGGTCCTAGGACCCCGTAGGACACACTTTATGGTTATAATGTGTTGAAATTAGTCATAATGGGTCATAAGGGGTTCTAAAGAGTATTAGGACCCCTTATGACCCATTATGATCCAATAGGACACATTAGAACTATAAAGTGTGTCCTAAGGGGTTGTAATGTGTCCTAAGACCCCTTAGGATACACTTTATGGTTCGAATGTGTGTAAATGGGTCATAATGCATCCTAAGGGGTTGTAATGGGTACTTAGTGTTATTAGGACCCCTTAAGACCCATTATGACTCATTAGGACACATTGAAACCATAAAGTGTGTCCTAAGCAGTTGTAATGTGTTCTAAGGGGTCTTATGACCCAGTAAGACACTTTATGGCTCTAATGTGTTGAAAGGGGTCATAATGGGTTGTAAGAGATCCTAATGGGTCTTAAGGGGAATTATGATGCCTTATGACCCATCTTGACACTTTATGACACATTGGAACCATAAAGTGTGTCGTAAGGGATCGTAATGTGTTTTAAGAGGTCCTACAACCCCTTACAACACACTTTATGGTTATAATGTGTCACAGGGGGTCATAAGAGGTCCTAATTGGTTCTAAAGGTTATTAGGACCCCTTACAAGATATTAGGATACATTAGAAACATAAAGTGTGTCCTAAGGGTTTGTAATGTGTCCTTAGGTGTCCTACAACCCCTTAGGACATTTTTTATACTTATGATGAGTTGAAAGGGGTCGTAATGGGTTGTAAGGGGTCCTAAGGGGTATTCGGACCACTTGAAACATATTATGACCCATTAGGATACATTAGAACTATAAATTGTATCCTAAGGGGTCATATGATACCTTAGGATACACTTTATTGTTCTAATGTATTGAAAGGGGTCCTCATTCATCATAAGGGGTCATAATGGGTTGCAAGGAGTATTATGACCCCTTACAACCCATTATGACCCATTAGGACACATTATAACTATAAAGGGTCTCCTAAGGGGTCATAATGTGTCCTAAGGGGTCCTACAACTGCTTATAACACACTTTATAGATCTAATGTGTCAAAATGGGTCATAATGGGTCATAAGGGGTCCTAATAAATCCTATGGGGTATTAGGATCCTTTACTACCCATTTTTACACTTTAGAACCATAAAGTGTGTTCTATGGGGTTGTAATGTGTTCTAAGGGGTTGTACAAAACCTTAGGACACACTTTATGGTTATAATGTATTGAAATGGGTCATAATGGGTTGTAAGTTGTCTTAAGTGGTATTACAACCCCTTATGATCCATTATGACCCATTAGGACACATTATAACCACAAAATTTTTCTTAAGGGGTTTTAATGTGTCCTAAGGGGTCCTACAACCCCTTTAGACATACTTTATGGTTCTAATTTGTCAAAATGGGTCATAATAGGTTGTAAGGGTTCCTAGTGGGTTCTAAGGGGTATTAGGATCCCTTAAAACACATTATGACTGATTAGAAAAGATAAGAACCATAAAGTGCATCCTAAGGGGTCGTAATGTGTCCTAATGTATCCTATGACCCCTTACAACACACTTTATGGTTCTAATATGTCAAAAGGGTTCATAATGGGTTGTAAGGATTCCTAATGTCTCCTAAGGGTTATTAGGACCCCATACAACCCATTATGACCCATTAGGACATATTAGAACCATAAAGTGTGTCCTAAGAGGCTGTAATGTGTCCTAAGTGATCCTAGGAAACCTTAGGAAAAACTTTACTGTTATAATGTTTTGAAAGGGGTCATAATGGGTTGTCAGGGGTCCTAATGTCTCCTAAGGGATTTTAGGACCCCTTATGACCCATTATGACCAATTGGGACACATTAGAGCCATAAAGTGTGTCCTTGATGTAGAGTGACCAATTGTCCTATAAGTATCCCTAAGGTTTCTCTTCCAAACAAGGTTCTTAGGCACCTACTCCAATAGATCCTATACTCTAACCTATTCTATGTTGAATCTTATTCACAACCATTCCTAGGCCCACTTCAAGTGTCCTATTCCTATATGGTAAATATATTTCACAATAAGGAATTCCCAATTTCTTCTTTGAACCTTGAACCATTATGACTTATCTTAGACTACACTTCCACTTGCAATTAGGATCTTATCAAAACATTTCTCCTATGGGTGTGAATGTCCTTAGTAAATATTTTCCATATTACATGAACATTTGTGAAGTTTTGAACCCACTGTCAAATAAGATCACAATGTATTTTTGTGTTATTAGGCCTAGTAGGAGACCAAATTATATTATCCCTCCTATTTAAATATTCTGGATCTAAACTCCAAAAATTATTAACAAATTCAAAATAAATCATAATTTTTGATACCCTTTTGGGCCTACTTCAAAATTTCACAAGTTGACATCTAGGTTTTGGGTTTGACAAGATCAACCAACATTGTCTCCAAACTAGCCTACTAGGCCTAATTAGTCAGGACTTGTGTAAAACCTTCACTAGTCAATATTTTTTATCAATAAAAAGCCTTTCCCTAGCATAAGAAACTCCAAGGACTCCTTATTTGCATGCATAACACTTATACCATTCTTCCTCTTCTTTTGCAACTTCCTTCTACCCTTCTATTGGCTTGCCTCATAGCAAGAACCAATCCTAGGGATTCATAGAAAAAATCAAAGATTTATTTTCCTTTATTTAAACTAAATGAATCCTAAAATATGTACAAATACCTAACATTCCCCAAAAGGATGGCCATTTCCAATTTTGGAATGTCAGGTTATTTACATTTCTTTCCAAAACCCTTGTTTGGTTGTTTCCTTCACCGGTTAGAACAAACAAAGTCAGGATTCCTCATTAATGGATTCAATAGAACTCCAAACCATTTGGATCAAGATCCTAATTCATCAACCCACCAAGACATACACATAAATTTTTAACTCCAATCAATAGAACATCACATGTCATGAGTTACAGTGAGAAATAAAGAATAAGTTTTATAATAGCAAAGAATAAATCTCCTTCATTCAATGCCCAACCCAACATTACATCTTCCCTCAAGGTCTTTGACCAAATAGAACTTGATTCCATCATTTGTAACCAACTTTTGAACTTCCTAGCCATTAAACCACCAGGAAGCAATTTCTTGACAATTTCTAAAAGTTTCTCATGACAACATTTAAGCAATTTTACATCTGTTTGGACATTTTTATGTATAAGTCACATTAAGTGACTTATTATATTCCTAATCCATACAAGAGACCTAATAAAACCTTAAAAATCATTTTGTATCATTTTTCATGATTGAGGATGGTTTGACAAGAGGTGACCCAATTGACCCGAATTGCCCAACTAGGATAATTAGGTCTTACATTGCACCAAAAATAGACAAACATCAAAGCCCCTTGGAAATACTTCCTATTGTAAAAAAAAACCCAAATTGAATGAATCATGAAGATCCTTAGGTGCTCCTACACCATACTCACTAGGAAGATAAAACACAAGTCCCTTGAGTTGCTAATTATTTTAGACTATTCATCCATGCTTCAAAATATCTATCTCATTCATCCGAGTAGCCTCAGAATCTGGTAATCCATCACATTTAGGTTCTCCTCTTGGTTTACCTCACCACCTTGGTATCCAAAATACTCTCCAACTTCGTAGATTCACTAGGGGGAAGGTCCTTGACTGAATCCTCATTTGTGGTTATGTTAGGCCATTTTCTTGTCATAGCTAAAATCTTAAGAAAATAGTCTAGCCCTGCAAAATTTTGTGAATTTTGTCTTTCCCTGGTAGAAATTTGTTTTGATCAGCAAAGAAAATCTATTATGTTTCATGGCTTGCACCCTTAGTCAGGGGTATTTTATGGTCTGTCCAAGCTCCAGTCAAGAGTGCATGTGCTAAAATGCAAAAACTAGGCAAATATTAAAATTTTAAGGTTTGAGAAATAGGGTTTATCCATGTCAAGGGTTTTTAAAAGTTGTCTAAGTCAAGAAACCCTACCCTTATTCTATTTTATTGTTACCTTTTTGGGCCACTTAAGTCCCCTTTATGCACATGTCTTATTTCCTATCTGGACTATTATGTCTCTTATTCAATGATCTAGCAACTGAGGAGTTCACCATATCTCCAAGTTCCCGGGCAGTTAGTCTTTTTATCTAGCAAATGAGTGACTTCAGTGTTCGTGCATTCTCCCGATCTTGGTGGCCAAGTTCTTAATATCTAGAAACTTGGCAAACCGTTAGTATTTCCTTTCATTCATTGAATCTTGAGATATTTGGTCAAGGTAGGAAGGTTTCAAGATTTAACATGAGCTGTGGATGTGGATCAAGATCGACAAATAGCATTGATTCTCTAGATAAAACCCATGGTTAGTAAATGATTCAACAATCATGAAAAGTCCTTTGTTTGTGTGATCTCTAGATGGCCTGGGTTAAGTCAAAGGTGAAGACCTGGGTGGTCATGTTTCTATTCAGTGAACATGCGATTGAGGCTTTTCACGTATTCTCGTGATCTAACTTGGGGTCAAGTTTTTATTTGGTGACTTAGAGATTTCTCAGTCGCGTAATCTCTAGATCCAAGGTGAGTTAAGTTATAAGGTTCAGTGATTCAATGAGGACCACAAGATGAAGACAAGATCAACAATTGGCACTTGATCTCATGATTTATCTAGGATTAAGAAATTTATCTAGTGACTTGCCGAATAAATTCTTTCGTGTGTTCTCTGAATATAACTGGGGTTAAAAGAGAAATGTTCTAAGATCTAGTGACTTCCTTAGTCACGTGATCTCATGATCAAGTTTGAGTTAAGGTAAAGGACTTGGAGATTAGATCTTTCTCGTAGATCAAAGTTGATTGGGTGGTGGTCGCTTATTCACTTGATGGAACCTAGGGTCAAAGAAATGTTCAACAATCACTCTAATGCCTTTTTTTGCGTGATCTCCAGACCAAATCAAGCTTAGGGTTTTCATTCAGTGACATAGTGACTACCTTCAGTCACGTAATCTCCAAATGACTAAGGGTTAGGGGATGCTTGCCAAGGTCAAAGTGGGTCCAGTTGCCAGGTGTGCTTTGGTGCTCATTTTTTACTGGTTGTTGATAAGAGGATGTGGCTAGGTAATTTTAAAGGGATAAGTTGACTGTTATGCCGATTTATGTGGGCCGCTCAATGTGACGGGAACGAGATAGATCAATGGTCATGTTTTAATTTTGCCAATTATCTGTTCGAGCCAGATTTTGAATCTTTTGTAAGGGTTTTGCCAGGGTTTTGAACACTGAGGTAGATACAACAACACTCGATCAATTTTGATTTTTTTCCAAGACAGTTGTAGGTAAGAAATTGATGAAGATGATATTGGTAGCTGCCTAGATCTGATTTTCTTCATGGGTGTCATACCGGTTTAAATACTGAGGGTTGTTGGATGGCAGTTGCTTCCATGCCTTGTACACGTAAGTTTCCTCTTGGTGGTCCTAGCTTTTAATTTTGTCTTGCCTGCAACAAGAAATCGGTTAAGTTTGTATTTATAGTAAGCCTTGATGATGAAACCAAATAATTGTACATCAAATTTTATCTGATTCTCCTGGGTTTCCAGGCTTTCTTGTTTTCTCTCATTTCTTGTTGAGTCTGGTTGTTGAGGTTGTTGTAGACCTTGTTTTTCCCTAAATGATACATATCTTTGTTGCAATCCTTTATAAGGATTTCCAACATCATTTAGAAGGGTTCCAATTTTGGTCATCCCAAGGGGTTCCAAATTTTGATAATCTAAGGGGTTCCAAATTCCCTGGTTCCATGAATGGTTTTCTTCCTATAATTATATTTCCTTCTTCTTTGCATATAGGGTGTTCCCTCTTTCCTTTCTGGCTTAGAGAATACAATATAAGTTGTAATAGTTTTTCTTATGAATAAGATCTCAATATTTTCATACTACTATCAGATTGTCTCCATTTGATTCTTGAACTTGTTGATTAGAGCATCAAGGGTGTTTCAATATTTCTATTGTATTTCCAAGAAGTTTGCAATACAGTTGTTTTCACAGAAAGAACTGAGTTTAGGATTGATTTTTAGATGTGTATGAGTTAGGATATAAAGGGTATCTCATACTGGTCTGTTAGTGGATGCTGATTAATGTATTTCTTGTTCCTAGGTCTCTTTTATGGGGAGGGTTAAAATCCTTTGAATAGGTAGTTGCATATATGGGTACATAGGTGGATTGTTAAGTAAGATCTTATCAATGGTGTATGTTTGGTTTAAGGCATCAACATATTAGAATGTATTGTCTTCTTCATTCAAAGCTCTTTGTTGCAATGATTTATTTGACTCTATTGCCCATTAGATAAGGCACTGGTCTATGATAGACTTGGGGTATCTCAAGGGTCCTTTCAACCCAAAAACATCAACTCAATCAAATGAAATCCTTTTCCCTTCCATGTTTGATAGGAAGAGTTAGGAGTAGTTTCTAGTTTTCAGATTCATTCTATGCGAGTAGGATATTTCATAAGACTCGATGAATATTGAGGTATAGGACACCTATAGGAGTATGAAGGCTATTCCATAGTCACATACTTGCAGGCCTATTTTTTGTCAGAAGAAATTATGTGTGTGCAGATGAGGTATACCCTCTTAAGTGATGTGGAGATAAAAGTGTAAGAGGATCATTCTATTGGTCCTTGTTAATTGACCCTTTTTCTTGTCAGATTTAGAGTGGTTATTGAGAGCCAGTGACATTAATTTGTCAATTGAATTATAAATCTGATAGTATGGGAAAAAGGAGCCAATAAACTGGCAACTCTACTAGGGAGGCCATACTATAGAGTTAGATTCAAATCTTTTTTATCTTCTCATGACCTAGTTGGTAGTGGCGACTCTAAGTTCTCTATTTGATCAATGTAGTCCCTAATAAATAGTGTGTATTGGTTTGGTGAGGTTTTGTGTTGATTGGAAGGAGATAAAAAATAAGTACAATATTTTCCTCTTCAAGGAGGTGGCAACTCTACAAAGCAAAGAACCTAATGGAGCTACAAGGAGAGCTCTAAATCTACCATGCTTCCCAGTCAACTAGTTAAGTTTCAACTACAGTACTTGTGAAAATCAAGTGTAAAAAAAAAATTCCCTATCAAGTGTACAACACTAATGTAAATGGATGAGAGATAGTGGGTAGTGTTTTAGGGAGGAATATAGGCCCTTTTGTTTTGATGACATTGAAGGTGCCCCTAATGAGTTTTCTACTGAGGATGGGGAAGGCTTGCCAAGATTCATGGCTAATGGATCAATTTCGACAAGCCAACATGTAGATGATCTCATGGATTTATTTGGTGAGATGGATGTTGAGCATGTAGATGTTTCCATGAGGTTTCTTGTGTAGTCTTTGTCACATAGTGCAAGGGATTATTTCTTATCACTTCCTTCATGTTCAATCCCTTCTTGGGATGTATTAAGAGAAACATTTATAGAACATTTTGGTGAAGGAGCTAATATGGATGGGTATGAAGAAAAGAATGAAGATTAGATACAAGACATTAGTGTCTATGTTGATCCCATCATGGGTGATTCTAACTATGAAAATTTGCTCATCAAGATTGCCACTCTCAAGATGAAAATTGCAGAGAGAAATGCTAAGACATGGCAGTTAGAGGATGAAAAGAGATTGTGTGTACTAGAAGCTCTTTATGTTGATCATGAAGATGCCAGTTGTTCTGATGTTGATTCTCATCATGTAGAGACTATTGATTATGATGCTAACTTTGAGGTCAATGCATATGAGGATGCTAAAGATGAGTCTGAGGTTGATAATATTTCCAATATGTCTGTAGATTTTTCTTCTTATCAACATGAGAAGGCATCCTTCTTGTCCTAGTTTAACGATAAATTGTGCTAAGGAAAAGAAAATTATTATGATGTAGATGATGATTCCTATGTTAGGAAAGGGAACACTAAGAGGGGGGGGGGGTCAAATCAGTGTTCACTGTATTTTAACTTTTCACTTTAATCTAAATACTAAATTATAAATGCTTAAGTACTGAATTAAACATTCACATAAACATGAAACATGAAATCAACACATTACACCAATATGGTTATGAGGAAACCCAAATACATAAAAACCCCGATGGGACTTGACACCCACTAATAATCTGTACTAGTGTTTTGTGATCCTTGTTAGAAGATCCTTTACCCTGTTAGGAGTAGCTTTACAATGCTTTTAGTACAATAGACCTTTTTAAGGGTTGGACCCTATTAGGATTCTTTTACAATGATCCTTTCTGGGGAGTGGACTCACTATCCTAGAGCTCACTACTCAAATGATCAAGGCTACAACCTTCTGAATCAGATACACACTATACATGTAGGTGAACTATTTACTATGACACTACTTGTCAGATCAGTTCCTTTGGTGTGTTGATGCTTTGACCTCTAGAAAATCTCTAATACATCTTATGCTCACTTCACATACCTCTTCTCTTCTTATCACAACTCTATTGCAACTTCCATGTCAAATACAATGGCCACATCTTATATTTATGCACTCATACCAATTATCCAATTAGGTCGGTCCTATAACTAATTACAAACAATGCTTCCAAATGAATTGGCTTAAGCATGCTTACAATTATACATGTACATATTTCAAAAACCTAAATACAATGGTACATAGCCTCTACAACATTAATTTATAATTGCAAACCAAAATAGTCACTGTCGGCTCCATGCTTTGTTCTCTGCTAGCACACACTAGCTGTGCAACTTCAACTGATTGTAACTTTCACATCTTTTCATATCTACTTATGCACTCTTAGACTAAGCATAAGTATAGTCTAGCAACCTTAACTAGCAGGGTGGATACCATAATTCATCTGTACACATGTGCACTGATGTTTTGAGTGTCTAGTGCTCTGTATGTTGTCCAGTCTTCAACACTTAGCTGATTTATGATCTTTACACTTAGTGCGCTAACTTCAAACTTCTATATGACTTTGTTTCCATAATGAAAACACTATATCTAGTCATATATCTTAGTAGAGACAACTTGCCAAAAATCTCCCCCTTTTTCATTGATGGCAACAAAGGAATATGGCCAAGTCTCTAACTATCCCTTTACACAAAATTTTTTGTCTTCTATACATCTTCTATACATAATCTTATATCTCCTATACATATATATACTCCATATTATATACAACTCCCCCTTTGACATTAATGACAAAGGTGCATAAAAAACTTTATCTACATACACTTACTGAGGGAAAACATCCAGATATGCAATATTGAGTTTCTCGATCTCCTTCTTCCAAAAGGTTATCAGAGAATTGACTATCTGTAGATGGGCACATAATGCATATTGAAGCTTCTCCATCTTCTCCAATTTTTTGGTCAAACCTTGATCATAGGTTATCATGGTCACATCAATCTCTTTTATGTTCTGACTAAGAATGTCTAGTAAGGGTGCAAGAGCATTCCTCAATTGAGTCTGTCTAGACCTTATCTTCTCCATTTCTTTTTATGCCTTCTCAATTATGTCCAACTGACCTTGATAGACATTGTTACACATGTTCACATCAGTGGATGTGTCTAGCACCAAAATCTTCACCTTCTCAATTATTGCCTCTGCATCTTTTATCTTTTTAAGATGGGCATCAATGAACTTATCTTGATCCATGGATTCTGCAATGACTTTCCTTCCTTGATCTACAAATTCCTTCAATGATGCCTAACCAAACTTAAGAGAGTTCAAGTCTAGTGAAAAATTACTAATCAATTCATTGAGTCTCTTCTTTAAGTATTTCTCCTCTACCACTATGGCCGCAGATTCTTCTAGGCTTGAAAAATTTACTTTGAACTGAGAGATGACTATGCTCACATCATCAACTCAATGTACATTTACCATTTTCTTATCCTCTGGAAGAAAAATGATCAAAATATTTATTGATTCCACTAGGATAGGATTTCTCATTACTTTCTTCTCCTTAGCTTTCTCCATAGCCAGGATGCTGAACTTAATCAGGTCTTCTTCCTTCTAGGAGTCCAAACTACTAGTGTCAGGTGTGAAACTTGACAACAATGCTGATGAGGGAGTGCAATCCATCACCTCTTGCTTCACCTTGACCAAATCAATAGAAGATTCATCTTTCTTTTCTACCTCTACTCCTACTTTCTTTTCTTCTTCTTTCTCATTAGATATATCTTCTATGATTAGTTCTTCTTGCTGAATGGGAGGGATATTACTGTATAGGATTTCTGCTTCCTTAGTGCTGACAAATGCTTCGTCAAAATTTTCCAAATCCTTATCAGTAGCCGCCATGGCTATTTCCACATTATCTATGATAATTGTGCTATTTTTGGATGATTTTTTCATGGGCGCAGACTGATCTACTTCTGTTTGATTTTTTTCTATGGGTGCTGAGTCCTGAGGACCTGTCATTGGTACATTAGTGGGCTCTTCCACTTTATCTTCCTTGATGGGTGAATGAGTGATGGGCGTAGTAGGTGGTTTGATCTATTGTTATAACAAGACCTTCTCAAATTATTTTTTTGTTTCCTTCGTTATCAACTCATAGTCCTTGTTCATGATATGAAGAGTTCTCATCTTTGTCATTAGGTGTGGCTTCACCAAATTCAATATCAGTTCCACTTCTTCTTTAGAACATACTTGAAAAGTATCTTCTAATACTTTTTCTCTTATTCTTTGATCTTCCTCATTAGCTTGTTTCTTTAGGTGTTCTAAAATGTCCCATACATTATTTGGAATTTCTATTTTCAATTCAAGAACTATCTTCTTGAACTTTATCATATGCTTGATAATCATACCATGAATTTTTGACTTATCAATCTCACTATAGGATTCATAGAACTTCCCTACTTGATCAATTCTTCCCTCATCAACAATTCTTGCATTCAAAACTTTAATGCTAGGCCTGAATCCTACTTGAGGAGGTGCTTGAGTGTTTTTCTTTCTCCTTAATGCTTGTGAGGATGGATGACTGGAGCTAGCTTCTTTCTTCCTCTTGAATAAAGGCTTATACTCTGGAGGAGTATCTTTGGGTGCAGAAGGAGTACTATCTTCTTTACCCTTCTGACTATCATCTTTCTCAATTTTTATCTTTTTCATCTTGGGATCTTCTTATTCTTCTACTACACTCTTCAGTTCTAGGGAAATCTTCTCATCCCTTGCTTTATCAAGGTCTTCTTATGATACACTGTGTATTCTTAGGATCTCTGATGTGACCTTTGCAACTTTTCTTTTTATTGCAGCATTGTTCAACTTAGCATCAACTTCTCTAGTCTTCTCTTCATAGGTTCCCCACCTAGGTTCATTGTCATCCTTAGGGGCTAATAGCAGTACTTGTGCATAACTTCATACCCAAGTGGATGAATCCACTTAGTTCTAGGTTCCATAGCTTCCATACATTTAGTGTCAATCTCCACCATGAAGCATATTGTATCCTTATACTTCTCTACAATACTCTTAGGAATCCTAAACCTCATCTACATTCTTTCTCTGAAAGTCTTCAATTCCAAAGTGTTGTAATATCTTAGTGTGCTTTCTGTGGATGCCTTGTTTGATATCTATGGCATGGTAGGAATGGACTTGTCTAGATACAAGTCTGACACTTTACCAACTATATGAAGGTACATCTAGATGATTAGGGACCCAAACCTGAATACCTTAGTCTTGTCATGTTTGATGGCTTTGATATTGTCTATCAAATGTGCACACAAAATCTCACACAAGTTGAACTAACCATCTTCTTGCACAAGACAAATGGCTGCTAGAATAGTGCCCACAGACACACTATTCACCCTGCGGGTATGATGAAATCTATAACCCAATATCATTGATATAAACTTGATGTCTGGTTTCTCTATAGATTCAATGTTCATGTCGTGCTTATCACTTCTAGATTTATACACTTGCTCCACCATTTTCCTGACATCCTTACCCATAGGAAGGATGGTACCTATCTTAGAAAGGCCTATCATATCATGAATTAGGTCTCCTATTATTCATATTGGTACATCTCCAATCCAAAACAAGTCATCATGGATTCTGCTCAACAATATCTTTATCCATTCAGTTTCATAGAATTCATATGTCGTGGCATATTCAACAATGGGGTGATCATTCCATTTGGTGTATTCATCCATGAACATTTTGTCTGGTTTCAAAATTGTGTCCATGTACACCCTTAACCTATCCAGTCCAATAGGTTCCTTCTTACAATAGATGTAAGCCCTTATGTCTTCTACATGCATGATGCCCATCGGCATGTGGGAGAAAGCTCCCTCTAAATCATCTAGGGTTGATTTAAATGGGTGCCTCTTGAAAACATACCTCTTCTTCTTAGCAACATCAAAAACAATAGGAGTGGCCATGACTTACTTGATATTCACTTTCCAAATGATCTCTGAGATGTTCTACCAATTTTTGAATCGACGCAATGAGCTAGGGTTTGTTGCAACCAATTGAATGCACTACAATCACTGATAATTTAATCTCCAAATCTTCACAACTTCTAAGGCTCAATCTACTCTCCAATCACTCTGAGTATGAATGCAATGAGTGAACAAACAACTTTTTGTCTACTTAAAGTAAGAAATTTTCCATTAATGCAACTCACGTAAACCAGGCTATCACTTCAAATTTTCAAACTTGAGTTCTGCTAACAATCAACATGTGCACTCTTGCACAAAGGTTCCTATACACTCCAATAGCTTAATTCCAAAGGTGCATACTCTGAGGATGAGTATACCAGCCACGTAGGGGTCTAGAGCTAAATTAGCTCACCCTATGACCTTGAGGGCCATTTATTCAGATGTAGAGGGTGGGTCCACTTGGGATGCATCCAATACATTCTCATCAGCTTTGTCCTTCTTTCCTTCTAACCAAATCCAGCTCGCATCCTTTGAGGCTTTTACAAACTTGACTTCTGCTTTAGGATCCAAAACTAGTTCTTTGGTCTTTTTAGGGCTTTCCTAACCTTGCATCCTTGATCTACAGAACCTTGAGATATGTCCAGCCTTGTTACAAGAGTGAAAAATGATTAGAGGTCTATTATTCCTTGGCACATTGACATGAGTTACCATTCTGCATGTTTTGGCTGAGTGTCCATTACAGTTACATATCTGACATGTAACATGCTGAGAACTTCTTGTATTGGTCTGATTCTGATTTCTTTGATCTTGTTGAATCTTGTTCTTCTTACTAGTCTTACAATTTATTGGTCTATGACCAAATCTATTACATGTATAATAGTAACCATTAAAAGGTTTTACCTCTATACAGTTCCTTGAAATGTCTCCATGCTTGTTACAAGAAAAACAAGTGCATTCTACTTGCTTGTGCTCATTCGTAGGAGGACCACCATTCTCTTTGGTTTGATCTTCAGTCTTCTCATCATCAATAGAGTTATTTGGTGACTCCTTTCTTCCTCGCATACTGTCAATTTGATTATGTGCTTCATTGTATCCAATGCAACTAGTGTCTCCTTTGATTCTTCTTGCATACAACTATGATTCTACCAACTCGGCACTGGTGTGTAGTTTGTCAATATGCTCCTTTGACTTCTTCAATTCAGATTCCAAGCTCTCTTTATATTCTTTAGCTCCAAGATTTCTAAGTTAGCTTCCTTTAGTTCTTCATTTAGTTGAAGGTTCTCCTTGACTTGTTCATTGTAGACATCTTGATTGTTCATCAGTTTGTCATCAAATTCTTCAAGCTGGCTCAATAGGGATGCATTTTCTTCACTTAACTTCTTGACTTTTTCTTCAAGTTCACTATTAGAGCATCCTTTCAAATCTTTTCTTAGTCTTTTGATAACTAATTGAGCATCACTGACTTTTTCCTTTAGCTCTTCAATTTCTCTTTTTGAATTGTCAAGGTCTTCAAGAGCTGCTTCAAGATTCTTCTTCAAATGTTTCATATCTTCTTTGTCCATGACCTCCTCAAGTTTTTAAACTTCTTTGCTAAGGACCAGAGCTCTGATACCAATTGTTAGGAATGGGAACACTGAGAGGAGGGGTTAATCAATGTTCACTGTATTTTAACTTTTCACTTTAATCTAAATACTAAATTATAAATGCTTAAGTACTAAATTAAACATTTACCTAAACGTGAAACATGAAATCAACACATGACACCAATATGGTTATGGGGAAACCCAAATATGTAAAAACCCCAGTGGGACTTGATACCCACTAATAATCTGCACTAGTGTTTTGTGATCCTTGTTAGAAGATCCTTTACCCTGTTAGGAGTAGCTTTCCAATGCTTTTAGTATAGTAGACCTTATTAAGGGTCAGACCCTATTAGGATTCTTTTATAATGATCCCTGTTAGGGGAGTGGACTCACTATCCTAGAGCTCATTGCTCAAATGATGAAGGCTACAACCTTTTGAATCAAATACACACTATATGTGTAGGTGAACTATTTACTGTGACACTACTAGTCAGATTAGTTCCTTTGGTGCACTGATGCTTTGACCTCTAGAAAATCTCTAATACATCTTATGCTCACTTTGCATACCTCTACTCTACTTATCACAACTCTATTACAACTTCCATGCCAAATACAATGGGCACATTTTATATTTATGCACTCATACCAATTATACAGTTAGATCGGCCCTATAACTAATTACAAACAATGCTTCCAAATGAATTGGATTAAGCGTGCTTACAATTATACATGTACATATGTTGGAAACCTAAATACAATGGGCACATACCCTCTACAACATTAATTTATAATCGCAAACCAAAATAGTCATTATCGGCTCCATGCTTTGTTCTCTGTTGGGACATACTAGCTGTGCAACTTCAACTGACTATAACTTTCACATGTTTTCATATCTACTTATGCACTCTTAGACTAAGCATAAGTATAGTCTAACAACCTTAACTTCTATAGCACATACCATAATTCATCCGTACACATGTGCACTGATGTTCTAAGTCTCTGGTGCTCTATATGTTGTCTAGTCTTCAACACTTAACTGATTTATGATCTTTACACTTAGTGCACTAACTTCAAACTGCTATATGACTTTGTTGCCATAATGAAAACACTATATCTAGTCATATATCTCAGTATAGACAACTTTCCAAAATCCTATAGTGTTTTCTTCACACAAGATGATTTGAGGCCATAAATATCAGTCCTTCTTTCAGACAAGGATGATGTTTGCAGCGCTAGCGGTGAGGCCAATGAAGTTGAGAATAAGGTTCAAAGTCCATTGAGTAGTGAAAGGATTTCAGCACTCTTGGCTAATGAATTCCAAAGGTATGCACCTTATATGGACTTTGATTTGTAGCCCCCCTTTGATATATCCTTTGACATTGATAATGATGTGGGTGTTCAAAGTGATGAAGATGATCCATGTTTACTAGAGTTCCCCTCATGTAGTGACTCTACAAAATAAAAGGTTGAAGGACATGACAGTTCTTTTCCTATCATAAAGAGTCCAATGATGAGAAAGTTTCTTGTTCATATCTTTTTCCTTCTTTACTAAATATGACAGTGAATGTAACAATGTTGAGAACTTTGTCTTCAATGATTGGGACGGTAATTCTTTTGATAGAAATGATGATGCAGATCAGTTGTTCCACTGTCACAAAATTTGTGAAAGAGACCTTCACTTGGTTCATGATCTAGTCAGTGAAGACATCATAGAGGAACCAAGTTTCTCAATTGTTGAGGCAATTCATGAAGGTGAATTTGAGCATCCAAGTCCTTCTGAGCCAAGTATTTTTATGGTAATGCATGATGATCACTATGTTTTATATTCCTATGCATTACTAGATCAATTTTTTGTCTCTATTCCACAACAAGAAGTAAATGATGTCCCATTCTTCTTGGAGTATGAGTATGATAATGGTTATGACTGGAAAAGCATGGGTAGTGATAATTATAGCTTTATTTTTCAGCCCATGAGTATCCACATTTATTGTCAGCAAGATGATCATGACACTTTCAGGTGGCAGGTTACATATTTGGATGAAAATCAAACCTTTGACTCAGGAGGGTTTTGATTTTGTTTTGGTGGCCCAAGGCTACCAAGTAAAGTTTCAATCCTATCAATTTTGTACATAATTTTATTTTCTGTTGTGTGTTTTCCTTTTCTATTTCCCTAGTTTGTTTGCCAGCTTTTGAAGAGGTTCCATATCAATTTTTGTCATGTGAGTGGTCTACTTCCTCTAGAGATTCTAAGTTCTTTCTATTCCTGCAAGAGGCATGCATCCCAAGATAGTGCCATGTTAGGCCCTTTTCCCATCATAGCCAACATCTTAAGAAAATGGTCTAGCCCTAAATATTTTTGTGAATTTTGTCTTGCCCTGATAGAAATTGTTTTTGATCAGCGAAGAAAATATGTGATGTTTCATGGCTTGCGCCCTTAGCTAGGGGTAATTTATGGTGTGTCCAAGCTCCAGTCAAGAGCGCATGTTCTAAAATGCAAAAACTAGGGACATATTCTAATTTTAAGGTCTGAGAATTAGGATTTATCCATGTCAAGGGTTTTTAAAATTTGTCTAAGTCAAGAACCCTACCCTTGTTCTATTTTATCATTACCTTTTTAGAACACTTAATTCTTCTTTATGCACATGTATTATTTCCTTCCTAGGGTGTTATGTCTATTATTTAGCGATATAGCGACTAAGGTGTTCACAAGATCTCCAAGTTCCCAGGCAGTTAGTCTTTTTATCTAGCAAACAAGAGTCTATAGTGTTCGTGTATTCTCCTAATCTTGGTGGCCAAGTTATTAATATCTAGCGACCTGGTGAATGGTTAGTCTTTCCCTTCAGTTGTTGAATCTCCAAATATCCAGTTAAGGCAAGAAGGTTTCAAGATTGAATATGAGTCATGGATGCAGATCAAGATCAATGGCTAGTGCTGATTCTCCAGATAAAACCCATGGTTAGTAAATGATTCAGTGATCATGCAAAGTCCTTTGTTCACATGATCTCTAGATGGTCAGGGTTAAGTCAAAGGTTAAGACCTAAGCAGTCATGTTTCTATTTAGCAAACACGCGACTAAGGATTTTCATGTGTTCTCATGATCTAACCTGAGGTCAAGTTTTTATTTAGCGACTTGGAGATTGCTCAGTCGCATAATCTCTAGATCCAAGGTGAGTTAAGTTCTAAGGTTTGGTGATTCAATGAGGACCACAACATCAAGACAAGATCAATGGCTAGGGCTTGATCTCATGATTTATCTGAGGTTAAGTAAGTTATCTGGAGACTTGGTGAACAAAGGCTTTCATGTTTTCACCAAATATAATTGGGCCTAAGAGAAATGTTCTGAGATCTAGCAACTGCCTTAGTCACATGATCTCATGATCAAATTTGAGTTAAGGCAAAGGATTTGGAGATTAGATCTGGGCCATAGATGATAGTTGATCACGTGGTGATCACTTGTTCACTTGATGGAATCCAGGGTCAAAGAAATGTTCAGTGATCACATGAATGCTTTTTTTCACGTGATTTCCAGACCAGACCAAGGTTAGGGTTTTCATTTAGCAACATAGCGATTGCCTTCAGTTGTGTAATCTCAAGATGACTAAGGGTTATGGGATGCTTGCGAAAGTCAAAGTGGGTCCATTTTCCAGGTGTGCTTAGGTGCTTGTTTTTTATTGGTTTTTGATAAGATGATGTGGCCAGGTAATTTTAAAGGGATAACTTGACTATTATGACAATTCATGTGGGCTTCCCGATGTGATGAGAGGAGATAGATCAATGACCATGTTTTAATTTTTCCAATTATCCATTGGAGCTAGATTTTGAATATTTTGTAGGGTTTTTGCCAGGGTTTTGAACAGTGAGGTAGATACGACAAGGCTGGATCAGTTTTGATTTTGTTCAACGATGGTTGCAGGTAAGAAATTGATGAAGATGATATTGGTAGCCACCTAGATCTGATTTGCTTCATGGGTGTCGTAACAATTTAAATGTTGAGGGTTGTTGTTTTGACTAGGGAGGCTAAGGTTGTTGGATGTTAGTTTCTTCCATGCCCTGTACATGCAAGTTTCCTCTTGGTGAACCTAGCTTTTAATTTTGTTTTGTCTACAACAAGAAATCAATTGAGTTTGTATTTGCAGTAAGCCTTGATGATGAAACCTAATAATTGTACATTATATTTTATTTGATTCTCCCATGTTTACAGGCTTTCTTGTTGTCTTTCATATCTTGTTGAGTCTAGTTGTTAAGGTTGTTGTAGACCTAGTTTTTCCCTTAATGATCTGTAGCTTTGGTGCAATCCTTTATAAGGATTTCCAAGATCATTTAGAAGGGTTCTAGTTTTGGTCATCACAAGGGGTTCCAATTATTTGTAATCTAAGGGGTTCCAATTTCCCTAGTTCCATGAATGGTTTTCTTCCTATAAATATATTGCCTCCTTCTTTGCAAATAGGGTGTTCCCTATTTCCTTTCTAGGTTAGATAATAGAATATAAGTTGTAATAGTTTGTCTTATGAATAAGATCTCAATATTTTCATACTACTATTAGATTGTCTCCATTTGATTTTTGAACTTATTGATTATAGCATCAAGGGTGTTTCAATCTTTCTATTGTATTTCCAAGAAGTCTACAATAGAGTTGTTTTTGCAGAAACAACTGAGTTTAGGATTGGTTTTCAGATGTGTATGAGTTGGGATATCAAGGGTATCTCATACTTTTCTTTCAGTGGATGTTGATTAATCTATTGCTTGTTCCTAGGTCTCTTCTAAGGGGAGGGTTAAAATCCTTTGAATAGGTAGTTGCATATCTAGGTACACTGGTGGATTTTTAAGTAGGATCTAATCAATAGTGTATGTTTGGTGTAAGCAATCAACATATTAGAATGTATTGTCTTCTTCATTCATAGCTCTTTGCTACAATGATTTATTTGAATCTTTTGCCCATTGGGTAAGGCACTAGTCTATGAGAGACCTAGGGTATTTCAGGGGTGCATTCAACCCAAAAACACCAACTCAATCAAATGAAATCATTTTCCATTTCATGTTTGATAGGAAGAGTTAGGAGTAGTTTCTAGTTTTCAGATTCATTCTATGCAACTAGGATATTGCATAAGACTCGGTGAACATTGAGGTACATGATACCTATAGAAGTCTGAAGTCTATTCCATAGTCATATACCTATAGGCCTATTGTTTGTCAAAATAAATTATGTATGTGCAGATGAGGTATACCCACCTGAGTGATGTGGATCTCAAAGTGTAGGAGGATCATTTTCTTGGTCCTTGTTAATTGGCCTTTTTTCTTGTCATATTTGGAGTGGTTATTGAGAGTCAGTGACATTAATTTGTCAATTGAATTGTAAATCTGATAGTATGGGAAAAGGGGGCCACCATGTTACATTCCCTTCAATATAATCATCACCTATACTAGATGGTGGCCTATAAGGAAAAAATTCTTCTACATTGAAAATAGGTGAACTTCCTAAACTAGGAAACAAATCAATCTCATATCCATTAGGACCAAACTTGTACACTATCTTGAAAGGTCTTATCTTCTTCATAAGAAGCTTTGTAGGTTTTCCCTTTGGAAACCTCTCCTTCTTGAGGAATTTAATGACAAGACCACCTTCCTTGAACTATAAATCTCTTTTCTTCAAGTCATATATGTCCTTACATTTCATGCAATTCTTCTCTAAGGTCTTCTTCACCTATTCATGCACTTCTTTCATGGTAGTAGAAAAGTTTTCCCCTCTATCTCTTCTCCTATTTTCACCCTACAAGTCTCTAATCATCAAGAATCCCCTACGATGGAATCCATACACAACTTCAAATGGACTCTTCCTTGTAATTCTATTGACAAAATCATTGAAGGAAAACTCTGCTTGACTGATGACTAGATCCCAAACCATGCAATGTTATTTAGCTAGAAACCTATGTAAGTTTCCCAATGACCTTCTCACCACCTATGTTTGACCATGTATTTGTGGATTTGAGGAAGATGAAAAATAAAAGTGGTTACCAAGTTTCTTCCACAATGTGTGCCAAAAATGGCCAAAAAAATTGGAATCCCTATCTATGACAATGGGCAAAGGAAAACCATGTATCCTAACAACCTCTTTAAAGAACAATCCTGCAATATTTTAAGCATCATTGGTAAATTTACAAGGAACAAAGTGGGCCATCTTACTAAACCTATCAACATTAACATAAAAACATTCACAACCCCAAGGAATATTTGGGAGGCCCAAAAAAAAGTCCATACTCACACTCTCCCAGGGTCTAGAAGGAATTGGTAAGGGTTGATACAACCCTAAATTTGAGGACACATCCTTATCTCTTTGGAACATCTAACAACTTTCCACAAACTTTCTAACATCCAACTACAACTTAGGCCAATAGTAGAACATTTTAACTTGTTCTAAGGTCTTATCAACACCAAAGTATCTTCCAAGAGCTCCATTATTCTTTTCTATGAAAATTTTCTCCCTCATGGAATATTTAGGAACACACAACTGGTTCCCCTTAAACAAGAGTCCTCCCTACAACACATAGTAATAATAATCCACATGAAAAGTGTTGTAGCAATTCATACAAACATGATATGAATCTTTAAAATCAAGATCTTATCCATAGAGTTCCTTGAGAGATCACATTCCCATACTATGCAATTTTACTTCTTGAACAATGAGCACTCTACTAATGAGAGCATCAACACCCTTGTTTGTGACCCCCTTCTTATTCTTGATGGTAAATGTATACGTTTTCAATTGTTCAACCCACTTAAGGTGTATATAATTAAGCTTCTCTTGGCCTTTAAGAAAAATTAAAGCATCATTATCTATCAACACAATAAAATATTTAGGAATGTGCTAGTGTCTCCACTTCTTGAGGGCCTATACCATAACATACAACTCTAAATCATATGTGGAATAGGTTTTCTTTGCATCATTTATCTTCTCTAAAAACAAATAAATTGTATGACCATCTTGACTAAGTACTACCCATATAGAATATTTACTAGTTTCACATTCCATACTAAACACCTTGTTAAAGTTAGGAAGAACTAGAGAAGGTAATTCTATAATTTTTTGTTGATCAATAACTAAAAACTATCCTCTTCTTGACTAGTCCATGCAAACTTGCATTTCACACCCCCTTTTATAGTGTTAAAAATAGGAGCAACTATGTGATTGAACCCTCTAATAAATTTCCAATAGAAAGTGGCTAGGCCATGAGAACTTCTGACATTCTCCACAGACTTGGGTGTAGTCTAGTTAAGGATTTATTTCACCTTGGAAGGATCTATTTAATACATCCTTGTGAAACAAAAAAACCCTAGTAGGCAAGTTAACTTTTGAGGAACTCACATTTCTCAAGATTTATCATAATCTTGTTCTCATGCAGCTTCTCCAACACTTGATCAATATTCGTCAAATTATCCTCCTTTACCCTGCTAAAGATTAGTATGTCATCAAGAGATATTACAACAAATTTACCAATTAATTCAACTAACACTTCATTCATTAACCTTATAAAAGTGCTATGAGTATTACTAAGCCCAAAGGGCATCACAAGCCATTCATACAAGCCTTCTTTTGTTTTAAAGGAATTCTTCCATTCGTCCCCCTCCTTATTCTGATATGTTGGTATCTTGATTTCATATCTATTTTAGAGAAGTAACTTGACCCCCTACATAATCCATGAGGTCCTCTATTCTTGACATTGGAAATATATATCTATTAATGGTTTGATTTATTTCCCCATAATCTATACACATTCTCCACTAGCCATCTTTATTTTGGGCTAGAACTATATGCACAACACAAGGGCTCAAGCTTTTCCTAACCAGACCCTTGTTAATTAACTCCTCCAGTTTCCTATCTATCTCCTCATTCTAAGATGCAGTCATCCTATAACAAGGCTTATTAGGAAATGTAGCAATAGGAATCAAATCTATCAGGTGGCTTATATCTCTCATAGGAGGAAATGAATTATAGGTATCATTGACTACAACCCCTTGATACTTGTCCAAAAATTTCAATATTTAGAGGGTACCACCTTGTTCTCTTTATTTTGCAAACTAGGATTATCTATAGGCTTCATCATGAAGGCATAACCTTGACATTCCTCTTCTTTCATCAAGTTTAAAAACTCCTTCCCATTAAGTAACATGACACTAGATTTACTATCCTTATCTCTTAGGTGTTTTGGTACAGGATCCATCTTATACTATATACCACTCTTGGTTATCATATATGAAATCATTTCCCCATCATGTTGGGATTTGAAATCAAATTTCCAAGGGTTTCCTTAAAAAATATGATAGGCATCCATAGGAATCATTTCACACAATATACTATCCTTGTAGTCTCCTATCTCAAACTCAACCCTTTCTTTCTCATCAACCATAGAATTATGAGTTTTATTTAGCCAAGAAATCTTATGAGGAATTACATGAGGTAGCCTTTTCAATTTTAGATTTTCTACCATTACCGTGGACATTATATTCTCTTTATTGAATTATAATCAACAATGATGTTTAAAAATATTACCTTGGGATTTCCCTTGGGTTTTGAACAATGTCTTCCTCGGTGGTGGCTCTTTCTTTATAGGTACCTTGAGTAGATTCCTCTTGATCATCAGGCTCTCCCCACCTAGGATAGTTAAAAAACTTCCCATTGGATATTTCACACTTTGGAAATCATCATCTTACATCAATTGATTTCTTCTAACCCCACCTTGTGAACTTGATGTCTTTCTAGGACATTGGCTCATAATGTTCCCTACTTGATTGCAACTAAAACATCTCCCTATGAACACACTAGGTCCTCTTCTTTCACCTCCACTTCTACCTCTAAAGACATTAGGCCTTCTACCACCTCTCAATCCTCCTCCTCTATTTCCTGATTTCCTCTTGGAATCTTATTTCCCATATTTACTGGCCTCTCCACCTCTTCCTCTCGATGAATGTCTTCCTCCGAATTCCCCTCTACCTATGAAATTTCTACCCACTCTAATTTTTATTTTTTCTCCTTTTCTCCTAATATTCTCCTCTATTATTAGTATTGATTATAATCACTTATGCATAGACTTAGGGGATAAAATGATAATCTTATCTTGAATATTCTATCTTAGGCCATTCAGTTATCTAGCCACCTTACCTTCTTCCTCCTCTTGCTTCCTTTCTCTAAAGATCAACCTATGGAATTTTTCATTTTATGAACTCACATCCAACTCCCTTTGTTTGAGGTTCTACAATTTCTTGAACATTTCAACCTTTTAGCATATGGGTAAGAATTCAAACTTTATCCTAGTCTTCATCATTTTCCATGAAGTTTTCTTCCTCTTTACCTCTTGTATCCTTTCTTCCAGCAAAAAAATCCACCATACAAAGGCATATCATTTTAATCTTGATTTATAAACTCCTTCCTTCTTCTCCTCAAGGACTTCTTTGATTGCAAAATGATTGGTGAGTGCATCTATCCAATCTAACAACTCTTCCCCATTCATACTACCATGATAAATTAGTAGACCTTCTAATTTTTCCCTATTCACTAACTTGATGGCATCCACAAACACCTTTTGGTCTTTAGGTAACTCCCTCTTTGCAGTTTTCTCATTCACAATTTCTTCTTCCTTCTCTAAATCTACTTCCCAATCCTTACTATTTCCTTGTCATTTATTAGTCTCCTAAAATTGAGTTTCTATCATTTCCTCTACCATCTTCTTGATGTCTTCCTGTCTCATGGTCTTTGGAAGCATTGTATCAGCCTCTACTTCTTTCTATGGTTTTCACATACACTATCTTGATCCAATATTGGCTTTGATACCAATATGATGCAAAGTGACCAATGGTCCTACAAGTATCACTTAGGTTTCTCTTCCAAACAAGGTTCTTTGGAACCTACTACAATAGGTCCTATACTCAAACCTATTCTTGATTGACTCTTCTTCATAGCATTTCTAAGGCCCACTCCAAGTGTCCTATTCTAATATGGTAGTCTATTTCACAAAAAAGATTTCCTAATTCCTTCTTTGAGCATTGAACCCTTAAGATCTACCTTAGACCTCGCTTCCACTTGCAATTAGATTCTAATCAAAACACTTCTACTATGGGTGTTAATTAATTTAATGACTCATTTCCATATGATATGAACATTTGTGAAGGTTTGAACCCACTTTAAAATACCCACAATACATTTGTGTTCTATTAGGCCTAGTAGGATACCTAATTATATTAGCCCTCCTATTTGACTATTCTGGATATAAAATCCAAAATTCCTTAACAACCACCCAAAAAATCACAATTTTTTATACCCCTTTTGGCCTACTTCAAAATGTCACAATTTGGCATCTAGGTTTTGGATTTGGCTGGGTCAACCATTGCTGACTCTGAACTAGCATACTAGGCCTAATTAGTTAGGGCTCATGTAAAACCTTCACCAATCGATATTTTTTATCAAGCCAACCACTTTCCATAGAAGAAGACATTCCAAGTAGTTCCTCTATGCATGCATAAAACTCACACAAATTTTCCTCCTCTTCTTCATCTTCTTTCTATTCTTCCACTTGCTTGCCTCGTACCAAGAACCAAGTCTAGGGATTCATGACAAAAATCAAAGATTTATTTTCCTGTCTTGAAAAAATATGCATCCTAAAATATGTAAAAGGATATAACAGTCTCAAACAATATGGTCATTTCCCATGGTGGGATGTTAGGTTATTTACATTTCTTTCAAAAACCCTCATTTGGCTTCTTCTTGGACCAATAAGAACAAATATAGTTTGGATTCAAGATAACTCCAAACAAATTGGATCAATATCCTAACTCATAAACCTACCAAGAGATACATAGAACTTTTGAGCTCCAATCAATAGAACCTCACATGTCATGAGTTACAATGAGAAAAAATGAATAAAATTCAAAACTAAAAAACAAAAAACTTCTTGATTCCATGCCTAATCCACCATTACATATTTTCTCAAATTATCTAACCAAATAGAACTCAATTCCATCAAATGTAACAAAATTTTTAAGTTCCTAGCCATTAAACCACTAGAAATAAACTTCTTCACAACTTGTAAAAGTTTCTCATGAGAACATTTAAGAATTTTACATATTTTTGGACATTTTTTGCATTTGTCACCGTAAGTAACATATTAGATTCCTAATCAATCAAGGAGACCTAAGAATACCTTAAAACACCATTTTGGATCATTTTACATGATTTAGGATGGTTTGACCATCATTGACCAGAGATGACCCAATTGACCCAAAATGCCCAACTAGGCTAATTAGGTCTTACGTTGCACCAAACATAGAAAAACATCAAATCCCCTCGAAAAGGCTTCCTATTGCAAAAAAAAAACAAAAATTGGATAAATCATGAAGATCCTTGGGTGCTCCTACATGAGTACAAAGTAGTTGTAATGTGTCCTAAGTTGTCGTATGACCCCTTAGGACATAATTTATGGTTCTAATATGTTGAAAGGGGTCATAATAGGTCATAATGGATCGTAATGAGTCATAAGGGCTATTAGGACCCCTTGAAAACCATTATGAGCCATTAGGACATATTAGAACCATACAATGTATCCTAAGTGGTCTTAATGTATCCTAAGTGGTCCTACGACCCCTTAGGACACATTTTATGGTTCTAATATGTCAAAAGGGGCCATAATGGGTTGTTCTAGGACCCCTTACGACCTATTATGAACCATTAAGCCACATTAGAACCATAAAGTGTGTCCTAAGGGGTTTTAATGTGTCCTAAGTGGTCAAGGACCCCTGAGGACAACCTTTATTGCTCTAATGTGTCAAAAGATGTCATAATGGGTTGTAAGGGGTCCTAATGGGTCCTAAGGGATATTAGGACCCCTTACAACCCATTATGAACCATTGGGACACATTAAAACCATTAACTATGTCCTAAGGGGTCGTAATGTGTCCTAAGGTATCCTACAACCTGTTAGGATATACTTTATGGTTCTAATGTGTCAAAAGGGGTCATAATGGGAATTCAGAGGTCCTAATAGGTCCTAAGGGGTATTAGGACCCCTTACAAGCCATTATGACCCATTAAGACACATTAGAACCATAAAGTGTGTCCTAAGGGGTCTGAATGTGTTCTAAGTGGTCCTAGGATCTCTTAGGACACAATTTATGGTTCTAATGTGTTGAAATGGATCATAATGGGTTGTAAGTTGTTCTAATTGGTCCTAAGGGGTATTAGGACCTATTACAAGCCATTATGAATGATTAAGACACATTCAAACCATAAAGTGTGTCGTAAGGGATTGTAATGTGTCCTAAGTGATCCTAGGACCACTTAGGACACACTTTATGGTTCTAATGTATTGAAAGGGGTCATAATGGGTCATAAGGGCTCCTAATGGGTCCTAAGGGGTATTAGGATCCATAATGACTATTTAGGACACATTATAACCATAAAGTGTGTCCTAAGGAGTTGTAGGACCCCTTAGGACACACTTTATAGTTCTAATGTGTCGAAAGGGTTCATAATGGGTCATACATGGTCTTAATGGGTTATAAGGGGTATTGGGACCCCTTATGACCCATTAGGACCCATTAGGACATATTAGAACTATAAAGTGTGCCCTAAGGAGTTGTAGTGTATCCTAAGGGGCCCTAGGATCCCCTAGGACATACTTTTTGGTTCTAATGTGTTGAACCCTCTCTCTCTTGCATCCCCCTTTCCTTTGCAATAGATGTGTTCTTGAATAGTGTATACGTGCTATTAAAAACACAAAAAATGGTAAAAAAGACATGATACTCATGAAAGAGGTCCACATATTCTTTATATTGTCTGATCTCTATGTTTTATCCAAAAAATATTTCCTTTTCATGGTTTTGGAGGTCACAAAGGAGAATATTCTATCAACTTGCACCATCTTTTTGTTTAATATTAGGGTAAAAGTACAAACTTGTGTCACACTTTTATAAAGGAAAATGTCACCAACATGCAAACTGTTCAACTTTAACAACATAAAAGTGGCATTTATGTTTATAGTTTGAAGATGATGTAAACTTATGAAATGTGTAAAAGTGGATGAAGTTTATGCCTATAATTTTTTAAAGTTTTATTGAACAATAATTTACATAGTTGTTTAATTTTCAAAATTTATTTTTTAGTTGATGAAAAACTAGGGCTTAGTTCCCACAAAAAAGTATATACAAATAATTTTTTTTCCTCTTATTTCAAAATATGTTATAGATGACATGAATATCTAGTGCATAAAATAAGAAAGATTGGTTTCCAATGTATATTTTCTCCATTGTAACTACTCAAAGTCTAACTTATCTAAAATCAACAGTTTTTATCTCCTCCCATATTTCCCTTATCAAATCAACACCACTAATAAAAAAAATTGCACATTCTTGAAGAGGACTCTCTCCTCTAGTGTTAAATATAAATTTTAATTTTTTTCTGATACAATTTAGTTTTTTTCTTCTTTTTTTTGAAGCAACATCTTTTAGAATGTTAAAGTACCTACTTGCAGTAATTTGATATTATAATATATTAGATCTAATAAAAATACTAGAAGAATTATATGATGATAATCTTGACCGCGAGCTCTACAAAAGGGTATTTTTATATTTTTAAAAATATCATTAAAAAGAGTAGGAATTATTGAAACATCACTTTTCTAAAAGAATTTTATTTCTTTGGTAATTGGACCCAAATTGGTATAAAACATGTATTTAATAGACACTTCCAATTGGAAAAGTTGAAATATTTATCTAACTTAGCTAAAATGAATTTTGCTAAACCATATGTTTGACAGAAAATAATTTTTAGTTAAAAATACTCAAATTTAGTGGTGTTGATAAGTTAGCATAAAACATGATAGAACTTTTTCATACAACTAAATAATCCATATCAAAGTGGGAAAGTCAATCATTATTCACCAAAATTGATCATTTGAGGAAAGTTTTATATTTAATAAATGTGAAATTTGAACAACAAGTCTTTTTGTTTATAATTATTATGATATGGACTTGTTAAAGACATAATTTGACATATTGTAATAGATTTAAATTTAAATTTGAAAATTGTAATGAATTCATATGTAGAAATAGAATCGTGCGAAGGAAAAAATAAAAGACTCTAACACCGTAGGAGTAAGAAAGAGATTTGGCGAAGAAAAGGGAAAGAATGAGACTATTTCATGAACAAAAAAATTGCATACCATAGAAGAAGAATTGCCTTTGGATGAGGAACATGAATCATCAATATAAAGAAAAACAGAATTAAAATTGGAAAGAAAAAGAGAATGAATGAGATACTTGTGTTGAACAAGAGAATTAAATTGTGAAGATGTAGGCACATTATCTCTGAGTTCCCAAGTTGAAGAGACACCGTCAGCCAATGTTGGAGGCACACCATCATATCATGTTGAAGGCACATCATTGTCTACATAGAAAGGATTAGGCACTCCATCATATCATGTTGAAGGCATGTCATTGTCTGCATCCAAAGATGTATGCACTCCATCTTGTCACGTTGAAGGCACACCATTAACATCTCAAGTTGATGAGGATCCATCTTTCACATCTCAATGTCCAGGCACATTAATTTTGGTTGAGGGTATACAACTCACCCGCAATGTTGTTGATGTTCCTAATGTTGAGCCCACTAAAGATTTTAGAACACCTCCAACAATTCTTTATAGAAAGCCAAAATATTTGATTGATATTGATACTAATATTTTGCAAGCAATTCCTGACAAGATGTCAACTATTTATTGAAATGATGTGAAATATGAAATTTATTCCCATCATTAATATTATTGGTCTAAGAACGAGGGATGAATCAAGTGAAAAAATATTGTAAAGAATCTAATGACTTCATATGAGAAAGTGGGTTCTACATCACACATGAAAGATAGAAATTTAACAAATCACATACTTACATAAACAATAGTAAGAACTCAAATGAAAAAATTTCAACTCATTAGAATGAGAAGAGAAACATTGAAAATAAGTAGAAAGTCTCCAATGAGAGCCGTGGGAAGGTGTGAAAGAGTGGAAGATCCAAAAAGAAATGAGTTATGATAATTTTCCTATAGACTACCACGAAAGGATATGATAGTTGTTGAAGCTTTGAAATCCTTGATTGAAGATTTTTGGAAGAATAAAACATGAGTTTCTTCTAATCAAAGAGATGTTGTAAGAAGGTGGATTGGTAGTCGAATCTGTGATCCACATCCAAAATAGTTTTTCAATTCAAATCAGACATAGTTATTTGCAAAATTTATAGGTATGTATCCTTATATTGAAATGGGTAAACCTTTTTATGTCGAAGATATTTTGAAATGGGTAAACCTTTTTATGTGAAGATAAGTCACACACACACAATTTGTTATTGTAGGGTACATATTGAATTTTCTAAACCATTTTGATGTTTAGAGGCATATATGTTTTATTTTGCATTCTTTCAATTTTTTACAATATTGTAACATAAATGGGCCACCTAGATCTTCGAGGGAATTCATATCTACCATTTTATGTCAAAGAGTGGATGGTCAACAATTTGACAAGTATTCATGCCTGAATGGTACATGCATAATTTGTGGTGGTATGCAATGTTTACAAATTTGCAAACATATGGAGGATACATATGTAATTTGGAATGAAATAGTAGATTTTAGAAAATAAATGAGCATGTCATGTGCTCTAAAAGATGGAAAAGAGGCTAAAAGATGTGATTTAAAAATTGAAAATATTCTAGTGTATCATTTCATTGACATTTTTCATGAAAAAATTATTTATGAGTATACAAGGAATACACATAGAGATCTATGGTTGGATTTGAAATTCAAGTTGTGCAAGGAAACATTTCCACTGGATATCACTTTTTTAGTTGTGGACTTTGTAGAGAACTTCACACTAAAACCACAAAATGAGGTGCAATAAAAGTATTATACTTCTCAACATGTTTCTATATTTTTCCATATAATATTCAAGCATTCACATGCCAATATAGAGGAGGATAGGAATATATTGAGGGGGTATCATTTTTAAATTAGCGACGATCAATCAAATTCTATATCTCATTTGTAGATGGTTTATTTCAACTATTGTATGGTGATTTGGATAATAGGGGACTATCATATTGTCAACACATCATATGGTCAGACAATTGTGCATCACAATTAAAGAATTCTTGAATGTTTTATTGGTTGAGAAAGATGCATAGGATTATTGGTATTCATTATATGTGGAATTTTAGAGAGGATGGTCATGGAAAGGAAGAGCAAGATGATGTAGGTGCATGTATAAAAAGAGCCTTAGCTCATGAAGAATTAAAGTACAAAGATAGAGAAACATTGTCAAATGCGAGATGTATCATCAAGTGGTGTAATTCTACAATGGATATAGGTAATGAAGGTGATTCTTGATGGAATATGGATGAAGTGACTGAGAGGGGGGGGGTGAATCAGTCAACCATAAAACACTTCACAATTATTTCTTTCCAGATCCCTTAGGATATCTTAATGAATATTATCTGTTTAACACTCGGTAAATAGATTGCAGTAACTTTGAAGATGTAGAAAGTATTAGCAAAATTATCTTTAGATATTCATCAGCACTTGTATATGATTAAGATAGCAATTAAGAACACAAGAGACACAAGATTTAACATGGAAACCCAATATGGGAAAAACCACCAATGTATCTAGATACTGATTTTCACTTTTATGAAGTGATGCCCGGTTAGAAGCCAACCCGGTAAAAGGTTACAAAACACACTGTTAGGTGTGACCTTGTTAGAGGATTTAATCACCCTGCTAGGAGTGACCTAGTGAGAGGACTTGAAAACAATTCAATGGAATTGTCACCTTGTTAGAGGATTTACAATATGGTTGTTAAACCAACTCGGTTAAGAGATTTAGAATTCACTGTTACAATGATAAAAAGGTAACAATGAAAATGACCTGTATAATAATGCAACTGCCTTGCTGATTACAGATCTCTGTTCTGCATAAGTGTGATCCTTCCTGATCAAATATATCTCTGCTGCTCCTCAAGGATATTTGATCATCCTTCACAAATTTGCACACACCTTTCCTGTCTCTCTTCTATATATCTTCTACTGTATTTCTTGTTTATTTTTCACATTTGACCTTTTATTTATATGATTTTAGATTTGTCAAATCGACATTACTTAGTATAACAGTCGGCTGAATTAAGCAAAATTTATTTGCAAAAATCCTTCAAGGGCCGACAGTGCTCAGTGACCATAACTTTTTACAATCTTTCAGAGACCGAGGGAACTCGGTAAACACTGACAATCCTTTTTCTTCGATAACCGACTGAACTCGATAAATGCTAACTTTTCTTCGACAACCGACTGAACTCGGTAGATGCTAACTTTTCTTCGACAACCGACTGAACTCGGTAAACACTAAATTTTCTTTGACGACAGACAGAACTCGGTAAATGCTGATTTTTCTTTGATAACCGAGTGAACTCAGTAAGCACTAATTTTACTGCCTAGTAGACCGACTGAGCTTGGTAGGTACTGAATGTTGCGGACTATGACATGGTGTGACATCAAAGACAATACATAATTTGAGTAGCAATTTTCTTTAGACAGTTGTTTCCAACAATCTCCCTCTTTGGCATTGATGGCAACACAATATGTCATAGCATGAGAAATTTGAAAGAATTAGCTCAGTTCAGATTCAAATCTCCCTCTGTCAGCAAACTTCCTTTTAACTTAAAAACTCTTCCTTCTGACTATTGAAAATTTCTTGAAGTAATAGCAAAGACATAGCAAACACTCCCTCTTTGACAACACATGCCAAAGACAATTCACATATTACCGGTGTAAATTAATGTACCTCAAGTACTGATTCATATGCAATGATTCCTTGAATATGCTGCATCAACATGTTGATTTTCAATCATGTTCTGGTTGATGCATCACTAAAACTATATTTAGTGAGCCTCGAATAGGGGAATGACCTCTAACTTACCTCTTAGATACACAAATGCATCCTTAGGTAATGGTTTGGTGAAAATGTCTGCAATCTGCTCTTTTGTGTGAATATATTCTAATCTGATTTCCTTGTCCTGCACCAATTCTCTGACAAAGTGATATTTAATAGCAATGTGCTTGGTTTTTGAATGCATTACTGGATTCTTTGAAATGTTTATTGCACTAGTATTGTCACAAAATATAACAATTGGTTCTTTGATTTCAACCTTCATACCTTGTAATAATTGTTTAAACCAAACAATATTTGAATAATTTACTGCAGCAGCAACATATTCTGCTTCAGCTGTGGGTTGAGATGTGCAATTTTTCTTTTTACTGGTCCAAGATACCAGTCTTTTTCCAAGAAAAAATGCTCCACCATTTGTACTTTTTCTGTCATCAATGTTCCCTGCCCAATCAGCATCAGTAAACACTTTTAAGTCTAGATTGCCTCCAAATTTATACCACAAACCATATTCTTCAGTTCCTCTTAAGTATCTTAAGATTCTTTTGATTGCCATCATATGATTTTCCTTAGGTTTTGCTGAGAATCTTGCCACTATATTGACTGCTAAGGCAATATCAGGTCTTGTATGTACTACATACTGCAATTTTCCAATCATAGATCGGTATAAGGTCTGATCTACATCTTTTGAATCATCATTTTTGGTAAGTTTCAGTCCAGTACACATGGGTGTACCAACTGGTTTTGAATCTTCCATACCAAACTTCTTAAGTATTTCCTTAATGTATTTAGATTAAGTAATGTATATACCATTCTTGCTTTGCTGAATTTGAAGACCAACAAAGAATTTTATTAAACCAAACATAGACATTTCAAATTGTTTGTTCATTTTCTCTGAAAATTCTTTGCACTGATCCTTATTCCCTGTAAATATAGTATCATCTACAAATATTTCTGCCAATACAATTTTGTCATCCGGTCCTTCTTTAATATATAGATTGTTGTTATCATTTTCTCTTTTGAAATTAATTTGAATCAGATAGTTGTGGAGTCTTTCATACCATGCTCTAGGAGCTTGTTTCAAACCATACAATGCTTTGTGTAACCTGCAGACCATGTCCTTTTTATCTGGATCAACAAAACCTTCAAGTTGTTCAATGTAGACTTCTTCATCAAGAATTCCATTGAGAAATGCAGATTTTATATCCATCTGATATACCTTAAATCTTTTATGTGCTACATAGGCAAGTAGAGTTCTTACACCTTCTAATCTTGCAACAGGAGCAAAAGTTTCACCATAATCTATACCTTCTTCTTGAGAATAACCTTTACATACCAATCTAGCTTTGTTTCTAGATACTTGACCATCTTCATTCAGCTTATTCCTGAATACCCATTTTGTTCCAATTACATTCTTATCTTTAGGTCTAGGTACAAGAGTCCATGTTTTGTTCTTTTGTATTTGTTCTAATTCTTCATTCATTGCTTCAATCCAACTTTCATTATTCAATGCATCTTTGATATTTCTAGGTTCAAAATCAGTAAGCAGACATGTACCTTTTAGCTTGCTTCTTGTCATAGTACCATCTGATTTGTTTCCAATAATTTGATCTGGAGTATGATGCCTTCTGACATATTTGGCTAGTATAGGTTCCTTGCTTTTTGAATGTGTCATGTTGTTGTCTTCTAGGATCTCTTCTTCAGGTTGCTCGGGCTCGGTAGATATTTGCTCGGTAGCTTCAGGCTGAGACTCAATTTGAATTTCTTCCTGTGACTTGGTTTGAACTTCTTCCTGTGACTCGATAACTGTGCTCGGCTCAGTAGATATAGTTTCCTCATTGATAGTTGTGTCTACCAATGTTTCAGGTTCAATGTAAATGAATCTTCTGTAGTTTTCAGGTTCCCTCTTGCTTTCTTCTTCAGTCTTTTCTACAAACTCATCAAATTTTACATGTATACTTTCTATGACTTTGTGAGTAGACAAATTCAGACATTTGTATGCCTTACTTTTGCTAGAATATCCTAAGAATATTCCTTCATCACTTTTCACATCAAATTTATTTCTTCTGGATTCTTTTAGGATATAACATTTGCTACCAAATACTTTCATGTAACTTACATTGGGTTTATAGCCATACCATAACTCATAAGGAGTTTTGAATGTGTCTTTCTTCAATTGTACTTGGTTCAAGGTATGAACTGCAGTGCTGATAGCTTCCTTCTAGTACTTTATAGCGATGTTTTTTTCTATCATTAGAGTCCTTGCACAATCCATAATAGATCTATTTCTTCTTTCTGCTATTCCATCTTGCTCAGGAGTTCTAGGAGCTGATACCTGCCTTTTGATTCCTCTTTCAATGCAAAAATTTTTAAAATCATGGGAGATGAATTCACCACCTCTGTCTGATCTTAAGCATTTCAATCTTTTCCCTGTTTCCTTTTCCACTCTTGCCAAGTACCATTTGAACTTTTCAAATGCTTCTGACTTTTCTCTTAAATACATAACAGTCATCATTCTAGAATAATCATCAACGAAAAGAATAAATAATTTATCTCTAGTATAGCTTTGTATTCCAATAGGTCCACATAAATTAGTATGCACAATTTCCAAAATTTCTTTAGACTGATAGTTCTTACTCTTAAAACTAGTTTTACTCATTTTGCCAATCTGACAATTCTTACATAGACTAGTATCAGGTTTCTTCAAAGTAGGAATGCCTCTAACCTTCTTGAATTTGCTTATTTTTATCATGTTATCAAAATTCACATGACATAACCTTTTGTGCCATAGCCAACTTTCTTCAATTTGAGCAATAAAACATGAATATTCACTGAGATCAAGATAAAATAAGTTACCTTTTGTTTGTTTGCCTGATCCAATGAGTTTTCCTTTTTCATCCAGCAGTCTTTCTTGACCATTCATGAATTCAACCTTGAAACCAATGTGATTAGCTGTGCTACACCTAGAAGATTATGTTTTAGTCCTTCAACCCAATAAGCATTATCACATATGAGTTCTTTGGTTAATGGGATTCTTCCTTTTCCTTTTATACAACAAGGTTCATTGTTTCCAAATCTTACATTGCCACTATCACAGTCTTCTAGGTATTCAAATTTTGTCTTGTCACCAGTCATGTGGTGTGAACATCCACTGTCTATTATCCATATATCATCTTTTCTTATATGAGAAATAAGTGCCATCTTATCTTCATCATCATCAGATTCATCTTTTATAGCAATAAAGACAATTTCTTCTTCACTATCATCAGAATCTTTAGCCATAAAACATGTTTTCTTACCTTTATCCTTGAATGATTTGAAATTCTTTTTGCCATAGTATTTGTGACCTTTCTTCTCTTCCTTGACTTGCTTGTTTGGGCACCTAGCTGCAATATGTCCAATTTCTTCACATGAAAAACATATTAAAGGAGTTTTACCTTTATATTTACCTTTCCTTGTAGAGTACTTCTTTGCAAGTAATGCTTCTACAATTTCAAGATCACTATCAGAACTTTCTTCTGATACTTCTTCACTTTCTGACTGAACTTCTTTAATTTTCTTGTTCTTCCTTAGTGAAACCTTGGCCTCAAATGCTGACTCAATATTTTTGGAATTTGGAACATAGTTGTCATAGTTGTCTAATTCAAAGGCTGTCAATCTTCCAACTAAAGCATCCAAAGTTATATTGTGGTTTGTTTCACATCTTCTTTCTTGAATAGCTGATACTCTTATTGCATAGATAGGGAGTAGTGTTTTGAGTACCTTACTTATAACAGTTTCATTAGAGATTGTTCCTCCAGAAGCTCTAATTGCACTTACACTTGCTTTTATTCTTTCAACATATTTTGCAATGTTTTCATCTTCTTTCATATTCATCTTGTCAAACTGTCCTCTTAGGCTTTCTACTTTGGCTCTTTTCACATTTGCATCACCACCATATATTTTCTTCAGTGCGATCCACATTTCATATGTAGTAGTGCATTCTTTAATATCATCAAATTCTTCATAGCTGAGAGCAGATGCAATGTCTATCATCATGGTGTTATGAGTCTTTTTCTCTGCAATGTCTTCAACAGTTAATGCGCCAGTAGGAACTGTGTATTCTTCATCAATGTATTTGCATTCTGAATCACCAATGGAAGCTAGATGAAGTCGCATGAGACCTTGCCATGCTGAAAAGTTATCTTTGTTGAGCTTTGGAATTTCCCTCTTGTAAGACATCCTGATCTTTAGCTTAGGTCCTTGAAACCTTTCCTGCAAGCACCAAAAGCTCTGATACCAATTGATGGAATATGGATGAAGTGATTGAGAGGGGGGGGGTGAATCAGTCAACCATAAAACACTTCACAATTATTTCTTTCTAGATCCCTTAGGATATCTTAATGAATATTATCTATTTAACACTCTGTAAATAGATTGCAGTAACTTTGAAGATGCAGAAAGTATTAGCAAAATTATCTTTAGATATTCATCAGCACTTGTATATGATTAAGATAGCAATTAAGAACACAAGAGACACAAGATTTAACGTGGAAACCCAATATGGGAAAAACCACCAATGTATCTAGATACTGATTTTCACTTTTCTGAAGTGATGCCCGATTAGAAGCTAACCTGGTAAAAGGTTACATAACACACTGTTAGGTGTGACCTTGTTAGAGGATTTAATCACCCTACTAGGAGTGGCCTGGTGAGAGGACTTGAAAACAATTCAATGGAATTGTCACCTTGTTAGAGGATTTACAATATGGTTGTTAAACCAACTCGGTTAAGAGATTTAGAATTCACTGTTACAATGATAAAAAGGTAACAATGAAAATGACCTGTATAATAATGCAACTACCTTGCTGATTACAGATCTTTGTTCTGCATAAGTGTGATCCTTCCTAATCAAATATATCTCTGCTGCTCCTCAAGGATATCTGATCATCCTTCAAAAATTTGCACACACCTTTCTTGTCTCTCTTCTATATATCTTCTGCTGTATTTCTTGTTTATTTTTCACATTTGACCTTTTATTTATATGATTTTAGATTTGTCAAATTGACATTACTTAGTATAACAGTCGGCTGAATTAAGTAAACTTTATTTGCAAAAATCCTTCAAGGGCCGATAGTGCAAAAATCCTTTTTCTTCGATAACCGACTGAACTCGGTAAATGCTAACTTTTCTTCGACAACCGACTGAACTCGGTAGATGCTAACTTTTCTTCGACAACCGACTGAACTTGGTAAACACTGAATTTTCTTTGACGACCGACAAAACTCGGTAAATGTTGATTTTTCTTTGATAACCGAGTGAACTCGGGAAGCACTAATTTTACTGCCTGGCAGACTGACTGAGCTCGGTAGGTACTGAATGTTGCAGACTATGACATGGTGTGACATCAAAGACAATACATAATTTGAGTAGCAATTTTCTTCAGACAATTGTTTCCAACAATTCTATTGTTCATAGATTCTTTTGGTTGATAGATCAAATTAACATTGCACCATATGAGGACTTGTTGAGAAATGTTTTTACATGAAGACAATGGCTAGGAATTTGCATGAGAAACTTCCCCTCTTAGAAGATTGATGGAATCAATCTCAAGGTTCCTTCTGGCTGGGTCTCAACCACTTTGATAGCTCAATGGAAGAAAAATGCGAATTTGTTAACAAGGAGGCTTTTGTTGATTCTTCTCTCAAGGGAAACTGCAAAAAAAACTTTAGGTACCCAAATTTCTCTTCTTTTTTGATACGATTTTCAGATTTAAGAATGAAAGCAATGCTGATTTAATTAATCTACTGAAAGTAACTTGCAAAGAGGGTTAGAAAATGTAGGGTAACAAGAGATTTGAACTAAATTGTTGAAAATAAATCTAATAGACATATGCTAACATCACACCACTATGTGAATTAGATAACCAAGAAGATGAAGAAACCCAAAAAATAGAGATCAGATCATGTCACAATCTTCAGCTGAATGGATGCAATCATCAATGAAATCAAACAAATATAGACGTATGATAAGTCAAAACTCATCAAATCATGAAGTCACCCTAGATGTGCGCACATGTGAGACAAGTTAATCTTCAAGCACCAAAGGATAATTTTCTCAAGAAATTCATCCCAACACAACAATGTAATACCAGCAAACACCAAACTAAAGATCGCAGAGTTAAAATCATTAAAGAACCAATTGGCTCTTTGAAATAAAGAATGAGCAAATCACACATTCACAAATTTTGCATAGATAGTAGATAAATCACACCATGAATGAAGCACCAATTGTATTTGTTGTATTAATCATCAAGTCGACCCTCATTACATCATTTTATTACAATTTATAGAGCTCTGCTCTTATTTTTTGCAGCTAGGGTTTCGCTGCAACTAAAACTTGAAAGTAAATCTAAACTAAAGCTTGCATTAAAGAAACTACTTCTAAAGCTTAGCTAAGCTATCTAGCATGGAATTAATCCTCATGCATTAAAAATATTTGTATAAATCAAGCATTAAACAACTCAAAAATGAAGTTGGAACTTGCACATGCACTGGATAATCTTCATGGTTTTGCCCTTGATCTTTGGCTCTGCCTTCTCCACATGGACTGAATTGGAAGAGATCCCAAAATCATGCACAAATGATCCCAAAAAGGAAGCTGAGATGACTGGAAAGTGATCTCTAAGATAACTGAAGTTAACTTTCAGACGTGCCAAAAAATGCCCAAATCCTGACAGTTGGTTCGAAAAACTCAAGACCCAAAATTGGCTAAGTGCTAAGTCCTTTATCTCCACTATTTTGGAATTTTCAGACCTATCAGACTTGTAGGTGGCTGGAAAAATCCTTATTGCTGAAATGCCAAAAAACAGGCACTACAAAATTGGCTAAGTGTCAAAACTGAATTTCCTGTACACAAAATTTAGTAGGTTTTGAGTTGGAGGCTCACTAGCTGGGAGGCACTTTTGGATGTGCTTTCTTGAACCTATCTACTATCTCCAACACATCATCAAAGTCTGGCACCTTGATCCCTTAAAGGATCTCTTTCTTCCTATCTCTGAAGTCCATTAATTCTTTTGCAAAAGCCTTTATTTCTTCCTCTTGACTTAGCTTTTTCTGAATTTCCTCCTTGTGGTAGAACATCTGTTGGAGGTCTTCTTTAGACTTTACCCCTCGAAATATGCCTAGATATTGATTGATGATGTCATTTACTAAATGCATAGTCTTATCATCATCTTCATCAAACAAATCTAGATCTAAGCATTCGAAGAACTTTTTTAGGTCCTTTGCAAAAAGCATGCTATCATCCCTTCTCTTATTCAACCTCTTGAGAATCTTCTAAAATATGGCCAATGCCACTGCTATCTCTTGGATCCATTCTTCAAAATTATCCAACTTTGCCCCTTCATAAATCTTCATCAACACCTCAAAGCATTACTTTTTTATCATCGTTAGCTCACCCAACAATTTTTGCCAGTTGAGGATGGTCTCTTCTACACCATTTTCTTCACTCATGATCTCCACTAAAGAATTTATTCCCACCAAAATGTTCTGGAAGGGCCTTAAGATCCTCCTAAGAGATAAGCTAGAGAACTACTCAAAATCTAGCTTCCATTCAACACAAGCATGTAAAAAAGAATGTGGAACATCTATATGTACATCCCCCTTTTTCTCCAAAATTGCTTGTAATGAGGCTTCGGGGTTGTTAGGATCAATTGGACCCGCTGTCTTCAGAATGAATTTCTTCATAGCTTCATTTTTCTCCTCCGAAGCTTTTATCCTTTCTTCATCTTTATTCATGAAGCCCAGAGTGTGCTTCAAGCCCAAAGTAGCCAAGGCTTTTCTACCTTCCCTAGTTGGTTCTCCCAAGTCTACCTCCTCCAACACATAATAATCCAGAGTGATCTCATTTACACTAACATCCATTTTAGGAACAACCACCTATGCTTTCCACCTCCTTGTTTGGTCTTGTGTTACATATGACATTCTCCTTGCTTGGGGAACTGATGCCGTTTGGTGGAAAGCATGCCCTAGCATGGTCATGTCAACCTCATTGTCAGTGTATACTCTGACCCTTAGTTGCACTTCTTTGGTAAACCATGTGGGCTTTAAGAATGCATTCAATGGCTCATAGGGAGCAACCAATGCAAAAGAGGTTGCTAAGTGTTTTGTCCTTATTTCCTCTTGAGTTTCCTCTTCTTCTTCCATTTCCTGCTCATTCCCAGCATCCTATTCATGTTCTCCCTCATTGGTAGTTTGTTGCTCATCAGTCATTTGTTCCTCAATGTCTTTTTTTAGCTTATCTTCTTCAGTATGTGGTTCCTCTTCCTCTTGTGACTCTCCCTTGTCATCTGGCCCCTTGAATCCTATATGAATTTCTTCCATTTTCTCTCTGCCAATGACTTTTGCTTCTTTCTCTGGCTCCTGCGAGCTCTGGGGCACTAATTCAATGTGAACTTGGGGAGGAATATTGAGTGGGGGAGGTGTAGGAGACACAAGGGGACTGGTTGAATGGGCTAGTGGAGGTGGAGTCGAGAGGGGAACATGGGATGAAAAGGGTTACCGAGGCAATGTCATATTCTATACAGGAGTGGAAAGTGGAGTAGTGGGAGGCTCTTGAAGTGGAATAGTAGGAGGTGTGGAAGGATGAGGTGGAGGTGGAGGTGGAATAGATGAAACCAATGGTACCTATGTACTTACTCATTCTGAGGTGACCCCAATAGAAGAGTCCTTTTCTAGCTTTGTAGTTTCTCCTTGGTCCTCGGTCATCTCAACATCATTTTGTCCCTGAGGTCCCTCTTGTAGATCCTCTCCCATGCCACTGAAAATACTAGTGAACTGCATAGGAGCTTGTTTCTCAGAATCCTTAAACCCATGCAACCCTATAAAATTTGTGATGTTGAATTCATCATCACCAAGGGTATCTATATTTATTGGCTCTACCTTTGTAGCTCCTTCTACATCCTTAGGATCATCATCCATTATCCTTCTTTTCTTCAAGAATCCCATAGACCGGGTCCTCCTACTAAGGGGAACTTCATCCAAATCATCTTCATCATCCTCCACTAGGGTATCCATTTGCATGGGTATCGAGCCTCTCTTCCTCTTGTATACATGACCCTTGATTACTCCAAATGGCTTGGGCCCTATGATCTTGAATTTTTTTCTCTTCACTGAGCTTGGAGAGTCTTGGTCACTAGGTCAAGGTGCCTCTAGTGGTTCAATGCTTCTGGTCATCTTGGTTTTCACCTTCTTGGAGTGCGTGGCTGGACCATATGTGGTGGGATATTCATCTCGATACACAATTTCTAGCTTCAGAGGGGAAACTTCTTTGAACTATGGTTTCAATATCTTTTCTCCCTTCTTCTTTTCTCGAGAGGGTTTCTCTGGGAGTTGCTTCATGGGGAGTGGTTGCATTGGAAAAGGATGAGTAATCCAAGACTTTGTCAGCTTAATCACATGTTAGGCTTTGAAATCCATGTTGTTGTTCTCATCTCAATCGACTTTTGCATTTAAAATGGCCCTTGTGAACACCTTATCCATATTGTAAATGGAATCCAAAATCTTATCCGAGTCAGCATCTATCACTTTCTATAGAATTTTCAACAATAATGCACCCTATGCCAGCTCTAGACTCATCCAGAAATAGTCATAGAATCTTACCTCATAATCATCTACACAATTGGCCCAATGGTCTTCAATATGCAACTCATGAACATAGTATCTCCCCATTATATGACTATAGGTAGCAATGGGGTCAAAGTGAGGCCTCGCCAAGTTGTAGGTTGCCAATGGGAATTCATCCCATTCTCTAGTTAATGACTTACAAACTTTCATGTCAGGTACACAGTGGGGGCCGATGGAAATAGGAAAGTCCTAACAATGTTTCTTCTTATGCTTGATATGCTCATGGGAATCAGAAAACTGCCTTGCTATCTCCAGTAGAACTACCCTATCAGAAGGGTACCTTGGGAGCTTCTTGGGTGCTAAGGTTCTTCCTGCCACCCAAATGTATATGAATGTTTGGAATTGTATATAAAACATCCCAATGGCCTTTACTTTAGCCACTGCTTCTATTGATAACCTTTTAGCATAATCACCCTCAATGGAGTGGATGATTGCAAAAATGAAGACATCATTAACTATTTTGAACTCTGGGCTATTGTGCGTGAAGAAGTCTTTCCTCACCAATTGAGTGTACAAAGTGAATGGCCATGTGTTTTGTTCTCCAATGTTTCCAACTTTGGTTAATCCCAGATATACTACCCTGGTGGCTAGTAAGTACATGACATAGGATGCCATGTAGAAGTGGGGATCTGTCTTCACCTGAATCAATTGTTCATCTAGCTGGTCACTTAGAATAGCTGCCCAATCAAACCTTGCCTGCTTCTCTTTTATTTTCTAGATTAGGAAGATCATCCAAGGCTCCAGTTGATGGGACTTAGGCAGCCTGTACACCCTGCTTATCATTGGTATAGCTACCTGGATATCTTCTTTCATATAGCTTCTTCTCATATCAATTATGTCCAGTCTATTTTTGGGCAATGGCTACATCAGGTACTCGTTATTGACAATGTTATGAGCCCTCTTTATGTATTTATTGTAAAACTCCATCCCCTTGTTGATATTGAAATTGAAGAACTTATCTACCCCTTTGGATAGATGGAAAAAATCTTCAATGTTGTCGGGCCTCAAGTCCAAGACCACTTCTCCAAGGCTATTCTTGACCATGCACTCATCTGGCACATAGTTATTGGCTAGTGTGTTAATCAGTACCGCCGACTGGATGGAGACTAGGTGTGCTGCTGCATTTACTAGAGAACAATGGAATGATGAAGTGTACTCCTTTGAAGGACCCACTAGCTGGGCACATTTGTTTAGGTACTCATTCCAACTCACATTCCTGATATCTGTATTGGTTATCCTTGCATGCAAGTTGGTTACCTTGGATGGTGGGTGGTATCCTTTGAACTAATACTTCATTACCGGTGATGCTAGTACCTTCTCAGCCATATCTACGAAGGGGACAAGACATGAATGAGTAACATGATGAGAGAAAAGACCCAAAAATAAAGTATATTATTAATTTTCAAACTCAAATGGGTCAGAAAATAAATTTCAACCTTTCAAACCATCAGGGGTGTCACATCTCCAAAAGGATGAAAAGGCTGAAACTACCAAAAGAGGCCTCTGCCATGTTCAAAGAGCTTTCGGTGAATCAAAGGTCTGAAAACCCCAAAGGCCAAAAAAGTTGACACATCTGAAAAGGCTGAAAGGCCGAGTAGGGTTCCTATCTTGACAAAAATGGTGAATCAGGGAGTGAAAGATCTTCCGCGTGCAAAAAGGCCGACATGGCCAAAAGTGCTAAAATCAAGGAGCATAAGGTCTACTTTGGTGTTTTAGAGGTGTGAAGTGTTTCTGTGTACAACAACACTAAAACACTAAAAATGATCTAGCACTTGGGGATTTTGATGATTCGTGAGCACTCCAAAAGTTTTAGACCCTGAAGGTCCAAAACTAGGGTTTACAGTCAGACTCAAAAAGTGATTCTGACGATGAGTTTGACCACAAGCTCACCAAGGGATGCAAGGTGACTACCTTGACAATCCCTATGGCTGAAAAATGTTGACTCTAAGAAACCTAGACCTAAGGACAAGGTCGAAAAGATGCAAACCCTAAACCTAGGACAAATCGAGAAGGTAGAAAGAAAAAAAAAAAAGACCCTAAACTAAGACACAAAAAGAGGGGAGAAAAAACCACCTACCTAGGAAATGAAGAACTCGATGATGACTAGCAAGGAGATGAGATACAAGTGACAAAAAGGTGACAAGCGGTGAAAAAGAAGGTAGGAGGTAGAGGAGTGAGCACAAAAGTGAGGGTTCAAAAACCCTCACACACCTTTTATAGGCTATGTGGGGTTGCTGACATAAGCACCCCATGAATTGGCCTTTTGGCCTTTTCAAGGGTGCAACCTCCAAAAGGCCGACAAATCTGAAAGGCTGACTCCTGCGAGAGTCAGACTTTTGGGGTTGTAGACCTCTGAAAGGTCTAAAAAATGTTGATAGCTGAAAGGCCCAAAGATGCACTTCTTGCTCCACCAGGGCTTTCACACTTTCAGACATTTGAAAGTGTGAAAGGGTGACAAGGCTAAAAACTAGGAAGAAACTCAGGACAAAACCCCTAGAGATGACAAAAAGTGAGACAAGTAGAAAGTAGGAGGGACCCTAAGGCCATAAGGGCCATTAGGGGAGCATGGTTGTGGGACCACAACATGACTATTGTACAATGACAAGATCGAGTGAGCTACACTCTTTTAGAAGATCTAATGCAGGTTCATGGAGTATCCACACATGAAATATGGCATGCTTGTGTCCATCATGTGTAGATGAACATTGGTATGGTTGTGATTTGAAGGAATGAGTCAACAAATGGCATACATAATTTTTTGATTCCACTTGACTCTTACCATCCCCCAACAACACTACAACTGATACAAATGGAATCTTTCAACCAATTTGATTACTTGTCTAATCTAGTGCAAACAGGTAAAATATTCATGTAAAATTAATATGTAATTTATTACTTTATCCTAACTATTTGATAAATTAATAGGTACATTATGTTTTATCACTAAATGCCATGTTTTTGTTGTTATTTCACCTGAAGACAATAAAGAAGGGACAATTTATTATTTGTGTCATTGTGTTGAGGAAAAATAGAAATTGGATGACTTGGTTAAAGGTGGTGAAGGTTTAGAATACCCTATAGGAGTAGTGTTTGTAACTAGTACATGGCTTAAATGGTATGGTATGAATAACCCTAGGTTGTGGTTGTTCAAGGATTGGGACACACAGAGGAAGATTCTTCATTATTCCAACCTTTTTGTTGCATCAAATTTCTACTTGATCAAATATGGAGGAAAACCACAGAATAGGACTCTTTGGAAGGTTTGTGATCCGAACCACAAGGAAATACTTGAGATAATAAATGGTAGAGAAGATCAATTTGGTTCATTGGATTGAATGTAAATACAAAATGTTTTAATGTCATTTTTTTTAATACATGTACATATATTTTCTTGGGCAAGAGGGGAGTTTTTCTCTTCTTATCACTTTCCTACCGGTTCCTCTAAGAGCTAAGTTATAAATAGACATTAATATCATTAATATAAAGAGATGAATATTAGTGTCTAATTTGGTGATTTATTGATTTCTTACATTTTATTTGTATAAATGTATATAATTTCTCATTTCCAACCATCCACAAATATATACTACTATCTAATTTGGTGTCAAAAAAGATGAATGTAAATCCTAATTTCCTTCAAAAAATGTATATTACACCAATTATTACAATATTTTCTCTCATTTTATTCCACCAAATGTATATTCCACTTTCAGAGAAAAAAAATAATGGAACTTAGAGGGTCAGTTTTTGGTAATGTTCCTAAGATGAGTAAAAGTGTGTATCTTTCAAACTATTCATCTCGAGACCAAACCATCTACACTAAAAGCTTCAATTGGCCAGGTAAATGCTATTGGCAACCTCATTTCACCCACGGAGTTTCTCAAATGCTCACAACCATGTCAAACGAAAGTGTTCCCAAGGTTTACTAAGAAACATTGGGAAATGATATTTGGAGGCCCATATCTGAGAGATCATGTCAGGTATCTCTTAACCATAAAAATCTATAGGACTGGGCTACCAAGGCCTACAACCAAATAGGATAGTTTTGGAAAATTCAACTTCATTTGAAATTGGAAACCCATTCTTGGTTTATGTAAAAAATTGCAATGTTTCTTAGTTGAAAGGAGCAATAGTACATATCTTTCAAATGATTCATCCTAGCACCAAACCATCTACATCATTAGTTATGGTTCTTTAGGTAAATTCTAGTGACAACGTCATTTCACCCATGGAATTTCTTTAACAATCGTGACCATGGCAGATTAAAGTGTTCCCAAGGTGCACTAAGAAACATTGGGAAGTGATGTTTGGAGGCCCACTTCCTAGAGATTGTGTGTGGTATCACCAAACCATTATGTTCTATAGGACCATTCTACCAAGGCCTATAACCACCTATGGCAATTTTGGGAGATTCAAATTCTTTTGAAATTGGCAACCTAGTCTTGGTTTATGTAAAAACTTACAATGTTTCTCTATTGAAAGGAGAAACAATGCGTATTTTCCAAACCATTCTTCCTGGTACCAAACTGTCTGTGCTATTCTAGCTCCATTTGGCTAATTAAACATTAGTGACAACCTCATTTTTCTCATAGAGTCACTCGAATGCTCATGACCATGCCAGACTGAAGTGTTCCCAAGGTGCACTAAGAAACATTGGGAAATGATCTTTGGAGGCCATATCTCAGAGTGTGTGCAAGGTATCACCAAATTATCAAGTGCTATACAACCATGCTATAAATTCCTAAACCCACCTATGGAGGTTTTGGGAGATTTAAATTCATTTGAAATTTGAAACCCAATCTTGGTTTATGTAAGAAAATTGCAATGCTGCTCAGTTGAAAGGAGAAACAATGTGTATCTTTCAAACCATTCATCCTAGCACAAAATCATCTACCCCATTAGCTCTGGTTGGGTGGCTAAACACTAGTGAAAACCTCATTTCTCCCATGGATTCTCTTGAATGCTTGTGACCATGTCAAACTGAACTATTCCCAAGGTGCACTAAGCAATATTGGGCAATAATCTTTGGAAGCCCATATATCAAAGGTTGTGTGAGGTATCACCAAACTATCAGGTGCTAAAGGACCATGCTACTAAGGTGTAAAACCACCTATGGAATTTTTTGGAGATTCATTTTTTTTTCGAATTGGCATCCCAATTGTGGTTTATGTAGATTCTTGCAATGATACTTAGTTGAAATGAGCAATAGTGTGTATCTTTCAAACCATTCCTCCTAGCACAAAACCATCTATGCCATTAGCTTTGGTTGTCTAGGTAAACTATAGTGACAACCTCATTTCACCCATAGAGTTTCTTGAATGTTTGCAACCATGTTGTACCAAAGTGTCCCAAGGTGGACTAAGAAACATTGGGTAGAAATCTTTGTAGGCCCATATCTCAGAGCTTATGTGAGGTATCACTAAACCATCAGGTGCTATAGGATTGTGATACCAAGTCCTACAATTACCTATGGTTTTTTTTGGAGATTCTACTTTTTTTAAAAATTGGTGACGTAGTCTCACTTTATGTAAAAACTTACAATGTTTCTCAGTTGAAAGGAGAAATAGTGCATATCATTCATACAATTCATCCTAGAACCAAACCATTTGTGTCGTTAGCTCCAATTTCTTAGGTAAATACTATTGATAACCTCATTTCACCTAGGGAGCCATTCGAACGCTCAAGACCATGCCGTACCAAAGTTTTCCTATGGTACACTAAGAAACATTGGGTAGAAATATTTGGAGGCCCATATCTTAGAGCTCATGTGAGGTATCATTGAATTGTTAGGTGCTATAAAACCATTCTATTAAGGCCTATAACCACCTATGATAGTTTTGGGATATTTAACTTCATTTAAAATTGACAACCTAGTCTCAGTTTATGTAAAAATTTGCAATGTTCCTCAGCTGAAAGGAGAAAAAGTACATATCTTTCAAAACATTCAACTAGGCATCAGGCCATCTGTGCCAACATATCCAATTGGGTGATTAAATTCTAGGAATAACCTTTTTAGGTTTTGATATGCACTTGAACATTCTAGACCACATTGTACTGGTGCATCTCATAAGGTTCTTGTAAGGTCCTAAATGGGTCATGCTAGTCAAAATGCTCCAATAGGATGAAAATTGGGTAGGATTGATGTTTTTTTTTTCTTTTATTACCTATTTAAACTTGTTTGAGGTGTTTTAATAGAAATTATAAGTCTATGTAAGTGATTATGATGCAGGAGCATCTTGGGTCTTTGGCAATCTTGCATCAACCAAAAACATTTTCTGATTTCTGTACCTGTTTGCTGTTGTTTTCTTTATATCTTTGCATTTGATAGTTTCATGGTGTGAAAATATTACATTATTTTGAGGACCTATTTTTTAACCTTCTCCAATGAGCACATAAAGTTTGGATGGACTGTTTCAAAGCTACAACTATTTTCCTTGCCGTTGGAACAGTGTTTTCCTGTAGTTTTGGTGCTGATTGTTCATGTTGGTTCTCTTGATCCATAAGTAATTTTATTTTGTGAACTTAATTACTTGAAGAGGACCTAAATTAATACCATTTTCCAAGAGCATAGCTTCCAATTCATTATGAGTCAAAAGTTATGGCCTTTTTGGCACAGGACCTATTTTCTGCCAGTTTCATGTCCGAGCGGTTCCTGCAGTTTTGGTGCTGATTGTTCATGTTGGCGACCTTGATCGATAAGGAATTTTATTTTTCACACTTAAGGAAATAAAGTGGACCTAATTACTATCATTTCCCAAGAGTGAAAACTCCAATTCATTATGAGTAAAAAGTTATGCCTATTTTTCCTCAGGACCTATTTCCTGCCAGTTTTTGAGTGAAATGTGTGGTGTTTCTTCTTGCGATGTTCCATGTGCTCATTTGGGACCTTGCACACTTAAAGAAATGTTCTTGGGTCAACTTATGACCTAAATCCAAAGTCACATCAATTTATATTCATTGTAGCATTAGTTTTGGTTTAAATCTTGAGACTGGACCTATATTGTAATTAAATGCCTGACTGGCTGACCTGTGGCTTAGCTGGCTATATAAGGGGTCTAGATTGATGTAGTAGAGGATCATGGGTGAGATATAGGAATTATTATCAAGATAAATCATTGGAGAAAAAGATAGGATGCAACCTGTAATTCTAAATTCATAATTCTCATTGTATAAGGCCGAAACCCGAAGGCCTCACAGTCGGGCATGTTGAAAGAAATAATATAATTCTCTATTGTTTCTGCTAGTTTATTTTCTCATATCCATTGTGTTTCCATTGTGTTCATGTGATATTTATATTTCTTCCATTGTGTAACTTTGAGCAAGGTCTTGTTGTGGATTCAAGTGGACTCAATTCTGCTTGATTCTGCTTGTATCTACCCTGCCCTTGCATCAAGTGGTATCAGAGCGAGTTATTTCTTGTGGATTAGATCATGGAGAACCTTATTGGATTTGGTTGTAGGGTGGTAGATCTAAGATCTGACCTATAACTTGTAGAAGGTTACGATCTTGCTGGAACCTGATTGTCAAGATGGTTCATGGTAGAGGAAATGATTATGCTATCATGGATATGTTGAGGCAAACTGCAACTAGGCTTGAAGCTATAGAGATAGCCTAGAGAAGAGGAGCACATCTTGAAGATGTTAGTGATTCATCTTGAAGATTTTAGTGATGAAGAAGAATAAGCAGCACCTAATGTTGAACCTGAAGTTGAACAAGATGACGAAAGACTTTTGAGAGTTTTATCTAAGGCTAACTCCAGACCTGCAGTTGAAGTTGCTTGCTATGATGGAAGACTTGAGACCGATACACTTTTGGATTGGATCTCTAAGATTGATAAATAATTTGAGTATGAAGGTACTCCTGATAATAAGAAGGTTAAGATAGCAATCACAAAGTTGAAAGGGCATGCATCTCTTTGGTGGGATCATTTGCAAACTGAGAGACAGAAGAGAGGAAAAGAAAAGATCAAAACATGGATGAAGATGCTTGGAAAGATGAAGAAGAAGTTTCTTCCAGCTGACTACCAAGTTATTCTGATGAGAAAGATGCAAAATCTGAGACAAAAGGACATGAGTGTGAAAGAATATACTGACAAATTTTACAAATTGGATATCAGATCTGGACATGTGGATGATGAAGTTGAGAAGGTGGCTAGATATCTGAATGGCCTAAAGACATCTATTCAAGATGAGATTAGTTATGTGAAGATTGATAGTGTGGAAGAAGCATACCAATTTTCTTTGAAGGTTGAAGAAAGACTGACAAAAAGACATGATCAAAGACAAAGAGGAAGAGGTGGCAGATTTTAGAGAAGTAGAGGTAGATCTAATGGAGAAAGTAGTAGATCTGAAAATTCAGTGCAAGATAAAGGATGGAAAGATGAGCCTACTAAAAGAGGAAATTACTCTAGAGGTATCTATACTGGTTACTCTCGGAATAACAATAATGTTAGAAGGGAAGAGAAATTTTGGTTTAAAGGTACTTTTACAAATGTGGTGAAGAAGGACATAGAGCTTTTAAATGTACTAACTCTAGAAAGAAGACTGGAGGTAATGGTAGAAATAATTTGGCTTGTGAAGAAGTTGAGGAAATTTCTAATGAACCTGAACATGGTGAAAACTTGATGCTAAGAAGGATCTTGTGTAATGAAGAAGCTGATGAGGAACCTATTTTGAGGAAAAGTTTGTTTAGAACCAGATGTAAGATTGCTGACAAATGTTGCAAGGTAATCATTGATAGTGGAAGTTTTGATAATTTGGCATCTGAAGAGCTAGTTAGCAAATTGTAGTTGCAAAGATTGAAACATCCTTAGCCTTACCATATTGCTTGGATCCAGAAGGAGCATAAACTACTTGTAAGTGAACAATGCCTTGTTAAATTCAAAATTGGGAATTATCATGATGAAGTCTTGTGTGATATTATGCCTATGGGTTGTTGTCATATTCTTTTGGGTAGACCTTGGCAGTATGATAGGAAAGCTTTTCATGATGCTAGATTGAATCAATATACTATTTGGATGGATGGAAAGAAACAAGTGTTGTTGCCTTTGATAGAGAAGTTTGATGAAAGTCACTGTACCACAGTCAGAGTATGTTTGGTTGATGGTAAAAAGTTTGCAAGAGAAATGAAAGAATGGAATGTTTGCTTTGCTTTTATTCCAAGAAAGACTGAGAAATAAGATGAGTTAGAACATGCACCTGAAGTTAAGCCTTTACTGAATGAATTTTATGACATCATTTCTAATAATGTACCTGATGGTTTACCACCTATGAGAAGTATAAGTCATTGTATGGATTTGATACCTAGAGCTAGTTTGCCTAATAAAGCACCACATAGGTTGACACTTGATGAAAAGATTGAATTGAATAGACAAGTGCAAGAATTGCTTGAAAGAGGTTTGATTAGGGAAAGTCTGAGTCCTTGCACAATACCTGTTGTATTAGCACCTAAAAAGAATGGACAATGGAGAATGTGCACTGATTCTAGAGCTATAAATAAGATAACAGTAAAGTACATATTTCCTTCGCCTAGGATGGATGACATAATGGACAGTTTAAGTGGAGCAAAGTATTTCACAAAGATTGATTTGAAAAGTGGATATCATCATATAAGGATTAGAGAAGGGGATGAATGGAAAATTGCTTTTAAGACTACTGAAGCTGATGGATTAAAGATGGATCCTAAGAAAGTGAGAGCTATATTTGATTGGCCTACACCAGAGAATGTTGGAGAGTATTTGGGAAGTTAGAATAAGTTAAATCAGAGACATATGAAGTGGGTTGAGTTCTTGCAAAATTTTTCCTTTTCATTGAAGCATAAGAGTGGACAGTCAAATAAGGTTGCTGATGCCTTGAGTAGAAGAAGAAATTTGCTGACAGAAATGAGAGTTGAAGTACTTGGTTTTGATGATTTGAAGTATTTGTATGAGGCTGACATTGATTTTTCAGAGCCTTGGAAAGCTTGTAAAGAACACATAGTGAGTGATAAGTGGTTTGATTATTTCATTCAAGAAGACATGTTGTTTAAAGGAGTTCAGTTGTGCATACCTAGAGGATCTATGAGAGAGAACATAATGAAGGAGAAACATAGTGGTGTACTTGTTGGACATTTTGGGATTGATAAGATAGTGAATTTGATTTTAGAAAGATACTTTTGGCCACAAATTTATAGAGATGTACAGAGAATGGTTAGAGGTTGCAAAATTTGCCAAATAGCAAAAGGAACTAGTTAGAATTCAGGATTGTATACACCTTTGCCTGTACCTGATAGACCTTGGGAAGATGTGAGTATGGACTTTGTTCTTGGATTGCCTAGAACTCAGAGAGGTAATGATTCTATTTTGGTAGTGGTTGATAGATTTTCTAAGATGGCTCATTTCATACCTTGTAAGAAGACATCTGATGCATTGCATGTAGCTGAATTATTCTTCAAGGAAGTGGTAAGATTGCATGGTTTGCCTAAATCTATTGTTTTAGACAGAGATACTAAGTTTACTGGTTATTTTTGGAGGACACTTTGGAAGAAGATGAATACTAATTTGAAGTTTAGTTCTACATTTCACCCTCAAATAGATGGACAGACTGAAGTTGTGAACAAAAGTTTGGGAAACTTGTTGAGATGTTTAGTTGGAGAGAAACTTGCTAATTGGGATTTGATTTTGGCACAAGCAGAGTTTGCATATAATAATTTAGTGAATAGAAGCACTAAGAAGACACCATTTGAGATTGTTAATGGATTTCATCCTAAGGGAACAACAGAGCTAAGAGATTTACCTACTGAGACCAAAAGAAGTGTTGAAGCTGATTTTTTTGCAGAATACATGAGCACTTTACATGATGAAGTTAAAAAGAATTTGGAGGACAGTAATCTGAAATATAAACAAAGAGCAGACAAGAGAAGGAGACATAAATCATTTGAAGTTGGAGATGAGGTTATGATTCATTTGGAGAAGAATATATTTCTAGTTGGTACCTACAACAAGCTAAAAATGAAGAAGTTTGGACCTTGTAAGATTCTGAAGAAGTTTGATAGTGGAAATGCTTATGAAGTAGAATTGCCAAAGGACATGGATATATCACCTATATTTAACATTGCTGATATATTTGAGTACTTTGAATAAAATGATGAGATAGAAGATGATCCATATTATCCTAATAAAAATAAAGATAGCATTGAAAAGAGCTTGAATAGCAGAGTTGGCAAGAGTACAAGAGGAAAAGACTACATGGAATATCTAGTTCAGTGGAAAGATAAGCCAGTTGAGGATAGTTCATGGATTACACAAGCTGAGTTGGATCTTTATGATTTAGGTCAGCATATGAGTAGTTATTTATGTGGATATCAATTCTTTATTTACCCAAGGTGTCTGATGTAGGAGCATCTTGGGTCTTTGGCAATCTTGCATCAACCAAAAACATTTTCTAATTTTTGTACTTGTTTGATGTTTTTTTCTTTATATCTTTGCATTTGATGGTTTCATGGTGTGAAAATATTAAATTATGTTGAGGGCCTATTTGGGAACCTTCTCCTATGAGCACATAAAGTTTGGATGGACTGTTTCAAAGTTACAACTATTTTCCTTGCCGTCGGAACAGTGTTTTCCTGCAGTTTTGGTGCTGATTTTTCATGTCGGTTCTCTTGATCCATAAGGAATTTTATTTTTCTCACTTAAGGACTTGAATAGGACCTAAATTAATACCATTTTACAAGAGAATAGCTTCCAATTCATTATGAGTCAAAAGTTATGGCCTTTTTGGCACAGGACATATTTTCTGCCAGTTTCATGTCCGAGCGGTTCCTACAGTTTTGGTGCTGATTGTTCATGTTGGCGACCTTGATCTATAAGGAATTTTATTTTTTTCACTTAAGGACTTAAAGTGGACCTAAATTAATATCATTTCCCAAGATCTTGAACTCCAATTCATTATGATTAAAAAGTTATGCCTATTTTTCCTCAGGACCTATTTCCTGCCAGTTTTTGGGTGAAACATGTGGTGTTTCTTCTTGCGATGTTCCGTGTGCTCATTTGGGACCTTTCCCACTTAAAAGAATGTTCTTGGGTCAAGTTAGGACCTAAATCAAAAGGTTCCTCAATTTATATTCATTCTAGTATTAGTTTTGGTTTAGATCTTGAGACTGGACCTATATTGTAATTAAATGTCTGACTGGCTGACCTGTGGCTTAGCTAGCTATATAATGGTTCTAGATTGATGTAGTAGAGGATCATGGGTGAGATATAGGAAGGATTATCAAGATACATCATTGGAGAAAAATATAGGATGCAAGCTGTAATTCTTAATTCATAATTCTCATTGTATAAGGCCGAAACCCGGAAGGCCTCACAGCTGGACATGTTGAAAGAAATAATATAATTCTTTGTTGTTTCTGCCAGTTGATTGTCTCATATCCATTGTGTTTCCATTGTGTTCATGTGATATTTATATTTCTTCCATTGTGTAACTTTGAGCAAGGGCTTGTTGTGGATTCAAGTGGACTCAATTCTGCTTGATTCTGCTTGTATCTACCCTGCCCCTGTGTCAGATTAAGAAATAGATGTCAAAGTTGCACAAAAGTTGCTATGACAATTTTGAAAATTTTATGTGAAACATGTATTTCTTGGTTCCCAACACCAAAAATTGATTAAACATTTATCAAATGAAACTTACATATTCTCGTAAAGTATGAATCATACAATAATAATATACATAAATACACATGCAAGCATAAATATAAGGCATGAGCAATCTACAAAGTAAAATATATCCACATAAATATAAAGTAGTATACATCAATACATGTGATGTATAGGTGTACAATGTATAGGCATACAAAACACATGTCCAATAATTCATAACAGGCATACAATGTATAGGCGTAGAAAAAACATGTCCAATAATTCCATGTAGGTATACAAAAGATATGTCCAGTAATGTCATATAGGTGTACACAAGATGTCCCGAATTTAGTACTTTCCTACTAGGAAAATAAAATAATATTGGGTTGTCTTTGATCTCCATGTTGATGCTAGAGTCTTTCAAGTGCATTCACTTGTCCTCATGTCTAGAATCTTCTTCAATGATAGTTGATAAAATAAAAATTATAAACATCAATGACTAATATATAACAAAATTGAAGTATACAATGATATATAATAGGATATTTGTTTACCCTAAAAAAATACACACTTTGTATATCCATCAAAGGGGCACAATGATGATCAGGAGAAACAAGTCCCTACTAAGATGATCAAAGTAGTAATTCAAATATATATATGAACACCATTAAAAAATTCAATACAAACTATTAACATGACAATTAAATTAAGTAGTTTGTTTCATACCTCAGTTAGTGCTTCAAAACAAGCTACAACTGCAGCAACTCCAAGATCCAAAGAGTCACAAATAATAAAGGAGTATCCAATGTCAAAAATTGAAAATGAATAAACAATATTATTATGTATCAATCAAGAATACCTATAATTTTTTACAAGATGACTAATGAATAAATGGTACCTCTATTAAGATTTCACTGCAAAATTTAGTGTGTGGTGTTAATGTGGAAACTTTGACAGTAACCCAATGCACATGTATCATAATTCATAATAAAACCATTCATATGAGAACATACTACTAATGTGTTAATTATAATTCTTTATTACATATAAGCTGTGGACTCAATGATATTGACACAAAGCTAGGGGAAGGAATGTGATCGGTGCCATGACAACTCTGACTTTGGATTTTGATCATAATTTGTCTAGTAATTTAGTTATTCATTGATTAATTAATTTAATATAATCAAGTAAAACAAATTAACATGTAAATAAAGATACCTCAATGAAGGTGGCATGAGTCCCTTCTCTATCTAGTGTGAATGTCGAAGGTCCAACTATGAACTAATACACAAGAACAATAAGTTATGAGATAACCATTCATAAAATTACATAATGATTTAATGTATTAATTAAAATTCCATATTTGATACATACTTGTGGAGATGAAGATGTGGTGTAAAAGGGGTGGTGAGAACTTTTCCACGGCCACTAACACTCACACCTTGCATATTGATCATAATCATGAATAGCTACTAATTTAGTTATGTTAGGAATAGTCCCAAGAGATAAATGAGAGGGGGGGGGGGGGTGAATCAGTTATCTACAAGATTCAATTCTTTATCCAATTAAGTATACTTAAGCATAAAGCATAAAAACAATGAAAGAACACTTGAACACAACACCAATATTTTGGTTATAGGGAAACCCAAATAGGTAAAACCTTGGTGGGAATTGATACCCCCTAATATTTTGTACTAGTGTATAATGATCCTTGTTAGAAGATCATTTATCATGTTAGGAGTAGCTTTACAATATATTAAGTACAGTAGACTTGGTCAAGGGTCAAACCCTGTTAGGAGTCTTTTACAATTGTCCCTGTTAGGGGAGAGGACACACTGTCCGAGAGCTCACTGCTCAAATGGGTGAAGGCTACAACCTTCTAAATAATAGATACACACTATATCTAGATCTTGGTGAACTATGCTTTGACCTGCTATCTAGATCAGTTCCAATGAATAGCACAAGTATTTTACTTCGTCACACAGACCTTCTTCTGATGGCTCAACACTTTGCACACTCTGCTCTGCTCCGCTTAATCAAACATGAACCACACTTTAGCAATCACAAATGACTGCCTATAAATATATTTCCTCTAAATGATATAATCAAGTCAGTCTATTAGAACCATCTTGAAATCATATTAGAGAAACCATAACAAACTCCAATAAACATTTTTTTGGCTCTACTATGCACACAACACATTCTGGGACCTGTTCAATAGGATAATTGTAGACACATGCTGCACAATGTTGGCTCTACCAAAACAACTAGACCTTTCTTTGTAAGATGAATTAACTCATGCACTCTTAACCAAACATCACTAACTCTTCTCTAAGCTTAATTCTAAGGGTGCATACCCTAAAGATAGGTGCAACTCAAGAACCAATAAAATCTCTGTCAGCTCTTCTGAATAAACACATGAAACTGCTACTGGCAAATAGCAATTGCATAACTTCACTTCTACTCATCAACAGACTATGCATCCATAACTAAAACATCGCTAACATGTCTTCAACACATATCCAAGCACACAAGGCTACATGATAATTGTACAAACAACCATACATAGATCACTATCTGTTACTCTGTCAGGAACACTATTGATACCATCTACTATATAACTATTTGTACTAACAGTTAACCTTTGTGCCCATGATATCATGATGATATCATGTCCATGATACATATATTGAAAGCTTACTACATAAGACTTCCATGCATGCTACTTTCCATATGTTGTCATCAATGAAAAACATACAATCAGTACTGGCCTGCTAGAAAATCTCCAACAATCTCCCCCTTTGGAATTGATGGCAACATGTGGAATAAAAAACCACCACCAACACAAATGAACATTTCTTTTATAACATTCTCCATTTCCTCTTCAAAACTCACCCAAAGATGAATCCTCCATCTATTGCAATATTTTATAATATTCTCCATTTCCTCAACTGAACTATTGTCATATCTGAATACTGCTCCCCCTTAGTATATTACTCCTCTTTTTACTTCTTTTTTTCATGACTTTATATATTACTCCCCCTTTGACATCAATGGAAAAGGGTGCCATTCATTTTAAGCACTGATACTACTCCTGAGGTAGAGTAGTCAACCTTCCATCAGTCTCAAAGGATTGATGTCTTTCCTTCCTTCTTCTAAGCAGAATCAGGGAAGGGAATTACTCCCAACTTCTCCCTAAGATAATCAAAAGTATCCTTAGGTAAGGGCTTTGTGAATATATCTGCCAACTGATCTTTAGTACTCACATAGTCTAACTTGACTTCTTTCTCTACTACTTTCTCTCTTAGGAAGTGATACTTGATCTCAATGTGCTTTATCTTTGCATGCATCACAGGGTTCTTTGATATATTGATAGTGCTAGTGTTATCATAGTGAATAAAAATAGGATAATCAATTTGAATTCCAAAATCCTTTATCATCTTCTCGATCCAAACAAGTGTACAACAATTCAAGGCTATTGCAACATACTCTGCTTCTACTGTTGATTGAGAAATACAATTTTGTTTCTTGCTTGTCCAAGTGACAAGTCTATCACCAAGAAACACTGCTCCACCTGATGTACTATTTTTGTCATCAACACATCCAGCCTAATCTGCATCAGTGTATACATGGAGCTCAACATTTTCTGAATTAGGATACCATCGACCATAATCTATAGTTCCTTTCAAGTATCTGAATATTCTCTTTACTACCATGAGGTGACTTTGTTTAGGCTCTGCAGCAAATCTTCCAACTATGCCAACTGCATTGGAAATATCAAGTCTAGTCTAAGTAAGATATATGAGTTTACCAATCATAGACTTATACAATGTTATATCTGCTGCTAGTGAGTCATCTTCTTTTGTAAGCTTGCATCTAGTGATCATAGGGGTTCCTACTGGCTTGCAATCATCCATCTTGAATTTCTTCAGTATCTCTTTCACATACTTTGACTGATTAATAAAAATTCCTTTTTCTATCTATTGTACATTTAGTCCCAAAAATTATTTGATAGGACCAATCATACTCATCTCAAACTCATTATGCATTTCTTTGGAAAATTCAGCACTGAGTTTTTCATTACCTCCAAAGATAATGTCATCAAAAAATATAGCTACAAGTAGTAAACCTTCAGATGTCTCTCTAATGAATAGATTACAATCTGCTGCTCCTTTCTTGAATCCAATCTTTGTTAAGTATCCATCTAGTCTCTCATCCCATGCTCTAGGGGCTTGCTTAAGTCTATAGAGGGCCTTCTTTAATCTGCATACCATATCAAGTCTATCTGATAAGGTGAATCCTTCTAGCTCCTCAATGTATACTTCTTCTTTCAAGTCTCCATTTAGGAATGCTGACTTCACATCCATCTAATAAACTTTGAAGTTTTTCACTGTAGCATAGGCTAGAAACAACTTAATAGCTTCTAATATGCTCACAGGTGCAAATGTATCTAAATAATCAATGACTTCGCTTTGTACATATCCCTTACATATTAATATTTCTTTATTTCTTACTACTGTACCATCTTCATTCATCTTGTTTCTAAATATCCACTTTGTTCCAATCACATTTTTATCACTAGGTCTTGGGACCAGTTCCCAAGTGTCATTCTTAATAATCTGATCAAGTTCTTCTTTCATAGCATCATGCCAATCTGAATCATTACAAGAATCTTCAACACTTACAGGTTCAATCTGAGATAGTAAACATACTGCTTCACTGCTAGCTAAGTTCTTTTCTTGTGACCTTGTTAAGACTTTGCCACTCTGATCTCCAATGATGTCTTCCTTGGAATGATTTCTTGAAGTAAACTTTGGAACTTTAGGTGATGCTGACTCATTAGCCTTAGGATTATTTTCTTCACTTGTCTCAGGGTCATTGAATAACACATCAATGTTGTCAAACATTTCCTCAATAACTATCTCACTAGTGGAGGGTCTAGGTTCTTCTTCAATCATAAGTGATTAATCATGATATCTTTCTTGAATCACAAACTTTTCATCAATCTTTACATGAGCACTTTCAATGATATTTTTCAATCTTAAATTGAAACATCTATAAGCTTTACTTTTAGTATTGTAACCAAGAAAAATACCTTCATCACTTCTTGCGTCAAACTTGCCTACTACTTCATCCCTCTTGATTTAGCACTTGCTTCCAAAGATTCTGAAGTATTTTACTATGGGAACATTATCAAACCATAGCTCATATGGTGTTTTTTCAGTGCCTAGCCTCAATTGAATTCTATTGATGGTATAGACTATTGTATTGACCGCATCTCTCCAATAGGTGTGTGCAACTTTTCCTTCTATCATAATGGTGTGCACTATATCAAGGATGATCCTATTCCTTCTCTCTTCTATTCCATTTTGTTGAGGGGTTTTAGGTGCAATTAACTATCTCTTTATGCCATGTTCTTCACAATACTCATAGAATCTATTAGAGATAAATTCTCCTCCTCTATCCAATCTCAAACATTTTATCTTTAGTCCAGATTCATTCTCAATGTTAGCTTTGAATATTTTGAATTTCTCAAAAGCTTCTAACTTATCTTTCAAGAACACAACCCACATCATCCTAGTATCATCATCAACAAACAAAATGAAATACCTTTCACCATAGTATGATCTTTTTTGAGTTGGACCACATAGGTCTATATGAATCAGATCCAACTTGTTTTCTGCTGAATTCTTCTTGCTCCTGAATGAATTTCTGACATGCTTCCCCATTAAACATTCCTTGCATATAGTATCAACTAGCTTTGCCATACTAGGTAGATCTCTCATGACCTTTACATTGCTTATATTTACTATATTATCAAAATTGATATGACATAGTCTTTTATGCCACAACCAACTGTCATCAAATTTAGCAACAAAATAACTTGCTTCTAAATTGAGTTGAAAAACATTACCTCTTTTCTTTGAGCCTGATGCAATCATAACACCATCTTTGTTGTTAATGATGCATTTATCATCTTTGAACTCCAACTAATAGCCTTTTCCAAGTAACTATTCGACACTGAGAAGGTTATGTTTCAAACCATCAACATAAAGAACATCATCAGTATTGTTCTTTCCATCCAAAGTGATGGCTCCTCTACCAACTATTGGTTTAGGAGTGTTTTCTCCAAATCTAACCATACCTCCATCGTATTTTTCCAAATGAACAAACCCACCTTTATGACTTGTCATGTGATGTCAACAAGCACTGTCTATAATCTAGTATGTCCTTATGTCAGCTTGTGAAATCAATGCTAGTTCTTGATTCTCTTTCTTATCTTCATGAGTTGTCTTTTTATTTATTTTGTCTATAATAGAAATGAATCCAATTGCTTCTTCACCAGATTCTTCATCAGAAACTCCATCTCCAATAGAGTCGCATTCCTTAGAATACATAGGCTTGTAATCCTTTTAAAAATTTCTAGCTCTAGTAGGACACTTAGATGCAAAGTGACCAATCTTATTACATGAAAAGCACTTAAATGGTAATTGACCTTCATATTTTCCTTTTCCTTTTTTTTTCTCTTTTGTAAATCATAGCAATGAAATCATCTAGTGTTTTCTCTTCATCATCATCATCAAAATTACTAGAAGTGTTTGTAGATTTCTTACCATGAACTATTACTTTGAAGGTTGTCTCACTTTTTGATTCTGTCTTCAATCTTGAAATCTCAAAAGCTGAGATTTTCTTAATCAAGGTCTCTCTATTGAAATTAGATGTAAGCTACATGGTATCATTAAGGATGTTGATCTTGTTTTCATATTCAGGAGTAAGAGTAGTCATTAAGTTGTCCATTATGTCCTCCTCTGAAATATCTCCACCATTGTTTATGATTCCAACAACTACTTCATTTATCCTTTGATTGTAAGCTTTGATATTTTCCTTAGGCAGCATTTCTAATGCATTGTATCTTTTCTTCCATGTCTTTCTACGTGCATCCTTAGCTTGTTTGTCTCCTTCAAATATGTCTTCTAGGTACTTCCATATTTTGTGGGTTGTATCTACCCTTTTTATTTTTGAAAACTCACCATCAGATAGGGTGCTGATAAGGGCTTCTTTAGCAATGGCATTTTGATGAAACAATTCATTCTGCCTATTAGTAGCATCATCTTGTGCAAGGTCTTCTAGGGTAGGTATCTTGGTTTCTTTGATATTCACATCAAAAACTTCAAAACCAATGCATTGCAAATGGGTCACCATCTTGTTCTTCTGATCAAGATAATTCTCTCCATCGAACTTAGGAATTTCTTTCTTGAAGTACACCATCTGATCAACCTCAAGCTGTTAAAATTTCTCTTTGAGGCACTTGGCTCTGATACCAATTGTTAGGAATAGTCCCAAGAGATAATTGAGAGGGGGGATAAATCAGTTATCTACAAGATTCAATTCTTTATCCAATTAAGTATACTTAAGCATAGAGCATAAACACAATGAAAGAACACTTGAAAAAAACACCAATATTTTGGTTACGGGGAAACCCAAATAGGTAAAAACCCCAGTGGGACTTGATACCCACTAATATTTTGTACTAGTGTATAATGATCCTTATTAGAAGATCCTTTACCTTGGTAGGAGTAGCTTTACAATATATTAAGTATAGTAGACCTAGTTAAGGGTCAGACCTTGTTAGGAGTCTTTTACAATTTTCCCTATTAGGGGAGAGGACACACTGTCTGAGAGCTCACTACTCAAATGGGTGAAGGCTACAACCTTCTGAATAATAGATACACACTATATCTGGATCTTGGTGAACTACGCTTTGACCTACTATTTGTATCAATTCCAATGAATAGAACAAGTACTTTACTTGGTCACATAGACCTTCTTCTGATGGCTCAACACTTCGCACACTCTACTCTGCTCTGCTTAATCAACCATGAACCACACTTCAACAATCACAAATGACTGCCTATAAATATCTTTCCTCTAAATGATATAATCAAGTTAGCCTATTAGAACCATCTTGAAATCATATTAGAGAAACCATAACAAACTCCAATAAACATTCTGTCAGCTCTACTATGCACACAACACATTCTAGGACCTGTTCAATAGGATAATTGTAGATGCACACTACACAATGTCGGCTCTACCAAAACAATTGGATCTTTCTTTGTAAGATGAATTAACTCATGTGCTCTTAACCGAACATCAATAAATCTTCTCTAAGCTTAATTCCAAGGGTGCATACCCTAAAGATAGGTGCAACTCAAGAACCAATAAAATCTTTGTCGACTCTTCTGAATAAACATAGGAAACTGCTGTTGGCAAATAGCAACTGCATAACTTCACATCTACTCATAAACAGACTATGAATCCATAAATAAAACATCACTAACATGTCCTCAACACATATCCAAGCATGCAAGGCTCCATGATAACTGTATGAACAACCATACATAGAACTTTGTCTGTTACTTTGTTAGGAAGACTGCTGACACCAACTACTATATAACTGTCTGTACTAACAATTAAGCTTTGCACCCATGATAGCATGCTGATATCATGTTCATGCTACATATATTGAAATCTTACTGCATAAGACCTACATGCATGCTACTTTCCATATGTTGTCATCAATGACAAACATACAGTCAGTATTGGCCTGCTGGAAAATCTCCAACAAGTTATTCATTCAGTTATAAATGAAATATGACCAAAAATAATTAATGAACTTGCAAATATTTACCTGTGTATCAATGTCAAATTTCATATTGATAAAATCATCAGTCATCATTCCATCATCCTCTTCCTGCCTGTTAATAGTACAAAATTTTCACAAGGACTCATAAGACTTATAAATATGGCCCCTTGAAGACTAACCATGCTCACTCTCAACTAATGGAGTGACACAATGTATGAGAGTCTGGGTTACAGCACCAATCATGCCTACTATGTCCACCTCCACATGTTCCTTCACTATAGGAGAAATATTAACATGAGTGATCTATAGTTTTCCAATGGGCTCCCAAGGTGAGTTAGAGTCATGACGTGCCCTTGATCTATCATATGATGACCCCCCACCTCTACCTTGAGAATCTAGAAAGTCAAACTAGTTGTGCACCTCCTTGAGGAAAAAAGCACAATAGAGTTTCCCCAAGAAATATATAGGAACCTTGTGATTGTTATAGGGAGGGGTATCAAATACCATCCACCATCTTCCCAAAATAGTTTTTTTGATGTCTTTGTTCAAGCACTAATGAATTGGGAACCTCTTTGTTGTATTTCTAAGAGTATCAGTTTTCTTGGCTTTTTAAAGAGTTTGAAAATGTTTTCTTTTTTTATTTTTTTCCTTTTTATGTCCTCATATGAAAATTTATCTACCTAATATTTTTTTTTTCTTCTCTTTTTTCATGCAATAAATTAATTTACCCACTAATTGAGCCTACATGGGTCAAAATTGATTGTAATGGTTTGGAAAGTGTTTCCATTTCTATATTTTTACCAACAAAATATTTTATCCTCCCAATTAAAGATTATATTTCTATTTTCCTAGTTTCTATTTGGTTTATCAAAAATTCTTGTGTTCTAGGAGGAGGTTTTTTCGATTGGTGGAGGCATTTCGGGTTGATTTTTTTCATCCATTTGTTCATTGGGATAAGATGGAGGGTTTGGTTGAGGGTTTTCTTCAGGGAGATCATTCCTACCTAGAAATTAAAATAAATTCTATTTTAAAATCCTCATTTTAATTAAAATTTAATAAAATAAACCTTAACAATTAAATTTGATTTAAAACTAAAAGTAAACTTATATTTTAAAAAAAGAGGCATAGGCTATAAAATCACTTACTTTTTCTTCTTATTTGAACTTATTGACATCATGTAGGGATTTTTGGTGTGATTTGATGATGATATCAACAAAGTACAACTGTGTACATGCTTGGTCTCCTCTCTACTATAGCCATGCGGTTGAAGCCAAAAAATAGAGCTTTTTCCATTTTTTTTGTTTATATAAACTTTTATATAGTGTGTCTGCACTATAGCATGCACACGCTATATTTAAAATTCAAATTTTTGCTAGCATGTGCACCCTATCGAGCACACACACTATGTCTTGGGTTGCCCAAGCCTAAGGCTTGGGAAAACCTAGCCATAGCACATGTGCACTATAGAGCACATGCGCTTTAGTGCATATGCACAATGCCTTTGGAGGGACCAAAAAATAATTTGGCACCTTTTTGGTCCCCCATCTTTGTGGGTATTCATGAGATTTCACATGGGCCAAAACTAGTGTAATTAGAGGAGGGAAAGGAGGAATTATTGTTGTAATCACCCTAAATCAGGCTAATAGAACCAAAGGCCCTATTTTTTGTAATTCGGAACAATTTCCTAATTATGTTAATTTGATCACCCAATTATTAGCACAATTCATTAAAGTCAATGAAATTCCTTAATCAAGCATTTAATCATCATCAATTGATAAAAAAATCCTATTAATTACCTCTAGCCTAATTAATTAATCAAATCCAATTAAAACATGGCTAAAGTAACTAATTAAAACTAAATAATAAAAAGGCCTAAAATACATGTCACCTCTCAAGGGACAACAAGGACAAATGCAACCAATTAGAGGCTAAGAACATGGATCAATTCACATAGATCAAAGGAGGATGAATCTCAATCACTCCTCTTAAATTGAATCTCAACTGTCAAATTCACTAATGTTTCTATAAAAGAGAATTTTCAAAACTCACAAATTACCTAGTTAATTGCATTCATACTTACATGTTGTCATTTTGAATTCATAGCCTAAATCTCTTAAATTTGGTGACGAATTAATGACATGGTTTGATTTAATTTCATTTCTTAATTACTTAGTTAATTTGCATTGAATCTCTCATTATCATAGTGTAATGTCACCGTTTATGGTCTACGTCTGAGAGTAGAATAGATTTTAAGCATACTCTTGCTAGTTAGAGAGAAATAGGATATTTTTTCTTAGTTTACTTGCTAACAATATAATGTCTTATTGAAGTGTTGTGTTGCAAGATAACAGCTACCACGATTAACACACACATTTTTGGCTTCCACCATGGGGTATAGCCCCATATTTTTAACATTTTGAGTCATTTTTGTCACAATTTTACAAATCCAAGGTTGCATTTAGGATACACATTTGCATGTAGGAAACATAGTCACATAAGGTCAAAATAGGGTTGCATCTAGTCTTTCCCAAATCATATTTGGTAAATATCACCTTTAGTTCATTTTGGATCACATTTAGTTTCCTTGATCTCATTAGGGTAAATTGAATTGTATCTAGTTTAGGATCACATTTGGTTTAAAAATAGGATCGCATTTAGTGATTTTATTTGCAAATTTGAGTCTATTGATTACTAATGGGTGAATATTGTGGTTTTGATTGATCTTCCAGCTTGACTATTGTTTGCAGGATGGTTTGATACAGAAGATGAGAAATTAAAATTTCTAATGAGTAACTTTATAGGTTTCCTTATGGATTCAACCAAACATATTCTTTTCTTGCTTGATGTAATAGGAATTTAATTACAAATTGAGGTCAATTTTCAACCTGATTAGAGGATTATCCTCTTTTCCCTTTGGGAAAATAAAAAATTTGAATATTAGGTTTGGATTTGAAGTTAAATTTGGGGTAAATTCACAATATTTGAATGATATGTTTGATAGGAGAAAATGACATGGATAGGAGAGTATGCTCTTCTCCCTAGTGGAGAATAAAAAATCTAGACTCCTAAGTTGTCAATCCTCTTTTCCTTTCTGTTATAATCTTTAGAGGGCCTATCGGTTGAGGCAAAAAGCTCTTGAGAATGACCTCCAAGTGAGGATAGGTAGAAGCCAACCCTTCCACCTCACTATAATAAAGACACTTTCTTGAGATTAAAATCTCAAAAGACTTAGTCAATTTTATCTAAGGAATCTTGATTTGGTCATTCCTTGGACATGCTTGGATTTGTGCAGAGTGGAGCCTCTTAAATATTACTTGTGAGCCTACACACGTTTGAGTACTCATAGGGCTATAGGACTCAATATTTCTTGTGAGACTATAGGAAATGATTATGATTGGATGTCCTCACTAAATTATTTATTCTAGTAGCCACTTGAATTACCCTTGAAAGGTTAGTAATGCTTGTGCAAGGAAAATAGTAATTTCCCTAAGAATTTCATGATATCAAGCCCTCCTAGACATTACTACTTGGCTAATATGTCCTTCAACATCTATTGTGTGTTGTTGGATGACCATATTCGGAGGAGTCTTTGAGTGTGTTCCTAAGCTAGTGAAGAAGCTTTTCGAATCTAAGTCAAGTTCATAGGGCAACTAGGTGTGTTTGAGGTCTAAAAAAACTCTTCTTGATGTGTTTGAATTTAAAATGAAATATAAAAATCCCTAATGAACAATCATAAACATTTATAAACCCTCAGGCCCATTCGAATCAGATGAGAAATTTTTTTATATTTGACAAACTTTTTCCCTCAAACCAAACATCAAAAGATCGCATTTGGTATCCAGAGTCATTTTTGGTATCCCAAGTTTCATCCAATAGAAATAGGATCACATTGGGTTTATCTTGAGTCACACTTGGATTAGGGATCACATTCGAGTTTCCTAGATCACATTTGGTTAAATATCCTATCAACTCACATTCAGTGGCTTGCATCTAGGACAAAGAGCATTTTTGCATGTGCTAGAACTTTAATTTTTGTATTTTTGAGTACCCTTTTGAGTCTTCTATTATTTTCTATCATTAGAACCAGTAAACCTATGAATATGAGATGGTCAATTCTTGAGTGTGCCTCACCTACCTATTTGGTCTTTTAACCTACATTTTTTGGGTTGTGTAGTACAATGCTAATCAAATCCAATCATTTCCCAGCTCAACAACAAGGAATGTTAACCCTTAGACACTAGATATTTTCAAAAACCTTTTCACTTGGTTCCAAACAAACAAACAGGGCATTCTAACCCTTTGACGTTGGATCCTGTCACATTTTTAAACCCACATTTACAACCTTGGATAGACACACTTGGACAATTTTCACACCTTTTGACATATCAGGATACTCAAACAATTACCTTATCAAGATTTGATTGTGAACACAAGACATAAGTCTTATTATCCAAAAAAAGATCCATTTTCAAATGAAATCCCAAGACTGTTAACCTTTGGACAAGAACAAACTTCAAGGGTAAATCCTTTATTCAGTACTACTCCAACTACTACTCATACAGTGACTCTTGGTACTAATGAAATTTCAAATCTTAATGACTATAATTGGGAGAAAATAAACAACAATCAAAATGATCAAGAAGAAGAAGCTAATCCTTAGGTGAAGAAGAGAATCACAGATATCACTATGATTCTGATAGTGTGATGGAGATCTGACAGAATAAGATTATCAAAGATGTCAGAAGAGTAAAATATTCCATAAATTACTTGAAAGAACAATTGGAAGAAAACAAAGTGAAATAATATTTCTAGACATATTATCTCATGGAGTCAAACTCCCAAAGGACTATGACATAGTCAACTTAAACAAAGAGAAGCTGATACTCCCATATCTATATTTACATGATAGTTTCTTTCTATGCAAGCTGAAACTCAAGATTTGAAGAAGGTGAAAGACAAACCAAAAAAGAAATAATCCTTAGAACATATTTTTCCTTACCCTTTCAATAAGGACAAATGAATGATACCATTTATGTAACATGATACAATTCCTAAGTATGACAAATATATTGGTAACTCAAATCCGTAGGATCTTGTAAGAGATTTTTGCATATTGAGCATGAAATTTATGCATGAACAACCTTACTTAATGAGGTTACTTCCAAGAAGCTTGGGTAGACAAGAAATGGATTGGTTTTTCAAACTACCATAGGTATAAAAACATTTGAAGATCTCATCATGAAGTTTATCCAACAATATTCATACAATATACAACATGCAGTGACCATGCTAGACCTATGCAATATGAAATAGAAGAGTGGGGAATCATTCCTAACATTTTTACAATGATGGAGAAAGATATTTACAAGGTACTCAAGAAAGATACCTAAAAGAGAGAATATGGATATCTTCATTAATAAATTGGTGCCTAAAATGAATTATCCCATACAAATTCAAGGTCCACCAAGTTTTGACAAGATGATAGATAGTGCAATCAAGGTTGAATAATTTTTTATTAAAAAAAGATAAATCACTATCTACAAGGAAAATAATGACAAGTACTATTCTAGCAACAATAAGGATAAGTAAAAATATGGGAATAAGAATAAAAATGTGGTTAATGGTGGATTTGTGGACATACCTAACACAAGGTGGAAATATGAGGTGTTTAATCTTTCCACAATTCTAAAAGCTAATAAGAGTTCTAATACAATAGTGACACCAATGGAACCTAAGGTTTTCCATAAACCTAATAATTAGAACGAGCATTAGTTATGATGACCTAAGCATACATTTACACCTTTGGGATACACACTTGAGGTGGTCTTAAAATCACTTCTTGATAATAAGATCAATACAATCCCTGATTCAAAACCATGGAAACCAAAAGTAAATACAAAATGGTGAAATGATAATGAATATTGTGATTTTCATCACAATAAAAGACACAAGACCAATACGTGCATGAAGATAAGTATGTCATTCAGGACTTAATTGAATAAGGAAAGGTTAAAGTGAATGGACATCAAGCAAATAATGATCATAAATCATTCCAAACCCCATTGCCTAACTATGAAAAAGGTGAATCTTGTGAAATAAATAAAATTAATTACACATACACCAATAATGATAATGTGATTCATATGGTGGAGCCATGAAAAAAATCCATAAATGTGGTTAATCTTAAGGGATTAAAAGATAATGCAAAATATTCCAATGCTATGATGAGGAGTAAAGATAAGATCACCCTTAAAGGAGCTTCTACATCAAGTCAACCTACTATAACCACATCTACCAACCAATTGACATTGTCTTTAATGTTCAACCTTGTAGACCAATTGTAACACACACTTGCCCAAATTTCCATTGTGGGACTATTAAACATCTCTCCGGTCCATTGATAGATTCTTGATCAAGCCCTACTTACAACTAATGTATCCAATGACTTTGTTGTAGAAAGATTCCAACTATGGTTGGTCATCTAAATTTACCACACTATTTTTATTTCTTTGAGGAAGATGATAAATCCTTGAACCATCCACACAATCAACCATTTCATCTAGAGGTATTAATTCATAAACACTGATTCAAGCATTTCTTAATAGATGGAGGTTCTGGTTTGAATATATGTACATATAATCTGGTGAAACAATTGAGATTATCTAAACATGCAATTGACCTAAGAAGAAAGATAACCATCAAAGATTATGATGAGGAAGAAAGATCCTCCAAAGGATTTGATGTCTTACCCATTAGAGTGGGACTAGTGGGAAAACATCTGATATTTCAAGTTCTTGACCTACCACTTACCTACAAAATTCTTCTTGGAAGGCCGTGGATCTATACAATGCAAGCAGTACCTTATACCTATCATCAATGCATAAAATTTCCCCATAATGGAGTAGAGGTAACCATTCTAGCTGATACAACTTATCCTTGCAATAATCTCAAGCAAGTGGATAGTATGGTTCCTCAAAACAAAGAGAGTTCTCACAAAGTAGAAACTTCCAAAGAGATGGTCCTAAGGATTTTTGCAAAGAAGATGAATATTCAAGAGGTAGGGATGGGAGAATACAAGATATATTCCTTGATGTCCATGACAAATTTACCCTTATCTACTAGATCCATAGGAAGACCTTCATCAACATTCACACCCTCCAAAGGTGATGCATTGACAATTCATGAAGGAACACGGATGATGAAAGAAAAGGTGTCTCTAGAAGTAGAAAATGAAGAAAAAATTGTCCTACAATGGTTATATAAAGAGGATGAACATGATAGAAATGTTAAAAATATGGAGATACCCCCAAAAAAATATGGTACAAGATAAGACATCATGAAACAAATGGGTTATAAAGGAAAAGGACCACTGCACCAAAATAAGAAAGGAACCATAGAACCAATATATACGGATTTCTATAACCCTAGAGACAAAATTGGTGTGGGTTTTAAAGAGGAAACATATTGTCCTATAGTTGAAGATGGTCTTGTATTTGATGGATCATATGATTCATACAATGAAGAAGAGATAGAAGGACAACCAATCTCATATGAGTGATTATAAATTTTACAAGGAGATCCACTAGCAGAGCTAAGTATCAATACTAGACATGAACAAGAGTCATAAAAAGAACCATAGGAATAACAATAAAAAAAACATCCTAACTGGGGGAAGTTGGTTATTGTCACTCATATTCTTGATATGCCTCATTTTGAAGAAAAAAAATAACACCTATATCTATGTAAGCACCTTTACAAGAAGGTGAGAGTCAACAAGAAGAAAACAATGTTAAAGAAGAGGAAGAGGTACCGGTGACTATAGCCCATTTCATGGGTATATTAGATGAGAGTTAGACTGATTCACATGAGTATGAATGGGACATACTCTTTGATGTTGCAATGGACATGGAGATATATGTGGTGGATAAATACACTCCTAGATTTCAATTTGAAGAAGGAGAAAGTTCTAATGCTAGGTCCCTAGGGTTAGACTCACATAATACTAATGTGAACTCCAATAATAAAGATAATGACTTTAATAATCTTAACAAATATTTTGAAGCTAACTCAAAGGAAATCATCTTACAAGTCAATAACATTGATAATAACATGGTGTTGTCTCTCAAACCCTATGAATCATTACCCTTGGTAAATTGTGAACTTATAGACTAGAATGAATCCACATACACAAGCCTATTATCCTTTGATAATGACTATTCTTTAGCCTGCTATCTCAATGTTTGTAAACCCTTTACCTCTTCCACTAGCTCAAGAAGTGCAAAAATGATAGAGGGGGATATCAAGTTTCTCAGTCTAAAAATGAAAAACAAAAATAAAAAGAGAAGTGATGGTGAAAACCACATTGTGGAAGTATAAGGTTCCAAAATAGTAAAAAAAAAAATGTATCCAATGGTGAAAACCTCTTAGAGGCACCAAAGGATGAGACACTTGATATTCTTCCTGATCATTTCCAAGAAAGATCTTAGGTCTTAATAGAACCAACACAACTAGTCAATCTTGGAACATCAAAAGCTCCACAAATGGTGCACATCACACAATCTTTATTAGAAGAGGAGAAGCTACAATTTAATAATTTTTTCAAAGAGAAGAAGATCAAATATTCTTTGTCTTATTTAGACATACATGGATTAGATACATACCTGATAATGCACCATCTATCTATTTCTCCCAGAGTAAGGCCCGTAAAACAAAAAGTGAGAAAGATGAATCCACATGTGGAATTTTTAGTGAAAGGATAGCTATAAACATTGTTGAAAGTTGGATTCATAAGAGATATTGACTATGTAGAATGGATATTAAACATAGCTATTATTTCCAAACAAAATAAATCTATAAGGGTTTTTACGAACATCAGAGACCTAAACAAAGCTTGTCGAAGGATGACTTGTTGGAAAGTTGAATTTACTAGATTATATGACTAATTTTTGTGTTGTCATTATGGAAAAAAAGTCATATGAAGATTTGACTTCAGCGCAGTAACTTGGAAGATCATAATATGACTAAGTATGGAAGATAGAGAAGACTGTGAAGCACCAAATGATTAGAGCATCAACACACGTGTGTATGATTGATTTTTTATATGTACCCTTGGATATAATCTTTTGAGTATTTTATTGTGCTAATTCTAAGAATGCATGGTCAGATTTGGTAGTATCGAGAAGTTATAGCAAGTCTACATGACATTGGCAGTTAAGCGATAGAGCAGAACAGAGCATGCAGCCAAGAGATAGTTTTTTTATTAGCCTATATTTTTTTTTTTTGTAAAGGCTATGTGCCTATTGTAATAGTGATGTAAACATGTTATTATCATTTTATGTAAACACACTTGAGCCAATTAACTTGGAAGTGTTGTATGTGTTATGTTTTAGGCCAACACAGTAGTTAGTTTTGGTTGCAACCATTCAACATGTATATATATGACATGTGCTTTTGTATTTGGACATATGAAGAGATATAGATGATGGAATATGTATAGAAGAGTAGAAGTATGTGAGTCCAGTCAATATGAGATATTTCTCTAAAAGAATTTAGAGAAATAGCGCACAAAAGGAACTGATCAGACAACAGTGTCAAAATAGTAGTTCACCTTTGCAAATATAGTGTGTATCTGATAACTAGGAGGTTGTAGCCTTCTTCATTGAGCAGTGAGCTTTGGTAGTGAGCCATGCACCCCTAACAGGGTTTTTTCTATAAAGACTCCTAACAGAGTCATTGTACTTAGTATTGTAATGACTACTCCTAATAGGGAAAAGGAACATTAACAGGTTCATAAGACTAGTACAATTATTTGTGGGTGCTAATTCCCACTAGGGTTCTCCTCTGGCCAAGGTTTCCCCATAAACATATCTTGTGTTATGTGTTATGGTTGAATCTTTCATTTAATTTACTATTCATTTTAGTATTTAAGTAATTGGGCTAAGTTTCAAGAATCAGAAAATCATTAATTATAGAACATTGATTCACCCCCCCTCTCTCAGTGTTCCCATTCTTAACAATTGGTATTAGAGCTTTGGTCATCTAAGATAAGTTTAACCACTTGAGGAGATCATCGATAAAATACAAGTGAAACATATGAATAAAAATATTCAAGTAGCTCTTGAAGATCTTGACAGATCTGAAAAGTAAATTGAAGAACTAAAATTAAAAATCAGTGGTTCACAAGTATTCATCAAGAAACTGATAAAAGATTTGAAAGATTGTTCAACAAATGATTTGGGAAAAATCATCAAAAAGGTAAATGAAGAAAACACATCTCTAAATGATCAAATTGAATATTTGGATGAAAATTTAACTAATAATCAGGAAGGCTATGAAGAACATATCAAAGAAAACAAATAGTTGGATGAAGAACTTATGCAAGAAAATCTAAAAATCTTGGAGTTAGAAAACATCAAGAAAAAGATGGAATCTGAGTTGATAGAAGCAAAGAATCATATTGACAAATTGCACACAAGTACTAATCTATTATATTCTCAGATATATGCATAAAGGATAAAAGGAGATTCCAGTTGTATTGGATTCAATGAAGCATAAAATTAAATCAATGCAATGCAAGAAAGATTGAAAGCACCTGAAGAATCTACAAAAGCTAAAAAGACTAAAAATCATACTGAACCTAAAGAAGAACCACCTAAAGATGAATGCAAGGTAGTAAACAGAACTTGTTATGCCTGTAACAAGCATGGACATATAGCAAGAGATTGTAAAGAGGTAAGACCTTTCAATGGTTACTATTATTCATGCAATAAATTTGGTCATAGAGCTATGAATTGTAGATCAAATCAAAGAAATTAGACACAACACAATCAGAGAAATCAACCATAGAAAAATTCTAGAATTCCTCAAAACATCACATGTTAGATATGCAATTACAATGGTCACACAGCTAGACAATGCAGTATGGTAACTCACATCAATGTGCCAAGGAATAAAAGGCCTCCAGTCATTTGTCACTCTTGTAACAAGGTTGGACACATCTCAAAGTTTTGCAAATCACAAGCGCAAAGTCAAGAAAGACCTAATAAGTCTCAAGGATCAATATTGGATGAATCTGGAGAAGTCAATTTTATGAAAGCTACAAAAGGTGCAAGCAAGATCTAGATGGAAATAAAGAAAGATAATGTTAGTGATAAAGTAGTGGATGCATTCGCAATGGACACACCTTCTACTTTTGGATAAATGACCCTCATGGTTATAGGGGGAGCTAGACAAGCTCTATACCCCTACACGGCTAGTATACTCACCCTCAGAGTATGCACCTTTGGTTTTAGTTGTTTGGTTTCTGGTTGATCTAGTATGCAAGATTGCATAGCTTGATTGACAACAAGAAATAAGATTGTAATTCACTGTTGCAACCCATGTTAATGCAAAAAGCATTAATTATAGAAAGTTGATTTATTAGTCACTTGAGATCTATTATCTTCACTTTTGCATTTGAGATCAAGCCCTTGGAGAGCACACAAGATCATATCAGCAATTATTGAAGTATTAGAGTCATTTCATTAGCGAAAAGGAGTTTTAATTTGTTATGGAACCCTAGCTCGGACACATCATTTCAAAAATATCTTGGAACCCTATTTTGAGTGTTGAAGCAAGTAAGTAATGGAAACTCTAGTACTCTTTGATGTCACAGAAAGGAAGAGATATGTATTAAAAAAGAATCCATTTAAGTTAGTGATAGATGATTTAGAAGGAGCATTTTCTAGAACTCCGATGGGAGCTATGCATGTTGAAGATATTTGCACTTACATCTATTGTAAGAAGGAGCCTATATGATTAGACATGATAAGGTCGCACATTGAATCTATGATTAATCTAGACTTCACATTCAAGGATGAATTCACACACTTCGCAAATAACCCTATCATAGAGTATGTGATTGCATATGAATTCTATGAGTCAAAATGGATTAAGATATTACTTAGTAGGATTCATGATGATTTTTTTTGGATTGGAGAAGTTCCTATATGCATAAAAACTAATCTCATTCATGAGATGACCCGACTTTCTAAGACCGGTGTCATTCTTCCAATAGGTAAAGATGTCAGAAAATGGGTTGCAAAGGCATATAAGTCCAAGAGTGATAAGCGTGACATGAATATTGAGCCCATAGAGGAGAAATATATTAAACTCATGGCTATGATACTTGGTTGTAAGTTCCAGCATGCAAATAGAGTGAATAGTGTATCCACAGCTACTATTCTAGCAGCTATAAGGACAGTAAAAGAAAATGGAGAGTCTAACCTCTGTGAGATTTTCTGTGCATAGTTTTTAGACAACATAAGAGCCATAAAACATGATAAAAGACAAATATTCAGATTTGGTTCTCTGATTATTTACATGTACTTTCATATAGTTGGAAAAGTTTCTGATCTCTATCTAGACAAGAGCATACCTAAATTGCCTCAAATTTCATTTAAGGCAATATCAAAGATCACCTTATAGGATTATATGGAACTATAAATCAAGATATTCAGAATCAAGATGTAGAGAAGGTACATGATACTTGAGAAGATAGTGGAGAAATACAAGGACAGTATATGCTTCATGGTGGAAATAGACACTACATGCATGGAAGCAGTTGAGCCTAGGACAAAGTGGATTCATCCACTTAGCTATGAAGTTGATGAGCACATTTTGGAAGGTTATGCACAAGTCCTCCTATCTGCACCAAAGGATCCCAATGAACCTAGATGGGGAACTTTTGAAGACAAGACATGTTGTATCTATCTTATACAGTGCTGTGACAAAGAGAAAAGCATCTAGAATTACCTCAGATGTTTTGAAAATTCATGGTGTTACCCAAGTAGACTTAGAAAAAGCAAGGTAAGCCAATATTGATATGTAACTTGAGAGCACACCCTCATCTAAAGTCAAAATAGAAAAATATGATGATTTGAAGGAGAAGAAGAAAAAGACTGATGTAAACACCTCAGCCCCCACAATCACTGTTGATCTGGAGTCCACTCCACCTCCCGAGCCAAGAATGATGTCTAGAAGGAAGAAGAAGACTAGCGCAAGCCACCCATCCTCAAGGAAAACTAGAAGCAAAGGAAAGATCACTCAAGCACCTCTTGAGGTGGGATTCAGACCGAATTTGGAAGTCTTGAGAACTAGAGTTTTTGAAGAAGGAAGGATAGATCAGATTGAAAAATTCTATGACAAGTATCATGAGATTGACAAGTCAGAAATTCATTCTATGATTATCAAGCATATGATTAAGTTCAGAAAGTCAATTTTGGAACTTAAGACAGTCATTCCTAATCAAGTATGGAATATACTTGACTCTTTGAAAAGACAAGCTATAGCGGAAGACATGAGAATAAGAGAAAAGACATTGGATGACAACCTCCCTATTTTCTCACTAGAAGAGAAGATGTTACTATTAGATTTGGTTAAACCACATCTAAGAACAAAAATTAAAACTCTACAAATAATGAACATAGATTATGAGTTGGTTGCAAAAGAGATAGAGAAAGCATTTGAAAAAGTTTTTTTGGATAGACACATGTACCCTCCTAATGCACCTGCAACCCAAGTTCCCTTTAAGAAAATAAAAGAATTTGAGATCCCTAATGTACCTATGATAGGACCATAGGATTCTGCACCCAAGGATGAAACAAAGGATGAAACCATTATGATTGATAATGTTGAAATCACCATGGTGGTAATAGATAATGAACTAGATAAGTTTCAAGAAAAAAAATTTAGTACAGAAGAAGCTGAGATCCTATGTGGTGAAGAATCACATATGCAACAAGAAGAAGTCCATGTTGAAGAATTAATAGGACATGATGAAGAGAAGGAAGATGAACCTAAAGAAGAGCCCTCTGTTGAGATCCCAGTAAAGGTAAGAAATGAGATTATGGATGTAAGTCAAAGCACACTCCTCACTACTAAGTCCTCAATATCATTATTTTCAAGTTTGACTCCTAATACAACAAGCTTAGACTCATGGGGAGAAGAAGATCTGATAAAGATAATTGTATTGGTTAAGGAGAAATTCAAAGAAAAAAAAGTAATGAGGAATCCTTTATTTTTGGAATCAGTTAACATATTGAACAATTTACTGCCTAAGGATAAGAAAGTGATTAGTGTTCATTTAGTGGATGATGTTAGTAGCATCTTATCAAGCTTTAAAGTAAAATTTTCAAGTCTAGAAGAATCAGCATAAAAAATTGTAGAAGAGAAATACATCAAGAAAAGGTTAAATGAATTAATAAGCAATTTCTTGGTTGACCTTAATTTTCTAAAGATTGGTCAAGAAATGTTGAAAGAGTTAGCAGCAAAAGGAAGGAAGATAATAGCTGACTACATCAACAAGGATAAAATCACCTTAGACATCTCTAAAAAGATTTAGGAAGTAGAATATCTGATGAGAATAGTAATAAAATCAGTTGAAGATCACTCCCAAGACATAAAAATGTGTAATAATGTTTATCAAGGACATATAGACAAAATAGAAAAGGCAAAAAAAGAGATTGCAAAGATAAGGGCTAGACAAGCACAGCTGCGAAATGAACTAGCGCCCTCACTAGATGTACTAAATCAAAACATCAAGCATAGTGATGCTAAAATTGTAACTTATGATCAAGGTCCCTGCACTGATTTAGAAAAGATGGAGAATCTCACATATGAATTATGCTCCCATCTTCAGACAGTTTATGCACTCAAGGTTTTTTGGCAGCAAGAAATCAAAAACCTTCAGATTGCATACCCTGATGTATTTTCTTTGTAAGTACTTAAAGATTTCCTTTTTTGAGAACCATTGTCATTAATGTCAAAGGGGGAGTATTATATACTAAAGGAGATGGTAGTGTATAAAGAAGAAGAAGATATGATGTACAGTTTGATAGCAATTGTTTTGTGTAAGTTAAGTTTATCAACTTCACCATATTCCTTTGTTGCCATTAATTACAAAGGGGGAGATTGTTGGAAAGTTGAATTTACTAGATTATATGACTAAGTTCTTTGTTTTCATTATGGAAACAAATTCATATGAAGATTTTATGTCAACGCACTAACTTGGAAGATCATAATATGACTAAGTATGGAAGATAGAGCAGACAGTGAAGCACCTAATGATCAGAGCATCGACACACGAGTGTATGATCAAGTTTTGGTATGCACCCTTGGATATAATCTTTTGAGTATGTTATTATGCTAAGTCTAAGAACATATGGTTATATTTGATAGTATCAAGAAGTTACAACAAGTCTAAGTGACACTGGTAGTTAAGCGATAGAGCAGAACAGAGCATGCAACCGACAGATAGTTTTTTGATTAACGTATATTGTTTTTTTTTGTAAAGGCTATGTGCCTATTGTAATAGTGATGTAAAAATGTTATTATCATTGTATGTAAATACTCTTGAGCCAATTAACTTGGAAGCATTGTATGTGTTAGGTTTTAGGCCGACACAGTAGTTAGTTTTGGTTGCGCCCATTTAGCATGTATATATATGACATGTGCTTTTGTATTTAAACATATGAAGAGATATAGAGTAGGGAAGATGTATAGAAGAGTAGAAGTATGCGAGTTTAGTCACTATGAGATAAAGCTCTAAAAGAAGTTAGAGCAATAGCTCATGTAAAAGGAACTGATCAGACATAAGTGTCAAAGAAGTAGTTCACCCTTGTAGATATAGTGTGTATCTGATAACCAGGAGGTTTTAGCCTTCTTCATTGAGCAGTGAGCTCTAGCAGTGAGCCATCCACCCCTAAGAGGGTTTGTTTTATCAAGACTCTTAATAGAGTCATTTTACTTAGTATTATAATGACTGCTCCTAATAGGGAAAAGGAACATTAATAGGTTCATAAGACTATTACAATTATTTGTGGGTGCTAATTCCCACTGGGGTTTTCCTCTAGCCAAGGTTTCCGCATAAACATATCTTGTGTTATGTGTTATGGTTGAATGTTTCATTTACTTTACTATTCATTTCAATATTTAAGTAATTGGGCTAAGTTTCAAGAATCAAAAAATCATTAATTATAGAACACTAATTCACCCCTCCCCCCCTCTCAATGTTCCCATTCTTAACATGACTTTCCACTTCCTAACATAGACATGATTTTGGACCTTATTATGGGTTATGAGATGCACTCCTTAATGGATGAGTTCTTAGGGTACAACCAAATCAAAATGGCCCAAGAAGCTCAAGAGAAAAATACATTTACATGTTCATGTGGTACATACTATTAGAACGTCATGTTCTTTGGTCTAAAAAATGTAGGTGCAACATATCAGAGAGCCAAGACAAAAATATTTCATAATATGATGCACAAAAATATGGAAGACTATGTCGATGACACACTAGAAAAATCAAAAGTTAGAACAACGCATATAGAGGACCGGAGGAGAATCTTCAATAGAATGGGGTAGTTTCAACTTAGGTTAAACTCTAAGAAGTGCATATTTGGACTATCATTAGGTAAGTTTCTAGGCTTCATCATTTTAGAAAAAGGAATTGAAATTGATAGAGTAAAGGTAAAAGAAATCATTGAAATGTAACCACCAAGAAATATTAGTCAGATGAGAATACTTCAAGGAAAATTTCAATCTATAAGGAGGTTCATATCTCAATTAGCACATAAAGCACAACCATTCATGGAAATGATGCTTAAAGAAGTCACATTCACATGGGATGAACAATGTGAGAATTTTTTTTCTCAAGTTAAAAAAAATTTGGTGAATCCTCCAATCCCAATGGCTCTCAATCATGGAAAATGACTCCTATTATACATATAAAGAACAAATACATCATTAGGAGTGTTACTTGCACAAGAGGATGAGACTAAGAAGTAAAGAGCTATATATTACATCAACAAAACTCTAGTCTCCTAGGAGATAAATTACTTAATAATTCGAAAGGCAAACCTAGCAATGGTATTTTCATCTCAAAATGTTAGACATTATATGCTATCACATAAGGTAAAGCTAGTTGCAAAGATAGATCCAATTAAATATATGTTGAATAAAGAAACACTAATGGGAAGAATAGAAAAATGGGTCCTTGTATTAAGTGAATTTGATATTGAATATGTTGATAGAAAGGCCATCAAATGACAAGTGATAGCTGATCAACTTTTTAAAGAACCATTGACAAATGACAAACCATTTCACATAGATTTTCCTAAACAAGCATTCATGCACCTTACAAAACATCCATGGAAGATGTATTTTGATGGCTCCTTCACACAAAAAGGGTCAGGAGCTAGATGTTTGTTCATTACTCCACAAGGATACAAAATATCAAAGGCATACAAGATGATATTTCCATGCATAACATAGAATAATATGAAGACCTGGTCAATGGATTAAAGATATCAATAGAATGGAAAATCATTGAGCTACATAGCTATGAAGACTCATATCTTATAATAAATCAGGTTAATGATGACTATCAGAAAAAAGATGATAAGATAATGCCTTATAAGAGGATGGTGGATGACTTGAAGAAATATTTTTTTCCACATCACATTTGAACAAATTCTAAGGTCAAATAATAGAGTAGTTGATGCAATGGATACCATAGCATCCATGTTACAAATGGAAGAGCATCGGTTTCTCTATGACTTCCTGGTGGAATAAATCCCCTTTCTATCCCATGACTCCCCTGATTCCCATATTATATGCATTATTGAAATCCAAGTCTTATATAGGTATGCCCATATTTATTCCTATCTCAAAGATAAGACTTTCCCTAAAAATTATTTGAGAAATGAAAAAAGATACCCCATAAGAGAAGCATCACATTATTTAATCATTGCTAATGACATGTATAGATGTGCTGTAGATGGTACACTACTTAGATGTTTATAAATGAAGAGTAAAGTCATGCATCACAGTAAGTACATGAAGGTGTGTATGGGTCTCACTAGAATGGCTTTTAATTAGCCAAGAAAATCCTAAGAGTGTGATACTACTAGCCTACAATGGAAAAAGATGCTATTAATTATGCCCAAACATCCAAGAAATGCCAAGTTCACAAAAACATGATTTATTCTCTAAATAGGTTGTTAATTCCATTTATTATACATTGGCCATTTTAACAATGGCCTTGATCTAGTAAGGAAGATTTAACTAAACTTGTATAATAGACATAAGTATATGATTATGACAACTGAATACTTTACCAAATGGGTTGAAGTTTTACCACTATCTAATGCTACAGGAAAATAAGTCTCCATGTTTATCCTAAACTACATCTTTTTTAGGTATGGGCTAGCCTCATCAATTGTAACTGATAATGGAGGTAAATTAAAAAATAAGGACATGGATGACTTATGCCTACAATTCAAAACTCACTCATCACTATTCCTCAATCTATTACCCTCAAGGTAATAGACAGGTCGAGGCATCAAACAAAACAATTCCAAAAATCTTTCATAGAACAATCATCAAATCAAGAAGAGACTAGCACTTGAAAATTAATCTAGCATTGTGGGCATATCGCACCACCACTAGAATGTCAACATGAGAAAATCCTTTTGCATCAGTATATGGGTTTGAAGTAGTATTGCTAATTGAATTAGAGATTCTATCATTGACGATGTCATTGAAAAATCTAGTCACTCATGAGGACTACAAAATATCATGACTACAAGAGCTAGAACTGTTAGATGAGTGCATACAACAAGCATTTTATCATCTCAAAGTCAATGAGAAAAGAATGTCTAGAAGGTACAATAACAAAGTGAAGCCAAGAATAATTCAGGTAGGAGAACTATTCTTAAGAGAGAATCTGAAGAATCAACAACATCGAAAGGAGGAGGGAAAATTTGAACCCAACTGGTTGGGTCCCTTTGTCATCCCGACTTCATTTGGATCAGGAGCCTATCAATTGGCTACACCTAAGGGAGATATCCTACTAGATCCAATCAATAATCTCCACTTGAAATGGTTTTATGTTAGACATTCTTGAGGTAGCACCTATACAACAACTATTGATCCTGAAGAAATACAAAAAAAAAAGGAAATATTGATCCTGAGAAAAAACTCAAAAACACCCTGAAAGTAGAAAACTTTAAAAATAGTAAAAATATTTCATAAAGAAAAGAAAAAATCGTGGAACACATAAAATTCAAAAATAGTGGAAATTATTCTCAAAAAATGACCATCTTGGTGAAAACCAAGAAAAAAGGAGCCTTGGTGTACCAAAGAAAATAAGGAGAAAAATATTTAAAAACATAAAAAATAAAAAAGAGAAAAAGTATCATGGTGAAAGCCTGGCAAACAGGAACCTTGGTAGAAAAAATAGAAAAATTGGTCCAAATGGTGAAAACCTGGTAAATAGGTGCTACTTGTAATCAACACTCTATCTATCAATACAATACTTGAACACTGGGATAATCTAAAGCTTAGTGTGTACATATCTTTTAGTCATCTTCCTGAAAATAAAATCTTGAGCCATGTTATCAAAAATATCCTATTCTCCTAGAATGGAATATTTCTATACCAAAGTCCTAGGAAAGTCATTTTCTCTAGGGGGCAGTGGTCATGGTCATGCAAGAAGTCATGTTACCTAATTGTCATTAGGGCTCTCTTCTAGGATGTCGGTCATCCCTAGTCCACAATTAACATTACACTACACAAAAAAGGCATTTCTTAATACCACCAACCCTAAAACAAAAATAGTATTTCTTAATTCTTGGACCTAACAGTGTTCCTAAATACTAGTTGTGGATAAGAAAGTGTTCCTAAACACTAACACCAATCAGACAAGATGCTTACTACACTAGACACGAACTATAATTGAAAAGAATCTATGATCGATATTTTTTTCTAAAAGTGATTCCAAACTACAAAAAAGTGTTCCTTAACACTACATTATAAAAATTAAATGCTTTGAAATTTATGATGATCATGTATTTCCATATTGTGTCGAAGATGTCCATGGACTAGAGAAACGAAATAAGAAAATCATGATTTTTTCTTACTTTTCTATGAATTATTATCTATTTACGATTGTTGTGTTCCCTGAGTAACTCGAATATGTTTAAAAATGACTAGAGAAACATGGACTAGGGGCATAATTTTTTCTTCACCTTCTTCTTCTGGTAATAAATCAAATGATCTAATGTGATCATATGGAATGGTTGTCTATGGTAGGAGCCTCCATCACGATTGGAATGTCTTATATACCTTGATCTATTTCCTATGAAAGATTTGGTGAGATTGGATTTATTTCCTTGTCTATTTTAATCTAAAAAGAAACAACTTGCTAGTAAAGTATGCAGAATGAAACTATACCCAAGGATATGAATAATAAAAGGTCATTATAGGTATATATATAAAAATGTTGTACATGAATAGAAAAATTTTATATTAACAGGAAGTAACTGACAAAACAATTTGGCCTATATGCCTTGATGTTTAGGTTCACTTTCGACATGACATATAAAATGGGAAGTATTCATATTTTCATGATTGCTAAAACCTATTAGTGAAAATTGTACTAGCCTATTAGGTCCAAAATAAAAGGATCTATGATGATTAAAGACCCATCTTGAAAAAATAGTGATATTCCTAGAGGTCTTAATCTAGATGGATTTCATTGGTTAATTAAGGTTTATTTCAATTAAGGTGCATTTAATTCATTTCAATAAATTTCATTTGATTAAATATAGTTTCATTCATTTAATTGCATTTCATTGATAAATCTAGTTGCATCAATCTTTTTGCATAAATTTTAAAGTTGCGTCAGTAGAAAAGTATGAATGTGATTAATTAACATCAACATAAGTTAATTCTAAATATCAACATATACAAGTTGGAGCATGTAAATCAAATCATCAAGATCAAATCAATAACTAAGTATCTAAATACTGATATCGACACACCTACATAATCATGACAGTACTATATATACATCTTCCTTAATGCATCCATCAACATACATAAATAAAAGTAAAATGTCCATATACTGCATCATATTACATCTCAATAAAGTATCGAATATACATGCATAACATGAAAGTACATCAAAATAAATGCATTCACATAACATCTACATCCATACATCTATAAAAAGGGAAGTACAAAAATATCTTCATATATCAGTGACATAATACAATGAAGTCAAAAAATCAATCATCTATCTAATCATATGACCAAGTATAACAAGCTGAGATCAATATCAAAAGAAGATGTATACCAATATATCAATATCAAGACATGTGCATAAATTAGATAGCATCAGTATGAACAAAGTACATGAATCAAAAGAGAGTATATATCACACTCCAAAAGAGTATCAGTGTATCGATAAAAAAATGGTACATGTGAGAGTACATCAAATGGTATATATATAAAAAATACATCAAAATGATACAAGAGGAATCATGTCTAACTCCACCCCTCATCACATCGAGGTGGGGCAAGAGGTGGAACATCAGCCCTAGCAGTTATAGGTGGTGTCATCACACCCTCGAACTGTTGAGCTATGGTAGAATACAATGGCACTCCCTGATCTGTCAAAATAGTTGAACAATAAAGTGAAAAATAATAGGCTACCATCTATCCCTAATGAATTTTTGTATGAGCGTATCTATCTCTCTCTACTCTCTAAATTTCTAGTAATGGTTCCTATCAACTCTCAAATCATCCAGTTGTGTATCCCTATCAGTGAGTTGAGCCTATAATGTGGTAACTTGTGCCCTCAAGGATGGTCTCTCCTTATCACAAATAGATAAGGGATCCCTATCTCTATCTAAAGGAAGACCTCAAGGTGGCTAACCTCCACCTCCACCACTACTCTCTCTAGGGAGTCTCTATTGTTGTTTCTCCTATGGAGGAAATAAAGCATTGGATCCCTACATGGTGGCACAACTCTCAACCTTCTCCAGCAACCCTATTGGTTCCCTTCTCCCCCAGATCCTCTTTTTCTAACCCCTCCACCATAACTTCCTCCATCTCCACTACCTCCTCCACTATTTCCACCACCACCTCCATCACCCCCATCACCTATATCATCTCCCCCTCAACCTCTACCCCTATCTCCTCCTCTATCATAGTATCTCCCCCAGCTAACATGAGATCTTTTGGGACCATCATCTATGGGATCATAATATAAAGTATCCTCGATTTGAGGATCTCTCTCATCTGGTGCAGTAAACCTAGGGAATAGATGTTTTAAATAATAATAATAATAGGAATCAATAATGTCTACATCATCTATCTTAGGTAAATAGTCACATGCAACTCGTATCATCTGTGAGATCTCATGTACTGTTGTCTCATTTGGTAATCTATCCCCCACCTAGATCTCGTTGTCATGGACCTCAGAATATACTGCTAAGTCCAGGGGCATGCCCTCCACTCGGCCATATTATCTGAGCACCTGAGGAACAATGAATTGCTCCATAATATATAAGGCGTGACCAATCAAGTATCAACTCTAAAAATAAGTACAACATTTTTTATGCCACTCCTCATAGTCTAAATAAGGCTTCCATACAACATCAGTAACATCATCTAGAATTTGACACCAATACTCCAGTTTTCCTAGGTGGGACTACTAGATGAAGCTGGCATACATGTAGATATACAACATCTCAGGGTCTCTCTATTGATCAACAATAGGATGTGTCACTTGGATGTGGTACCATGACCAAATCTGTAAAATAAAAATCCCAATAGTCATGCTCTTCGAATGTTGGTAAACTATCTCATGGAGCTCATGATAGATGTGAGATAATATGTAGCTCCCCTAATAAAAATAGTGAGGAGATCGGATCATGTCCTCGATAACACATGACCAATTACAAATGAAGTTGTGCTACCCTCTATTTGGCATCATGTTGCCACCCATCAGTCCAGCAATAGAAACGGGAAGGATCTCATAATGGGATACCATATGGTCCCAAGAGAGGTATCACCTGGCAATGGCAGGATCCTAAAATAATCAATGAGCATTAGCCATAGCAACAACGGCACCAAACTTGTACTCCACTCAAGCTCCCATAACTAGAACCCACAAAATGTGCCATATATCCTCTGGAGTCACAATCATCTCCTAAGTAGGAAAATGGAATGTGTTATGAGCTATGAGTTCCATCTCTTAGCCAAAGAAGTCAATAACCCTTGATTTACTTGAATATTAGGGAAATCTACCAAGCACCAAAGACCACGATGGGTGATAGTGTGTTGCTTTGTTATAGTCAGCTGCTCAAAAAATTGCAAGACTTGGGTAGGCCTCAGACTCTGAAATGATACGACATCGAACTGGGTCTGCAGTAAATAAATTTATACTACATCAGTATCAGGAAAGAAAAATTTAAGGCAAATTGGTTAAATAGGTTAGACAGAAAGCCTAAATTGGGAAAATTCTAAGTAAAAAACTAAAAATGATCCTAAAACCCAGATGTGATTCAGGACTTATGGGATGTGATCCTCTACAAACAATATATGATTCAAGATTAACTAGATGCAATCACAAAATAGGTTACAAATATGTTTTGACTGGGTGTGACTGACTGATAAAAATATATGAAAAGAAGACACATTTGACTAAATGCGACCCACCAGGGTGCAACCCTAAAACTATGGGACGTGATCCATAATTTTAAAAAAATAGGTATGACCCAGAATTGACAGCTTGCGACCCTAGTTACTGGGTGCGAAACTAAACTAAAATGCTTATAAAATGCATAAAGAGAAGTGAAAAATTAAATGGAAGTAATGACAAGGTATGTTTTTAGGTACTTATCGATATTGCATAATGTGCGGGATGTTGATGATGATGACTAAGCTCAAATTGATTCCTCTCAACCGGGACCACCATCTTCTCTCTCAAATCTCAAATTACCAAGGATAAAAGTAAAAATGAATAGTAAAATGACCTTTTTGGGCATATTTTAACCCCTTAAGAGATTGACCGCCTCTTTCAAAAAGAATGGCGTAGATATCAACGGAGAAAGGAACTTCTCATGAGTAGGGAGAAGGAACAATCAATAGACTACCTTCAGAAGCAGTTGGTCCTCGTGCTTGTCCTTATTTTTTTCTCTTAGAAAGGCATTGTAAGCTTCAATAGTAGAGCAGAGGTGGATACAACACTAGCCCCTGGCGAATACCCTAATGACCTAGGGCACTTTCATAGAAAGATGTAGAAGGATCGGCATATCGAAACCAAAATCAAAATAGATGCAGTATATCACTTTATATCAGTAAAAATAGAGTTACTAAGATAGGTCAAGCTTCTAGAAATTAAGTCAACTATTGTCAAAATGCAGTTGACTAGGGAAAAAATGAACAAGTATTGATGTAGAAACATGGAAAAAGTGTTCAAGAATGTTTATTACTCAAATGGACAGTCAACAAAAGTCAAAATAGTGGCAAACGTTAGTCAAATAATGGTTAACAACACAAATTTTCTTATATGATGACCAAAAGCTTACCAAAAGCTGCACAAAGTTATTTTTCAACTAGCACATTGGGTTTATACCTTAGGATATTGGTCAAACATTAGTCAAACTTGGTCAACTCTCATCTTTTAATGGTCAAACAATGCTCCATTAAGACTAAAATTGATCCTAACCAAATTATGTAAGATTCTAAACATTTTCTACTTGATTCACATCAATTTTTTTATTAATTGAACACCTTCATCAATACTTAGAATTGAGATTTTATCAAATTTCTTTTCTAATTGCGGTCTTGAGGGAGCATAATCATGCCTAAAATCAATCAAATCTTAAACACCAGGGGCATGACATTTTTCTTCAATCAAGTCGAGACTGTTGGGTAATTAACTTCATCAGGAACCATACCAAGTTGATTATTTGTGCCTAAATCAAATCTTTCTAACATTGATCAATCTCATCGCTTCAAATCTAATTTATTATTTTTCATAATCATGATATTGCAGATGTTCAGTTTCATTGCACCAAATCAAAATGGAAATTCTGATTAACTTCTATCGATCTTTGTCTAATCAAGCTCAGAGTCGATATGGTCAATACTTGTTCAGTCAAGTTTAGAATCGATGGCTTAAAACTTTCAATCAAACTCAGAATTCTCAAATTTAGAGTATTTTTTGCTGCTCTCTAAATCTTCTCAAATTTAGAGTAGTTTCAGCTGCTCTCTAAATCTCCTTGAGTCTAGAGTGGTTTTATTGCTTTATATCAAGCCACTCTCTAAATCAATATCATCTATTTTCTTTGAATCACTACACTGCTCACACAAAAATTCAAAGAAGGGAAAATGTAATGACCCTAAGTCGGGCTAATATAACTAAAGGCCCTATTTTCCCTAATTTAGAATAATTTCCTAGTTATGTTAATATAATCAGCCGATTATTAGCATAATTCATTAGAGTCAATGAAATTCCTTAATCAAGAATTTAATCATCATTGATTGATCAAAAATCCTATTAATTACCTTTAGCCTAATTAATTAAATCAAACCCACTCAAATATATGGCTGAATTAATTAATTTCAACCAATTAATAAAAAGGCCTAAAATACATGTCATCTCTCGAGGGACAAGGAAAAATGCAGTCAATCAGAGGTTAGGCACAAGGATCAATTCACATGGATCAAACGACGATGAATCTTAATCACTCCTCTCAATTTGAATCTCAATCATCAAATTCACTAATGTTTCTATAAAAGAGAATTTTCAAAACTCATAAATTACATAGTTAATTGCATTCATACTTACATGCTCTCATTTTCAATTCATAGCTTAAAACACATTTAAATTCATAGCTAATTAAATCTCTTAAATTAGGTAATGAATTAATCCCATTGTTTGATTTAATTTAATTTCTCAATTTCTTAGTTAAATTACATTGAATCTCTCATTCCAATAGTGTAATGTCACTGTTTAGGGTCTAAATCTGAGGGTACAATAGATTTTAAGCATACTCTTGCTAGTTAGAGAGAAATAGGATGATTTTTCTTAGTTTACTTGCTAACAACATAATGTATTATTGAAGTGTTGTGTTGTATGATAACAACTACTACGATTAACACAAACATTTATGGTTCCCACCATGGGGTATAGCCCTAAATTTCTTATAATTTGAGCATTTTTTGTTGTTATTTTGAGGATAACAAGTACCACAATTAATACACACAACTGCAGAAGGATATACAAAAGGTTTTTTCCATCCAAATCTCCCTATAGAGAAAGATTGAATAAAAAGAAGAGGACCTAGTCCTCTTATTTGAAGAGCTTCCATATTTTCTTGAAGAAGAAGATGAAAATGAAGTTGTTGCTTCCATAGAGGAACAAATCTTGGCTATTGAGCCTTTACAAGAATCAGAGGAATTGTTGAAACAAGAAGAGGAAGAGAATCAGTTGTTGTAGTATGAATTCCTCCATGTTATGGAGCATGAAAAAGAAGACCCCGAGGATAGCTCTATCTTTGAGGAAGATAATGTTGATATGCATGAGGTTTCTTCTCAACTTATGCATATTATTGCAGTAGAGAAAGAAGGGTTTGCTGAACATGAAAACTTTTGGGATGAGTTGGAAATATTTTTTTCTTCCATGGACATCAAGTCATTTTATCTTTCATCAAAAGATCACGAGTTGCAACAAAAACAACATGTGGAGACCCACATCATACTAGAAACACCACAAAATGATCATGAGAAACATGAGGAAGAGCTATAAGAGTTTATCTTTTCAAAAAATGAATAGGAGACACATTCAAGCCAGTAGGATACTATCATTGTAGAGTACAATATTGTGGTCAAGGATGATCTCTTTGACCCAACATCATCAAGAGGATGCCCCATAAGGCATCTATCATTGAATCAAAATAGAATGCTTCACCCAATAATGTTTGCATCAAAGCATAACGGTGATTATCATAATGATGAGAAGGTTTGTCTTTCTCAAATAGAGAGTGTTCCAGTACTGGAGAATTTATTTGTTCTCAATGTTAGTAGGACATTCTATAAACTCATTGTATGTTTGTCATGCTTGCTTCCCTAGATAGTTGCCCAAGCACATGGAATCAATAAACAACTTGTAAGGAAGGGCAGATAATTCAACGAGCTAGTTAATGGATTTGTTTCATATTTTCATTATAAATTGTTGTACATAGTAGAGTAGATGTTTCTAGATTTCTAAGAAGTGTACAAGCACAACTATTCCTTCCTAGAGATATCAATTTTGTTTTGTTTTTCTCAAATTATAGAAGTTGTATGTTTTTGTGAAGTTATAGGGGATAACATGTCATTCCAATGTTGGTGACACCATGCCCACTGAATTTCTAAAGGCCACTAATCTTCAAGCATCCCCTACAAGTCTCTAGAAATGTTGGCTATTTTTTCCACCATTCAAACCATAAAAGATAACCGATCTGAGATATCTTTTTTATGGGCTAAGACATTATCAATGTGCTAAAATGTAATGTTGTCTTCAAGGTGCGATAACCTTCATGTTATCCTTATTTCATTGTTTTGAAGGGTTTCTTTTTGCCTCTTGTAAAATGGAAAACCAATTAGAATTTCCCACGTGGCTCCAATCAGTTCAATGATGTGGGCAAGTGTTTTCTCACATTTTAAAGATTTTGCATCTTCATTTTCACCAAAGGTCATTGTTTATTTATCCACTTTATGATTCCCCTTAGGGTACCTTTTGAAATGGTGAAGGTCAATAGGTCAATGCCACGGGGTGGGTTAACACATCATTTTATTCATATTTCATAGTATTGTAAGGAGAAAATTGATAGCTTGTGAAATGACAAAATTTTGTCATTTCATTGGTTTTTTGTCCTTCTCTATACTATTTATTTCAAAATCATGCTATTTGGCTAATCAAGATCTTATTTATCAATGGTTTTTTTTTAATCTTGCATTGAGAGATTTTGTGCTAAAACTTAGCCATCCATTCTGATAAAAAAATATTCAACATTGACTCTGATTTTTACTAGTGGCCTAAGTCTTTTTCTATATGTGGCATTGGTGTTACTTACAAGTGTGTGGGATGTGATAGCATGTCATGTTATCCCATTTGATAGTTTTTTAGTGGCCCAATTTGACTATTTGTAGCTATGACATGTTATCAGGTATGATTATTAAATGTTGAAGCACATTGTTTGACTTTGTGACACAACGAAAGTGCATCCGATAATTATTTATTGATTTGCAATGATATCGCATCCCCTTCCATCTATGATATGTATTTAGTTGGCCCTTTCTATCACTTCCATTAATCAAGTTGTGATAGAGATCCAATTTCTATTTGATATTATTCTTTCTTCTCTAACTCTAGTCTAGTTGGGGTTTGAAATCCCAGTTTTAATCTCAGTTATGCCTAAAATATATAAAGGAAAATTTTGTATATATTTTTTGGGGTTCCCTCTTCTAGTTCATTTGTAGTAGTTGATGCTCTGCAACTATAATTTTCCTATGGTTTATATCAATGAAAATTTTCCTACTTACCTCTTCTCATAGTTATTTATGCATAATTTGTCTTGCCTTCATTTCTAAATGTTTTCTTTTCTATCTCAAGTTTATATGGAGTATCAATATTGTTTGTAGGTGTTGCATTGTGAAATTTTCTTTCCTTTAAGATCTGTATGAAATCTTATTTGCATTTGATATTTTGGAGATTGATTAGAAGAGAGACTTGTGTATATTTTGTAAGTGTTTTGTTGATATATTATGTAGTTATAGGTAGGGAGAAACCATATACTAAATCTGGTGCATAAACCCCTTTAATCTCATGGAATCCTTCTCCTTTTTCCCCTCAAAGTCATATTTTAGGTGCACCCTGAGTAGAAGGAAGATGGACTTCTCTAAAGACTCAGCCTCAAAGTGAAAGTTTGACACTTAGAGGTTGTCTCCATGTTTTAGAAGGTTTCTTGGGGGTCATACCCCAAGCATGGGTGCAAATGTTTTTGTTAACAATTACTAATTCACCCATCTCTTAGTTATTCTTCCTATCAAATAATTGGTATCATAGATTTGGTTCCTTGGAGAGAGCTTAACCACTTGAGGTAGATCTAATAGTGCATAAACTGAGCATTGTTATGCTTGATGGATCTAACTATAGTTCATGGAAAGAGAATATGAGACAATACATGATTTCAATAGATTCCACATCCTAGAAGAATGTTGAGATTAAGTATGTTATACCTTAGAATAGCCTCAATACTCAAGATGAAATTATAGCATATGAAGAGAATGAAAAAGAAAGGTATCGAACCTTTAGTGGTTTACCAAAAAGTAATTTAGCTAAGGTTATTTCATTAAAGAATATGTATGATGTTTTTAAAAATTTGAAAGATATTTATGAAGGCAATGATAAAGTTAAGTTATCTATGAAGCTAAAAACTAAGCATCATTATGTGAATTTGAAATTGGAAGAAGGTAAAGATATTAGAAGTTACTTTCAAAGGATTGACAACATAGTAAATGAATTCAAGAATCAAGGAGGAAACATCACTAATGAAGATGTAATGGAGAAGATCTTGTTATCCTTATTAAGGAGCTATAGAAACAAGATATTGGTTATTGATGAATTTGATGATTAATAGAAGTTTACCAGAGAATATTTGTTCAACCAACTGACTAGATTTCAGATGAGGAAATTTGGAAAAGATAAGACCAGATTTGAGATAGCCTTTACAACCATAAAGACAAAGGAAGATCTATATCATGATGATTTAGATGAGATGGAAGTGAACTTTGCAAAGAAGTTGAAGAAAGGTTCTGAAAAACACAAAGGTATGTTACCTCTTAAATGCTTTATATGTGGAGAGATTGATCATTTAAGGTCATTAATCAATTTAATGTTAATAGATAATCAATTTCACCTTTTTAATACACCAATTTATATTTAAATTTATCAATTTAATACATCCCCTTAAGACAATTAAAGATAAATAATCCATTTCTACACTACATTTATCATCATTTAATTTAATGTTGATAGATAATTAATTTGACCTATTTAATTCATCAATTAATATTCAAATTTGTTAATTTTATACATCCACTTCAGACGTTTAAATTTATTAGGATAAACTTAATGTAATATACAATAATTATAAAATAGATCTATAATAACAAACATATATTCTTAAACATTATTTAGACCATGTCAAGTGGTTCAATCTTCTCTTGGAGAATATGAAATATTATTTCATGATCCTCCTATGTAGTCTCCACTTATGACACCCAAGTTGTACAACTTAATGGAGATACAAGGAGCTAGCAATTACTAGATCATTGTTTTAATATACCCCTTGTCAAGTTGATAATGAACAAAGTTAATCTCGTGTTGAACTATTTTGATTGTATTGAAATATGTTCCTTGTAGAACAACTGAACCTACTTTCCAAACCAACATGTATGCATATATGTATATATAGACACACACACACACACACACACACACACACACACACACACACACACACATACATATACATATACATATACATATACATATACATACATACATATACATATATATATATATATATATATATATATATATATATATATATATATATATATATATATATATATATATATATATATATATATATATATATATATATATATATATATATATATATGTATGTATGTATGTATGTATGTATGTATGTATGTATATGTATATGTATATGTATATGTGTCTGTATATGTGTGTATATACATATACATATACATACATACATACATACATACATACATACATACATACATACATACATACATACATACATACATACATATATATATATATATATATATATATATATATATATATATATATATATATATATATATATATATATATATATATATATATATATATATATATATATATATATATATATATATATATATGCAGGAGCATCTTGGGTCCTTAACAATCTTGTGTCACCAAAAATATTAGAGTTGTTCAGTTTTCTCGGTTCCTTCTTTGACCGAGTTGGCTCAGCGGTTTGCTGAGTTATTTCCTCGCGCTTGGTAATCTTGATCACCAAGTGGTTTATTTTGATTTCCTATTGAGGCCGACTTGTGCATTGAATTTTGGTCATGGAGTTAATGTTGGTATCTATCATTGGGAAGCATGTGGACCTAGATCTAGTCATTTCTTTCTTTAATGATGGATCATAAAGCCAACTTGTTTCAGTAGCCTCTTGTATAAATATAGTTATTGTTCATAGTTTTAGAGGATGAGGGATCAGTAGTTAGAGGTCGAGTCTAGAAGATAGAAGATAGTTTCTAAAGGCTGAACCCTCACATGTTGGAGGACTGTTATAATTGAATCTGAATGTAATTAACCATAACCGGGAAGGGCTTATAGCCTATCATGTATGAGGTTATTTGATGAATAATATATGATATCTTTTTCATTCTCTCTCTCATTGTTGTGTGTTTTATTCCACGTGTCTGATCTCTGCAAGGGGGTTTTGATTAGGTGTTCCTTTGGCCCTTCATCCTACCGTCCCTTGCACCAGGTGGTATTAGATCAAAGTTGAGATCAGGATCTAGATTTGTGAATCTAGGTTGAGGGTTCCTTCTTGTTAAACCCTAGTTGATATTTGTTGTGGGGTAGCAGATTATGATCTGACCTACAATTACAGAGGGTTTTCAAGATGGTTCATGGGAGGCGAGATGCAGATCCAAGATTGGAAGATATGTTAAGACAAATTGTTGCTAGGTTAGAAGCTGTTGAGATACCCCAACGTAGAGGAAGACATCTTCAAGATATTAGTGATGAAGAAATTGAAGAGGAACAAGGTGAAGCTCAACCCGCACCTATGATGGATTAGGGTGAGGAAATATTATTGAAGTCATTGACAAATCTAAAATATACACCACATTTTAATCCTCCTAAGTATAATGGAATGCTAGATTCAGATGAATTTATGGATTGGATCACTGGGATGGAGAAGTATTTTGAGTATGAAAATGTCCCTTGAGGAAAAGAAAGTGAAGAATGCAAGCACAAAATTGAAAAGCCATGCATACTTGTGGTGGGAACATATGCAATTGGACAAAAAAAGGAAAGGCAAAGACAAAATCAAGGTATGGAATAAGATGGTGAATAAGCCAAAGGGTAAGTTCTTACCATGTGATTATCAGATTAACCTAATTAGGTGAATGCAAAGTTTAAGATAGAAAGATAGCTCAATAAAAGACTATACTGAGGAATTCTATACATTAGATATCAGATCTAGAATGATGATGATGAAGTGGAAAGAACTGCTAGGTACTTGAATGGGTTAAGAGTTTTTATCCAAGAGGAAATTAGTTTGGTTAAGTTGGAAAGCATTAAAGAATCCTTATTAGTTTTCCTTGAAATATGAGGAGAAACGAAACAAAAGGCATGAGAAAAGACAAATAGAAAGAGGTGGTAGATTCCCTAGAGGAAGAGGTAGATCCTATGGTGAAAACAATAGATCTAATCAGGACAAAGAAAATCTAGATAAAGGCAAGACCGAGTGGAAAGGTGAAAGTACCTCTAGAAGAAGAGGCAGTAACTACTAAGGTGGTTATAGTAGAAGTGGATTCTGAGGAACTATGAGGTCCTACCCTGACCCATCTTAGCTTGACAGTTGATTTGATACTTGGACTACCTAGATGATACATTGTTTTGTGATTCTAGACCTATTTTGATTATGACTTCATATCATTAGACATTATGTGATGATTTTACTTGATTATATTGATGATTATGTTAGACGTACCTCTACATGCTTATGTTAGATTCATACTGATTTTGTGTGTCGAAAAGATGAATGAATTTTAAATTTTGCATTTTGCTACCTTATCATATGGATTAGTTAAATGTGTTAGCGGTGATGTGAAATTCCTAAAGTAATGATTCTATAATTGATTTAGGGTTACTTGTTTATGTGAAATTGAACTTACATTTCAATGCTTATAGAATTAGGGTGCAATGTGGATTATTTTTATAATGAACTCATGAAATGCAGTTTCTCTATGTATTGTATTTAGATGTTATTATAGATCTCATTTCTCTTTCAATATGTTTATATGTGCACAATGTTTTCATGAGACACCGATATCTAAATCAAGTGTGCAGGATTATGACCATGGTATTAAATGTGGGGAAACAAGGATGGATCTATGTGAAAATAGTTTAAGGTCAAAGTCAACTCTAGAAAAAGAATGACATCATCATTATGTGATTTTAAATTTTGTAAAAGTAATGCTTGAGTGATTTTTGTTATAAATTTTATTATGTGCATAATTGCATGTAAATTCAAATGTGTAAATGTAAATAAAAATTATCCAATAAGCATTCCATGTGTGTAATTAAGTAATGTGATGTGTACTCTTTTTGTGAGGTGTCACTTGACACTAGTGTAATGTGTTGGCATGCCTAAGTGGAAAGTGGACCCTACCTCACCCTTAGGTCACCTTGTGAGTCCCTAGGTTTGGATAATGGTTTACAAAACCAAGGCATGTGACTTCACCTTCCATTTTCGTGTATAGACTTCACTTGGGTTTTTGGAGGGTTAAATTGAGCCCTAGGGTGTAGGTAGGGCTAGTTTTAAGTACTCCAAGGCATGTGCATAGGTTTGGGGTTCAAATTTTACCCTTTTCTTCACCCAAGACTTCCAAAATGCCTCTCAAAGTGAGCCTTCTTTGAGAATGACGAATTTGGACATGTCTTCTGGGATAATCCCTTTCCCCATGTCTTGAATTACCTTCCATTTTCATAGCTTAGGGCAAGTGGCTAGTGAGAAAGAACCAACACACCTAACTTACCTTGGGATGATGGTAGGAGAGAAGGAATATCTTTGGGCTATTAGGAAAAAGAGAGTAGGAAAGAGATAGACACACACATTATGCAATCTTGTTTGAGAGAGAAGGATTGACTTGGGAGAACTAAAGGCTTGAGAAGGAGAAGGAAAACTAGGAAAGAAAGGATTATCTCTTCGTCAAATCCACCATTTCCATAGATTGAGGAGAGGTAGGTGCATCTAGCATGGAAGTGTTTATGTAAATGTATTGTGAAGTTAATTCTATTGTGAGAAATTGTAATGTTTTGTTCTCATTTTGTTTTCATGGATTTTACTCTTGTTTCCTCCTTGTGTATTGTGAGTGTGTTAAGGGTGTGCAAGACAATTCTCATCCTTGGGAGGATTTGAGAGTGTCTTGGGGTGAAGGGAATAGTTGGGAAATCCTTATGTGCAGAGCTTGGATATATGGGCATCCTTGAAGCCTACTTGAGTTTTAATTTGGGGGCCATAAGGGATGTGATTGATGCTCCAGGTGATGAGCTAGTATGTTGAGAATGAGCCTTGTGAAGGCATGTAATATTGATTTGTAAGTACTTGCTTTGGTTTGAGTATGGAATATTCATAAGTGATGATTCCATCTTCACCCATTTTTGGATCAATTATGATCCTATGTGCAAGCTTGGGAATGGGAGTAAAAATGTGTTTGTTCTTTGTCTCATGTTTTAGAATGTGTGACTGAATGTTTGTATCCTATCTATCCTTGTTTCCCCTAGCTCGGGGGTGGCCATATAATGGCCTTGGCTAGGAGGTGAGCCTCTATGGTCATGGGAGAAAATTTTTACTTGCAAATTTTCTTAGAGGCTAAGTTGACTAGTTTTCAAGATGATATGTCCATGTGGAAGCTTGAGGTCTTTGAAGGAAGGAAAAGATATTTATATGCTGCTGATTATTTTCTTGTAAAATTCCAATTGAATGGAATGTCTTCATTGTATTTTAGTTGTAATTGAATTTGTTGAAAAATTTGTATATTTATATTTTATGTTGAAGAAAGAATTGGGTTGAGGACTTAGGAACGAGTATTTCAATTTTGATTTATTTTGAAAATTATAATGTATCATAATTATTTTTATTTACTGTTGTGTAGTAAATTAAAGGTAATATTGAAAACTTAGGAAAGTGAATTTTCATTTCTGAATTAATTTGAAATATGATCACTTCATAGATGAGTACTTGTACAAATAGAATCCTTTCTTTATTTACCGGTATATTGATACTAAAGAAAAGAAAATTAATTGAGTAATTCTCTGCAAATTTACTATTAGTGTTCTTTCAAATAAAATAAAATTCTTGTAATTGCATGCATCAACTAAACAATAATGTCCTAGAAAATATTCTATATGTCATGTTGAGTTTTAGCTTAAGAAAATAGTTGATTAAAATTAACTAGCATGCAGTGATTTAAAATAGAATTTACCTACAGTTTACACTTATCAAAAGTCTGGAATAATTTGTGCATGTATTTGAGAAAACAAATATCTAGTTCATTTAAATGTTTACAGAAAGGGACTTAACCCATATATCTATTCCGAATGCTTATTTTTATTTCTGTAGATCCTACTAAGTATATAAAATAAAACCCACGCTTTTAATATATATATATATATATATATATATATATATATATATAAATATATATATATATAGCATCAATATATATATATTAATATATATATATATATATATATATATATATATATATATATATATATATATATATATATATATATATATATATATATATATATATATATATATATATATATATATATATATATATATATATATATATATATATATATATATATATATAAAGTTATTTGTGTTGTTTAAAAAAAATAAAAATATTATAAAAATAAAGAAAATATTTCTTTGGGGGTTCGCCTGAAGTCGAGACCCCCCCTTCCTTAATCCTCTACTCACACAGGTTTGCAGCTTGGTTAACAATGGTGGCCAAGACCGCAGCAGTGGCCATGGCCACTACGAACGATCGTGGAGCCCTCCTCCCTGCGCGTGGAAACATGGAATCTTGGTGCTGGGCCATGGATGGCTTCGGCCACCAGTCCAGACCCAAGTACGGTTTTAAACCCTCAATTTTTTTTAAAAAAAAAAGAACACAAATTTAACAAAAAAATCTATGAAAGAAAGATTTCGAAGATAAAAATAATGATAAAGACATATCAGAGTAAGGTAAGAGAATTCTTTTTATTGTATGCTAAATATAATGTCAAACGACATCTTCATTTTGCTGTAAAACCAATTTTTGGAGGGTGTGTAGGAAACCCCAAGAGAGGAATTATACTCATAGTATCACAAGATAATAAGTGTGTATACACTCACCATAGGTGAGTATATACACACTTGTTCTCATGTGAAAACAAGAAATTTATCTCCCTATAGCTCCACCCTTCCCTCTAGTTTATTCCTACACATGCAAATGACCAGATTAGGGTTTCGGGTGGGCTTAAAAGTGGGACCTAAACCTAAATCTTAAATTAGGGTAAGGTATTTACCACTTGAATTTCCCTCCTATTTGTGTCATTATATTTTAAAGTTCACTTTATCATCAGTATATTTTTGCTTTTGAGTTTTCTTTTAGTAATTAAAGTTATTTAATCTTATTTAGAAATAAAACTTTGTTGATATGAAAATAAAAATTACGAATCATTAAATTAACTTTCATTATTGCACTTTCTAAAATCCCATCTTTATTATTAGTTCAATATTTTGTTAAGTATAAAATTATTTTTCCTTTAATTTTATAAAAATTATAATGGAAAATCATATGCTTTAAATTGATTAAGATTAGAAAATTTAGATGGAAAGGAAACCTAGATTTAACGTTTAAACTAAATTATCTATTTAGAGTTATTTCTAGAACAATACTTATTCGATGAAATTTGTTTAATTTATCTATTATGCCACCTAACTCAATAATGAATTTAAGTCTAAATCTTAACGATGACTTATATAATTGTATTTGAACTTTCTACTTAATGAATAAGGATTTATGTATGACCTTGGAAATTGAATTTTATTAATACTTGGGAAATTCAATAGCTTAATTATTAATAAAATTTGTGTTCGAATTATCCCATTTAATAAATTAATTTATGGAGAAATTAGTTACTTATCATTTAAAATTCATAAGGGAAATTTTAATATCATAAATTTAAACATTATGCTTAAAAGGGAAATGTTCCCTATAGGTTAGTCTAACTTTTAACCGACGACTCTATAGTCTTCCTTACCCTAGTTTGAGATAGGGAATAATATTATCCCTTAATAGGAAATTTGAGTTGCACTATAACCTAATGCAACTTTCACCCCAAACCTAGTTAGGAGTTTTATGTCACCTATATATCATCAGTGGTCTTGGGATGTTGGCACACTAGCGCATGTCATGATTCCCCTATGCAACATTGGGTGACTAGGCCTTCTATTATTGTTTTGTATCAAGCAAGTTGTATGTGTAACCATATTTATTGTCAAGTGTTCTTTTAAAAAATAAAATTGTTGTTGTGTTTTTTCCTTGTATTTTTGGCTATTATAGGAACTTGTTACAATTGTGGAGAGGAAGGACATAGGTCATTTGAGTGTACACATGAAAGTAAGAAGGTCAGTGGTAGTAGAAATGCTTTGGTGCAAGAAGACTCACCAAATGAACTTGAGAAAGAAAAGAACTTGATGGTCAGGAGAGCACTTTGGAGTGAAAGTAATATGGAAGATCCGGTGAGGAAAAGCTTGTTCAAGACTAGATGTAGAGTTGTTAACAAAGTGTGGAAGGTAATCATTGATAGTGGAAGTTCAGAGAATTTGGCATCTAAGGAAATGGTTACAAAATTGAAGTTGGAAATGTTGAAACACTCGAGACCCTATCAAATTTCATGGATCAAGGATGAGCATACACTATTGGTCTTAGTGAAAAATGTTATGTGAATTTGAAAATTGGAAAGTACTATGATAAGGTGTTATGTGATATCATGCCTATGGATTGTTGTCATATTTTATTGGGTAAACCTTGGCAATATGATAAATATGTTATATATGATGGAAGATTGCATAAATCTACTATTTGGGCTGATGGGAGAAGACAAATCTTGTTGCCTTTGATTGAAGAACCTGTTAGTATTATTTGTACATCTGTGAAAGTTTTCTTGATGGAAGGAAGAAAGTTTGTTAAGGATTTGAAGAAGAATGATGTTTGTTGTGTTGTGATTCCTAACAAACCCAATAAGAAGATAGTGGATAGAATCCCTGAGGAGATTGGTAAGATACTCACTGAGTATAAGGAGATCAATTCTGATAATGTATGTGATGGTTTTCCACCAAAGAGAACTATTGATCATTGTATGGATCTAATTCCTAGAGATAGTTTACTGAATATGGCACCACATCGGTTAACACCTACTGAGAATGGGGAATTAAACTGACAAATGTATTGGCACCTAAAAAGAATGGAGAATGGAGAATGTGTAAATATTCCAGAGTAGTCAACAAGATAACAGTAAAATATAGGTTTCCTATACCGAGAATGGATGACATAATGGATAGTTTGACTGGAGCAAAGTATTTTACCAAAATTGATTTAAAAAGTGGATATCACCATATTAGAATCAGAGAAGGTGATGAGTGGAAGACTTCTTTTAAAATAAGAGAAGGTTTGTATGAGTTGTTGGTTATGCCATTTGGTTTGACTAATTCACCGAGTACTTTCATGAGATTGATGAATGAGATTTTGAAGAAATTTTTGGGTAAATTTGTGATTGTATATCTAGATGACATTTTGATATTTAGTAAGACTATAGAAGAGCATTTGTTGCATATTAAACAAGTATTGCAGAAATTGAAAGAATAAGAGTTGTTGATTAATCTGAAAAAGTGTTCCTTCATGAAAGAGGAAATTGTGTATTTGGGATTTGTGATTTCAGCTAATAGTTTGAGAATGGATCCTAAAAAGGTTGAAGCTATTTTGAATTGGCCTACACCTAAAAATGCTAGTGAGGTAAGATCATTTCATGGTTTAGAAATTTTTTACCAAAAGTTCATCAGAAATTTCAATTCAATTTGTAATGCTATGACTGATACTATGAGAGGAGATAAAAGATAATTCAAGTGGACACATGGAGCTGATAAAAATTTTGAGACCTTGAAGCAGAAGGTTTTTGAATTACCTATGTTATCTTTAGCTGATTTCAATAAGGTATTTCAAGTTGAATGTGATGCAAGTGGTAGTGCAATAGGAGTTGTGTTGAGTCGAGAAGGTAAACCTATTGCTTTCTTTAGTGAGAAGTTGAATGATGCTAAAATGAAATATTATGTGTATGATTAAGAATTCTATGCTAGCATTCAAACCCTAAAGAAATAGAGACATTATTTGATATCGAGTGAATTTGTGTTGTATACTGATCATAAGGATTTACAATATCTGGGTAGTCAAAATAAGTTAAATCAGAGACATATGAAATGGGTTGAATATTTTTAAATTTATAGATTTGTGATAAAACATAAGAGTGGAGTCACTAACCGAGTTGTTCATGCATTGAGTAGAAGAAGATCTTTGATGATTGAGATGAGAATTGAAGTTCTTAGTTTTGATGACATGAAAGGATTGTATGAAACTGATCCTAATTTTTTTGAGCCATGGAGGAAGTGCAGAGCACCTACTCAAGATTAACTGAGTACTAAATGGGAAGAATATTTCATTCAAGAAGGTATGTTGTTTAAAGGTATTCAATTGTGTATACCAAGAGGATCAATGAGAACTAATTTGATAAAGGAGAAACATAGTAGTGGTTTGGCTGGACATTTTGGTATTGATAATACAGTGAATTTTCTTTAAGGACAAACACTTTTGGCCACAGTTGTATAAGGATGTTCATAAAAATTTGTGAAAAGTTGTAGAATTTGTCAAGTTGCAAAGGGAGTAAGTTAGAATATTGGATTGTATATACCGATTTTTATTCCTGAGAAACCTTGGATTGATATCAGTATGGATTTTTTTCTTGGCTTACCGAAGATAGTAAGAGGTAATGATTCTATATTTGTTGTTGTGGATAGATTTTCTAAGATGGCACATTTTATACCCTATAGAAAGACATCAGATATAGTACATATAGTAGATCTTTTCTTTAAGGAAATTGTTAGATTACATGGATTACCAAGGAGTATCATCTATGACCGAGATAGTAAGTTTGTTGGATACTTTTGGAACTCTTTAGAAAAAGTTGGGTACCGAGTTGAGGTATATTTCTACATTTCACCCACTAACTGATGGATAGACAAAGGTTGTGAATAGAAGTTTGGGTAATCTTTTGAGATGTTTAGTTGGAGATAAGCTGAGTAATTGGGATTCTATGTTGGCACAAGCAGATTTTTCATATAATAATTCAGTGAATAGGAGTACTGGAAAAACACCTTTTGAGATTTTTAATGGCATACAACCAACAGGTATATCAGATTTGAAGGATATTGTTGATGAAGAAAAGGGAAGTGCTAAAGGAGAAGAGTTTTCTGAGTTCATGAAGACATTGCATGAGGAAGTGAAACATAAATTGGAGAATAGTAATCATAAATATAAGGACAGAGTAGATAGATCAAGAAGACATAAGACTTTTGTAGTTGGGGATGAAGTAATGGTTCATTTGAAGAAAGGTAGATTTCTTGATGGAACATATGGGAAATTAAAAATGAAGAAATTTGGTCCTTGCAAGATATTGAGGATATTTGACAATGGAAATTCTTATGATATTGAATTAATTGATGACATGGATATATCACCTATATTCAACATTACAGATTTGTATGAGTATTATGAACCTAATGAAGACATAACAGTACCAAATAATTATCCTAAGCAGGAGACATAATAAGTTGAGAATATTTTGTAACAAAGAGTTGGAAGAAGCACAATAGGAAAAGAATACATGGAGTATCTAGTAAAATGGAAGAACAGACTGATTGAAGATAGTTTGTGGATTTCACAATTTGAGTTGGATTTAGCTTGGGTTGTACCTACTGCATGATTTAGAGAATCATTTCAAACAACCCCAGGTGTTTGATGTGAGAGCATCTTGGGTCCTTAGCAATCTTGTGTCACCAAAAATAGGTTTGAGTTGTTCAGTTTTCTCTTTTCGTTCTTTGACTGAGTTGGCTCAGTGGTTGCTCAGTTTCTTCTTTGACCGAGTAGTTTGGTTGGTTTTTTGATTTATTTCCTGGTGCTTGGTAATCTTTCTCATTGAGTGGTTTATTTTGATTTCCTATTGAGGCCGACTTGTGCATTGAATTTCGGTCATGGAGTTAATATTGGCATCGATCATTGGGAAGCATGTGGACCTAGATCTGGTCATTTCTTTCTCGAATGATGGATCTAAAGGCTGACTTGTTTTGATAGCCTCTTGTATAAATGTAGTTATTCTTCATAGTTTTAGAGGAGGGATCAGTAGCAGATCAGTAGTTAGAGGTTGAGTCTAGAAGATAGAGGATAGTTTTTGAAGGCTGAATCCTTACATGTTGGAGGACTATTGTAATTGAATCTAAATGTAATTGGCTGTAACCAGGAAGGCCTTACAACCTGTCATGTATGAAGTTATTTGACAAATAATATATAATATCTTATGCATTCTCTCTCTCTCATTGTTGTGTGTTTTCTTCTGCGTGTGTGATCTCTACAAGGGGGTTGTGATTAAGGCATGTCTTTGGCTCTTCATCCTGCCCTTCCTTGCGTCAGTATATATAGACACACACACACACACACACACACACACACATATACACATGTGTGTGTGTGTGTATACATATACATGTGTATGTATGTATGTATGTATGTATGTATGTATAGATAGATAGATAAAATTCCATCACTTTCTTCTAGGTTTTTCAATGGGTAATTGCACTGAGATGCTATGAAAAAAAGGAAATCAAGTAAACCGAAACTTGGAAGAGAAATTTAGAAGTCATGCACTCAAAAGTAGTAGATGTGAAAGGAATAAGAATTGTAGCACTCTGAATCTAGTTTCTAAACTACTAATTTTTAAAAAAACTAGATAAGATTATGAGTATCAAATCCTATGCATATGGAAAACTATTCCTATTTTTTGAGAAAAATATAACATAGTGTCTTTCTTGCGTATAAAAAAAGTCATAGTTAGATTTAGTATTTTAAAAAATCCTTTGGTAGAAGGATGGTTAAGAATGAGAACTAGAAGTTGACAATTTGATTTATAATATTTTGTTGAAGTGGGCACATCCTGAAAATCGAACGTTTGTTCATGCGTAAAACATAACTTGCATAAAAATAATAAAAAATAAAAATCTTTTTTTAAAAGTGTAAAGAATCAAGTGCACAATAATAATTTATAATTTATTTTAAATTTGGTCAATTAGATCAAAATATATTAAAAAAATGGTACACATATATGTCTTTGAGAACTATTGAGATAGTGGTAAAATAAATTAAACTATAAGATATCAATGTTGTTAAAAAATACAAACAATATGTATGGTTAGAAAGCTTGGAAGACGTGTGAAGTTTTGGTGATACTTTTATAAATACCCAATTAATGATGTGTAAACTTGAGGATGATGAAGTTTAGAAACTTGTTTCAAAGAACAAAACATTTAAAAGAGGAAAATCTAGGGAAATGAAGTTCCCAAGCCTCATCCTTTTTATCCAAGCCTATTAACTAGCCTTTTCCTTGGCTTAATTATTTACCAAACCTAATCCCAATTATATTATTAGAATTTAATGTAAGTTGATCATGTGTTAGGGGTTTTTTGTTGGTTTTTTGGGTGGGTGGCCACTTTTTTGCACACCATCTTGGTGCACTTACCCTAACTTCTTCCTCTTTTTGGTTGAACACCCTAATTACTAAATCCTACATATCTAGGCTCTGCTAAAACCGCAAATACATCCTAAAAAAAATTATATACAAAAATATACTTAGAGATATAGGTATATATTAAAAATAGATATGTAATTTGTTGAATATATACATGTAAATCTATACTTACCAGTTTTTACCAATCTTGAAATATGATCATAATTAGTATAAATCATCATAATGTAATCAAAGTTTTCATTCTCAATTTCATCAGTTGCATCAATAACAACAAGTGACACCAAATTATATGCATTTACATATCCACATTGTTGATTGTTGCATTCATTATAGTTTTAAAAAATTTAGTGAGAACATAAACATGAGTTGTCTCTGGTGTACAATAACCAATTGCATCTATTTGTACTCATGATTGAATGGAAAGATCATGTATTGTCTACCCTCTTTCAACTATGCATTATTCTTCTATCTACTCCTTGATTTAACATGAAAAAATACATTATAATTTCATTTAAAAAATTCAAATATTCTAAAATAAACAAAATGATCACACACACATGCACACACATAATATATCCTTAAATATTCTATATGGTACAGCTTGATGTGTTTTTAATCATGAACCAATATCATTTTGTGCATAGTGTATCTCACACCTTTCAACAACATTGTGTCCATATTTTATATAAACTTTATGATAATTCATGTGATACTTTATTAGAGCATGTTTGATGCATGCTCTTGTGCCATCATTTTCACCCTTTTCATGTCCACCCTCAAAGAAACTCAAAACATATGGTATATTTTCATTTATATGATATCTACATAATGCATAAAATGACCTTGATGATTTGAATTGTGCCACAAATACATCTAACCAAACAAAATACTTGTCAATGTTTATGCCCCTTTTTTTACATCTCCAAAAAAACTCTTAAAGCAATGTTTTATAAACTGAGTGTAATGCTATTTATCATCAGTAATATAAAAGTGAGATTCTTTCTTAATGACCCATTCTTTAAATGTACTATCAACACCATCTAAATCCAATTGTGCACGTCGATGAAACACTTACACCATAATAGTAATCTACTCTGAAAAGTGGTATTCTAATAGGATATATTTTTTATGAACAAAATAATATCTTTTTTGCAAAGTTGACAACTGATATAAAATAGTTCCAAGTGGGAAATTATCTTTGGTTGTTTGGAATTCTTGAGATTGCTTCTTAGAAAAATAATAATGATGTATGTCCGATTGAATCAATTTTTGAAACTTTACCATAAATGTTCCACTGTGTATCTCCTCTTCCACATATTCTAATGTTTTGGAATCTTTCCCAAATTTTATTTCATTCTTTCTGTACTTGTAACTCTTGCAATTTAACATCTTGATCATTTCAATATCTTAATTTATCAAAGGGAAATTAGTAAAATCACCTCATACTTCACAAATTCCGTTTATGAAATCTATTTGAGCAATTACATCATTTATTTTATTATATAAAATCAAGGTTATGAACTCACTTCACCTACTAAGAAGAGTATTATGAAACCATCATCGATATTTCAAAAAACTTGATAGTAGAGATGAAATTCAATATGATAACCACAAAAAGTTTCAGAAAAACTATTTTTCTTCACATAATATGGCTTTAATCTTTGAAACAGTCTTTTTTCCAATCTTCATATCAAGATTTGAATTACAAAATGAAACATACAAATCATTTTTCATTGTGTCCAACCAATATTTTGCATGTAGATCATATTCATTGGGCCCTATTATATGTATGATATCATCTCTAATATTTTATCAAGGATGGGTATGGTCATTCCAAAATTATGTGCTCAAATTCCTAGCTTTGTCTTCAATCCTATCAGAATGAGGAGCCTTACACATAATTTCCCAATTCCCTTCCTATGTACTTTTTGACCCCAAATAGGCTCATGCCTAACCAAGGACACTCAAAAAGTTTCATAGGAGTGGGAAATTGCATGCCTTGTGAAACAACCTTCAAGATTTCAAAAGTTAGATCTTCATACTTATATTTTGGGGAAGGGAAAAGAAGGGACAACTAGCAAATGACTAACCTAAAGTGATTTTCCAAAGTTCTCACAACCCTTAAATATTCCTTTTAGAAATAATAGGAAGAAAGACCTAAAAAATAATTGAGACAAAATGTCACAAAGTCTTCATTATTTTCTATTAAGGATAAAATAGGTTATGGATGGGGTCCTAAAACCCATTAACAACTAAATTTTGAGAGGGATCTAGAACTCTCCATCAACTTTCAGCTACAAAAGAAACTACAATGCATACCAACAACTATACAAAAACATAGAAAAGAAACCTTAAAATAATACAACAAATAAAGAACTAACTAAAATGAAACAACTCTAAGCCTAAAAAGTCAAAAAATAAGGTTTTAGAAGGATCCCTTAACCTTGAATACAGTAAACCATGGGTTTCACTGGGTATCCATAACTTGACAAGGGGTTTTAACTAGATCCCCTAAATATAAACAAAAATGTCCTAAAAAGATTTAATAATGTTGAACTAGCTAAAAGTTTGGGTTTTCATGAGGACCCTACAACCTTTAGACAAACAAACATCAATATAGGATTCAAAGAGCGGTCCTTTGATGATAAGTCCTTCCAACCAAAATCAACTGAGAAGGAGCTAATGGGGTTTTTACAAGCTCCCCAAACTAGAAAAGAGGGTTTTGGCATGGTACCCATAACCATCGAAGAAAAACCAATATGAACAATCCCACCAAGAATTTTCATCTCAGAAAACACACTCCTTCAAACATCATTATTACAGAGAGAATAGAATGAAAAATTGAGACAAACATAGTGCACAATATTTATATCTCTTCGTAAGAAGAACCCATTAAGGCTCATGGGATTTATTCCTATTTTTCTCATAAATTTGACATAGTATAATCCTAGTTCAGAAACATTAAAAGATTATAAAACATGATTCAATAATATATGCATCTATAAAGAAATTATAAAAGCCTATAAATTTAACAAATGATAACTATGACCCTCTAAAATGACACAAATCTTAAGATTATTCAAAAAACTAGAGAAAAAACATATTAAAAGAAAAACTAGGCATAGTCCAATGTGTTTCTTCTATATGATTACAAAACTAAGATCCAAGAATGATACAATATCTATTTTCAATTTTTTCTTAAACAATGGTGAGAAAGACTCTAAAAAACTCTTCTAGAAAAACTCTAAAAAGGGGTCTCTTAACTAAAAATCCAATTTCTTATTAGAATGTGGCCTGAGGCTTGTATAGGAAAAGATTCCCTTGAGCCAAAACTCGTAAATGGATCTGGAAAGGACCTCCAAATTCTATGCATGTAGAAAAATTCATGGTCTTAAAAGGTTCCTATTATGGTGGTTATAGACCAAAATGGTGGCACATCTTTCTAGGTTGAATCTTCCTTGAGATTCTCTTTCATATGGAAACATTGCATTTCTCCTTGAAAGATGTAGGCCTCATACTTTCCTTGATGTGAATGTAACTTAGACATGTGTTGCATGGGAAAGATATTCTCTCCTTAAACTTTGCTTGAACCTATATGGTACCAACATGTGGCAAGTCGGCATGCATGCTTGAAGATTGGTCTTTATCACCATAGAGATTGAGTGTAGTACTAAAACATGTCCCATCATGAAATGGGATGAATAAGAGGATATCATGATCTTATTGGAAACTATAATAATTTGGTGTTTCATTACCCCAACTTTATATGGTCATAATATTTTTCTCATCGCTCAGAATCATATTAACATCCACTATTAGAAGTTGGTCTGTAAGATATCTAAATTTTCAACTCTTCCTATTCTCAATATTTCATATGTATCAAGCCATTTTCATTAGGTTTATTTGGAAGAATTAGAGCCATTGCCTTGGTCATCAAATTATCAAAAGGATAGTTAAGGTGGACCGAGTAGTTTTATCTTCCATCTTTGGATAATTCCCCTAAATTTTTTCATACTCATGATAAGTTATATATCACAATTATAGGAAGGATTCATAATCAACTTGTTATTTTTATCTCATTCTCCTTAGTCTATTTTCTATTAAGTGTAGAAGAATCAAGAGTGTTAACAATTTAAATTTATTCACATAAAAATGTGCATACATAGCTACCTTTATATTTAGAGTTTGTTGAGAAGATCCTAAAGGCTCTCCAATAACTATGACAAATTATCAAAGGATATTCTATCTCCAAAATTCCATTAGCAGTCTTTTCAACTACATACAAATACCTACACAATAGCTAGTAATATTGTTTAATGGGATCAAACCCTACATGCCATGGCTTAATAAAATAATTTTCCTGATAATGAAAATAAGAGCATCCCTCTAATATTAGATTATGATTTATCATCCTACTAAAAACTACCAAAATTATCCATTTTAGAAATAATAATCTCCCTATCTCCTTATAGATTAAAATTGATATACATCTAAAGCTCTAGAGGTTGGGGAGTTATTTAAAGACCGAAGAACTTAAAAATTAAATAATTATTAAAAGGATAAAGGAAATCATCCATACATGCCTTTGGGTTGATAAGTATCACTGGTTTATATTAGCATTCATTTGAACACCCATTTGATTTTGAATGGCTCAATACTTGATGCTTAGATCTAATTTCATTCAGTGCATGCAAAAGAATCTTAACAACTCTACCATATCTAAGATTGGAAGACTCCTTTAGATTTATAATATCTTAGAAAGAGGATTATGAGGTTCTCCAAACAACTACCAAATTTCATACTTCCCCACTGAGTTGAGAGACCTTATAAAGATAAATAAATAGAAGCAAAGTGAAGGAAAAGGGAAACCATATAAACAAACCCTAATCAAAATACAATGAAGATCGTACACTGTAAAATCTATCCTCGACTTAAGAAACCAACACATGGAAGGAAAACACAACTAGAGGAAGTGAACAAACATTAAAATAGGTCATTCAAGCATATGTGCACCTATAGCTCCATGCCTGCCCTAAAATCTTTCCTACCCTATACATCACTCCATTAAAAGTCTAAAGAAAATAAATTGGTTAAATAGTAATTGGAAATGCACTAATTTCATTTTTAAAATTTTTTTTGTTTTAATTGAGTATAATATTCTTATTTGGACATATGTATATTGTTTTATTAAAGAAAGTTGGATTTTGATAATAGTTATACCCTATTACAAGATACCAACAAAACAACAAATGTACCTAAAAATGGCAACCAAATTGTCCAATATGAAAATGGTAACTATGTAGATCAAGCTAGAATAATGTTTGATTTAATCCTAAGCAACCTCATGCTCTTAGACATGGTTTTTCATTTACGAACCATTATGGGAAGAACCTTATTTGAATTATTTGAATTATCTATCAATAATAGATTTCTAAATTTATAAAATGAAGCTTAAAATGGAAGGTTTCTTTAATAATCAAAATATGATCCAATGTATTGCTTTAACATGAGTAGGAAATGAGATATTTTAATGAATGTAACATGAGAAAATAATGAAGGTTAAGAAGCATGTGAAAAAATGTTTGATGCTTATAAGTGAAATTTAGAATCCCCTACAAACTATTTTACATCGATCAATTGAAATAAATGGAATTCCATAATCGCCAAGTATTCTAAGAACCCTTCCATATGATTTTGATTAATATGCATGCTTTAATTAGATATATTAGATTGGTGTTGAATCAATTTCAAGATTGATATGCATAATTATGTTTAAATAAAATCTTTTTGTAGAATAATACATTTGCCATAATTCATCTAGGTTTTCTATACATGATTGTAATATATCATATCATTATAAAATTCAATTTTAATTAGATGTAAGTATGAATAATACTTTTAACTTAAAAGATAAAAATAATTAGAAAATATAAAAAATATAGGTTAAAATAGATACATAAGATATTTGATGTAAACATGAAAAATAAAAATAAAAACATTCAAACTATATTAAATAAAACTAAGAGTAATTATTTTATACCCTAAAACTTGCAATATTTACGCCAGTAGTTAATTAAACAAATACCTAAACATGAAAAAGAAAATTGAGAAAACAAAAAGAGAAGAAAAATGATAACTACAAACCAATAATACACTGTTTAAACATGCGGATCAGCCTTTCCTTCGGCGTAGAGGAGGTTCTATTGTTGAACATATATTTGATTTTAAAAGATTTGTTTTCATCCTGCTACACATGGTCACCTCTTCTACAGATGTTGATATTCTGCTGCAGCTTGCATTAATTAAAGGGTAAAGGACGCGCTTAATAATTGTTTGTGAGATCTGACTCAGTCAAGTCTCAATGTTTAGTTAGTTTTTATTGGTTATAAGGATTAAAATATATAAAACGAGAAGTCTAAAGAGATTAGAAAATGATATCTAAACAGTCATTGCAACTAGAGAATATTAGATCAGGTGGATTCAAAGAGGTCTTTCACAAAACCGCCACTTGAAAGAATGTGGGAATTAATTCCTCCCACCAACTGAGAAATCGACTTCTCCCACCAACTAAGAAATCGACTTGGTGGACAGCCTTACCAAAACGCCTCATCTTCACCGACAAAGAAGATAATATTATTGTTGCGAACCTGTACTCTGTTTCAATTCATTAGTTGTTTTAGTTCTCTGCATATTTATGTTACTGAAGATCCATCCATCTCCTTCCAATAATTCATACCCCTATAAAAATACAAGGATTACAAAGATCAAGAAGATTCAAATAGGTCATCGACAAAACAACCGCATGGAAAAATCTATAACCCTATCAAAATTCAAGAAACGATTAAAAGGATTACAAGGATCAAGTGGATTCAAAGAGCTCTTCAACAAAACCACCACATCAAAGAATCTATAACCCTAGCAAAATTCAAGAAAGGACTGAGAGGATCAAAGTAGCTCAAAGGGTCTTCCACCAAACCAGCACATCAAAGAATCTGTAACCCTAGCAAAATTCAAGAAAGGACTGAGAGGATCGAAGTAGCTCAAAGGGTCTTCCACCAAACCACCACATCAAAGAATCTGTAATCCTAGCAAAATTCAAGAAAGGACTGAGAGGATCAAAGTAGCTCAAAGGGTCTTCCACCAAGCCACCACATCAAAGAATCTGTAACCCTACTAAATTCAAGAAATGATTTTAAGGATTACGAGGATTACAAACTGAATAACTTGATTAGCGGATATTGAATTCTAATTAAAAACTTCCCATCCTCTGTAGCCTCTGACCTTCATTTAGAAAGAGAATATGATCAATAAAAAATCTCGACGGCAAGAAGAATCCTCATGACAATATAGAAAATACTAGCTGGAGTTCTGTTCAAATAAAATTACCAACATGGATAATCTTAAGAAGCTTCTAATTCAAACTGTCTCAAAACATGCCCTCATAGGACCAATTTAGACACCTACCATATTCCAATGGATTATACTATCAAAATGGGTAATTAAGGACATGCCCAACTTGAATGCATGTTGAGCAATCAAGATCACCCTAGTGTTAGAATTCAGGAAGTATCATTATCCTTTAGGTGGAGTGTGCTTGGCATCTGGTTTAAGAGTTTAACAATATGTAAGCTAAACATTATTTGGGCTGTTTTCTTTAATCTTTCTGCTATCTAAAAAGTGAGTAAAGCTAATATGGAAAGGGGTAATATTTCTTTTTTTATAATAAATTTCCATTTCTTTGAATTGAACCATTCTATTAGAAATTTGTTAAAATGGCTAAAAAGATGCAGTAACTATAATCACTTCATGCTATCTTATTAAACTGGTTAGCAACAGTACGGATTTGATTGATCAAGGGAATAAAGGTGCAGTTCTATGGAGGGGTTTAAGCTTATGTTTTAAAGGAAAAGAGGTTTCATGAAGAAGAAAACTAATTGCTGCAGGATCATTTGGAATCTTTTTCGAGAAAATAGGAGTTTCTATAGTTTAGAACTGCATATTTGAGCAGAAAAAAATGGTAGGATTAGAATTTGCTCCACCAGTTTAGAAAAATTATTTTTAAAAATATTGATTCCTGTCAAAATGAAATTTTAGAGAGAAAATCAAATTTGTCTATTTCTTGTCCATACAAAAATCAAATACAAAAACCTACTACGAATACATATTTCTTTTTTTAAATGTATTAGAAGAAAAATCTATAAGACCTCAACTTCCTTAAATTTTTAAACTTAATCTTTCGAACTGAGCTGCATTAAAAATTCATGACACCACCAGATCTAAATTCCTCAAAAATCTCTACAATGCTTTAGGAAGTCCCCTGCATGAAACACCATGCTAAGTAAATGTTATCACCCCTTATTTGCAACCTGCTGGTGCTCAACTGTAACTTGTTTTCTCGTAGAACAGCAGAACATAGTTGATCAAATTTAGAGTGAAATGACTCACTGTGATCAGATTTCACTCATAGAAGGGGAATCTATCCTCCCTTATTGCAAAAGATAAACCGATCAGTATCCCTGACTAGTCGCTTAAAATATATACAATGCTCAATGAAAGTTTACGTTGAAACAAGTATGCCTATATGTTATGACCAATGTAACTTGTTCTTTTTAGGAACAGTTATGTTTTGTCACAGAAATTTTGTAAGATGATAAAGTTCAGAATGAACATAATCTACGTGCATTATAGAAATCTGAACTGGGTTGTGGAATAAATAGCCAGATGAATAGCCTCTGTCCGGTGTGCTATATTTTATTGTTTTCAAGGAAAGTTTAGTGTTGAAACAAACATCACTTTGCTTATGATAGCTTTGGAATGTGTATCATCATACTGGATTATGCTTTTGCTACTTACCTAATGTCTAAGTCATGTTCATTTTCTTAAACACATTCTCCCTATTTTTGACCAATTCAAGATAAAACTTAGATTTATAGTTAAAAAGACACAAAATTCTGAATGGAAAGGTAAAGTTAAAAAAAAATGCTACTACATATAGTCGTATTGAGGAAAACAGCAACATCCAAATAAAACTTAAATGATCAAGAAAGAAGATAGAGGAAGAAATAATCTAATGATTCCTTACAAAAGCTTCATATAAGATAGAAGATAGAAAATGTTTATAGCAGGGTCTAGATCAATCCTCGTTGTACATAACCTATTTTTATGGAAAAATATATCTTTATACTTACCTAGTTCATCGTTTTTAACTTAAAAAAACATAATAGTTGCATATCCTACAGCCATCGCATTCCACAAAGCCATCGAATTGTTTCAGGTCCAAGAATAAATGATATCTTTATACTTACCTAGTTCATCGTTTTTAACTTAAAAAAACATAATAGTTGTATATCCTACAGCCATCGCATTCCACAAAGCAATCGAATTGTTACAGGTCCAAGAATAAATGGATTTCAAATATCTTCCAGGTTGAATCCCGTCAGATAAGAATCGCATGTATTGGGTAGTCTTTTAATTCAATTTTGTTCTCATAGATATTACTTAGAATTTTACCTCTTTATTTTCTTAACATTCTGATGGCAGATTACAGAATGTAATCTGGAATATTCATATTAAAACAATCATATAATTGAATCTAAAAGCAAATAAATGACATTCATATAAACTGTAGAAATATAATGACATTGAAGAAAAAAAATTTATAGTTCACTTTCTTTGCTGACATTAAATAAAACTATACTACAAACACAAATTCATTTTTAATTCTCATACAGACTAAACAAATTCAAACTATTCATATAGGCACGGAATTTCTCCAAAACATAAGTAAAGTTTAATTGGTCTACTTATAATTTTACATCTCTTTTCATTCTTTAATTATTGTGATAATGGGTCATGTAGCTTAATCTCAAAATAAGACAATCAAATTCTGAAACAAATATATATGATATGGGATGGATTGTACAATCAAATACTGAAACAAATATATATGATATGGGATGGATTGTACAATCAAATTCTGAAACAAATATATATGATATGGGATGGATTGTATATCATAGCTGGAATGAGGAATGTTATTAAGTTCCCTGATGCAGACATTAAATAAAACTTAAACTATTGACACAATTTCATGGCAAAGGCAGGGATACTCTTTGCTATATGTTATAAAAAATCAAATGGACTCTTAAGTTCTTAGTTTACCCATTCTTGAAACGTCATTTTCTTCTTTAAAGAAAAACCTTATGCACAGCCTGTAAGTTTTAAAAGAAAAAGTATGGTAATAAATCAAACAAGCTCGACAGCGATGGCTTACGGCCAAGGTAGGTAGGTTGTTTGAAAGAGAAACAATACAACTATCGAATCGGTAGTTAGCAAGTTATTAAGCCAATGAAAAAGCGTTGACGGCAAGATGGGCCACCATCATGTTTCTGTGCCGCGGATTTGTAGCATGCGAATCTATGCAAAACCCACTTTTCCCAGAATAAATTTGTATTTATCTTATCCCCAAGTTTATTATTAAACTAAAGTATTATTATTAAAGTATTTTGAGAGAAAAGATAGAGGCTTGACTCTTTTATTATAAACTATCTTTATGTCAACTTTTGAAAGCATAAGTATTAACGCGGCACGCTGCAAGATGCGCGTTAATCTCGAAGAAAAATCGGTCTAATTTCCCATCAAGAGGAATCGTTGGAAATAAATTAATGGGAAGCATCACGTCTGAGAGAAGCAGAGCATGGAGAGTGGGTCCCAGGTAATGTTAGTGTCCCCCATAAAGAATGCATCATGTCAGGCTTAGTTATGTATAATACACCATAACATGGAGGACTGGTGCACCGTGCGTATGACGAAAGCAAACCAAGAAACATTAAATATTGGACTTTGAATAGGTATCCAGCCACGAAATTGGTTTTCTTTATATAATCTTTTACAAACTTTTGAAAAAAAAATTTAGTGTTTCCTCTTTGTTGTAGTCTTTCATGGTGGAAATTGTGGAAAAGGCGTTGTAATTGAGTTGCAACAATAGAAAGGGTTGTGGATGTGCACTACCGAGGATCAAAATGTATGCTATCATATGATATTGTTATCACTAATTTTTGAGTCAAATTTATTGATCTATGTTTTATGAGTAGGGAAAAGGTCTTAGGAATACAATCTACACGAGAATTGAGGGGTGGGACTTGAATTAGTTGTCTGTTATAATTATAAACTTCATGTTTTCAACCATATCACCAATAAAGAATATAACAGTGCAAAACAAGATGAAAAAATTAAATGCCAACACCATAATATACAAGATTTGTGTTCTCAAGGAAAACCTTGTTAAGGGAAAATCCCCGGTGGAGATGATACCCACAAGATCATGTACTAGTATAATAATTTCCTTGTTAAGAGACCAAACCATATTAGGAGTTGATACAATACATCTAGAAAATCACTTCCTGTTAGAGGATAAGTCTTTGTTAAAAGATAGAACCCATGTTAAAAGGTCCTTCAACCCTGTTAGGAGTTGATGAGAAGAAAAGGCACACTATTGGAGCACACTAATCAAGGAGAAGGTTAAATCCACCTTCAAAAGGACTCACTGTCGTAATACAATGAAGATTACTTACTATCTAATAAACTGACTGATGACAACTCGCTTGTCTTTACAGTTCCATTGAAGTGCACAAGGAATGATCATAGATTCCACCCATACCTCTATCAAAGCATCTGGCCTACTACTTTCAACTCTGATCTGAAAACCAGAAACAATACTTGCATCCACTTATCCCTTAAATTCCTCACACTAAATCAAGGAAATCACTTTCCTTTATACAAGTTATAAAACCAATTAAATCAGCCTGTTAGAGATTCCCCAATGCACAAACCATTATATCAACCAATGCTAAGGTACATACAATACCTAATACAAATATATAAAATTTAAAAATATCAAATTACATTCCAAGATCCATAATCAATGCTTGCCAATCTGTTACACATGTTACATCGCCTCTTTGGCTCACAAATATGAAAATGTGAATTTCACATGCTAGCTCTGATAGTAGCATGAACCAATTAAGCCATAAATCCCATAGTGTACTCCAATCTAAGTCTTCTTCCATACCTTAATCTCGTACGGTCACAATTTCAACTCACAACCAACTTATGCTCAAAATTCAACATCCATTTCTGACATAATTCCCTATATCTGTACTACGACCAATCTTCACCAAAACAACTATAACTCACACAAATCATAACATGACACACATGACCTTAGACATAAGGTCTACACAAACTCAAACTTAAAAAATATGTGCCTGCATACTCTAAACTTCCGTACACTGTCCATACAAATATGTCCAACTTCTTGAAGCAACCTAAAACACCATCTGTTTAATGCAACCGACATAGAACTGAAATATATCAACTTACAAGTGAAACATATGTTTCAACATCAATGAAAAAATATGAATGTCAACAACCTGAAAAACAACAATTCCAACCAATATCCAACAATCTCCCCCTTTGGCATTGATGCCAATATATGTGTGAAAAATCATCAATCCAAAAGTAGTCATTTGAATACAATCTTCTCAATAAACTTAGTGACACTCCCCCTAAGACAGTATGAGGTGTTTTACATGACTCTCTCTCTCTCCCTTTGACATCAATGGCAAAGGGTTCCAAAAATGCCAAACATTGTTAACATCTCACATAACTCTCTTCGCAAGCAATTCTCCATCCTTATGATGTAGCTTTTTCAAATCTTCAAATCGATAACATACTAGGTTCTCTGCTCTTCAAATCTTCATGTGTCTGACCAATGGAGCTCTTGAACTTAGCTTTGACCATTGCAACTACTCCCAATGAGGAGTAGCATCAAGCATACAGTCCAAGTGAATAATAATGCTCTAATAGCTACTAGAGTGATGCATCCCTACATCAATCAGTTGTCACAAGGTGGGGTCATCACAATAAACATACCTTTGAGATACTCAAAGGTCTCTTTTGGCAAAGGCTTTATGAAAATGTCTTCTATCTGCTCCTGTGTACTTGTGTATTCCAATCCGTCTTCCTTTGTATAGGAACTTTACTCTCAAGAAATGATACTTAATTGATATGTTCTTTATCATTGAGTGCAATACTAGATTTTTTGATAGGTTAATTGTACTTGTGTTGTCACAATGAATAACAATAGGATCTTCAATTCTAACTCCAATATCCTTCAACATCTATTTCATCCAAACAATTTGAGTGCAATTAATAGTAGCAACAACATACTTTGATTCAACAGAAGATTGTGATATACAGTCTTATTTCTTGCTTAACCAAGAAAATAGTCTCTTTCCAAGAAAGAATGCTCCTCCATTTGTGTTTTTTTTGTCATTGACACTTCTTACCAAATCAGCATCAATAAAAGCATAAAACGTGAAATCATCAGATCTATCATACCATAAACCAAAATCCAATATTCCTTTCACATATCTAAAAAATATTTTTACAAGCACAAGATGATTTTCTTTAGGTTAAGCTTGAAATCTAGCAACAATTCCAGCTACACCAGATATATCTAGCTTTGTATGAGTTAAGTATTTCAATCCTCCAATCACAAACCTCTACCTTGTCTAAAAATTGTTTGGTAAATCATCAGTAGTAGTTAGCTTGCAACAAGTAACCACATGTGTTCCTATCAACTTACAATCTTCCATAAAAATTCAATACTTCTTTAAGATATTTAGTCTAAAATATGAAAAATCAATCCTTAATCCTAGTGATTTGTAAACAAAGAAACAATTTCACTTCCCCTATCATTGACATCTTAAATTCATCTTTCATCTCATCAACTAACTTGTTACTCATTTTATCATTTCCTCCAAATATAATATCATCAACAAATACCTTAATGATCAAGATACCATCAGAATTAGTCCTTAATTGTATATTAATATCTACATTACCTTTTTTGAAACTAAAATGTAACAAATACCTATCTAATCTAGCATATTATGCCCTTGGTGCCTGCTTCAAGTCATATAATGCTTTCTTTCGTATGCATACATATCTTCCTCATCAGACAATCAGAATCCATCAGGTTGTTCTAGTAGACTTCCTATTCAAGTTCCCCATTCAAGAATTCATATTTTACATCCATCTAATAAACCTTGAAGTCTTTATGAGATGCATAAGCAAAAAAGAATCTTACAACCTCCAATCTAACCACTGGTGAAAAAGTCTTATCAAAATCAATACCTTCTTTTTGTGAGTAACATTTACAAACAAGTCTTGCCTTATTCCTGACATCACCTTGTTCATTCATCTTATTCCTAAAAACCCATTTAGTTCCTATAACATTTTTATTTTTAGGCCTCATAAATAATTCACAAGAATCATTATTTTCAACTTGATCTAATTATTCTTGCATTGCCTTAATCCAAGATTCATCTTTACAATCTTTATGAGTAATCTTAGGTTCTACTTGTGAATTTAAGCACAATTTATTTCTATGATTTGTTCTTGTCAGCACACCTTTGTTAACATCTCCAATTATCTACTTGTCAGAGGGATTTAATGATACATACCTTGGTATTTTAGGAGTTTCCCTTGGCTCATTAATGCATAAATGTATCCCATTTTCAATTTCTCAAAGAATTATTCTACTTTCCAATCCTGATTCTGTTTCTAATTTGTAGATGTTTGACCTCCTTCACTATCTGACTCATAATCATACCATCTTTCCTAAATCTAAAATTTTTCATCAATCTTAACATTAGCATTCTCAAATATCTTTCTCAACCTATGCTTTAAACATCTGTATAATTTTCCTTTTGTAGAGTAACCAAGAAAAGTTCCTTCATCACTTCTAGGATCAAACTTGCCTAGTTCATCATCCCTTTTGATATAGGTTTTACTACCAAATTTTCTAAAATATTTAACTATATGTACATAACTAAACTATAACTCATATGAAGTCTTACCAATGCCATGTTTGATTTGAACTCAGTTCAATGTATAGACTACAATATTGACCACTTCCCTCCAATGCATCTGAGGTAGCTTTCCTTCAAGAATAATTATCCTTGTAGTGTCTATTTAAATAGTTTTGTTCCTTCTCTCTGCTACCTTATTCTGCTATGGTGTCCTAGGTACAAAATTATGTCTATAGATCCCATGTTCTTCACAATATGCATTGAATTTATTTAAAGTAAACTCCACCTCTATCAGATCTTAAGGATTTAATGTTCAACCCTTATTCATTCTCAATGTTTTCCTTGTAGATCATGAACTTATCAAATGCTTGAAAGATTTTTTTTAAGAAGGGAAACCCACATCCTTGTTGAATAATCATCAACAAAAATCATAAAGTATTTCTCACTTTATTATGACCTTGTCATTGTAAGACCACAGAGATCTCTATGAACTAGATCTAATCTCCCTTTACTAGAATAAGTATTCCCTTCAAAACAAGTCATGGTCTTCTTTCTCATAACACACTATTTACACATCATGTTAGTAGGCTTTACAATCTTTGGGAAATATATGACTGCATTAGTATAAATGATCTTCACAATGTTATCAAAATTTTATAACAAAACCTCTTATTCCATAACCAAATGTCATCCATCTTCACAAAAAAACAACTTAGTTCTCTGTATGATAAAAAAGTGATGCTGTAGACTTGCAAATTATACACTTCAATAAACCATTACATCAAACATTCCTATTCTAATAAAAACATGCATGACATAAACAAAGAAATTTTTGAAAGTGACTTATTGCTTCCTATTTGAAGTGAGTTTAGTTATAAATTGTACTCATAAGATTGAGACAATAGAACTAGTGACTAGAAAACCTCAAAATGGAAGATTCACAAGATGATCCCAATCTTCTTATAGTTGCAAGATGAAATGTAAAGTAAACTAGGAGGATTGCAAAGGTATGAAATTGAAGTTTAATATAAGAATGATAATGAAAAGTAACCTAGATGGAAATGAACTAGATTAAGAAAATGCAATAGTAATCTATGATGCAATGTAAAATTAACAACTATAAAATGAAAGAACTAAGCTAAAATGGATGTAAAGAAACTAGTATTCTAGAATGAAAATGGAAGAAACTATGCTATGATAAGCAAAGAAAGAAAGTAAACTAGATTACTAAGAATTCTCAAGAATGCCAAAAGGTGCTCTAGAATGCAAATATGCTTGAATGATTTATTACGGATCCTTTTTTCAATGGAGAGAAGAGATTTTAAAGAATTTGTCTCTACAATAGAGGTTTAAGATTAAGTGGCAAAGAATGCGTGATTGAAATTAAAAGGAAAACGGAGAATGGAGGACATGCAAGCTTAGGTAGGCAAAATAAATGTTAGGTAGATATGTTAGGTAGAATAAGACAAAATATGCTCAATTTTGAAAGAACAAATCCTCTTTAATTACTAATTAATCGGGATTAAGTATGTGCACACATGTGAATGTGTTCTTTTAATAAAAGTGTAGAAACTTTATATTAAAGTAATATTATAGCAATTAAATAAATATGCAAGTTATAGAAATTAGACCATAGTATAAGTTTGATATAATTTTTTAAATTTTTTTATTTAATTATGCAAAGGGGATTTTCAAGGTTACTCTGCACAATTATGTCTAGTAAATTTTGTCATAGGTATTTAGATTTGAAATTAGGAAAATTGATCGAGATCAGGAGATTAGGTTCTACTAGAACAAATTTTGGTGATTACAATTGCCCTTCTTTGAATCGGTGTTCAAGCTAGAACATTGATTCAAAGAATAGGCTGAAAGCTAGATCAGGAAACTACTTGATGTAAAGTGATGAATCTATTTGTAGGGATCAATTAAGATTACAGATATTAGCTCTGGATTTGATTGAGTGAAGAATGATGAACAAGTCTAGAGTGCCCTATTTGATATGGTGTGATGAAAATAGATGCTTGATTGAGAGATAGATGACAACTAACTAGTTTGATGAGATGTGATGAAACTGATCAAAGTCAAAGATAGATTGAGCCAAGAGGCCAGATAGAGAAGCATTCTCAGATTGGTATTCCTTGAGAGATTGCTAGATTATCTATCCAAGTGAACCGATGTGAAGTGATGAGAATAATCTTCTAGAAAGGATGCAGAGAATCTCAACCTAATATGGTTCCTAAGGCTGATATGCCCTGAGTGATGATGTTTTATTCAATAATTGACTTGATCGATAAAGATTTGGTTCAATTGCTAGATTTGCAAATTATGATATTTTATTGATGAAGAGGATTTTCTATATTGACATTCCCCCTTGGTCTCAAAATTGGAATGATGCAAAGAGGGGTGGAAAAGAGGTGAAATGAGAAGCAATACAATCTTCATCATTTGATTAGTGTTGGGACATCGGGGTCAATACAATCTTCACTAGTCTAAGAAGAACCATGAAGATATGAATATGGATCTTATCAGATAGAATGTAGGAAACAACCATAAGAATCTATACATAGAGGTCGAGATGACCAGAACAATGTTTCCAAGTTAATGTAGAAGGATCACACCAATATCAAGACATAAACATTAGGATAACCATGAGTTATTTACCACATACATGCACAAAAGCATAAATTAAAGGAAAAAGAAAATGTTATGCCCTCAGTCATATGTCTCTAGTCCAATGACATCCTCAAGAGTCATGGGCACACAACAAGAAAGAACCAATGATAAGAGACAACATGAAAATAAAATAAGTTCAACATATGTTAGCAAGTTTCATGTTTTGGCTCATGTGTCTATGTGAGTGTTAAGAAATACTAGTGTACTTAGATAGTGAGATATTTGATATGTGTTGATAAACATAGTTGATTTCCAATGGTATCATTCAGAAACACTATGATCTATGTCATTGATGATTTTCTCCCAAGAAGGATAGATGATTGACTCAGCTTAAGTTCAAACAAGAAAATCCAAATGATGGTAACTCAGCTCAAATAGGAAGTGCTAGAAGATGCCCCCTAGTGGTAAGCAAGGACCAAAGAAAAAGATCAAGACTCCAATCTAGGGTGACACAAGGGAAAGAGAATGGAGAAATAGGATAAGAAGGTGAAGCAAGATGGAGGCAAGAACCAACGCAATGGAATGATAGATAGAGAACAAGTTACAAGTAGTGTATGTTTCCAGGTTTTTACCACTTGGAATTATTATATATTTTTTCTACAATGGCGTATGTTTCTAGGTTTTCACCAATGCACAATTTTTATTTTTATTTTTGTGTTATCTATTTCTAGGTATTTGCTAGGATTACCATTTTTTCAGGACTTTTTATAATTTTTAGGATATTTTTTTAGGACCATAAGTTGTTGTACAATATGCATAATGTCTAGATGTAGAACCATTATAGGTGGAGAGTATTGATAGGCTTTTTGACAGCATCACCTTCTATACTAGCCAGCTAATAAGCTTTAAAATTGAATACTGTAGTAATAACAAAAGGACCTCACTAGTTAGGTTTGAATTTTCCCTTTTGTTCTTTATGTTGTTGATTTTTCAGGTTCTCTCATAGAATGAGATCACGGGCCTAAAATTTATGATGATGAACCTTTTTCTTCTAGCCTTTAGACATTCTCTTTTGATGGACCCTTAGATGGTCAAATGATGCCTTTTTGTGCTCATCAAGTAATTTCAGCTCTTGAAGTTAGGAGGTTTCATAATCTTCATCTATGATGAGTCCATGTAGGGATATCCTCGGTGAATGTATTTCAACTTCTATTGGTAATACTGATTCAAAATCATAAACCAATGAGAGAGATGTATCTCTTGTAGGCGTTATGATGCTTGTTCGATAAGCCTATAAAACTGGATTTAATTGTAAGTGTCAATCCCTCCCTAATTTTCTTATTGATCTATGCAGGATCTTAAGGATTATTTTGTTTGAATATTCTTCATGTCCATTCTTCTGAGGATAGTAAATAGAGGAGGAATGATGCGTGATGTGAAAATTCATGAAGACTTCATCAATATCATTGTTCTTGAACTTTCCTCCATTCTATGTGATAATTAAGGAGGATATTTCATACATCCATATTATGTAGTTGAGAATGAACATGGTCACCTTCTTTCCTGTTGCCTTGATAAGAGGTACAACTTCAACCCATTTAGTAAAGTATTCATTTTCTATAATAATGAACATGTCTCCATTGGAGGATGAAGGATATATCTAATCCATGAGATCAAAATCCCATTACTATAATGACTAATGAGTAATAAAATGAAATAGGTCTTGAGTAGGAGTGTGAATTAGGTTTTCATGGAACTGACACTTCTGACAAGTTTTAGCAAACTGGTCAACATATTTTTCCATGGTAGGCCAATAGTATCTTTCTCTCAAGAGTTTCTTAGCCAAGGAGAGACCATTCAAATGACATCCACAAGCACCCTTGTGGACTTCTCTTACTGCTTTGTCAGATTCCTCATGCTTTAGATACCTAAGGAGGGTACCATCTAGACTTCTCTTAAACAAGTCATTAGCGACAAGTAGATACCAGGATGCACTTATTATGATTTGATGTTGTTGATGAAAATTTAATATGTTTAATTACTACACAACATCATTGTTGGAATTGGTTACTAATTCTATTTTCATTCATGTTCTGTCACTGATATCAACATATGTTTCTATGAAGAGAACATACTGGTTATTATAGTGTATAGATATTGTATAATTGATTTAGAATAAGAGAACATAGGTTTGTGTACACATAAGTGTTGTGATCTTATATCTAAGGTCACATGCATAATGTTTCATATTGGCTGAGTAACACAAGATTTGGTGAAGACTAGTTCCTGGACTATGACAATGGAAGTTGACAGAGTAAGTCTTTGTGTTTTGAGTGTATCTTATGAGCAATGTGGATTCAATGTATGCGAGCTTAAGGAATGTCAGATAATGTATTAGGAAATGTTATGTGATCTTAGAAGGTCATGGGAAGCATGATGATGTTAGCGGTGGCATGTGTTCTAGAGGAGACCTGTTTAGGGCTGACTTCATAATTGTAGTGTGTATTATGAATAACAAGCATGGATTACATATGTCAAACCTTAATGTTAGAATCTAAAAAATATTATTAACCTAGAAAACTAGTGGAAAGAATGGATATCTAAATTATGAATGCAAATGATACGAAATCAAAATAGAAACATAGAGTTAGTCTCCAAGAGAGTAATGCAAATGCTAGAAGAAAAATAGCATTAAGAGGATGCAAAAGAAATTGATACGAAATACAAGCTAGGTAGCATGCTTATATAGACAAGGAAGAGGGAGGAGGTGGAAACACCGACCAATGAGGAGCAACCATCTATTGAACTAAAGATAGAAAAGTATCTTCCCAAGATAGAGAATGAATGCTCACATGTAGGAAGGTGACACCTCACAACCACTCACCTAATAAGACATGCTTTATTAACCTAAAAAATATTAAATAAAAGTGTAGGAAAAAACTACAAATATAGGGAATAATAAATAACCCACTAAGAAATAAAAACCTACACTAACACCCCCCATAAGGGAAGCGTAGGTGGATGTAGAAATGGGTCCCATAAATTAATCATGATGAGGTACCCATGTACATAAAACTCCCTCCCCCCCCGCCAAATAGAGAAAATCCCCCCCCCCCAAAAAAAAAAAACCAATTAGAGAGAGAAGAGACCCCCCCCAAAAGTAGAGAGAGTCAGGACTCCGAATGAGAGGAAGAAGCCTCCCCAGAAGATGAAGCTGTTAGAATAAAAAAGAGGGGGGGTGAATCAGTTATCCAGTGTCCCAAAAAAAATTTATAAACCAAAACAAATTCTTCAACTTCTGCTACTCGGTAAACATAAAATACTTTCACTGTATGTGCTTTTACCGATTATCAGTCTAAAACTTATAGTAGTTACCGATCAAATCTAACATGTAATATGAAAAGTATGATAACAAACAAATATCACAATCAACACATAACACAAGACATTTAACGTGGAAACCCTGTGAAGGGAAAAACCACCTGGGACCGGCAACCCAAAAATGTTCACTCTTCTGAAGTGAGGTCGGTGAAGACCCAAACCTGTTAAAGGTTACAAACACACTATTAGGTGTGACCTTGTTAGAGGATTTTAGACCAGAAGTTATCATCCAACCAGTAGTCACTCTGGGGTTGATAGGATAACAATGTTCACTCTATGAATGAAACATCAAAAGACTTTCATAGTCCACTCAGTTAAGAGATTTGACTGTATACAATGGTTAAATATGTAACAGTAGATGATCTTCCTTAAAAAAACTTCAATTGTAGTTTACAGATCAATGTTCAACTCATTCAAATCTTTCTGACAAATATATCACTTTAAATTCAATACTATATCAACTTACTGTCCATCGGTAATTACTCTCTATAGCTCGATAACTGTTCTGTAGTTTGGTTCTCACTAACCAATATGATCAGAATGCATGACAACTTGTTCACATGATAATTATGTAGTATCTTCTTCCTATGGCATCATTTCAACAATGAAACCAATGTCTCTTATATAGATGAGTAAATCATTTTCCTTTTGTCCATCAGATTTTGCTGCTTAATCTCATTCATTGATTTTCCTGCTTTAACCTTCTTCGATTGATGTGTTAGTAACACATTTCAATCTGCTCCATTAGATCTTCCTTGAATTATGTTAGCCATCAATCTTCATAACAAACCTTATCTGTTACCTCGATTTCATACACTTTCCAACTCAATCGGCTAAACTAATCATTTAATTCATTTTTGTTCTGCTCAGTTAACAAAGAAATGCATCGGTGAACACAAGCTCGGTTAACACTATGCTCGGTATACACTACATTCTGTCGGTGTATACTGGAATACTTCATTTACTGACAACACTACTTTATGTCTTTCAGCTCTATTCTTCATCATAGATGAATGCAACATAATAAAGTTGATATCATCAAGTCATAGACTCATCAACAAGTTACTCAATGTATTCCTTATCCTTATCTGACATATACATCTTCCTGATGTAGATATTTTTGTTCTTCATCTCTTTCACCTTTCTTCAGATGTTTCGGTATAGTAACTTACAAGATAAGTAATGTTAAGCTAGTTGACATCAATGACAACATAATACTAATTTAATCATCTTGCATATCTAATCATCAACTCCTTAATGATCTTAAATCACAAATTCTTCATTCAGGTTCTAAATCAGTTGTAGTTCATCAATCTCTCCCTTTGGCATTGATGGAAACTCAAGTAATATGAAGTGTACCCTACACATACCAAACATGTATTCTACAACTTTGTAAACAAATGTTGTACAAGCTCTCCCTAGCTTAATATGTTTAATCACTATGTTACTAGACATATGTTTTATAATGTTGTAATGCCAATCATCAGATATGCTCTTTTCAGCTCTCCTATTCCTGTTTATGTTCTCTGTAACTAATCTTCAATGTTCTATTTCTTTCAAATTATCTCTCCCTTAGATATTTCTCATCGGTGCATGTTTAACTTTTCATCATATTATTTATCTCTCCCTTTGACAACAATGCCAAAGAAACAAATAAATAATCAGCTCTATAGTAGCTAAGTAACTCTCTGTTGTCCAATATAGTCTCTGTATCTTTGTATACTGATATCCCAATCTATTTCAGTTCTTCAAACTTAATCACAACCTTGAACATTATCCAAAGTGTGAACTATGTTGTATCAACATGTGTAATCTTCTGATAAGTTTAAGCTGATGCAACATCCAGATCACATTAGTGACCAATAGATAGGGGACGGACCCCAAGTCTAGTCCTCAAGTATTCAAATGTGTCCTTCGATAGAGGCTTTGTAAAGATATCTGCAAGTTGTTCTTTAGATGTAACAAATTCTAACTTCACTTTCTTCTCTTGCACTTGTTCTCTTAAGTAGTGATACTTAATTGATATATGCTTTGTCTTAGAGTGCATCACTGGATTCTTTGAAATATTGATAGCACTTGTGTTGTTATAGTATATAATCACCTGGTTAGTGATTACCTCATTCATTCCTTCTAACACTTGCTTGATATATGCAATGTTTGAGCAATTAGTAGTAGCAACAACATACTCTACTTCAGTTGTAGAATGAGAAATATTCTTTTGCAACATTAGTATTCTTACATAGTCAATGATTGACCTGCTCCTTCTTTCACCAATCCCATTCTACTGACGTGTTCTTGGTGCAGAGACCTATCTTTTGATACCATGCTCATTACAGAAATTAGTAAATTCCTTAGAGATAAATTCACCTCCTCTATTAGATCTTAAGCATTTTAATTCTTTTCCAGTCTCTTTTTCTACCATTGCCTTATACCACTTAAACATCTTAAATGCTTCAAAATTTTCTTTTAAGAACATAACTTTTATCAGTCTAGTATAGTCATCAACAAAAAGAATAAAGTATCTATCACCATAATAAGTCTGAGTTCTCATAGGACCACATAGGTTGGTATGAACCAACTCAAGTATCTGTTAGATTAGGTGAAAAACTAATCTCCCAAGAACACCTGCATGCATAACCCTATCACATGGAAGAAGCAAAGAATAGAAAGCAAGAAAATCATGGAGGCTAAAAGGCCAGAGACATCATATGTACAATATTACATTATGATAATCTAAAACTATTAAGAAATACAAAGAGGTGAATCCTTATAAAAAGAATCACGAAACCCTAAAAGGGAAACCCTAAAGAATAATGAGATGCCTAAGTCTAACTTAAGTGTAGAGAATAATAAACTAATAATTAAATAAATTAATTATTAGCTATAATATGACTACTCTAACACCCCCCCTTAAGTGTAACTTAGGGAGAAGCTAAACAACTAAGGACTAAAAGATGCATGAAAATAAAAATGCATGAAAGAGCTATGGGTCTCAGCAACAAGGCCTGATCAAGTACCCAAATACAAGAAAAAAGAAAGAGCATGTAAAGCATCTCTGAAGCATGAAGCTGTAAACACTATCAGAAGAAACTACTAGAACCCCCACTGAAACAGTGCATGACCAGGTAGAGAAGACAACGTTTGAAGAGCTAATCAATCAAAGAGGTGACCTCCAAAAGTAGGAATGAATGAGTGTCTATATAGTAGATGAACCATCTCACTGAAATGCATAGGTGCTAGCCACTACATCTGCCTAGTACATAGGAACAAAAATTGAATACGTAGATCACTCAACCGAACCAAGGAAGCAATAGAACCAATAGGTGAACCCCCCCCATAATGTTGAACAAGGAGAGGGGTGACAAGAACATTGAAATGCAATGCCAGAAACATTTGCAAGAAGAAGAATCAGGAATACCAACAGTGCAACAAAAGTACAAGCACAGGATAAAGGGCGTTGTTACCGACACACAGCATGGGCTAATGTCGTGGAAGGTATGCTCACTTGACAAAGGTGGATGAGCATAAAAGGCAAAACATCATAACCCCCCATGGCACTTTATAACTAAGTGCGAGTACAAACAAACACAAGGTTCTCAAGATCTCAGATATGCAAAAGCAGGAACTTTATCTTAGTGCATTTACGGAAAAAAATACTACAGAAGAGAATCATACAATGCTCAGAAAGTTAGAAAGAAGAGTGAGCCAAAAGAACAGAAGAAGAGATCCCAGGACCTGTAGAACCCAAGTAATTTTCTAGAGTGTGAAAGTGCAAAAAAATGGAGGAGAGAGAACCTGGAGCAGAATTTGGATAAAAGACCCCTGCCACTGAAAACTCACCAAACTAGCTTTCTAATGATATTTGGTGAGCCCAAAAAAGAGTCCAGATCAGCGAGATATGGCTCTCAGAAGGAAAAAATAACCATCGGACTTTGATAGAAAAAAACACTATCAAAATAGTAGAGCCAAAAATCCTAACCTCCATAATCAGAAAGAGCTTTCCGATGATATAAAGAAGTCCAAAAAAGACCTTCGTATGCTCTAGATAGAGCAAAAACAGTGCGGGAGGGTCAGAAAGGCTCCAAAAGAAAAATTTTAAGCCCCTAGGGCTGAAAATAAATGAGCCCCTGGGCACATGGCACACGCAGGGGGCTGGAGCTGGAGCTCCCGGTCACCCATGTGACCGCCACAAGGGCCTGCGAGGCTTAAAAACCCAACAGGCGGCCCAAGCGGTGGCACGACCGGCAGAGCGGAACTGGGCCCTAGGTGGCGTTGGCCGGGGAGCAGAGCGGAGCCAGGCGGTGGCCGAGCAGAGCTGGGTGCTGGGCGTTGGGCACAGAGCGCTGGTGGAGCTGGGCACTGGGCGCTGGCCGGGCAGCGGCGATGGCTGCCGAGTGGCACATTTCAAAACAACCCCGCTGCATTAAAAAACAATGCAAAAAAACATTTTAAAATGTTTTTTTAATTTTTTTTCTCAGATTTCGTGCCCATACGACACTGGAAACCAAAAATATTTTGCCTTAGAGGCTCCAAAGGCCAAAAAATACAAATTTTATATGATTTTTTACTTTCCCGGGTCTTCTGAACATAATGGTGGCATCCGTTTTTGCTCAAAATGCTCCAAAAAATTTTATTTTTTTTTTGCAGGCAAAAAAGAAACAAAAAATAACATCCTACTTCTGAATCGCTTCAACAAAACATGAATAACGAGCAGCAAGATGGCTCTAATACCATGTTAGATTAGGTGAAAAACTAATCTCCCAAGAACACCTACATGCAGAACCCTGTCACATGGAAGAAGCAAAGAACAAAAAGAAAGAAAATCATGGAGGCCAAAAGGCCAAAGACATCATATGCACAATATTACATTATGATAATCTAAAACTATTAAGAAATACAAAGAGGTGAATCCTTATAAAAGGAATCATGAAACCCTAAAAGGGAAACTCTAAAGAATAATTTGATGCCTAAGTCTAACTTAAGTGTAGAGAATAATAGACTAATAATTAAATAAATTAATTATTAGCTATAATATGACTACTCTAACAGTATCTTCTTTGTTGAGTAGTCTTTTCTTTTAAAACTAGACTTAGTCATCTTACCTTTCTGACATTCATGACACATAGCATGATCTAGTTTTGACAAGTTAGGAAACTCTCTAACTCTTTTCCTCTTACTAATCTTGATCATGTTATCAAAGTTCACATGGCATAACCTTTTATGCCACAACCATGCATCTTCATCCTTCATTAACAAACAAGAATACTAATCAATATCAAGATAAAATAGATTACCTCTGGATTGTGTACCAGTTCCGACAAGTCTTCCTCCATCATCATAGATTTTTACCTTCCTTCTCTCAAAAGCAAGTCAGTGGCCTAAATTATTCAGCTATGCCACACTTAAAAAATTATAGTCCAGTCCATCTATCTAGTATGCATTTTCACATTTTATTCTATCATTGATCATCAGTGAACCTTTACCTCTTACCATACAGGGTGCATCATTTCCCATGCTTATAGATCCTCCATCATATTCATCAAGTAGATCAAATTTCTCTATATCACCATTCATATGATGTGTATAGCCACTATCTATGATCCATGTATCATTTCTGCTTACTTTAGAGATCAGTTCTATTTCTTCATGTTTCTCTTCTTACTCTAAGTCACCTTTCATAGCAACAAATACTACTTCTACATCATCATTAGTATCAGATTCAGATTCAAATTCTTCAGCTATGTAACATACCTTTTTCCCTTTATCATAGCTATCTTGATTATCTCTGTTGTTGTGTCGGTAGCCTCTATTGATTCTTCTCCCATAGCTTACTTCGGATTGATCTTTGGATCTATCAGCATCTTTCTTATTCAGACATCTAGCAGCAATGTGGCCAACTTCTTTACAAGTAAAGCATGCCAAAGGTAGCTTACCTCTATACCTTCCTTTACCTTTGGGTAATCTTCTATCCATAAGAGCTTCAAGCTCATCAAGTTCATCATCGGTACCACTATCACTATCATTATTCTTACTATTCTTGCTACTAGACTTACCAATCTTCAAAGAAGACATGAAAGTGGATTCAACAGAAGGTACAACACTATTGTCAAAGTTATTCAATTCAAAGGTTGTAAGCTTATCGATCAGTGTTTCAAGAGTAAGGTTGGATGTAGCTCTTGTTTCATGAATTGTAGAGATCCTAATTGCATAAACTGGTAGTAAAGTTCTAAGAATCTTTCTTATCACTATTTCATCCTCAATAATTCCATCTAATTCTCGAATACAATGTACTACATCTTTTAGTCTATTTATGTATTGCACGATGTTCTCACCTTCTTTTATCTTCATATCCTCAAAGTGACCTCTTAGGCTTTCTGCTCTGGCTCTCTTAACATTCAAATCTCCCCTGTATATTAGAGTCAGTTTATCCCACATGGCTTTCGCAGTAGTGCATCCCTTAATGTCTTCAAATTTGGCATCAGTGCAAGTAACAACAAGTTCCATCATAGTAATGTTGTGTTCATGCCTGTCTTTCAGTTGATCAAGTGTCAGGGGACTTGGTGTCAGTTCAGTTAGCCATTTTGCATTAGTTCTAGTGCTGAGTTCCCAATTCCAGATATATGCAACTTCATCCGGCTTTGCCATATTGTGAAGTTCTCTTTGTTTAGATTTGTCACTTCCCTCTTATACATCTTGAGACCTTTTTGCCGGAGTCCTTAAAAATCTATTCTAAGCAACCATAGCTCTGATAACAATTGTTAGAATAACTGAGAGGGGGGTGAATTAGTTATTTAGTGTCCCAAAACAAATTCTTCAACTTCTACTACTCGGTAAACATAAAATACTTTCACTATCTATGCTTTTACCGATTATCAGTCTAAAACTTATAGTAGTTATTGATCAAATCTAACATGTAATATGAAAAGTATGATAACAAACAAATAGCACAGTCAACACATAACACAAGAGATTTAACGTGGAAACCTTGTGAAGGGAAAAACCACCTAGGACTGGCAACCCAAAAATGCTCACTCTTCTGAAGTGAGGTCGGTGAAGACCCAACCCTATTAAAGGTTACAAACACACTGTTAGGTGTGACCTTGTTAGAGGATTTTAGACTAGAAGTTATCATCCAACCAGTAGTCACTCTGGGGTTGACATGATAACAATGTTCACTCTATGAATGAAACATCAAAAGACTTTCATAGTGCACTCGGTTAAGAGATTTGATTGTATACAATGGTTAAATATGTAACAATAGATGATATGTCTTAAAACAACTTCAATTGTAGTTTATAGATCAATGTTCAGCTCATTCAAATCTTTCTGATCAATATATCACTTCAAATTCAATACTATATCAACTTACTGTCCATCGGTAATTACTCTTTGTAGCTCGGTAATTATTCTGCAGTTCGGTTCTCAGTAACCAGTATGATCAGAATGCATGACAACTTGTTCACGCAATAATTTTGCAGTATCTTCTTCCTCTGACATTGTTTCAACAATGAAACCAAGGTCTCTTATATAGATGAGTAAATCATTTTCTTTTTGTCCATAAGATTTTGTTGCTTAATCTCATTCATTGATTTTGCCACTTTAACCTTCTTCTGCTGATGTGTTAGTAACACATTTCAATCTACTCCATTAGATCTTCCTTGAATTATGTTAGCCATCAATCTTAGTAACAAACCTTATCTATTACCTCGATTTCATACACTTTCCAACTCATCACTTTATCGGCTAAACTAATCATTTAATTCCTTTATGTTCTGTTTGGTTAACAAAGAAATGCATCGGTGAATACAAGCTTGATTAACACTGTGCTTGGTATACACTACACTCTGTCGGTGTATACTAGAATGCTTCATTTACCGACAACACAGCCTTGTGTCTTTCAGCTCTATTCTTCATCATAGATGAATGCAACATAATAAAGTCAATATGATCATGTCATAGACTCATCAACAAGTTACTCAATGTATTCCTTATCCTCATCTGACATATACATCTTCCTCATGTAGATATTTTTGTTCTTCATCTCTTTCACCTTTCTTCAGATGTTTCAGTATAGTAACTTACAAGATAAGTACTATCAAGCTAGTTGACATCAATGATAACATAATACTAATTTAATCATCTTGTATATCTAATCAGCAACTCCTCAGTGATCTTAAATCACAGATTCTTCATTCAAGTTCTAAATCAATTGTAGATCATCAAAAGCATCTCGCACCCCTAGAAAATCTTGCAAATGAAGGAACTTTCTCGTAGTGAAGGGTTTGGTGAAGATATCGGCAACCTTCTTAGAAGTCAGATAGTAATGAAGGTTGATGATGTAGCCATAGATGAGCTCTCAGATGTAGTGCATGTGGACCTCTCTATGTTTGGTTAAGTGATGATGGACTAGATTCTATGAGATTTGAATAGCACTCTAGTTGTCACAAAATATGAATGATGGTCATTTGATCTAGATACCAAATTCATTGAGAAGATTGTGAAGCCAAATGGCCTTAGTGGTGGCACTCACATCCCATGATACTCAGCCTCAGTAGAAGATAGAGCAATAGTAGTCTACTTCTTGCTTGACCAACAAACATGACCTGAACCAAGTGAGAAGTTGTAACCTGAAGTAGACTTGCAATCTTGAGAATCACCCACCCAATCTGAATCTATGTAGCCCGTCAAGTCAAGCTCAATACCTACTATGTAGTGAATCCCAAAACTATGAGAACCCTAAATGTAGTGAAGGATCTGCTTGGTTGCTTTCTAGTGCAACTCATGAGGCTCTTGCATGAATCGAGAGATAATGACTACAAAATATGAAATGGCAGGTCTCGTATGAGTCATATAAATGAGACTCCTAGTAAATTTTTGATACAAAGTACCATCAACAAGTGGAGAAGAACAATGAGCCTCAAGTTTGACTCTAGAAAGGAAGGGAGTCAAAGAAGGCTTACAGTTAGCCATATGAAATCTTGAGAGAAAATCATGAGCATACTTAGACTGTGTGATGGTAATCCCAGTAGAAGACTAAAGGATCTTGATCTCAAGAAAGAAATGCAACAAGCCCAAGTCGGTCATCAAAAACCTATCATGAAGGGCAATTTTGACAGCCCCAACAGTGGATGAAGAACTCCCTATGATCAGCAAGCCATCAACATACAAAACCAAAAATAGGAGTGAATCATCCTGCTATAGATTGTAGACATTGGGATCAAAATGACACCAAGTGAACCCAACTAATAGAAGGAAGCAGTCCATCTTGGCATCCTAGGCTTGAGGAGCCTATTTGAGGCCATAGAGAGACTTTGAAAGATGACACACAAGTGAATAATCCTAAAGGAACCCCTATGGCTTCTTCATGTAGATCTCTTCCTAAAGTTCACCATGAAGAAAAGAACTCTTCACATCCATCTGATGTACTTCCCAATGATTAGTTGCAGTGATTGTAAGAACAAGTTAGATGGAATTCATTCAGGCAACTGGCACAAAATTCTCAGAGTGATCAATCCTAGGAACCTAGGAGAATCCTTTGGCAACCAAGTGAGCCTTATGCTTGTTAACTGACCCATCTGCATAAAATTTTGTCTAATAGATCCACTTAAATCAAACATGTTTTCTTACCTTAGGAAGAGGGACAAGATCTCAAGTGTGGTTCCTCATCAAGGAACTATACTCCTCTTGCATAGTTGTATCCCACTTAGGAATACTAGAAGGCTCATGAAAAGACTGTGGATCTGAGGTAGTAGAAATGAAGACATGTGGAGCATCTTGGAACTGTTAATGAGTTTTCCTAGTGTTTGATGGATCCCCAATCCAATCACCTATAGACTGCAAGGTCTGTCTATCCCAAAGTGGACTAGAAGATGGAGAATCTAGAGGAGAATCATCAACCTCTGAATGATGACTAGGAGAGGAAGGAGGTGAATCCTTTGAATCACTCTTTGCATCAGAAGTGGAGGTAGAAGAGGACTCAGGTGAATCTGAATCATCTGAACATCTTTAATTTATCCCAACTAACTCCAATGTCAAAGTAGAAGGAGTTGGAGAAGTGATAGAAAGTGAGCTCGAAGAGCCCTCCTCAAACTGAACACTCATCTTAATGAACAACTCATGTGTATTAGGGTGGAGCAACCAATAACCCTTCACACCATCAGGATAACCTACAAATATACAAGGTATGCTTTGTAGATCCAAGGCCTTGCATTTCTCTTTAGGAATGTGGGCCCATGCAGGAGAACCAACAACTTGAAAGTGCTTAACTGATGGTTTCCAACCACTCCAAGCTTCAAAAGGAGTAACTCCCTTCATGGCTCAGTGAGGAACATAGTTATGGATATAATAAGCATAGTTAATGGCCTCAACCTAATACTTTGGTACAAGAGATCTAGAGTGAATCATGCATTTCACCATTTCCTTCAAGGACCTATTCTTTCATTCTGCAACACAGTTTTGATGAGGATCATTGGGAACTGAATGATTCAAATCAATCCCCTCTGAAGTGCAATACCTATCAAACCGATGGTTGACATACTCACCACCATTGTTAGTGCGCAAAAATTTGATGGCTTTCCCGAATTCCTTCTCTACAAAAGTTTTGAAGTCCTAAAAATGGTCAAATACCTCTAACTTTTGTTTGAGAAAGTACACCCAAGTATATTGAGAAAAGTCATCAATGAATGTGAGGACATATCAGGTCCCACTGAAAGAAAGATGCAAAAATAGACTAGCTAAATCATTGTCAACTAGCTCTAGTATCTATGAAGCTCTCCATGCCTTACATTTTTCATAATTTTCTTGAGGATGCTTACCAAGAATGAAACCAAGAAAAACACCACCTAAAAATTGAACTAAAGGCAACCCTGTGACCATGCTCTACTAGTTGAGATGCTACAAGTAGCTAAAGTTTAGATGGCCAAACCACTCATGCCATAATCTAATCACATTATTAGAATGAGTGATTAAAATAGTCGAAGGAGGATGAGGAATAAAGTTAGAGAACAAATATATTCATGACTAATGATCTTCTCTCCCAACTGCAACTATAGGATCACTGTGTAGCTCATGAATTTCCATTGAATCAGGAGTGAACTCAACCCGCTTGCTTGAACCTGTGTGAGTGATTTGGTATATCGATAGGAGATTAGTTGATAATGAGAGTACACAAAGAACATCATGGAATGCACCATCTCCAACATCAACACACCCTCTCCCACACACCTTAGCAAGAGTGTCATCACCCATAAAAATAGAAGGCATAAAACATGGTTCCAAAGATAGCATTTCTTCCTTAGATGAAGCCATGGGGTGTGAAACACCCGAATCAAGAACCTAGGTGGATGGTGAAGAAGAAACAAAAACAAGGGCCTTGCCCTTTCCTTTCCCCTTTCTATTTTATTTTTCCTTGTTAGACCCCTCATTAGAACTATGTTTGATAGACTCGGGAACACTGATATTATTCTTCTCAAGAATGTGTGTCAAGTGATCAATTTGTTTCTTCAAACATTTATGTTCATCATGACCAGATCATTTACAATAGGCACATTGGACCTTCTCTTTCTTAGGCTTGTCACCCTTGGAAGATTGGGTCTCATTAGTTTCTTTTGAAGCAATTGGTATCTAATCCTTTTTCTCCTTGCTATTCTTTTATTTCTTATCCTTACTATTGTTTTTACTACTTTGTCCTTTTTGTTCTTTTCTGCCTTCGTTGGTAGACAAAGCATGTCACTTAAAGGACTTAAGAGTGCCCATCTGGATTAACTTGTCCCATTCCTAAGTCATATTGATAGAAAAATCATCTAACGATGGCATGGTGAATTGAGTACCAAGTGCACCCTTAGTAGCATAGAAGGTAGAAACAAACACAAAATATTATGAACTTAGTTTAGAGAGAATACTAAGAATCAGTTTTTCATTTTTCTTTTGAATTCCACATTGTTTTAACTATAGCCTTAGTGATTTCAATTTAGTGAAGAAATCCTAGATTGTGTTGAAATTGCCTAGACTTAAACTAATTAGTTCATTTTGTAACATATGACCCCTCATTGAATCTTGTGTGCCAAATAGTGTTTCTAGCTTTGTCCATATTTCATTTGGTGTATTCAAAGACTCAATGTGAAAGAGAAAATCAAGAGAAACCAACAAACACAATATTCCATATGCCTCATCACATTTGTTAAACTACTTAGGCTTATCTTCATCTTTAGTAGGTCTAGTTTGAAGTCCTATAGTTATCCTATTTAATCCAACTTTCTTTAAGTAAATTATCATGTGTGATTTCCACTCAAATTAAGTGTATGGAGTTAGGATGGGAACATTTGTTTGATCCATGATGAAGAAATGCATAGAAGAAATGCTGAAAAGAAGAGAACCCAACCAAGACAACCCCCCTTCTCACTCAATTTAAAGAACCCCCTTAAGAAAATATGATTGGCACTTTATATTAGTGCATTTACAATACAACTAGTAAGAAATACTAAGTGGTCTTGATTTCAATGCATTACTAAACCCTCATGAAGAAAATATGCTCAAAATATAATTTTGGCATAATAATCAGATAAATAAATAGAACCAATGCAATCTAATAAAAAAATCATGCACTTTCAAAAAAAGAATCGCCTCGATACGAGATCGTATGAGAAAGTTATGATCCTCCAAAGTTCCCAAAATGAGAATTGTGTAATGTCACGATTGAGAATCTGAAATTTCTGAAAAATCTCTGATTCAAAATTAAAAAACAGCTGCACTAGTGTATAGAGCATGAAAAAATAGCCAAAATTGAAAAAAACATTCGTGAGAAACATAGTTCATATGAGCAAGAATGAAGAATTTGAAAACTGCCTTAAAATCTGCAGCTGCCAACGGAGAGGGGTACTGATGTAGCTTTATGAGCTCAATTCTACAAAATATACAAACTACATGCAAAATCTAAAAGATATCCAGATGATTTTTATGTGCTGCGAACAAAACCCAGAAGGCATTTTTCTTGATAATATAGAAAAGATGTTGATCCAATGTAAACAAGATGCATTTTACTACAAAAAATGGCTCTAGCAACCAAAAAATGACATGAAAATGCCGAATCTGACTTTCTAAAGCCTCCTAGACATATTGGAACAACTAAAAATGCTGCCAATATAACCAACAATGCTGCAATCACAGAGATTTCATAAAACACATGGAAAACCCCAGAGATTAAAAAGTTTCTGTCAAACTTTTCTGATTCTCAAGATCATCCGAAGATGTGAGAGAAGAGCATATTTGGTTTTTCAAAAACTATAATAAGATTTATTAGCCCCCCCCCTAAATCTCTCATATATGAAAACTAAAATCTACTCTTGCACATAGAACAACTATGATACCATGTTAGAATCTGAAAAGATTATTAACCTAGAAAACTAGTGCGAAGAATAGATATCTAAACTATGTATGCAAATGATACGAAATCAAAATAGCAACAAAGAGTTAGTCTCCAAGAGAATAATGAAAATTCTAGAAGCAAAATAGCATTAGGAGGATGAAAAAGCAATAGATATGAAATACAAGCTAGGTAGCATGCTTATATAGACAAGGAAGAGGGAGGAGGTGGAAACACCGACCAATGAGGAGCAACCATCTATCGAACTAAAGATAGAAAAGTATCTTCCCAAGATAGAGAATGAATGCTCACATGTAGGAAGGTGACATCTCACAACCACTCACCTAATAAGACATGCTTTATTAACCTAAAAAAGATAAAACTACTAATATAGGGAATAATAAATAACCCACTAGGAAATAAAAACCTACACTAACACTTAATTGTTGTAATGTAGTTTTTGTATACTTGTTATAGATACCGTGTGTATCTTAGCAAGGGGTTATGTAATTATTTGTATATTAGGAAAGTGTAATTGGCCAGCCTGATCATTTATTTGTAATAGGGTATATATGTATGATCTTTTCTTTTGAAAAGTGACAAGTATGAAAAGAGAGATGTAAAAAAGGATTGTGGAAGCTGCGAGCTTGTATCCACTGGATGTAGAGTAGAGGATAGTTTATATGCTTCATTGGAATTGATCAGGAAAAGACAATTTATATCCAACAACTCACAAGGATTGTGTATTTCCTTATATACACTTGTGTTGTGAATAGTGACTTCTAGAGGTGGACATAACCTTCTTTAGGCAGTGAGCCTATGTAGTGTGCCTACTCTTTTCTTTGACTCCTAACAAGGTATGTCCTTTAACAGGGACTGAGTACTATAATATTTTAATAAGCTCCTAATAGGGCTAGATCTTTTAACATGGATACAATACTCTCATTACATCATTTGTGGGTGCTAATTCCCACCGGGGTTTTACCTTTAATAGGGTTTTCTCGACAACAAAATATTGTGTTATTGTGTTGGCATTTACTATGTTACCATTTTATTTGGTGTAGCTTCTATTCAAAATTCAAAGTTTAATAATTTTTCTCACAACTAATTCACCCCCCAACTCTTAGTTGTGTTGGTGGACTATTATTCCTAACAATTGGTATCAGAGCTACTGGTCCTTAGAGAGAAATCTTAATAGCTTGAGGTGATCTTGGAGATGTAATTCTATAGGAAGGATAGTCCAAAATTTGATCCTAAAAACTTTGACTATTGGAAGAACAAGATGCGAAGACATTTTATATGTTTGGGTATCGACTACTAGTTGATCACGAAGAATGAGGTAACCATGAATGTTGAGGATGAATTAGATCAAGCTACTGATGAAGAAAAGAAGACATTTTCATATAACATGGTTGCAAGGGAAGCACTAATCAATGCACTTTCTGAAGGAGAATTTATTGAGGTAAAAGATCTAGATTCGGCCCACAAAATTTGTGAAATATTAGAAGTATTATATGAAGGAGACAAGTTTACTAAGAAAACAAAGTTACAGAATTGGAAAACAAGGATGGAGAATTTGAAAATGAAAGATGATAAAAATATTAGGGCTTATGTGTAGAGAGTTACTAAGGTTGTGATTAGAATCAGAAACTCTGGAGGCACTTATGAAGAAGAAGAAAGAAAGCTAGATGAACTTGTTGCTCGATCACTACAAGAGAAAAGAGAGGTAAGGGTAAATTTGAAGGAAGGTTACCTTTGAAATGTTTTTCATGCAATAAGATAGGTCACTTTGCATCTAGATGTCCTACAAGAGTTCTTAAGAAAAAACCTAAGTTTTTCAAACCTCAGTATTTAAAAGAAACGGAATGTTAATATATGCTAGTGAAGGTATCTCTGATGATGAAGAGATTGGATTTATTGCTATCAAGGATGAAAAACTATTACATGAGGAAAAAGATTTAGTGTCACATCTTGATAAGAAATCAGAATGGGTTAGAGACAGTTGTTGCTCACATCATATGACTGGAGATAAAAACAAAATTTTTAAACTAAATAAGTATGATGGTGGTGTTGTAATATTTGGACACAATGTTCCTAAGCTTATCATAGGAGTAGGATCTATTTCTTTGGATGCAAATACTAATACTGACAATGTACTACTTTTTGATGGACTAAAGCATAACTTGTTGAGTGTTGGACAACTGATGGACAAAGGTTATCAATTGAAATTCATTGATGGGAAATGTTTTATCAGAAGTAAGACAGGAAATTTTATTGCAACTGGTACTAAATCTGGAGGTAATGTATTTGAGTTAAATACATCTGAAGCTTCATGTTTTGTTGCAAAGATAGATGAAAGTTGTTTATGGCACATAAGGTTTTTTCATGTCAATTTTGATAACATTGTAAAAGAAAGCATGGCTAATGCAATGAGAGACTTACCTAAAATTGTAAAACCATCTAATACTATGTGTAGAGAGTGTTTTGGGAAAGCATACTAGAAGTAGTTATAAGAGAAAATCATATTCAACAAAAGGAAAGTTGGATATGATACATACAGACCTATGTGGACCCACAAGGACAAGATCATACTATGGTGAAAGGTACTTTATACTTTTTGTTGATGACTTTTCTAGAATGATGTGGATTACTTACTTGAAAGAAAAATCAGAAGCATTTGACAAATTTAAGTTATTCAAAGAAAAAGTAGAGAATGAATAAGGATTAAATATAAAATGTTTGAGATCGGATAGAGGTGGAGATTTTACTTCGAATCTATTCAAATCATATTGCGAAGAGCATGGAATACAAAGATAGACATCTGCCCCTATGAATCCACGACAAAATGGGATAGCAGAGCGAAGAAACAAAACAATACTGGATGTTGCTAGGACAATGTTGCTAGAAGTAAATGTATCTCATGTACAATTGAAAGAAGCTGTTGGGATAGCCATATACACATTAAACAAAATTCAAATCTGAGAAGGTACAAGTAAGCCTCTTTATAAACTATGGTTTAATCATACTCCTACTGTAAAATATTTTAGAATATTTGGAAGTAAATGCTATATCAAAAGAGATGATGAAATAGGGAAATTTGATGATAGAAGTGATGAAGGAATTTTTCTTGGTTATTCTACTAAAAGAAATTCTTACAAATGTTTTAACTTGAGATTGAGAAAGATGATTGAAATTAATAATGTGAAGATAGATGAAAAGTTTTAGATACAAGAGAGAATGCATGATTGTTATCAGAATACATAAATCAAGGAAGATACTATTATAGAAGAAGAAGAAGAACATGTTTAGATTGACTGTGAGAATGAGATTTGTGATGAGGACACAAATGATGTTACTAAGACTCCTAAGACTTCGAGGTATGTTAAGAAAAACCATCTTGAAAATCAAATTATTGGTAATGCAAATCAAGGAATGATGACTAGATCAAAGATAAGGGAATAAATTTGTTTTATTTCTCAAGTTGAACCAAAGACTACTGATGAAGCTTGTAGACATGAATCTTGGATCAAAGCTATGCAGGAAGAGTTAGATCAGATAAAGAAAAAACACTTGGGAATTGGTTCCTAGACCTAAAGACAAAAATGTAATACAAACTAAGTGGGGTTTTAGAAACAAAATGAATGAAGAAGGAATTATTGTAAGAAACAAAGCAAGATTCATTTGCAAAGGCTATTCACAACAAGAAGGCATAGACTTTGAAGAGACATTTTCTCTTGTTGCTAGGTTGGAAGTTGTGAGACTACTTCTAGATTATGCCACACATAATGACTTCAAGGTATATCAGATGGATGTAAAATATGCATTTTTAAATGGGGATCTTGAATAGGAGGTACACATAGAACAACTTGATAGATTTCCTCTGACAGAAGATGAAGACATGGTTTTTAAATTGAAGAAGGCATTGTATGGAGTGAAGCAAGAACAAAGGGCTTGGTATACAAGGTTAGACAAGTACTTACTTCGACATGGATTTAGAAAAGGTATTTGTTATTAGTATTTTACTCATTTGAAGATGCCTAGTTGCTAAATTAGACCAACGCACCCTAGTTTGAAATTATTAGTGGTCTTTATTAATATTTGTGTTCATCTCAAGGTACATGAAATAAAAAAGGAAATAAACTGATCTAAGACTACATGTACATGTATCAATGTTAAGTATGTTGTACAAAAGAGAAAGAACTAAAAAGAACATTTGTCCAAGCTCACATAGGCTATGAGCATAGCCATTACCAGAATTGGGTGAATGAGTGCAGATATACATAAAGAAATTAATTAAAATATAGGGGTACCAGACATTTCCTGGTAATGGTTTCTATGATCTAGTCCTATCCAGAGAGCTCCCATGGTTCAGAGCCTGCAATAAGAGAGGAGGAGATATGGATTAGATCCAATGGATCTAAATAGTGCCTAGTATCATAGTATGTACAAGATGCATACATGCACTCAGCCATACACCTCTAGAAAGGGCTGTGCTCAGAGCATGTACATAAAAGGCTCCAGAAATAAAAGAAATGCCATGTTTTTCACTAACACGTTTGTCCCATGTGCACATATAGGTGAAGCTGATCCAACAATAATCCAAGGATGCTGGGTCCCAGATGAATGACCTTGATCCGTGATGAAGCTCATGATAGGAAAACCTCAAATTTCCTTGTTAGCGGCTGCATCACAGACCAAGAACACCCATGATGAATGAAGAAGCAACGAGATGAGGCGGTGTCAATGGGACACTCATGGATCACAAAGGAAAATCAAATGGAGCATGGTCAAAAGGGCACTGGCCGATTCAAGAGACATTCATCAGTAGAGAAAAAGAGGATACAAATCTACATATTCAGGAAAGGTACATAGCAGCATGAACATGATCAAAATCTATATTGTGAGCCAGATAGTAAGAGGGTTGTAGTTGGTAAATCACAAGAATTATAACAATATGACATCATAATATCATTTGAAAAATGGGTAAAAATGCAATCCAACTATGGAAATGTCAACAACATTCATTCTGCAATAAGGTCATCTTGCACAAGGTTATCAATGATATGATACAATGGGCTCGAGATACAGTGGGTATTCATACATATGCCACATATTCCAATAAAAAATGTGAAAGGAACTAGTAAATGAATACCATCACAAGAATTATAATAGAAGAAGTTTCCAGAATAATGTTTCTCATAGGCCATGGAGGAGTTTCAATAGCAAGCAAACCATAGGTGACTCATGGGATAGCATGTAGAATAGAGAACACATGAGATCAAATAGATAAGAGCTATGATAAACACATGATCTCATAATAATAGAAAGGTATGGGGGGCTTGTTAGTTGATCCATTAAAAATAGTCAATGTAATGATTATATACAACAAAAAATGAGCCAACAATCAAGTTCATGGGTTGTGATCCAATCAAGCAAATAGAGGCCAAGCATATAGCTCACAGGCCCAACACAACCAGTGGGTAAATGAGATGCAACTCACAATGCCATTCATCAATAATGATTAGTAAGCTTAAGCATAAACCATAGTCAAAGCCATGAGTCATCAAGCCTCTTCAAAACAATGAATAAACAAGTATGTATGCTCAGATTTAAAGCTCATGGGTCCCCAAGAAATGCAATAGTGAGCAACCCAAATAGCAACATCAATGGAATAAAAAGGGATCAAGAAAGGGCGCGGGCTGGCATGAACTCAAAAAGTGAATGCAATTTCATGTCCATATACAAAAAATGTGCCAGTAAATATATAGTACATGGTGCCCTAGCTTGCGGGTTGTATATGAAAACAATGAACAATTTATATCACATGTACCCTAGCTCGAGGTTCACGAGTCATCATGGTGTTTTTATGATACAAAAAGGATAAAATTAAATAGTAGATACTTGAAATATAGTGGATGAATTGCATAAACATCTTAGAATGGGCTTTCAAGCTCAGACATTTCAAGGAATAATGTCGTGTCTCACAAGCTCACGAACCATGAACCAAAATAGTAAACACCATAAACAATGGCGATGCCCTAGATGATTCACGACTGGCATTAGCTCAGACAAAGATATGGTGAAAGATCACAGGCTTGTCCATGAACACCGAGAATGACCCAATGAAGAAAGACACACCAGGATCGACAACGTGATGCCACAGTCATGAGAAAATGAGCATAAATAAACAATGCCTTAGCTTTCATGGGCTCATGGACAGGTGTGAACTTCAAAAATGGGGCCTCATGGGCTAGCATAAAATACAACAACATGCCTATAAAAGATAGTAAACCCTTGAAGGGTCATATCCTCATCTAACATGAGTATCTAAAGTAGTACTCAGGCCCCAATAGAATGGGGAGGTGATACCAAACAAAGCAATGAATAGAAAATGGATCCAATAAAAGAAACAGTTATAAAACACCAACAGCGAAATACTACAATAGATTGATCAAGCAGTAAATTGTGCCCTAGATAGTTCATGGGCTCCAAGCACAAAACTAGTGATCAAATATCAAGGCAATAATATTGATACAGTTGCAGAAGTGGAAACAACTCAAATACCGATAGATGACTGTAGCAGTCAAGCCTAGGGCACGGTGCTATGAGGATTAGCTATCGATGAGTGAGCTTAACAATCTTAGGAACATCAGTGGTATTATTGTAATGAATCATAGAAAACATGATCAAAATAGTAAATAGTAATGCATAGTGCCAAATGAACATATGCCATCATTTTTCAAAAACCCTCGACAATACAAAGAGGACAAATACAGTGAACAATACATGAAACCCTCAAAAGAGCCAAAACACAGTAAATAGAAATAATAGAGATACCATGCCCTAGCCTTGATGCTCACGGTCTACATGCAAGCAATAGATACATGATGCCCTCATTTTGTTTTTTAACAAAAATAAGTATTGAATACATAGTGCCTCCAATACATTATGCCAGTGTTTTGAAATCAAATGTAGAGATAGCATAAATCAAATGCAGTGCCCTAACTGAAGATCATTGAGCATTCATGTTTAAAGTGTTTTTGAATAAATAGTAGAGACAAGCAGAGGAAAGACAAAATAATGCCATCATTGAAATAAATAAAAAATGCAGAGATCTACACACAAAGGAAGAGAATGATCAAAATCAAAATGAAGAGTGAAAATGCCAAATCAAGCGCCTACCTCAACAACATGAAGCCACAGGCTGGATGTTTCCCAAAATTAGTTGCAGTGGTGCCAGATGTTTCTATTTTCAACTGCTAGTATTCTTAGAAACTTTCCAATTGCCGAGTTGAAGGATTTGATGACAGTGGCTTCCATTTTCGAAGAATGATTTTGGTTAATAAATGATGTCTATTCATTTTTTCCCTTCTTTCTAGGGTTGAGAGTTATCTTAATGCCTTTGTATTATATGGATTTTAAATGTACATATTTTGGAATGTTTTCCCCTTTTTTGGGGGGTTGAGAATATTTTGAAATATATCATAAATCTAGGATTTAGCTTTTGCATAGGTGGATTTCTTTTTAATGTTATTGTTTTAAAAAGTGTTTCCCCATTTTTGGGTTGAGATCATTTTAAAATATAATTAAATCCAATTTGTGTCTTAGTGGGATGGGTTTTAATGTTAAGTCATTGCATGATTTATTAATGTAAATTTTGGCAATGGTGTTTTTATAAACTGGCGTTAGAATATGTTTCGTGCATGACTTAGGGGGGTAGACTGGTCTTCTTTTGACCATCTTTTTTTAGGCTCCCACTTTCTCCATTACTCCTAAAAACTCAAAAATTTGGCATCCAAGTTTATGATGTAGCCTCATGGGTCTATTTTGAGATCTTTTCCATTCTTAGGAGGTTGTGGGATTTGAATGCAGATTCCTAGGTTTTAGATATATAACTCTCACTTTTTGTGATGGAGGTTACGTCTTAATTCTATTCTCTCTGATATGAGTGTGGTAGCTTTGAGAAACACATCTTGTTCTTAGTTTCTTTTCAGCAATAAAATTGATCCGTCTTGTTTCCCCACAATTTATGAATTCTTCTTTTGAATCTCATGTAGGATTACTGTGATGTCCTTGTATCCTTAATCTGCAAGTTAATCCAAGTGAATGTTTAGGAGTTCATCTTAGCTCTGTAGTGTTAATTTGTGTGCAAAATTGAAAAGATCAAAATTGTGGAATCGTCATCCCTTCTCTATGTTTCAAGTACCCTATTTTCCTAAAGAGTTTAAGGTGGTAGAATCAAGTTGTGAGTTCAGTTTTGTTTTTCTGTTGCAGTAAGCTTAATTCAGTTGTGGATCTTCTTTTAAATTCAATGGATCACCTTGTTTTCAAATCATTTTCAATTATTTGCTTTATGCACTCTCTCCCTTTCCTCCTAAAAGTTAGTCGGTTTAAAGTGATCCAAAGGGAAGTCGGCCCTTAATCCGAAGGTCTATTCTCAAATAGGTTACCCACAACCTGAGAATAGTCCCATGTTTCACAGGATCACTAGCTTTTAACAATTAGCAAATTGGGTGCAATCCTTAGTAACAATAGTTTTTGGCACGCCTGGTGGGACAAAAGACTCAGTAAGTTAGATTTCTAAGAGTTCTTACCTGCAAGTTATTCTATGGTATGAGTATTGACTATGTTTTGAGATCATACCTAGTGACTCTAATCTTGTTTCATGTAGATCGACACTTAAGCTTATGAGTGGGATCCCAACCAGGCAAAGTAAGAATCCTTTTGTTTATATAGAACTTCCATCTACCAAGAAGAGGTCTAAAGAAGCTCAAACTAGTGCATCCCAATCTAAAAATCTCACTCCTAATCCCTCTCACATTCTTGCAACCACTCCCCTAATTTAGCCATTGCAAGTAGCACCAGTAGTTCAAGATCCCCTTAATCCTCCAATGGCTACAACATCCTTTGGTAGCATTCAATCAAGGCAGCCCCTTGAATTTGTAGCATCATAATGAAATACCTATATCAGCTCTAAAGAGCTTTCCTATTTTCACAGGAGAATATCAGACCTCCACTATTGAGCATATAAGAGATGTAGCATCCCTCTGTGCCCTTCATAATATAACCCAAGATAATGTGGCTATGAGGTTGTTGGTAGCTTCCCTCAAAGGAAAACCTTTACAATGGTTTAGAGGCTTAGAAGCTGGTTCTATAGTTGACTAGGATGGGTTGGGTCAAGCCTTGACCAATCAATTTGAAGATAAATCAGACCACCTCTCCTTAGTTGAACACTTGACTACCATTTAAAGGGTACCCCAGAAGTACATGATGGATTTTAATTTCAGATTTTAGAGGACATGGAATAGAATACCAGCCATAGTTAGACCTTCAAGCTAGCATTCTTTCCTATATTATCTAAGAGCCCTCAATAGTGATATCTCTATTATGATTCAATCCATAGGTGGGACTAATTTACCAGCACCATATGATCTTTCCATAAGAGCTGAAAACAACCTAATTCAAGTAGGAAAAATAGCCCCAAGGCCTCCAATGCCTATTATTCCTAAGCTTCATCATGTTCCTGAAGAAATTCCAAGCTTGGCATCTATTCCACCTCTCCCAGCTCCTCAACAAGTTGGTAATCCAATTGTGAACCAATCCCAAGAGCTGAATGAGATCAAAAAGGCCTTGCAAACTGTTACTAATGAGCTGGTTAGCCTAAAGAAGCAGCAGTCCCAACCTTATCAACATCCCTATCAATAGCCTTATTAGAAGCCTTCTCAAGCTTAGTACCAGTAAAATAGACCCCAATACCAACAAGGCCAACAAGGCCAAGCAATAAACTAAAATAAAAAAGCTAGTCACCCTTATAATCCTAACATTCCTAGTTCTTCTAGAGAGCTAGTTCCTATAGCTCAGAACAACATGGCACAAGAATATCACTGGGGTTGCCCATGTAATCAACAACATATCCAAGGGATGTGTCCTAATGGCTATGCGTAGGCCCTCATGGTGCAGAACAATGTGATGATGTTGCAGGAGATGGTCCAAGAACTAGAGATTCAACAAGATCTAGTTGCTGCCCCAAATGAGCTACAGACACCTGAGGTGGTACTGGTTAAATTTCAAAAGGAGGGATTTTGTGGGGTAATTTTTTCCCAAAATGACAACCCGAACTATGTTCTAGTTGCAGCCAACATGAAGTCTAAGAAGAAGGCTTTGGAGGCTAAACAAATGGCCTCTACTAGTTAGAAGGCTCTTGTCATGACTCCACAACCCAAGGTGGTTCAAACTCCAATCCAAAACTAGGTAAAAGAAGTTAAGGAACCAGCCAAAGCAGTGACACAGTTGGTATCCACGCAACCAAAGACTGCTATAGCAAAAGGATAGTCTAAAGTAAGCTTGGGATCTTTCAACATTGTGGAACAAATGAAGAAGACCTCCATAAATGTTCCTTTGATGGACACTTTGGATATTCCTAGGAAAAAGGAGCTAATACTTAGAGAATTGGCTAAGATTTCATCAAATCAAGAAGTTGTTTCAAAACAACCTAGAGTCCTAGTGGCTGAAACATGACAAAAAGAGTAGCAAACTAAAGAAGCCAACTTGCAAGCTATCATTATTCCATATGTTAAAACCCCTTGTTTCTACGTTACTCTTGTTGTTGTAAATTTCTTGGTTCATAATTGCATGATAGACTCAAGGGCAAGTAGTTCTTTGATTTCTAAGCAGTTAGCAGACCTTCTAGGATTGTCTTATGAGCTAATAGACAGGCCTATTGTTCAGTTGGATGGGTCATCAGTTAGCACCATTGGAGTAATTAAAGACCTGAGTCTCACTTTACATGAATGTCCCAACTTCTCTATTCCCCAGGATTTCTATGTTATAGATCTCCCTCCCCACTTTGCTATCTGTCTAAGTAGAGATTTCACTACTAGGTTAGGGGGATACCTCTCAGCTGATTCATGTCATATATACTTCAGAACCAGATATGGGACTAGGGTTAGAATCAAGTCTGAAGATTTTACAAAGAACCATGTTGAACCTTACACACCAAATCCTATAAATGCCAATCTGATGTTTCATGAGCAAGATCCTATCGATTATGAACCTGAGACCACTATCAAGAATATTCTTGATATTTTCCTACATGAATGGGCTGAAAGAGATCTAGAAGATAATCCTTTTAGAAACATGGAGATTGTTGGGATTGGGATGTATATCATCCATGCGGAGGCTACTATGATTCCAGATTTGATGAAGAAGGAAGATAAGTGTTCTAAAAATTAGAATGGTGAGATGTGGCAGTTGTTCTTTGATGGTGCCAGAAGAAAATTTGGTTCAGGAGGAGGAGTTGTCCTAATTTCTCCAGAAGGCCAAAGGTATTACTCTGTTGTTCATTTTTCTTTTAGCTGTACTAACAATATAGTAGATTATGAGGCCTTGATTCATGGTTTAGAATGGGCTAGACAAAGAGTAATCAAGTGTCTAAAGGTTATAGGTGATAGTGAATTAGTGGTTAATCAGATTTGTGACACTAATCTCACAAAAAATGATACACTCAAAATGTATAAGCACAGGGTTTTGGATTTGATGGAGGATGTTTGTGATTTTAATCTAGTTGTTGTCCCAAGAAATCAGAACAAACAGGCAGACAAGATGGCTATCATGGGAGTAGAATATAATATTCCAAAGGAGATCACAAGCACTAAAATGCAGCACGTCAAAGTCTTGGTAAGACCATCAATACCAGAAAATTAGGTGAGCTAGCAAGTCTTTGAAAATGATGAACAAATTTTCAATTTTTTAATAGAAGAAGCTAAGTTCTCTAAAGTTAATCAGAATAAACATGCTCACTAGTATAATGACCAAATGTTATAGTTGAAAACTAACAAGCTGCCCAAGGGACTAGTCACCCTTGAGTCCATTTTTAATTTTGATGATCAGCTCAGAGGGGACAAGGCTAGCATGATAGTCAAGGAAGAGCACTACCAGCCTGTAGAAATTCTCAAAGACAAATCCCTTAAGTTAGGAAAGGTATGCACTTAGCCAAAAAAGAAAGCCTTTATCTCATTATTTTAAGAGTTTAATGATGTTTTTGCATGGGAATACTATGATCTGAAAGGATTTGATCCCCACTTATCCCAACACACCATTAAGCTAGAACCCCATGCCAAACCAATAAGCCAAAAATAGAGACCTATCAATCCTAAACTAGAAGTGTTGATGAAAACAGAGTTGAGGAAAATGATTGAAGCCAATATTATATTTCCCATTAAACATATGTCTTGGGTTTCTAATCTAGTACCTGTCAAGAAAAAGAATGGTGAAATCTGGTTATGTGTGGATTTCAGAGACCTTAATAGAGCCTCACTGAAGGACCATCACCCATTGCCCTCCATGGAATAGATATTGCAGTATGTTTTAGGGTCTGATAGATTTTCTTTGCTAGAAGGCTTTTCTGGCTATAACCTGGTCCTGGTTAGAGAGGAAGACCAATACAAGATAGCATTCACCACCAAATGGGGCACCATGGCATATAGGAAGATTCCTTTTGGGCTATCTAATGCTGGTGCTACATTTCAAAAAGCCATGGAGATGGCATTTGCTAGTTTGATGAACAAGTTTGTTCTAGTTTATTTGGATTATATTGTTGGCAATTTGGCTGAGTTGATTACATAGATTTTGTCATTATGGCAACATATGATCCACATGAAGATCATACAGGTCAGAGAGCTAGTATGACAAAGTGCATTGCAAAATTGTCTAAGTATGAGACAATATTTTTACTAGTGAACCCGGACATAGTTTTTGTTTGCAACGTTGATTGGAGTAAGTTTAGTGCTTTCACACTTGAACATAGACACTATGATGACTATTGATCACCCATCTCAGAGCGCAAGTTGGTATGGCATGTACGGAAGAAGTTATGATAGTTTTACCAAAGATAGTGTTAAGACGACAGGATAGAATATGAAGACACAATTAGTAAAGAGTTAAGGGATTATTTTGTTTATCAAAATAATGACTTAACAATATAAAGGGATGACATCCTAGATGTTAACTCTTAGATAAAGTTATTTGTATAAATCTAATTGTAACCATAAGAAAATAGATGTATGATGAAGTAATGAAATGTAATGAAGCAGTGATATGATGCAAAATATATGATGCATATGTAATAGTGATAGTGAAAGAGCAATGAAGAGATATTGAGGCAAGTAGTATAAGGTTATGTACCTTAACCTATTTTTGTAATCAGTGTATATTGTGCATTACTTGTTTGAGCAGTGGGCTCATCTGGTAATCATATTTTGTACTACCAACTCCTAACAGGGTTGAGGCTTCTAACAAGGCCTATAGTCCCTTAATCAGGACTGATACACTATATGTTTGTAATAGACTCCTAACAAGGTCAACATCCTTAACAAGATACTTTTGATTAGTGGATCTTTGTGGGTACCATCCCCACTAGGGTTTTCCCTTGGCTAGGGTTTCCTCGAGAACAAATAATGTGTTATGATTTCTTTAGTTTTCTTACTATGCATGTTGTTTAGCTTCTTATGTTATGCATGTATAAAGATAATTTGGTATATCCATAATTGGGAAAAAGATAAAGTTTTTGGAATACTGATTAACCCCCCCCTTTCAGTATTCCCTATTTCTAACAATTGGTATCAGAGCTTAGTTACTCGGAAAAGAATCATTCAAGGAAAGCCTAGCAACTTGAGTAAGATCTCTATGGATATCCAGATCAACTATAGAAGAATCTTGAAGAAGCTCTTGAAAAGATTGACTTGCTTACTATTGAAAAAGATACTTTGAAAAGAAAATATGATGATGCAAAGAACCTCATTGAGAAACTAAAAAATAAGTTGGAAGATCTGAGATCTGAAAAGGAATCTAAATCTTTTATTGAAGATTGTGATGACAATTTAGAAAAAGAAAATGAGATCCTTAAGCATGAATTGAAGATAGCAAATTTGAAGCTTAGTTTGAAAGATGGAAATGGCAAGAATGAAGCAAATCTAAAATATGAGAATGAAACTCTAAAGACTAAATATGAAGGACTAAAATCTAAACTTTGTAAAGTAACATCTGAACTTGACAAAGTCAATTTTTAGTATGCTAAACTTGAGAAATACAATAAGATTGTGAAAGGTGAATTGACTTAATCCAAACAACAACTTGAAAGGCTATATTCAACTAGTGAGAAGATTGATGAACAAATATCTTATCGAAAACCATTCTATGATAAGACTGGTCTTGGATTCAACACTTTTAAAGCAAATGATGAAAGCAAGGAACTAGATCTAAAAATATCTGAAAGCATAGATGAGAAGAAGTTTGATGAGATCAACAAGTCTAAAGATACACCTAAAGAAGAAGAATCGCCCAAAGGTAAGCAATTTAAACCTCTTAATGGTTATTGTTATAATTGTCATGGTTTTGGACATAGAGCTATTGAATGTAGGAAACCTAAATTTATTGAGAATAATGATGGTAGTAGAATGTTTAGGAATACTAACAATGTAGATAAGAAACCTATTGAAGATATGAACATAAGAAATGGAGTAATATGTTATAGATGCAACAAGGTTGGACACATTGCTAGAAACTGCAAATCACAAATCAATCAGCCTAGACCAAGATATGGAAACAATGGAATTGTTTGTTAGATATGCAACAAGATTGGACATACAACAAGGTCTTGCAGAATGAACAATAGAGTTTTTCATCCTAATCCTAATCCCATAAATCATGCAAGAAGAAATGAAGATGCAAGTAACCATCAGAAAGGATGTTGTAGTAAATCAGATGAAGTGAAGTTTATCAAAAGCACAAATCAAGGAGACATGTTCAACATTGAAGGTAATCAGGAAGGTGAAGTATCAAAAGGTAAGAATGAATCTTTACCTGACCCATCTCAAAGTACTTAATTTATGAAAAATGCAGTAGAATAGGAACTTAGATTAGTGTAGAAGTAGAGATATGATGAACTGAGTCTTGTGTAGTTAATGCAAGGTAGTTTATGATGTTCTAATGCTATGGTTAAGAGAGAAAAGAAAAATATTATGTTTTGTGAGATCGCAAGAAGTTTTAAGTTTTGCGGGTTAGCAAAAACAACTTTTTGGAAAGAAGCGACAAAAGAATTGAATGCAGGGTAAAAGTACAAAGCTGTGTCACACTTTTGTAAAGGAAAAGGTCAACAACACACAAAAATTTTAACTTTAATGACATAAAAATGGCATTTATGTTTAAAATTTGGAGATGATGTAAACTAATGAAATGTGTAAAAGTGGATGAAGTTTATGGCTATAATTTTTTAAATTTTTTTTGAACAAGAATTCACATGGTTTTTAAATTTTTTAAGTCCATTTTTTACTTGCTGAAAAATGCTGAGAAATGAGGGTCTTGTCTGCACCAAAAAAGTATATGCAAATAATCTCTTTTTTCTTTGATTTCAAAATATGTCATAGATAAAATGCATAGCTAGTGCAAAAAAGAAGAAAAATTAGTTTTCAATGTATATTTTCTCTGTTATAACTACTCAAAGTCAAACATACCTGAAATCGACAGTTTTCATCACGCGTCAAATTTCCCCTATCAAATCTACACCATTACACTTTTGAAGATAACTCTCTCCGCTAGTGTTAAATATAAATTTTCAATTTTTTTGATAAGCTTTACTATTTTTTTCTATTTTTAAAGCATCTTGTTCTCGAATGTTAAAATACCTACTTGTAGTATTTTGAAACTATAATATATTAGATCTAATTAAAATACTATAAAAATTATATGATGATAATCTTCACTCTGTGCTCTAAAAAAGGGTATTTTTATATTTGTAAAAAAATATCATTAAAAAGAGTAAGAGTTATTGAAACGTCACTTTTCTGAAATAATCTTATTTCTTTAGTAATTGTTATAAAACATGCATTTAATAGATATTTCCAATTGGAAAAGGTGAAGAACTTATATAACTTAGCTAGAATGAATCTAGCTAGACCATATGTTTGACAAAAAATAATTTTAGTTAGAAATACTCAAATTCAGTTGTGCTGATACGTTGTCCTGAAACGTGACACAACTTTGTGCTTTTACCCTGCAATGTCAGATCTAAGCGAGATTGAATTAATAAAAGGTCATGATCAGTATTATTTGATCATCAAAGAAAATTCAAGTGTTAAGGAGATCAAAGAGTAGTGATTGGAAGCATTTTGCAAGGATTTGGAGAAGAATTTTGTGTCAAATCTACGCAAGCCCTAAAATCATGAAATCAAGGTATTTTACTTGACAAATCTTTAAATCAATGAAGGAGTTAGAAGAAATCATGGATGTTTCTTTAATACACAATGTTAGAGATAAGAATAGACCTAAGTTGAAAAGGGAACTAGTATAACCCTTGGAAGATGATCCTAGGTTAGCTTTATCATCCGTACCAGATGAAGTTTTACACCTAGAGAATGTCAGAAGTTATCTTGGATGAAAACTAGAGACTGTCAGTGATAGTGATTTCACAAATGAATATCAGAAGATCTACAATCAGGATATGACACTGAAACAAGGATTTCAATATTTGGAAGATAATGAAATTGTTAAGTATGCATTACAGTATGAATTTTATAATGAAGAATGTACTAAGATTATCTTAAGAAGAATTCATAATGGGAAGTTTTGGTTAGAAGATAGAGTGATAGATATCACAGCTGATTTGATTCATGAAGTCACTGGATTATCTAAAACTGGAGATATTCCTTTAAATGAGAAAAACATGAGGAAAATAGTCATTGACAACACAAATTCATCCTATAATGGTAGAGGAATTTTGATTAGTAAGATCAAACAAGATGATGTGAGATACTTATGCAAGATCCTAACCACTAAGCTTTGTGCAAATTCAAGAGAGGATGACATGGCAGCTAGAATGATACATGCAACTTATCTAATGTGTGTTGACAAGGTACAAGTTGATATGTGTGAAATTCTGAGAATTCAACTATTTGAGAACTTGGAAAAGATTAAGAAAACTAAGTATACATAGTTTAGGTTCTCATCCTTAATCACCTATATGTTTTTTAATCTATTGAGGAGATTTCCTTACACCATTGGAAATGACTAGAATGATGGCCAAACTACAATGGAAAGGATTAACCTAGTGTAGAGAAGACATGTTATTGAAAAAGTAAATGAGAGTGCAGTACTAGTAATCAAGACATTTCAGAATATTATCTAGTAGATCAAGGATCCCAAAGTCTCTTATGGAGAAGTATAAAGATGACATATGTTTTATGGTGGATACTGACTTTACCTACATTGAAGTAGTAGAACCTAGAACAGATTTCATAGAACCTCTTGGCTATGAGATATCTGAGGTAGAGACAAAAGAGTATGTTAGCAAGTTACTTAAGTGTAAGTTGGAAACTCAGTGTAACAGGTTTGGAACCTTTGAGGAGAACTTCAACTCCACAAAGACCTTACTAATTGAAGAGAATCAGTCTAAGAAAAGAGTTGAGAGTACCATAAAGAAAATCCTAAAAGATACAGGGATGACAGAGCATGAGTTTTTAGTAGCAAAGAAAACAACAGCAGCAATCAGAGAGAGTGGACAAAAATAAGTTTTGTGTATTCCACCTTTATCATCAATTGCAACACAATAGGAAGAATCACAAGTTAAGGTGAAAGTGGAAGAAATTGAGAAGGATCAAGAAGCAAAGATATCCACTAGATCCACTTCCTCCACACCTAGCAAAAGAGTAAAAGAAAGTGCCACTGGACCAAGAAAGAGACAAAAAACTTTAGTGCAACCAGTTCCAAGAAAAATTGCAGAACTCAAAGATGATGGAACTTCTATTAAGAAGAAAGCTTGGAAACCAAAAGTTGAGAAGCTTAATGAGTAGATTAGTGAGGATGGTGACTTTACAAGAATGAATAAGTACTATGATCTTTATGATTATGTAGAGAGACTTAATCTAGAGAATGCAGTAGTAAAGCATATGATTTTTGCTAATAAGAAGTTTGATACAATTCAAGGTCAGATACCTGATGATTTGTATAATAAACTTGTGAATAGAAAGAAGAGAGCAATAGAAGAAGACACAACTATTAGAGAAAAGCTTGTAAGGATGCTTTGTGTAGTAAGTGATGAAGCACATTTTGGTCAGATCATGAAAGCCTTAAGCACCCATTTGAGAACCAAAAGGAGAACCATTCAAATTATGGGAGGCAGCTATGAAGAAATTAATTCTGAGATAGAGAAAGCAATAATCAAGGTTATGACAAAAAATGTTGGAGAACCATCAGTTGCAACAGAGCAAGTAGGTGTGATAGAACAAGAGGACATTCCCTCTCCTCCAACCATTAACATTGAAGATGAAACCATGAATGTAGAAGGGACAAAGATCACCTTGGATACTAATGAAAATGTATTCAAGAATTTGGAGAACATTGTTGACAATTCGACCTTTGAAGAATAGGAAACTACAAAAGGAGAAGAGAAAGCAAAAACCACTATTGTAGAACCCTCAATAACAGGAAAACAAGTACCCATTCCCACTAAAGAAGATATCAGTCTTACTCCTGAGACTGGAAAGAAGAATAAGATTGGATCTATGATTGAGCACTTGGTAAAGGAAGTAGATGATGATGATCAGTTGGAATTGATCACATCCTTGAATAAAATCATTGGCAAGAACAAGAAAGTGAAAAGTCTTGAAGGATGCCTAAAGTAACTTACTGAGAAGTTACAAAGCATTGTAACTACACAAATTATAGAAGCAGACCCTCTGGAGAAAGCAAAGAAGGTAATGAGCACTTTTGACAAAGAATTCACAAATCTATCTGATATTGCAAAAGTGAAAGCACAAGCAGCCTATGAGGCCAGAATGCTTTTGAACATCAGCCAGAATATCAAGAATGATATCAATAATCTTGATATCTGTATCAACGACTTGAGGAAGAATTTGGAAATAGGAAAATCTTTGTACATACAATGTACAAAATCATAGACCTTGACAGCAAAAGAAGATCAGAAGATGAAGATGAAGGAAGCTGAAATTCTGAATGAAACTAACCTTCTTTCTATCCCCAATGTGAAGGTATTTGATGTTGAAAAGAAAATTCAGAAGCTATATGATGAAATCAGAGTTGTGCAAGATGAGAGAGATAGAAAAATGAAAAGATTCACTCTTTTGAGAGAGAACACTTCTATGAAGTTAAGCATTATTGAAGAGCAGTTGGAAGAATGTCTTTCAGCGAAGACATCTTTTCAAAAGTTTAACTTTGAGAACCTCCAAGCATGTGAAATAGCATCTTATGGACTAAGCGAACTACTCAATGTGGTAGATTCCATTAAGAAATCATGGGAGAAGGAGATAGAAGCTATAAAGATTGATTTTGTAGATTGTGTTGCAAGCCTACTAGCTTTGCAATAATTGAATTAAGGTATAATCTTTTTGTGATACAGTTTTGTAACCCTCCTTACCTTTATTTTGTCATTGTTGTCAAAGGGGGAGAGATATATAGCAGAAAATTCATAGTATATGATAAGGATTGATACTCTTAGGGGGACTACTATATTAGAGATAATATTTTTTGAGGAGTTATAAGGATAGTATATATTTTATACTATGGCCACAATTTTGAGATTTTGAAGTTGTACACTTAGCCAATTTTCTCATATGTTGCCACCAATGACAAAGGGGGAGATTTTTGGAAATTTGGCTAAGTTGATTACATAGATGTTGTCATTATGGCAACATTGTTGGAAATATAGATGCAGTAACTGAGAGGGGGGGGTGAATCAGTTAACCACAAAAAATATTACCACTGATCTCTTAAATATCTTAACAAATTATTTACTGTGCCACTCAGTAAATATACAGAGAAATGCTGAAATTTGATTCTTGAAGTGTGTAATAATTAAACTGTTCTTAAGAATTCATCACTGATTAACTTACATGAATAAAGAAAATAACATGAACACAAGAGACAATAGATTTACTGTGGAAACCCAATATGGGAAAAACCACCAATGTAACTAGTTACTATTTTTCACTCTTCTCAAGTGATGCCCGGTTAGAAGCCAACCTGGTAAAAGGTTACAAAACACACTATTAGGTGTGACCTTGTTAGAGGATTTAATCACCCTGCTAGGAGTGGCCTTGTAAGAGGTCTTCAAACAATTCAATAGAACTCTCACCTTGTTAGAGGATTTACAAAATGGTTGTTAAACCAACTCGGTTAAGAGATTTTGATATCACTACTACAATTGTAAGAGAGTAACAATGAAGTGACCTACAACTAAATTGCTGAATATAGATCTCTGTTCTGCTTCACTAGATCCTTACTGATCAAATAAATCTTTGCTGCTTCTTAAGGATATCTAACCATCCTTCAAAATTCACACATACCTTTCTTTAAAATGATTTATGCATGCTGTATATTTTCTATTCACCACTTGACCTTCTATATATATGCCATTCTAATTAACATTTAGATTGTCAAGTTGGCACTAATAATTGTTATAACAGTCGGCTTAGATAAACAAACTGTAATAACAAAATCCTTAGAAAGGCTGACCATGCTCGGTAAACATTAATCCTGAAAAGATTTCCTTCAGTGACCGAGTGAACTCGGTAACCACAGCGAATTCTGCAACATCCTCTGGAGACCAAGAGAGCTCGATAACCACTAATTTTCCTTTGATAACAGAGGAGGCTCGATTAACACTGTTACCCTGTCATGTTTTCTTTAGACATCCGAGAGATCTCGGTAGACACTAAAAACTGCCTAGCTGACCGACTGAGCTCGGTAGACACTGAGAACCACTTAGCTGACTGACTAAACTCAGTAGACACTGAGAACCACTTAGCTGACCGACTGAACTTGGTAGACATTGAGAATGATAATGATATGACATTTGTGTGACATCAAAGACAACACATAGCTAATCCAACAATGTCCTTCAGATAATTGTATCCAACAATTTCCCTCTTTGGCATTGATGGCAACACAACATGTCATAGCACAATGAAATTTCACAGAGAAACCTAGAGTAAGAAACACATCCTTAGCTTCATTCTGATTCTCATCATCTTCAAACTTCTTTCTGACTGATAACTCTCCCTCTTAACTTCTCAAATTATTCTTCTTAGAAATTTCTTGAAATGACAGCAAACTCTCCCTCTTTGACAACACATGCCAAAGATAACTTACACAGTTTTGGTAAATATCAATGTACCTTATGTACTGATTCATATGCAATGATTCCCTAACTATGTTGCATCAAATGATTGATCTTCAACATGTTCTGGTTGATGCATTAATAAAACTTTATTTAGTGAACCTCGGACAGGGGAGTGACCCCTAACTCACCTCTTAGATACAAGAATGCATCCTTAGGTAGTGGCTTGGTGAAGATATCTGCAATTTGTTCTTTTGTATGAATATATTCCAATCTGATTTCCTTGTCCTGCACCAATTCTCTGACAAAGTGATATTTTATTGCAATGTGCTTGGTTTTGGAATGCATTACTGGATTCTTTGAAATATTTATTGCACTTGTATTATCACAAAACATAACAACTGGTTCTTTGATCTCAACCTTCATGCCTTCCAAAAGCTATTTAAACCATACAATATTAGAGCAGTTTACTATTGTAGCAACATATTCTACTTCTACTGTGGATTGGGATGTGCAGTTTTGCTTTTTACTAGTCCAAGATACTAACCTCTTGCCAAGAAAGAATGCTTCACCACTTGTACTCTTTCTGTCATCAATGTTTCCTACCTAGTCAGCATCAGTAAACACTTTTAAATCTAGATTACATCCAAATTTATACCACAAGCCATAATCTTTAGTTCCCCTTAAATACCTCAAGATTCTTTTGATTGCCATCATGTGATTTTCTCTGGGTTTAGCCAAGAATCTTGCCACTATACCAACTGCTAAGGCAATATCAGGCCTTGTGTGTACTACATACTATAATTTTCCAATCATTGATCTGTATAAGGTCTGATCTACTTCTTTTGAATCATCATCTTTGGTAAGCTTTAGTCCATTACACATGGGTGTACCAACTGGTTTTGAGTCTTGCATACCAAATTTCTTAAGTATTTCCCTGATATAGTTAGATTGAGTAATGTAGATACCATTTTTGTTCTGCTGAATCTGAAGTCCAACAAAAAATTTTATCTGACCAAACATAGACATTTCAAATTCTTTGTTCATATGCTCTAAAAATTCTTTGCACTGATCATCATTTCCTATAAACATAGTATCATCCACAAATATTTTTGCCAAAACAATTTTGTTATCTGATCCTTCTTTGATGTATAAATTACTATTGTCATTAGCCCTTTTGAAATCAATATGAGTAAGATAGTTATGTAATCTTTCATACCATGCTCTAGGAGCTTGTTTCAGACCATACAATGCTTTGTGTAATTTGCAGACCATATCCCTTTTGTCTGGATCAATAAAACCTTCAGGTTGCTCAATGTAGACTTCTTCCTCAAGAATACCATTGAGAAATGTAGATTTTATATCCATCTAATATACCTTAAATCCTTTATGTGCTGCATATGCAAGTAAAGTCCTCACACCTTCTAATCTTTCAATAGGAGCAAAAGTCTCTCCATAATCTATTCCTTCTTCTTGAGAATATCCTTTACATACCAATCTTGCTTTGTTTCTTGATACTTGACCATCTTCATTCAACTTATTTCTGAATACCCATTTTGTCCCAATTACATTTTTATCTTTAGGCCTAGGTACAAGAGTCCATGTCTTATTTTTCTCTATTTTCTCTATTTCTTCATTCATAGCCTCAATCCAACTTTCATTTTCCAATGCATCTTTGACATTTTTAGGTTCAAAATCAGCAAAAAACCATGTACCTTTTAGTTTACTTCTTGTCATAGTACCATCTGATTTGTTTCCAATAATCTGATCTGGTTTATGATGCTTTCTAACATACTTGGCCAATACAGGTTCCTTGCTTCCTGAATGAGTTACATTGTCATCTTCTTCATCTTCAGGTTTAGGTTGCTCGGGCTCAGTAGATACTTTCTCGGTAGCTTCAGACTGAGACTCGGTACTTTGTGACTCAGTTTGAACTTCTTCTTGTGACTCGGTTACTGTACTGGGCTCGGTAGATGTAGTTTCCTTATTGATAGATGTGTCTGGCAATGTATCAGGTTTGATGTAAACAAATTTTCTATAATCCTCTGGTTCCTTTTTTTTTTCTTCTTCATTCTTTTCTGCAAACTCATCAATTCTCACATGTGCACTTTCTATGATTTTGTGAGTAGACAAATTTAGACATCTATATGCCTTACTTTTTCAAGAATATCCCAAAAATATTCCTTCATCACTTTTTACATCAAATTTTCCTTTTCTAGATTCTTTTAAGATATAACATTTACTACCAAATACTTTTAGGTAACTTACATTTGGTTTGTAGCCATACCATAGCTCATACGGAGTCTTGAATGTATCTTTTCTTAGTTGTACTCAGTTCAAGGTATGAACTGCAGTGTTGATAGGTTCCTTCCATTATTTCATAGCAATGTTCTTTTCAATCATTAGAGTCCTGGCACAATCCATGATAGATCTGTTCGTTCTTTCAGCTATTCCATTCTGCTTAGGAGTTCTCGGGGCTGATACCTATCTTTTGATTCCTCTTTCAATGCAGAAATTATTGAATTCATGGGAGATGAATTCACCACCTCTGTCTGATCTCAAGCATTTTATTCTTTTTCCTATTTCCTTTTCTACTCTTGCTAAATACCATTTGAACTTCTCAAATGCTTTTGAGTTTTCTCTTAAATACATAACAGTCATCATTCTAGAGTAATCATCAACAAAGAGAATAAAGAATTTTTCTCCGATATAGCTCTCAATTCCAACAGGTCCACATAAATCAATATGCACAATTTCCAAAATATCTTCAGACTGATATTTTTTACTTTTAAAACTAGACTTTCCCATTTTACCAATTTGACAATTCTTGCATAGACCAACATCAGGTTTCCTCAAAGTAGGAATACCTTTCTTGAATTTACTTATTTTCATCATGTTGTCAAAATTTACATGACATAACCTTTTGTGCCATAACCAACTTTCTTCAATTTGAGCAATAAAACATGAGTAATCACCAAGATCAAGATAAAACAGGTTACCTTTGGTTTGTTTGTCTGATCCTATCAGTTTTCCTTTGTCATCCAGTAGTCTTGCTTTTCCATTCATGAATTCAACCTTGAATCCAATGTTAATTAGCTATGCTACACTTAGAAGATTATGCTTTAGTCCAACCCAATATGCATTATCACATATAAGTTCTTTGGTTAATGAAATTCGCCCCTTTCCTTTTATACAACAAGGTTCATTGTTTCCAAACCTTACATTACCACCATCAAAGTTTTCAAAGTGTTCAAACTTAGTCCTGACACCAGTCATATGATGTGAACATCCACTGTCTATAATCCATGTATCATTTTTGCTTATATGAGAGATAAGTGCCATCTCATCTTCATCATTATCAGATTCATCTTTTACAACAATGAAAACAATTTCTTCTTCACTATCATCCGAATCTTTAGCTAAAAAACATGTTTTCTTACCTTTATCCTTGAATGATTTGAAATTCTTCTTGCCATTGTACTTGTAATTTTTCTTCTCATCTTTGCTTTGCTTGTTTGGACACCTAGCTGCAATATGACCAATTTCTTCACATGAAAAATAGATTAAGGGAGTTTTACCTTTGTATTTTCCTCTACCTCTTGAATACTTCTTTGCAAGTAATGCTTCAATAACTTCAAGGTCGCTATCAAAACTTTCCTCTGATTCTTCTTCACTTTCTGATTGGATTTTCTTCCCTTTCTTGAGTGAAAGTTTGGCCTCAAAAGCTGATTCAATATTTTTAGAAGTTGGAACATAGTTGTCATAGTTATCCAGTTCAAAGGCTGTCAATCTTCCAACTAAGGCATCCAAAGTTATATTGTGATTTTCTTCACATCTTCTTTCTTGAATAGCAAAAACTCTTATTGCATAAATAGTAAGTAATGTTCTAAGAACCTTACTTATAATAGTTTCATCATCAATTTTTCCTCCAGAAGCTCTGATTGCACTAACACTTGTCTTGATCCTTTCAACATATTTTGCAATGTTTTCTTCTTCTCTCATTTTCATCTGATCAAACTGTCCTCTTAGGCTTTCTGCTTTGGCTCTCTTTACATTGTCATCACCGCCGTAGATTTTCTTCAGCTTGTTCCACATTTCATGAGCATTTGTGCAGTCTTTGATTTCATCAAATTCTTCATAGCTAAGAGCTGATGCAATGTCTATCATCATAGTGTTATGGTTTTTCTTCTCTGCAATGTCTTCAACAGTTAATGTGCCAGTAGGAATTGTATATTCTTGATCAATATATTTGCATACTGAATCACCAATGGAAGCCAGATGAAGTCTCATGAGACCTTGCCATGATGAAAATTTATTTCTGTTAAGCCTTGGAATTTCTCTTTAGTAAGACATCCTAATCTTTAGCTTAGGTCCTTGAAACCCTTCCTACAAGCACCAAAAGCTCTGATACCAATTGTTGGAAATATAGATGCAGTAACTGAGAGGAGGGGGTGAATCAGTTAACCATAAAAAATATTACCACTAATCTCTTAAATATCTTAACAAATTATTTACTGTGCCACTTGGTAAATATACAGAGAAATGCTAAAATTTGATTCTTGAAGTGTGTAATAATTAAACTGTTCTTAAGAATTCATCACTGATTAACTTACATGAATAAAGAAAATAACATGAACACAAGAGACACCAGATTTATCATGGAAACCCAATATGGGAAAAACCACCAATGTAACTAGTTACTATTTTTCACTCTTCTGAAGTGATGGCCGGTTAGAAGCCAACCCGGTAAAAGGTTACAAAACACACTGTTAGGTGTGACCTTGTTAGAGGATTTAATCACCCTGCTAGGAGTGGCCTTGTAAGATGTCTTCAAACAATTCAATAAAACTCTCACCTTGTTAGAGGATTTACAAAATGGTTTTTAAACCAACTCGGTTAAGAGATTTTGATATCACTGCTACAATTGTAAGAGAGTAACAATGAAATGACCTGCAACTGAATTGCTGAATATAGATCTTTGTTTTGCTTCACTAGATCCTTACTAATCAAATAAATCTTTGCTACTCCTCAAGGATATCTAACCATCCTTCAAAATTCGCACATACCTTTCTTTAAAATGATTTCTGCATGCTGTATATTTTCTATTCACCACTTGACCTTCTATATATATGCCTTTCTAATTAACATTTAGATTGTCAAGTCGGCACTAATAATTGTTATAACAGTCAGCTTAGATAAACAAACTGTAATAACAAAATCCTTAGAAAGGCCGACCATGCTCGGTAAACATTAATCCTAAAAAGATTTCCTTTGGTGACCGAGGGAACTCGGTAACCACAACGAATTCTGCAACATCCTCCGGAGACCGAGAGAGCTTGGTAACCACTAATTTTCCTTCGATAACCAAGGAGGCTCTGTTAACACTGTTACCCTATCATGTTTTCTTTAGACACCCAAGAGATCTTGGTAGACACTAAAAATTGCCTAGCTAACCGACTGAGCTCGGTAGACACTAAGAACCACTTAGCTGACTGACTGAACTCGGTAGACACTGAGAACCGCTTAGCTGACCGATTGAACTCGGTAGACACTGAGAATATAATGATATGACATTTGTGTGACATCAAAGACAACACATACCTAATCCAACAATGTCCTTTAGACAATTGTATCCAACAAACATATGATCCACATGAAGATCGCACAGGTCAGAGAACTAGTATGATAGAGCACATTACAAAATTGTCTAAGTATGAGACAGTATTTTTACCAGTGAACTTGGACATAGTTTTTGTTTACAATGTTGATTGGAGTAAGTTCGGTGCTTGTGCACTTGAACATAGACTCTATGATGACTATTGATCACCCATCTCAGAGCACAAGTCAGTATGACATGTATGGAAGAAGTTATGATAGTTTTACTGAAGACAGTGTCAAGCCGACAACACAGAATATGAAGACATAATTAGTAAAGAGTTAAGGGATTATTTTGTTTATCAAAATAATGAATTAAAAATATAAAGGGATGACATCCTATATGTTAACTCTTGGATAAATTTATTTTTATAAATGTAATTGTAATTATAAGAAAATAGATGTATGATGAAGTAATGAAATGTAATGAAGCAGTGATATGATGCAAAATATATGATGCATATGTAATAGTGATAGTGAAAGAGTAGCGAAGAGATATTGAGGCAAGTAGTATTAGGTTATGTACCTTAACCTATTTTTTTAATTAGTGTATATTGTGAATTACTTGTTTGGGCAGTGGGCTCATCTGGTAATCACATTTTGTACTGCCAACTCCTAATAGGGTTGAGGCTTCTAAAAAGGCCTATAGTCCCTTAATCAGGACTGATACACTATATGTTTGTAATAGACTCCTAAAAAGGTCAACATCCTTAACAAGATACTTTTGATTAGTGGATCTTTGTGTGTACCATACCCACTGGGGTTTTCCCTTGGCCAGGGTTTCCTCAAGAACAAATAATGTGTTATCAGTTCTTTAGTTTTATTGCTATGCATGTTGTTTAGCTTCTTATGTGATGCATGTATAAAGATAATCTATTATATCCATAATTGGGAAAAGGATAAAGTTTTTGGAACACCGATTCACCACCCCCCCCCCCCCCCCCTCAGTATTCCCTATTTCTAAATGATATAACTATTTTTTCAAAGGATACTAATGATCACCTAGTTCATCTAAGGAAGATTTTTGAAAGATGCAGAGAATTTGGAGTTTCATTGAATCCTAAAAAATCCATCTTTATTGTCCATGAAGGAAGATTATTAGGGCATATTGTCTCTAAGTAGGGGACAACAATTGTTCTTGAGAGGATAAAGGCCATCATGGCACTACCCCTGCCAGCTCACAAGAAGGGACTGTAGAGTTTTCTTGGAAGAATCAACTTCTTGATAAGGTTCATTCCAAATGTTGCAACACTACTAAAGCCTATGACCCAGATGTTGAAAAAGAAATCAACTTTTTCATTGGACAAATGAATGAAAGAGATGTTTTGAAGAGATCAAGGAACCAATTGCTTCTACTCCTACTCTGGTAAACCTTGATTTTTCTAAATATTTTATCCTATATGTTTTTGGGGACACTGATAGTATCTTTTCCATGCTAGTCCAGTAGAATGTTGTGAAACAGGAGTAGCCAATGGCTTTTTACAGTCAAGGTCTGGATGGTTATTAGCTGAATTATACTCTTGTAGAGAAACATTTTTTAGCAACAATGAGGAGCTTGAAAAAATTTAGGCACTTGTTGTCTAATAATACAGTGCACTTAATGGTTGCTCACCCTTGCATAAAATATTTCCTATTGAATAAAGACCTGAGCCACAAGAGGGCTAGTTGGATCACCGAAGTCATGGAATATAACATTCAAATCAAAGTGACTAAGTTGATTATGGGAAAAGGGATGTGTGAGAAGATGAATGAGGGAAGAATAGATAAAAACTAGCAAGAAGAAGAAGTTGTCCTGATGAACTAGAATATAGAACAAAGTGGAAGCTGGACAACAAAGATGAAACATTATCTCTCAACTGTTCAATGCCCTCAAGGCCTTGACAGGAGAAAAAGGAGGTATTTTAAACTTCAAGATATCCCATTTATCATTATTGATGATGTTCTATATAGAAGAGATCATAGTGGTGTCTTGTTGAGATGTGTTGAAACCAACCAAGTAGATAGAATATTAGAAGAGTTTCATGATGGAAGTTATGGGGGACACTCTGCAGCCAGAACCACTGCTCTAAAAGTTATGAGAGTTGGGTAATATCGGCCTAGCCTATGCAAGGATGCATTTGATTGGGTATGAAAGTGTAAGAATTGTGCTCTATTCACTGGAAAACATAAGTTAGCATCCCTCCCTCTACATCCCATCAAAGTGGAGTAGCCCTTTTCCAAATGGTGGTTGGACTTCATTGGACCTATCAATCCTCCATCTAGTGCTGGACATAAATGGATACTTACTGGTATGGATTATTTTACCAAATGGACAGAGGTTGTAGCATTGAAGGAAGCAAATGAGACCTCTATCCTAAATTTCTACCAAGACTTTGTGTCTAGATTTGGCACTCCAGACTCTATCATTTCAGACAATGCTATGACATTTCTAGAAATGAGAATCTCAGAATGGGATTTAAGGCACAATATTTTCCTAAGTACCTCATCTAACTATTACCCTCAGGGTAATGGTCAAGCAGAATCAACAAACAAGAACTTGTTGAGAATCATCAAAAGGACTATAGAAGGAAACCAAAGGGATTGGCACAGCAAGTTGAAGCTGGACTTATGGGAAGACAGAATAACACCTAAGAGGTCTACAAGTAACTCTCCTTATACACTTGTTTATGAGAAAGAAGATAGAGTTCCTTTGTCTACTGAGTTGCCTATTTTGAGTTTAATGAAGGAGAATGATCTAATGGAAGAAGATAATATTCAAGCTAGGCTTGCTGAGTTACTTGAGCTTGAAGAAGTAAGGAAACTAGCACTAGAGAACCTGGAAGCTCATCATTCTAAGATGAAGAAAAGCTTTGATAAAAGAGCCACACCTAGAGTTTTCAAGGAAGGAGGTCTTGTCCTTAAGTGGGATGAATCAAAACATAAACCAGGAAGACATACTAAGTTTGATGCCATATGAAGTGGACCCTTCATGGTGGTCAAGTGCAAGGCCCATAATGCTTTTTAGATAGCTAATATGGATGGAGAGGAGTTTCCCATTCCAGTGAATGTGATTCACCTCAAGGCTTGTTTCTGAGGTCTAATTTTTCCTTTTACATTAGTAAGTTAGAGGTTTTCATCTTTCTATGTTTCCTAAGTGCCCGACATAGTTTGTTTCCAATTTTGTTTTTAGTTTTCTTTCAGTTCAGTTTTCAGTTTGGTGTGAGTAGCAATAAGCCAGAGAAGTTGTCTCTAGCAGTTAGTGTTTTTTGTTAGCAAGCAAGGTTGTTTGATGAGACTAGGTTCAGCTTGAAGCTAATAGGACTATGTGCCCAATGGATCTATAAGGTAGTTGGTCAGGATGCTTAGCAAGCAAGCACTCTAAAGAGGTCACCAAAATGTTATCAGTATTTTACTCATTTAAGGAGGCCTAGTTACTAAGTTAGACTACTGCACCCTAGTTTGAAATTATTAGTGGTCTTTCTTAATATTTGTGTTCATCTCAAGGTACATGAAAGAAAAAAGGAAATGAACTGCATCTAAGACTACATGTGCATGTATCAATGTTAAGTATGTTGTACAAAAGGGAAAGAACTAAAAAGAACATTTGTCCAAGCTCACACAGGTTGTGAGCATAGCCATTACCAGAATTGGATGAATGAGTGCAGATATACATAAAGAAATCAATTAAAATACAGGGGTACTGGACATTACGTGGTAATGGTGTATGTGATCCAGTCCTATCCAGAGAGCTCCTGTGGTCAAGAGCCTACAAGAAGAGAGGAGAAAATATGGGTTAGATCCAATGGATCTAAACAATGCATGGTATCATAGTATTTACAAGATGTATACATGCACTCAGCCATACACCTCTGGAAAGGGTTGTGCTCAGGGCATGTGCATAAAGGCTCCATAGATAAAAGAAACACCATCTTTTTCATTGATGTGTTTGTTCCATGTACAGATATAGGTGAACCTGATCCAAAAATAATCCAAGGATGTTGGGTCCTAGATGAATGACCTTGACCCGTGATGCAGATCATGACAGGAAAACCTCAAATTTCCTTGTTAGTGGTTGCATCAAGGGCCAAGAACACCCATGATGAATGAAGAAGAAACCATATGAGGTAGTATTAGTGGGACACTCAAGGATCATAAAGTAAAATCAAATGGAGCATGCTCAAAAGGGCATTGGTAGATTCAAGAGACATTCATCAGTAGAGAAAAAGAGGACACAAATCTGCATATTGAGGAAAGGTACATAGCAGCATGAACATGATCAAAATCTACATTATGACCAAAATAGTAAGAGGGTTGCAGTTGGTAAATCACAAGAATTATAATAGCATGACATCATAATATCATTTGAAAAAAGGGAAAAAATGCAGTGCAACTATGGAAATGTCAACAACATTCATTTTGCAATAAGGTCATCTTGCACAAGGTTATCAATGATACAACACAATGGGCTTGAGATATAGTGGGTATTCATACATATGCCACACATTTGAACTAGCAATGTGAAAGGAACTAGTAAATGAATACCATCACAAGAATTATAACGACAAAAGTATCCAAAATAATGTTGCTCACAAGCCATGGAGGAGTTTCAACAACAAGGAAACCATAGGTGACTCATGGGATAGCATGTAGAACAAAGAACACATGAGATCAATTAGATAAGAGCTATGATAAACCCGTGATCTCATAATAATAGCAAGGTATAGGGGGCTCGTCAGTTGATCCATTAAAAATAGTCAATGCAATGATTATATACAGCAAAAAATGTGCCAACAATCAAAGTCATTGGTTGTGATCCAATCAAGCAAATAGAGGCCAAGTATATAGCTCATGGGCCCAACATAACCAGTGGGTAAATGAGTTGCAACTCACAATGCCATTTGTAAAAAATGATCAGTAAGCTTAAGCATAAACCACAATCAAAGTCGTAAGTCATCGAGCCTCTTCAAAACAATGAATAAACAAGTATGTATGGTAAGATTTAAAGCTCACGGGTCCCCAAGAAATGCAGAAATGAGAAACCCAAATAGAAACATCAATGGAATAACAAGGGATCAAGAAAGGGCATGGGCTGGCATGAACTCAAAAAGTGAATTTGATTTCATGTCCATATACAAAAAATGTACCAGCAAATATATAGTACATGGTGCCCTAGCTTGCGGGCTGTATATGAAAATAGTGAACAATTTATATCATATGTACCCTAGCTTGAGGTTCATGGGTCATCATGGTGTTCTTATGATTCAAAAAGCATAAAATTCAACAACACATACTTGAATTATAGTGGATGAATTGCATAAAAATCTCAGAATGGGCTTTCGAGCTTGGACATTTCAATGAATAATGTCATGTCTCACAAGTTCATGAACCATGAACCAAAAGAGTAAACACCATAAGCAATGGTGATGCCCTAGATGATTCACGAATGGCATTACCTTAGACAAAGATATGGTGAAAGATCACAGGCTCATCCATGAACACTGAGCATGACCCAATGAAGAAAGACACACCCAGGTTGACAACGTGATGCCATAGTCATGAGCAACCGAGCATAAATAAATAGTGCCTTAGCTTTCATGGGCTCATGGACCAGCATGAACATCAAACATGGGGGCTCACAGGCTAGCATAAAATACAACAGTGCACCTATAAAAGACAGTAAACCCTTGAAGTATCGTATCCTGATATATCATGAGTATCTGCAACAGTACTCAGGCCCCAATAGAATGGGGAGGTGATACACAAAAAAGAAATAAATAGAAAATGGATCTAATAAAAGAAGTAGTTATAAAACACCAACAACAAAATACTACAGTAGGTTGATCAAGCAGTACAATGCTCCCTAGATAGTTCACAGGCTCCAAGCACAAAAGTAGTGATCAAATATCAAGGCAACAATATTGATACAGTTGTGCCATTGAAAACAACTCAAATAATGGTAGATAACTACAATAGTCAAGTCGAGGGCATGATGCTATGAGGATTAGCTATCAACTAGTGAGCTTAAAAAGCTTAGGAACACAAGTGGTGTTATTGTAACGAATCATAGCAAACATGGTCATAATAGTAAATAGTAATGCATGGCACCAAATGAACATATGCCATCATTTTTCAAAAACCCTCAACAATACAGAGGAAAAATATAGTGAACAAGACATGAAGCCCTCAAAAGAACCAAAACATAGTAAATAGAAATAACAAAGATACCATGCCATAGCCTTGATGCTCACAAGATACATACAAGCAATAAATACATGATGCCCTAGTTTTCTTTTTTAACAAAAATAAGTATTGAATACATAGTGCCTCCAATACATTATGCCACTATTTTGAAATCAAATGTAGAGATAGCATATTCCAAATGTAGTGTCCTAACCGAGGATCATCGAGAATTCATGTTTAAAGGGTTTTTGAGGAAATAGCAGAGACAGGTAGAGGAAACACAAAATAATGCCATCATTGCAATAAATAAAAAATGCAGAGATCCACACACAAAGGAAGAGAGTGCTTAAAATCAAAATGAAGAGTGAAAATGCCAGATCAAGTGCCTACCTCAACAACATGAAGCCATAGGCTGGATGTTTCTCAAAATCAACTGTAGTGGTGCCAGATGTTTCCATTTTCAACTACTAGTATTCTTAGAAACTTGCCATCTGCTGAGTTGAAGGATTTGATGATAGTGGCTTCCATTTTTGAAGAAGGGTTTTGGTTAATAAATGATGTTATTCATTTATTCCCTTCTTTCTAGGGTTGTGAGTTATTTTAATGCTTTTGTATTATATGGATTTTAAATTTACTTATTTTGGAATGTTTTCCCCATTTTTTTGGGTTGAGAATATTTTGAAATATATCTTAAATCCAGGATTTAGTTTTTGCATAGGTGGATTTCTTTTTAATTTTATTATTTTAAAATGTGTTTCCTTATTTTCAGGTTGAGATCATTTTAAAATATAATTAAATCCAATTTGTGTCTTGGTAGGATGGGTTTTAATGTTAAGTCACTGCATGATTTATTAATGTAAATTCTAGTGATGGTGTTTTTATAAACTGTCGTCAGAATATGTTTAGTGCATGACTTAGGGGGGTAGAGTGGTCTTCTTTTGACCATCTTTTTTGAGGCTCCCACTTTCTCCGCTACTCCTAAAAACTCAGGAATCTAGCATCCGAGTTTATGATGCAGCCTCATGGGTCTATGTTTAGATCTTTTCCATTCTTAGGAGGTTGTGGGATTTGAATGCAGATTCCTCAGTTTCAGATATATACCTCTCACTTTTCATGATGGAGGTTATCTCTTCATTCTATTCTCTCTGATATGAGTGTTGTAGCTTTGAGAGACACATCTTGTACTTAATTTCTTCTCAGCAATAAAATTGATCCTTCTTGTTTCCCTACAATTTCTAAGTTCTTCTTTTGAATCTCATGCAAGATTACTATGATGTCCTTGTATCCTTAATCTGCATGTTGATCCAAGAGAATGTTCAAGATTTCATCTTAGCTCTATAGTGTTAATTTTTTGCAAAATTGAAAAGATCATAATTGTGGAATCATCCTCCTTTCTTTGTGTTTCAAGTACCCTATTTTCCTAAAGAGTTTAAGGTGGTAGAATCAAGTTGTGAGTTCAGTCTTGTTTTTTTGTTGCAGTAAGCTTAATTTGGTTGTGGATCTTCTTTTAAATTTGGTGGATCACCTCCTTTTCAAATCATTTTATGTTATTTTCTTTATGCACTCTCTCCCTTTCCTCTTAAAAGTTAGTCAGTTTAAAGTGATCCAAAGGGAAGATGGCCCTTAATCCAAAGGTCTATTCTTGAATAGGTTACCCACAACCTAAGAATAGTCCCATGTTTCACAAGATTGCTGGGTTTTAACACTTAGCAAATTAGGTGTAATCCTTAGTGACAATAGTAATGCTGACAGTAACTTGTATATAAGAACTAGTCAAGATGGAATTTTGATAATAGAAGTTTTCGTTGATGATATTATCTTTGGAGGCAATGTTGAGATGTGTAAAAAATTTTCTAAAGAAATAGAGAATGAATTTGAGATGTCCATGATTGGCGAGATGAAATTCTATCTTGGACTACAAATAAATCATAGAAAGAATGGTATTTTTATTTCTCAGACTAAGTTTCTTAAAGAAATATTGAAAAAGTTTGGAATAGAAGACTATAAACCTATTGGTAGACCCATCATGACTGGCTATAAACTGACAAATGCTAATGAGACTAATAGTTTTTTTCAAACCAACTATAGATCAATGGTTGGACAATTACAATATCTAACTCACTCCAGACCAAATATTGCTAATGCTAGTGGAATTGTGGCTAGATATTAAGTAAATCCTAAAGAGACACACATGCCTTCTATAAAAAGGATATGCAGATACCTAAAAGGAACAAAGTAATATGGCTTATATTATGATAAAAATGATGACTTTGAACTTCATGCTTATATTGATGCTGATTGGGTAGGGAACATTGATGACATGATGAGTACTAGTGGAGGTGCATTTTTCCTTGGGAAAAGGTTGGTTTCATGGTTAAGTAAAAAGAAATATTGTATAGCTCAATCTACTATTGAATCTAAGTATTTTGTTTCTTCTATTAATTGCACTCAAATTGTTTGGATGAAACAAATGCTGAAAGATATTGGAATAGCTTTTGTTGAACCTGTCATTATCTAGTGTGATAACACCAGTACAGTAAATATGTCAAAGAATCATGTGATGCATTCTAAAAATAATCATATTTCTATTAAGTATCACTTCTTGAGAGACAAGGTAGCAGAGAAAGAAATAAGGTTGGAATACATTAACATAAAGGAATAGATAGAAGACATCTTTACAAAGCTGTTGCCAAAAGATGCCTTTGAGTATCTCAGAGGTATGCTTTGGGTGCAAGCCCCTCCTAGTGAGAATTAAATGATGCATGGATACATCAGTCTAGAGGTTTTCAAAGCTATATAATGTTCTGGACTTGATGTATGGATCTACTCCTTAGGGAGAGTGATCGTTGGAGACTTACAACATACATTTGGGTGACTCAGTACCTAGTTGATGAAGACAAAACAAGAAGGTAGTTGATGAATTATAGAACCATTTTCCATTTTTCTCAAAGGGGGAGAGTTACTATGATAAAATCCCTAAGGGGGAGAGATACTATATGGAAGAGTTCACTACTTGGGAAGAGATTATGTTGAGGATATTGAGAGAGTATTTTTTGGGTTGATGGATTTTTGAATATGTTACCATCAATGCCAAAGGGGGAGATTGTTGGATGTTATTGATGCATTTAATATGTTTAATCACTACACAACATCATTTTTTGAATTGGTTACTAATGATGTTGTCATTCATGTTTTGTCATTGATGTCAATATATGTTTCTATGAAGAGAACATACTGGTTATTAAAATGTACGAATACTGTACGATTGATTCAGAATAAGAGAACATAGGTTTGTGTACATGGAAATGTTGTGATCTTATATCTAAGATTGGATGCCATAATGTTTCATATTGGCTGAGTAACATAAGATTTGGTGAAGAATGGTTCCTGGACTATGACAGTGGAAGTTGACAGAGTAAGTCTCTATGTTTTGAATGTATCTTATAAGCGATGTGGATTCAGTATATGCGAGCCTAAGGAATGTCAGATAATGTATTAAGGAATATTTTGTGATCTTTGAAATTTGTGGTAAGCATGATGATGTCAGTGGAGATGTGTGTTCTAGAGGAGACCTATTTGGAGCCGACTTCATAATTGTAGCATGTATTATGAACAACGAGCATGGATTACAAATGTTAGACCTTAATTATTGTATACTTTTTATGGATATCTTGTGTATCTTAGCAAGGGGTTATGTAATTATTTTTATATTAGGAAAGCCTAATTGGCTGACCTAATCATTTATTTGTAATAGGGTATATAGGTAAGATCTTTTCTTTCGAAAAGTGATAAGTATGAAAAGAGAGATGTAAAAGATGATTGTGAAAGCTGGGAGCTTGTATCTACTGGATGTAGAGAAAAGGATAGTTTATTTACTTTATTCGAACTGGTCAAGAAAAGATAATTTCTATCTGACAGTTCACAAGGATTGTGTATTTCCTTATATACACTTGTAATGTGAACAGTGAGTTCTAGAGGTGGACATTGTTAGGATTAAGTAATACTGAGAGGGCAGGTGAATCAGTATTACAGTACTTCAAATTAAACTTCAACCAATTACAAATAAACTATATCAATTCTGAAATGAAAAGAGCATAAACACATAACACATAACTCATAACACCATTATTTGTTTTGGAGGAAACCCTAGCCAAAGGAAAACCCCGGTGGGGATGGTACCCATAACTATGCACTAAAATATTGAATCCCTGTTAGGAGATCTAGCCCTGTTAGGAGATGAGTATTACATAGTACATTTCCTTGTTAGAGGAATACAAAACCTTGTTACTATTATATGAAAACCCTATTAAAGGTGTACTAATCTTATAGCTCTTACAATTAGAATTCTATCACAAAAGTGATCTTCAATAAGTGAACCGCACAAGCATATGTTATGCTTTGATAGTTCTAGTTATAGCTATATCAATCTATGATCTTGCATATTCCATCTACCTTTACTCATATTCTCATGCATCATATCATCATATCATACATTCTTATCACTTCCACAAAATACTTTATACTTATATCAATTTTGCCATTTAGTCAACTCTCAAATACAATACAAAACATAGAAAATATTTATGCAAATGTTAAATACTGAGTTGGAGATCTTATATTACCAAAGTGTCAACAATATATAAATTCATCTGACTTAGCATGTTACCATACCGTTTAACCTTTCCTCAATCATCGCAATTGTTCACATACCCTATTTCATTGTTTCTCTATCTTCGCATTCCTTATTATCACTGTATCTTACTGATATCAATACAAAAACATGTGCGACCTTAATTAAAGGTCCTACATATCCAAACATGTCTTCCTCTAATTTCACAAGCCATAATATATCATATGCTATCTTTGCTAACCAAAATTGTACTACAGAATACTATTATTCTAATTTTGTTCTTAGTCATTTTTATGACTGTGTCTGCAATACTAATTCTCAATTTATGAAATCACTCTAGAATAAGTGTTTCCATAAATGAAAACCCTTAAGTGATCTCTATTACTCTCAAAACATCACTTACCAACAATCTCTCCCTTTTGCATTGATGGCAACACTTAGCAAAAAATGACTAAGTGTCAAAACACTATCTTTATTCTACTTCTCTATATACATATCCTTTCTTCTTCTTCTTCTTTTTTAATCTTCTTTTACATAATTTTTTTCCTCTTCTCATTTTTCTCTTGTCTTCATCTCCCTTTGACATCAATGGCAAAGGTACTTACAAAATTTCAAAATCTTAAGCACAAAAGACGTAGTGCTTACTCACCAGATTTAGAATGTCTTGGAAAGAGTCTTCCAAGGTCTTCACTTTATCAATCCATGACTTAATCAGAATCTCACTGACATGGATCAGTCCATTCAGTGCATAAGATGTAGTCTCTTCTACCTTTAGCTTGATGGGTACAAAATTTTTCATTGATCATTCTATCTTCTCCATCTCTGTGAGATAAGTTTCAAGAATTGAAAGATTAGGAGTGATTAGAGTCTTTAGCAAACCAAATATTTCCACTACTCTCCCTTTCTCTATATTCAAAACACTTATCTTATCCAAATTTTTGGATGTCTTCTTGTCCATTTCCAACATAGTTTGTGAAGAGGTTTCACAATTGTCTATTAAGTTGTCTAATGTAGCCCTATCCTTGGCTATAATATCATCAACATTCTTAACATGTCTTATAGGATTTATGCAATAGTTGTATACCTTTCTTTCATGTGCCACATAGCTTTTGGCTTTGATTAGAGTTTCTCTGAGAATGCCCTAGTCCCATGAGATAGACTGGCAGACTTCCTTCAACTTCTTTTTTAAGAATCTATTTTTAGCCTTATCCTCTACAATCTTCAACAGTGACTCAAAATAGCTGTCAAAGTTGTCCAAAGCCATGTTCAAGTTCTCAATATCATCCTTTCCTTTAAAAATAAGAGGTGTAGGGAGTATATTATTTATAGTCTCTACTGCCCTAGAAATCACTTTTACCTTCTTTTCCCCCTTTTGTTCTGACCTTTCCTTTGCCTTAGCAAATGCCATGAAGGATAACCTCATGATTTCATCATCATCCATGCTTTCCACATTAGTGCTCACTAGTTTGGCCATACTCAACAATAATAGACTAGAGGAGGTATCTGGTTCATGCTTGATCTCAACTCTTACCTCTTCTTCTTTTTCTGTTCATGTCCCTTCTACGTGCTTTTATTCTTGTTGTTTCTCATTCTCTTGTTCTTTCTCTTCATGTTTGTCTTCTATATGCTCTTCCTCTTTCTGTCCTTCCTCTCCTACTGTCATCGCACTATCTAGATTGTCTTGAAATGGATTATTTACATCAAGTGAAGTGTCTAGTGATATAGGCATACCATAAATGAAGAAGTCTAGTTGCTTGTCAACTTCACTTTCTTTCTCACTCACTTCAGTTGTCCTAGAGCTTTCTCCCATTCCTAAAGGTGTAGATGTGGTAACCTTGGGAGGTTAAGTCTTCTTAGGCATGTCGCACATAAGAATTTTGTCCAATGCCTTTTGTGTGTCCTCTATAACCTCATCATACTTCCTTGCCATTATTTTCACAAGTCTGGCCTTTGTTCTTAGTAGAGGTTTCAACACTTTAATGATTCTTTCCCTCTCTTGTATGGAGACTACAAGCAACATATCTTCAATAGCCTTATCTCTTATGGTCTCATCCTTAGAATGTGCTAACTATTTTCTTATTTCCAACTTTCTATACAAGTCCTTAGGAATATTTCCTTCTATTTCTAGCAAATTATTTTTGTAAACTAACAAGTACTCAATTACTACTTGATTGTCTAAATCATACCTTTCATAGTATTCCATCCCTTATTACTCTCTTTTGTAACATCTGGATATCTGGCTTCTATAGATCTTGTGGCCTCTTCTGTACTTATTTTTCCTCTTTCTTCTCAATCACTTTTTCTTCTTTCTTCTTTGTCTCTACTTATACCATTTATTTCTTAGGGCTGCTTGCTTTGCTAGATATTGTAGATCTCCTAGGACTGCTCATAGGTGCAACCTCTTCTACAATCTTTTCATGTATAATTGATAAATCAATTATATAGGGAGTAGGACTTACTGTCTTTTCTGCTACAAAAGGAGGAGGTGCCTCAATTGCCAACCTAGAGGATCCTTCTGTCATCCTTGTCCTTACTTCTCTCAGTGTCTCCTTTGTAATTCCTTCCTTCACAATAATGTCATCGACTATTTTCTCAATTTTCCTTTTCCTTGTTCCCTTGTCCTATTCTTCTCTTACTTTTTCTGACTTTTCCAAGTAAGTTCCCCATCTCTCTTCAAATGTGTCTATCTCAGCTACTAGTACATGTTCAAATTGTAATGTGAGAACCTTGGAACTAGAATCATAGCCCATAGGGTAGCACCATTTCTTTCTAGGTTCAACTACCTCAAAGCATAGATAGTTAGTTTCAACAATGAAGCATATTATGTATTTGTATTTCTTAACTATCCTATCAGGTATCATGTACCTCTCTATCATTTTCCTTTGAAGAACTTTATTCATTGCAAATAGTTCACCATCTACCCAATTTTTATCTTGTCTTCGGTAGCTTTCTAATATTTGTATACCAGTAGGTACACTGTCCTTCCATGCCCTAGGGTACATTCCAAGAAATTTGTGCTCAATGTGGATGTAAATGTGAACTATAAGTGAACCAAACCCAAATTTCTTTGACTTATCTTTCTTGATAATATTCACATTTTTCAAGAACTATTGTGCTAGGATCTTGCATAGCCTATATTTTGTGTTTTCCCAAATGATTATGTAGGTCATCATAATTACTCCTACTAATGCATAGCTAGGTCTACTATTGTAGAAAAACTTCTAACCTAGTAGTATTGCTACCAATCTCACATCTTGATGAAAGATGTCTTTCAGAGTCATCGCTCTCTTATCCCACTTAGAATGTGGTAGGTTTTCTACTTGATTCCTGATGTTTTTATCTGCTACTGGGAGGGCTCCAATATTATCCAATCTAGTTATCTCATGAATCAACTAGCTACATATCTTAATATGCTACTCTCCAATCCAAATGAATTGATCATTGATTCTACTTAGAATGATCTTGAACCATTTATTTTTGTAGAACTCATTAAGAAGGATTAACTTAATGATAGATTGGTCTTCTAGATGTTTGAACTCTTCTTTCATCTTTCCATTAGATTCTATCATTTCATCTATCTCACTATAGATCTCTACATCCCCAATAATCTCATACTTGTAGTGAATATAAGCCCTAATATCTTCAACATGTAACACATCATAAGGGGTTTGCAAAAATTCTCCTTCTATATCATCCTCACAAGACTTAAACGGGTGCCTCTTAAACTTATACCTCAGTCTATCAACAACATCAAATATCAGAGGTGCATCCATAGCTTCTTGTAGAGTATATAATCTAAATACATTTAATAAGCTAAAATCTAGATCTTCTACTTCAAATGATCTTGTGATGTATTTGCTAGATGGTTGTAGTGCTTCTCAACTCTATTCTCCTTGGTCATTGCTAATAAAATAGGGTAGAAATGATATGTTTCAAGGTTTTTATCCATCACAAGGTGAGTGAATGCAATAATCATAGGTAGCTCTACTTCGCATGTTGTCCAGTCAACATAAATCTCACGAACATAGAATATGAATCTCCAAGTGCTGCGATCACAAATATAAACTCTGTAGTGTCTGTGCATAGCATATCTAAGCTTGCATGAGCTTATTCCACATAATTAGGGGATAGATATATTATGTTATATGCATCCAATTCTCCCCCTAAGGCCATGGGGCCTTATAGGTTGATGTAGAAATGTTGACATCAAGTGAAGACATAGTAGCATCTACTGTCTCTCCCTGAACCAATGCCTTATTGAACTCTTTTATCTTCCATATCTTCTCATCATCTTCATTTCTTGATTTTTTGAAATGATTCTTGAACTCATCTAGATACTCATTAAGACTTTTACCACTGTCACCAATATTATTCCTTATAACCACAGGTGGTGGTCCTCTTTTTTTGTTCATTCCATTATACCTGCAAAACTTTGCTATGTGTCCTAAGTTGTTGCATTTGAAACATGTATGTGGTCTTATGTGCTGATTAACCTGCATCTTATAGTACCTTCCAATATGCCCAAATTTATTTCATTTTTATCATGTGATCTTCTCTTTTGATTCTTCTCTAATGTAATTGTTAGAAATAGGAAATACTGAGAGGGGGGGTGAATCAGTATTTCACAAACTTTTTCTTTTTCCCACTTATGGATATAACAGATTACTTTAGTGCATACAAAGATTATCAATCTGATTAACAAACATAGCAGTAAATAGAAAGAACTCATAACACATGATATGTTCTTGAGGAAACCCTGGCCAAGGGAAAACCCCTGTGGGGATGGTACCCACAAAGATCACTAATCAAAAGTATCCTATTAGGGATATTGGACCCTGTTAGGAGTCAATTTACAATATATAGTAGATCTATCCTGGTTAAAGGACTTTAGGCCTTGTTAGAAGCCTTAACCCTATTAGGAGTTAGATTACAAAACTTGATCACCAGCTGAGCTCACTGCCCAAACAGGTAATACAAAATGTTTCTGACTATAATATGGTACTACTTACAACTTCACATCAATAGCCTTGTTTCTATCACAATATACAACTATCGCAAGTTATCTTTTCTTTCTTTTTACATATCACACTTCTCTGTTTCATTACATTTCAAGTATGCCTAATATATGAGTTATTAAAGCTAATAACTTTACATGGTCAGCTTCCAAAATATTTATCCAAGAGTAAACATCTAGGATGTCATCCCTTCATAATTTTAAGTCATTATTTTGACAAGAAAAAATAATCCCTTAACTCTTTCACTAATATTGTCTCCAAAACTGTTCTGTCTGCAAAACTGTCTTCGGTAAACTTTGAATAAATTTGTCCATACTACTCCAAAATTTATGCACACTGAGATGGGGTATCCTAATACTCTATAGAAGCTTTAATTAACTATTCAAACAAAAATATTTCTCCAGTGGATGTCGCCAACTAAATCTTCATCGGGTGCTCTGTCAGGATCACTGTATCCATACTTAGACAATTTCTTCCTTCAACTTGCCATACTTGCATTCTAGATTCTGCACTCTCAATAGAGATCATATGTTTCCATAATGACAACATTTATGGATCCACATTAGCCAAATTGCCAATAATTTCCCCCTTTGTCATTGGTGGCAACATATGGGAAAATTGGCTAAGTGTGCAAACAAAACTTCAAAAAACACTTATACAAAATTGTGGCCAAAAGTTATACAATATGTATACAATATCATACTCCATAGAATATCTCCCCCTATGAGTATCCTTCCTCAACATATATTCAATTTTCTGCTATCTCTCCCCCTTTGACAACAATGACAAAGATAGGGTGTACAAAAATTTCAAAAACTTTATACCTTATTATCAGTTATTGCAAAGCCGGTAGGCTTGCAACGCAATCACCAAACTCTAACTTCCAAGATTCAAAATCTTTATCCCATATCTTCTTGATGGATTTAGCAACATTGAGTAGAGTACTCAATCCGTATGCTACTGTCTGACAAGCTTGCAGGGAATTGAAGCTAAACTTCTGAAATGATGTCTTTGCTGAAAGACACTGCTCAATTTGATCTTCAACAATTGATATCTTGATTGAGACATGCTCTCTCAAGATGTTAACCTTGATCATCTTTCTGTTCTTCTCCTCTACTAACATTCTAATTTCATCTTTCAACTTCCTTATGTTCTTCTCTACAGAACTTATCTTGACATTAGGGCTTGTCAAGGTGTTTGTCTCAGCTGTAATAGCATCTAACTTCTCTCTAATCTTCTTATCCTCTTCAACTATTAGGATTTATAATTTAGTTCATTGTATGTACAAATTCTTTCCTGTCTCAAAATGTCTCCTTAAATTCTTTATGCATACATCTAAACTACCAATATCATTTCGAATATTTACACTTAAAGTTTGTTGCATTTCTGCTTCAAAGTCTTCCTGAACTTTTATTCTAGCAATATCCTTCAAGTTAGAAAATTTAGAGTCAAAAGAATTCATTACCATTTTAGATTTCTCAAGTGGATCTGATTCAGATACCTTAGTGCTGATCCCACTCTCAAGTTTCTCTGTCAAAACTCTAACTTTTCCTTCAAGGTCTTTCACCTTCTTATTCTTTCCAATAATTTTATTCAAAGATGTGATGAACTCAAGCTAATCATCATCTTCAACTTCTTTTCCAAGGTCTTCAAACATTGAACCAAGATGCCTCTTCTTACTGTCAGGTGCACTAATGTCTTCAACTAGAATAAAAGGTGCACTAGAGGTAGTGGCCTCTGTCAAAATTTGTTTTCCTTTAACTGACTGCTCTACTAGAACTGATTCTGATACAATTGGTGCTTCCTCTACCTCTATATTCTTCTCTGATTCTGTGACCTTTTCTTTCTCTCCCAAAGCCAAATTGTCAACAATGTTTCCTAGATCATGAAATACTGCATCATCTGATTCTAGAGTCACTTTGGTGCCTTCAATATCCATTGATTCTTTGCCAATATTGATATGTGAGGAAGATAGAACTTCTTCAATACCAACTTCCTCTGCATGTAGTTCCTCTGATTGCTTCTATTGAGGGTCTGATTCAACATGCTTTTCTGTAACTATATCTGCAAGAACTTGCATTACTGCTTGCTCTATCTCTTTCTGTACTTCCTCCTTTTTGCCTCCCATTATAAGGATTGTTCTTCTCTTAGTTCTCAATAAAGTTCCAAGAGACTTCAAGAATCTCTTCAAATGATCTTCATCCTTAACTTCACAAAACTATCTGATTACATGTTCTCTCATCTTTATGTCCTCTTCTTGTGCTCTCTATTTTCTATTCACAAGTCTTTTATACAAATCTTCTGGGATCTTACCATGAATAGTGCTAAGTTTCTTATCTACCACAATCATGTGTGTAACCATTGCATTTTCAAAATTTAATCTGTCAAATGATCCATATAGATCATAGAATTTATTCAACTTAGTGAAGTCTCCATGCTTCAATATATCTTCATTAACTCTTTCAATTCTTGGTTTCCAAGTTTTCTTCTTGATTGAAACTACATCATCATCTTTAATTACTGCTACATTTCTAGGTATAGGTGGTACAACCACTTTCTATCTCTTGCCGGGTCCTATTCCATTCACTTTTACTCTTTTTCTAGGAATAGGAGAAAAAGATTTATCTCCTTCATCTTTTTCAGGTACTTCAACTTTTACCTTTACTGCAATAGGATCAACAGGATTTGCACTTGATGTCTCAGGTGAAATTACAAGATTTTCACTTTGCCTCAAGGCTTCTACAGTCTTCTTAGCTATGTCAAACTCATGACTTGACATACCAGATTCTTTCAATATTTTCTTCATAGTAGATTCAACTCTCTTACTAGATTGCTTCTTTTCTCTCAAACTTATTGCAGAGTTGAAATTCTCTTCATAGGTTCCAAACCTATTTTCATGACCATCCAACTCACACTTTAACAATCTATTCACATATCCTACTGTTTCTACTTCAGATATTTCATAGCCAAGAGGGTCTATGAATTCCATTCTAGGCTCAACTACTTCAATGTAGGTGAAATCAGTGTCAACCATAAAAAAAATGTCATCTTTATGCTTTTCAATTAAGGATTGAGGAATCCTTGATTTGTTCTTAACAATATTCTGAAAATTCTTCAATACAAGCTTCACACTGTCATTAACTTTATCAAAAAGGTGCTTCATGTAGACTGAGTTTATTCTTTCCATTTGTTCACATTGTCACTCCAATCAACTATGTAAGGAAATCTTCTCAAAATATGGAAAAACATATAGGTTATCAGAGATGAAAACCTAAACTGTGTGTACTTAGCCTTCTTAATCTTTTCTAAGTTCTCAAATAATTGAATTTTCAAAATTTCACATAGGTCTACTGGTTTCTTCTCAATACACATAAGATAAGCTACATGAATCATTCTTTCAGCCATGTCATCTTCCCTTGAACTACCATAGAATTTAGTTGTTAGGATCTTGCAAAGGTACCTAACATCATCTTTCTTAATCTTACTTATCACAATTCCTCTACCATTATAACTAGATCCAGTGTTGTCTAAAACAATCTTTCTCATGTTCTTTTCATTCAGTGGAATCTCTCCAACTTTTGATAATCCATTAACTTCATGAATTAGGTTGGTAGTTATATCAATAACTCTATCCTCCATCCAAAATTTCCCATTGTGGATTCTACTTAAAATGATCTTGGTACATTCCTCATCATTGAATTCATACTTCATGGAATATTTTATGATTTCATTGTTCTCTAGGTGCCCATAAGCTGGTTTAACTAACATGTCTTGATTGTACAATTTCCTGTAATCATCACTAAAATCTGCATCTCCCAAAGTTTCAAACTTGCAACCTAAATATCCTTTAACATTCTCAATGTGCAATACTCTGTCTGGTACGGATGATAATGCTAGATTGTCATCAATTTCAGTTGGTTCTACTGGTTCTTTCTTAATCTTTGGTCTATTCTTATCGTTAACATTATGAACCATAGAAATATCCATCTTATCAACTGATTAAAGATCAAAAAAAAAACCTCAACTTTGCAAATCTAGGGTTTCGGTATGATCGTCGTTGCAAACTGCTTCCAAACTTCTTCAAATCATCCTCAACTTTCTTTTCTTCTTTCAAATCACTTTTTAATCACTTTTTAATCATAATAACTTCAATTTCAACCTTATAACACTTCACATTAACTCATTCTGACATCGCATTCATTCATTTTGCCGCTAAAACCTCAAAAAGCTAATTCTGCAAACCTGCAAGCATAAAACTTTCTGCGACCTCGCAAAACATAATATTTTCTTTTGTGCACTTAACCATAGCACTAGTACAACATAATAAACCTATATCTAACTGTGCAAAACTTAACTCATTCAAATTCCTAATCTACACTAATCCTAAGTCCTAAACTACAGAAACTTACATAATTTAAGTACGTAGATAAGGGTCAGGTAAAGATTCATCCTTACCATTGGTTACATTACCTTCCTAACTACTTTTATTGTTGACTATACCTCCTTGATCTATGCCTTTGTCAAATTTTACTTCATCTTTATTGCTATAGCAACCTTTCTCTTTGTTTCCTACATTTTCATTCCTTCTTGCATTGTTCCTAAGGTTAGGGTTATGATGATAACCTCCATTGTTCATTCTACAAAATATTGCTGAGTGTCCAAACTTGTTGCATATCTAACAAATGATTCCATTGTTTCCAAATCTCTGTCCTTGCTGGTTAATCTGTGACCTACAATTTCTAGCAATATGTCCTACTTTGTTGCATCTAAAACATACTACCACTTTTCTTTGATTCATTTCTTCAATAGATTTCTTATCTGCATTGTTAGTATTCCCAATCATTCTATCATAATTATTCAAAATTACTTTAGGTCTTCTACATTCATTAGCTCTATGTCCAAAACTATGACAATTATAACAATGTCCATTAAGAGATTTAAATTGCTTACCTGTGCAATCTCTCTTCATGTGCCCAATAGTATTACAAGCAAAACATCTACCTTTGAATTCTCTTTGCATACCTTTAGATGATTCTTCCTATTTTGATTCTTCTTTCTTTGATTCTTCTTTCTCTCTAGGTGGTTCTTCTTTAGGTGGATCTTCCAATGTGTTCTCATGTAGCTTTATTTCCTCCACACTTTCAAATGTCTTCAGATTTGCCTTCTTACTTTCATGGTTTGTTCTAAACATACTATATCCAAATCCAGTCCTATCAAAGAATGGTTCTTCAAAAGAAATTTGCTTTTCAATCTTATCACTTTTTGAATATAGCCTTTCAAGTTGTTGTTTAGATTGAGTTAATGCACCTTTCACAATTTTATTATACTTCTCAAGTTCCACATACTGCACTTTTACTTTTTCAAATTCTGATGTTTCCTTTTCAAGTCTTGACCTCAGATCTTCATTCTCAATTTTCAATCTTTCATTATCAGATCTCAAATTTCCATCTTTCATACTAAGCTTTAGATTTACTGTCTTCAACTCATGCTTAAGGATCTCATTTTCTTTTTCTAATTCATCACAATCTTCAACAAGCATATCAGATTTCTTTTCAGATTTCAAATTTTCAATATTACCTTTTAATTTATCAATAGCATTCTTTGCATCTAAATATTTTCTTCTTAATGAGTTTCTTTCATCAGTAAGCATATCAATCTGTTCCAGAGCTTCTTCAAGATTCTTCTGAAGTTGATCCATATCCATAGAGATCTTACTCAAGCTGCTAAGCTTTCCTTGAATGTTCCTTCTCCAAGTAACTGTGCTTTGATACCAATTGTTAGAAATAGGAAATACTAAGAGGGGGGGGTGAATCAGTATTTCAAAAACTTTTTCTTTTGCCCACTTACGGATATAATAGATTACTTTAGTGCATACAAAGATTATCAAGCTGATTAACAAACATAGCAGTAACTAGAAAGAACTCATAACACATGATAAGTTCTCGAGGAAACCTTGGCCAAGGGAAAACCCTGGTGGGGATGGTACCCACAAAGATCACTAATCAAAAGTATCCTAGTAGGGATATTGGACCCTATTAGGAGTCAATTTACAATATATAGTAGATCTATCCTGGTTAAATGACTTTAGGCCTTGTTAGAAGCCTTAACCCTGTTAGGAGTTAGATTACAAAACCTGATCACCAGCTGAGCTCACTGCCCAAACAGGTAATACAAAATGTTTCTAGTTGTAATATGGTACTACTTACAACTTCACATCAATATCCTTGCTCCTATCACAATATACAACTATCGTAAGTTATCTTATCTTTCTTTTTACATATCACACTTCTCTGTTTCATTACATTTCAAGTATGCCTAATATATGAGTTATTAAAGCTAATAACTTTACATGGTCAGCTTCCAAAATCTTTATCCAAGAGTAAACATCTAGGATGTCATCCCTTCATAATGTTAAGTCATTATTTTGACAAGAAAAAATAATCCCTTAACTCTTTCGCTAATACTGTCTCCAAAACTGTTCTGTCTGCAAAACTGTCTTCGGTAAAATTTGAATAACTTTGTCTGTACTGCTCCAAACTTTATGCACAATAAGATGGGGTATCCTCATACTCTATAGAAGCTTCAGTTAAGTGTGCAAACAAAAATATGCTCCAGTGGACGTCGCCAACTAAATCTTCATCGGGTGCTCTGTCAGGATCACTGTATCCATACTTAGACAATTTCTTCCTTCAACTTGCCATACTTGCATTCCAAATTTTGTGCTCTCAATAGAGATCATATGTTGCCATAATGAAAACATATATGCATCCACATTAGCCAAATTGCCAACAGTAATATTGTTTGTTTCTAGACTAATCAGGTTTCCTAAATTCTTTCTTCTTGTGTCCATATGCATAACGATCATAACAATAACTAAAAAAGGGTTTGAAAGTACTTTTACCTCCATAATCTCTTTTCATGTGTCCAACTTTGTTTCATCCAAATCATCTTCCTCTAAAAGGTATGGTATGATCTTTAGGCTCTTCAAAAGTGGATCTATCTTTAGTATTCGCTTCATGTGATTCATCATGAGTCTTAGAACATTCCACTTCATTGAATCCAACTCCAATCATGTCTCCTTTAGGTTTTTGTCTCTCTCTTTATTCATCAATTTTATCACTGCTCATGTGTAACTTCTCAATATGCAATTTTGATTGAGTGAGTTCACCTTTAATGATCTAATTGTACTTCTCCAATTCCTGACATTTATTCTTTTAGTGATCAAGTTCAGTCTTCATTTGTCCTATCTGCACATTTTCTTCTTTTAGTGTCTCTTCAACTTTGTGTCTTGCATCCTTTTCATGTTGAATTTCTTTAATCATTAGAAGATTAATCTATTATTTTTCTTGCTCCACCTTCTTTACTTTGTCTGATGTATCATTGTCTGAATCCTCTTTAATCTTGTCTCTTACTTCTTGAAAGTTCAACTTGTTCCTTAAGTTTCTTAATGAAACCTTTTGCTCTTCTTAATTTGAATTTCAATTCACCATTCTCAGCCTTTTCTTTGTCCAATTCATCAAGTACTACTTCAAAGTTATCTTGCAAACTTTTTGAATCTATTCACATCTCCCTTAAGTTGTTAGGCTTTCTCTCCAAGGGCCAATGGCTTTGATACCAATGGTTAGGATTAAGTAATACTGAGAGGGGGGGTGAATTAGTATTACAACACTTCAAATTAAACTTCAACCAATTGCAAATAAACCATATCAATGCTGAAATGAAAAGAGCATAAACACATAACACATAACTCATAACACCATTATTTGTTTTCTAGGAAACCCTAGCCAAGCGAAAACCCCGGTAGAGATGGTACCCACAACTATGCACTAAAATATTGAATCCCTATTAGGAGATCTAGCCCTGTTAGGAGATGAGTATTACATAGTACATTTCCTTGTTAGAGGAATAAAAAACCATGTTAGGGGTATTCAAAAACCCTATTAAAGGTGGACTGAGCTTACAACTCTTACAATCAAAATTTTGTCATAAAAGTGATCTTCAATAAGTGAACTGCACAAGCATCTGCTATGCTTTGAAAGTTCTAGTTATAGATCTGTCAATCTCTGATCTCGCATCTTCTATCTTCCTTTACTCATATCACAAATTCATATCCATCATGTCATCATCTCATACATCCATATCACTTCCACAAAACACTTTATACTTAGATCAATTCTACCATCTAGTCGGCTCTCAAATACAATGCAAAACATAACAAATATTTATCCACATGATAAATATTGAATCAAAGATCTTATATTACCAAAGTGTTGGTAATATACAACTTTCATCTAACTTAGCACATTACCACACCATCTAACCTTTCCTAAAGCATTGTGACTATTCACATACCTTGTTTTACTATTTCTCTATCTTCGCATACCTTCATATCACTATATCTTACTAATATCAACACCAAAACATGTGCAACCTTAACTGAAGGTCCTACATATCCAAACATGTCTTTCTCTAAGTTCACAAGCCATAATATATCATATGCTATCTTCACTGACCAAAATTGTACTGTAGAATACTGTTATTTTGACTATGTACTTAGTCATTTTCATGATTGTGTCTCCAATACTAATTCTCACTTCATGTGATCACTCTAGCATAATTTTTTCCATAAATGACAAACCTTAAGTGATCCCTAGTTCTCTCAAAATATCACTTTCCAACAACCTTCTTTAGGCAGTGAGCCTACTCTTTTCTTTGACTCCTAACAGGGTCTGTCCTTTAATAGGGACTGAGTACTATAATGATTTAATAAGCTCCTAACATGGCTAAATATTTTAATAGGGATACAATACTCTTGGTACATCATTTTTGGGTGCTAATTCCCACCGGGATTTTACCTTTAACATGTTTTCCTCGATAATAAAATATTGTGTAATTGTGTTGGCATTTACTATGTTATCATTTGATTTGTTGTAGCTTTTATTCAAAATTCAAAGTTTAATAGTCTGTCTCACAACTTATTTACCCCCCATCTCAGTTGTGTTGGTGATCTATTATTCCTAACAATTATAAGGTTTATCTTCTTTTTTTTAGCTAGGCCTTGATGAATGGTTTGGTTTCGAAGGTAGTTATAGATTTGGGACTAGAGTGCAGTGTCAGAGGCAAGAAGGATACATACAATTTGGGTCTCAAGTGAGTCTTAAGAAGGGAAAGGAAATTCTTCCACTAGGAAGTCATAGTAGAATTGATGTTCTTGAAGCTATAACATAGATGCTAATGTGGCCATAGCATCAACTGCCTTGTCTTCTGGTCTTGGAACTCATTGAAAGGTAATGAAGGAAAAATATTTCTTAAATTCATTAACCATCTTCTTGTATGGTGTCATCTTCTCATATTTAGTTTGGTACATTCATTGTTTACTTGGTTAATCACAAGTTGAGAATCACCATAGATATGTAGTTCTTCAATTTTCCACTCAATGGAAAGTTTTAATCTATTAGCAAGAGTTTCATATTCAGCCACATTATTAGTACATGGGAAATTTATTTTGTAAGCTTTAGGAATCTTATATCCTTGAGGAGTAATAAATAAAAACCTAGGACCAACGCCTTGTTGTGTAAATGAGCCATCAAAATACATCTTCCAGCAATGTTGAGTAAGATGCATAATTAATTCATCTGGAAACTCTGTGTGAATTTGTTTTTTATCTCCTAAAGGTGCATCGGCAAGTTGAAATACAATGAATTGTCCTTTGATAGATTTTGTATCAACATAAGTGATGTCAAATTCACTAAGGACCATAACCCACTTAGCCAAGTGAACTGTGAGAAAAGCTTTACCAAGAAAGTACTTAAGAGGATCAATCTTAGCAATTAGTTGAATAGAATGTGCTAGCATGTAATGTTTGAATTTTTGAGATACAAATACAACTTCCAAGTATGGCTTTTCAATGGTTGAATAATTGATGTTATAGGAGACCAATGTGTGGTTGATGTATTAGATTTTTCTTTCCTTTCCTTGTTCATCATGTTGTGTGAGTAATGCACATAAGGATGTTGTTGTAGATAAAATGTAGAGTAGTAAGGGTTTTCCTACAATGGGACCCATGATAAATGGAGGATTAGTTAGATAGTTCTTGATTTGTTGACATTTATTTCACAATCTTCATTCCAATTGAAATTAACCCCTTTATGCAATGTCTTGGTAAAAGGTTGATTCTTATCTACAAGTTTAGAGAAGAATATTCTTATAGATTGGATCTTTACTTGTAAAGATCTCATCTAACTTATATTACAAGGAGGTGACATTTAAATTATGTCCTTCACCTTGGTAGAGTCTACTTCAATGCCTCTTACTGACACAATATAGCCTAGAAGTTTACCTGAGGTTACCCCAGAAGCACACTTTTTTAGATTTAATCTTAATTTGAATTGCTCCATGTGATCAAAGATATAATTTAGGACAGAAACGTGAACATTCATATAGAATACTTAGCTAGAGTGTCTTCGACATATTCCTCCATGCATTTATGCATCATATCATGAAATTATATTATTTTCATATCTCTTTGATAGGTTTCTCTAGCATATTTCAATTCAAAGGGCATTGCATCCCAATAGAAAGTACCCCATGCACAGGTAAAGGAATCATTTTCTTGATCTTCTGGTGCAATTTTGATTTGAATGTGCCCATAGAATCTATCCATTAGAGAGTACATTTGGAATCTAGTAGTGAGATCAACAATCATTTCTATGTTGGGTAGTGGGAAGTCATATTTAGGAGATGCCTTGTTAAGATCTCGAAAGTCAGTGTAGATTCGAATAGATTTGTCAGGTTTTGATATTGGTACAATGTTGAAAATCCATTTAGCATAGTCAATTACTCTAATGAAACCATCTTTTAGCAGTTTTTACATTGTGAGTATACATCTTTATTAGATTTTATTTCACTAGTTTGACACCTAGTGCAATAGATATATGATGCATAATGAGATTTGTATCCAAACTAGGCATATCTAAATATGACCATGTAAAATTATTATTTTTTGCCTTGAAAAACTGAATGAATTTCTCTTTTTCTACCTCACTCAATGACTATACTAGATGTATGATTTGATGATTCTCCATAGTTCCCATGTTAATTGATTGAGTGGGGTCTATCAAAACTAAAGATCTTTCTTGCAAATATCGCGAAGAATATCAAGAATCCCATCATCAACAACCTTAGAGAGATTTTCACCTTTGGATACATCTTTTATTTTTTACTATTTTGAGATCTAACATGGCTACAGAGTGGTTTTCCCCATCAGATCACTTTTTATTTTTATTATTATTTTTGAGACTGAGATACTTGATATCTTCCATGTTCATGAGTCCTCTCTTTGTACTGGTGGAAGGGTAAGAGGGCTCAATATCATTGAGGTAATAGGATAGTTCATGTTCATTTTCAAAGGATATAAGATTTATAGATTCAGAAGGGGTCTAGTCAGTTAGTTGTATATGGATGAGGGATAAGGGTTTAACAAGGATGAGTGAAAAGACATTGGTATCATCCTCATCACTCATGACTATCTCTGAGAGGTCAATAAAGTTCTCCTCCATAGAGCATTGTTGATCATGATTTATCCTAGAAGAATCAAAGGATTTTAGAGGAGTGTTACAATAACGTAACCAAGAGGGCCTAGTCCTAGAGATAAGTCTCTCTTCCTATTCTCAAATATACATGTGCTCTAGAAATGTACAAATGGGAACCATCTCAATCCTAGACCTTCCCAAATTCCACATAGTTGTTGTAGAGTGAGGTCTAATGTACCCATGGTTTTCTTGATTATCTAGAGTGTTGACTTGATCAGAAGAAGATGGCCTAGGAGCCATGGGGATGATATCCATGGGAGGATTAGAGGAATCCTCATCATTTGGTTGATTTTGAGAACTTGAGATTCCTGCTCTTTCAAAATTTATTGTAGTAGTGTATTTGTATTTGTGCACAACATCTTCCTTAATCTCCACTATAGTAATTCATCTAATGATTCCCATTCATATTCATTTGAATGTGTTTCACTATTATCATATTCTCCGATGTACTCAGCTAGGGACATTGTAGGAGATAAATTTTCATCGTCACTTTCTTCTTTCTCAAGAGGTGGTTGTTTCTCAATGGTATCTTCTTATGTTTATTCAAAAGTGGTATCTTCAAAAGGGTCTTGTGACTTTTTAGTAGTAGATGATTAATTAGTAATAGTAGCAGTATTGTTTTCATCAATAGTAGTGGTAGTATAGTCTAGAATAGTCATGAATCTAGGAATATCTAGGATATGAGCGACGTCAACAAGTTGCCCCCAATTAGGATGTCTATAATTAGAATTAGTAATGATTTTATCAGTAGCAGTAGAAGTAATAAAAGTAGTAACATAAAAAGTAGTAGTGATTTTCTCAGTAGGTTGATTGGAATCCTCTTGATTATGACCAAGTCCTTCTAGTGTCATAGATTCCACTTGGTTATGTTTTTGAGGAACCTGAGATGACACATATGGCTCTCCAACATAGTGTATATTAGTAGATTCAATGTCCATAAGCCTGTCATATGACATTGATTTAATTTCAGCTTCTTTTTCTTCGAAGTCATCATATTGGTCAAATATAAGAGTGCTTCTTATAGGTTTTTCAAACTTATGTTCATGGTATCCAATACCAATCTCATCTCTAGGATTTCTAAATTTTGTATGTATAGGTTCCTTAACTACTTTTCCTTTTCCTAAAAGAGCATGACCCTCATACCTCATCTTTTTACCTAAAATGTACCTAATACCATATTTATCAAGAGAGATCTCTACATGTTTGGCATCAACTTCAGATTATTCTTCCCTATATAGCCATTGTAATACCTCTTTCTCTTCATTTTCCTCGACAAGGGATACTTTATCTTTAACCATTCGTGTTCCTTGATGTATGATAGATGTTGTTTCTACTATAGGAGGAAATGAGAGAGATGGTTTTTCATAAGATCTTGGGTAAATTGGAAGAGTGTTGACTCTATATTCTCCCATACCAGTGGGTCTGAATTTTATTCTTTTCCCATAATTAGATAAAGTGGATTTTCCTTTTTGATGGTATTGCATTGATTATTAGAATCAACAAGAATAGTTATCTCAACATCGTTGTGTGGGAACTTTAGGCATGGTGATGTGTAGAAGGCACTACATGCATCACATGAATCCCTGACCTTCCTAAGAGAATATTGTATGTTAAAGGAAGATCTAAGACTTGACAAACAATGTCTCTTTCCACATGACCGACTCAAATAGGAAGGAAAACCACACCCTTATAAAATATCTCCTCTACATCATAATCCTTAATAGTAATTTTTCTCCTTGGATCATTGGCATGTTCTCAGAACCCAAGAGTCTAGACAAGATTAAGTGTACAAATATTCAAACCTGCACCTTCATTTATCAAGACACGCCCGACTCTATGTTTGTGGACAAGGACTTCAATGTAAAGAGGTAGATTATGTGGATGGTCTAGAGATCTATCATCTTCTTCTAAAAATGTAAGGTAATGTGGGGATGTAAGATGTCCTACCATGGACTAGAATTTATCTATCTATAAATCCTTAGGTACGCTTCTTTTTAGTAATTCTTGACCAAGGATCTCACAATGCACAGGGAAAATATTCAGGAATTAAAAGATAGATATCTAACTTGAGGTACACTAAATCTGATCCATAAGACTATAGTCATTTGCAGACAACACAATTTTCTTAGAAGGCTTTTGAGCCAAAGTGGAGGTTTGTTTGGTATTAGCAGTAGAATTAATGACTTGAAAGACAATTCTCCCATGGGATCTGGAAATAGTATTGGAATACTTAATCCTTGGTTGGGAAGCATATTTCTCTTTGATTTTTTTGACATTGATCGACTGAGAGTTTGGCGCAATGAAATGAATGACATTGTCTCTATTGGTGTAAGTATAGTGAACTTTGTTTCCTTGAGATTTAGATAATTCACATTTTTTCATATTTAGGGAATGGTTCTTTGTAGGCATTATGATTTGTATTGGTTTGAGGGTCATCCACAAATATGGTCCAATTTTTTATCAAATCCTAGACCAAGTGTTTAAGCTTCATGGATTCATTAGTCTTCTGTCCCTTTCTCCTATGATATTCACCATATGGTCATCATTCCACCACTTAGGCTTGACAGCGGGCTCATGGGGTTTGGAATTGTCAAGAAGAGTGATAGTATTGTTTGAAATAAGAGTTTCTAGGGCATCTTGTAATGGCTCTCCTAAGAGAGTGAAGGTTATTTTAGGTTTGGAAACCCAATGCTTATCCTTATTTTGATTTAAATCAAATTTAGGATTAGGCGAGCAATTAGCCTTGGCTTTTGAATCTTGCATATTAGCAATAAGGTTGAAGGATTGTTCCCTAGGCTTGGATGAGGTTATGAAAAAAATTCCATCATTGACAACATCCTTGGTTTTATTCCACTATTTTCTCTCATCCTTGTTAGAGGATTTATTCTCTTTTTGCAAAGTGATATCACCCTTGTGGATTAGAACATACTCCACCCTAAAGGAAGCTTCAACAATTTTATCAAAAGAGGAATGGATCAGGACTTATAGAGAATAGTTCATTTTAGGAACTAAGGTGTTTTAAAAAATGTGAATCTTTTTTGTCTTAGGAATCTTCCTTTGACATCTAGCAAACATCTTCCTCTATCATTGAAGGAAAGTGAAAAAATGTTCACCCACTCTTTGTTTGGTGTTGAAAAGGTCTAGCATGGTGATGAGGTGTTGTAGACTATAGGAATAATGTTGGATGAACTTTTAGACTAGCTCATCAAAGCTCTTGATACTAGGTGAAAGGGAGATGAACCAAGACATGGCTTGGCCACCAAGGCTTCTTGGAAAAAGTCTCATGAGGTATGTTTGTTTGCATATGAACTCCATACTAAGGGCACAAAACTCAATAACATAATCTTGAGGGTCACGGCTACCATCATACTTGTAATATTTTGGCATCTCAACTTTGGGTCGAAATGGTGGCATATAGAGATTTCTATCAAAAGGAAAGGGACATATATTCTCAAGAGAATATTTGTTAGATGAAGTCTCAACAGATTTATTCATTTGGATGGGCTCCCACTTAAGATCTTGGAATTGTCTAGTTAGGGTCATAAAAGGGGACTCTTCCTCTTTCTCAGTGAGGCCTTCAATGTTAAAGTTGGTGGGTAATTTAACTCCTTGGGATGCAAGATGTCTGAAGTAATAATTGTCCTTATCTTTTTATCTCTAGGAAAACATGTAGGAGTTTTAGGAAGCCTTTGTCATCTAGGCACTTTTGAAGTTCTTCCTCATTAACCTTATCATCTAAGTCATGGTGGATTATACCATTTTCATTATGGTCAGCCATATTGGTATGACTAGTGTGATTAATTTTAGGATTCTTCTTAGGTTGGTCAAATAATGATTTTTGGTAGATGGTGGAGTAGAAAGGTCCATGCAAAGCATTATGTAAAGCTTGGAAATAAAGGGATAGGGTATGGTAGGTGGACTCTCTCTTGAGGTGGAGGGTTCAAAGTCAAATTTAGGACTCTTATCCTTAACTAGTTGATATTGACTACAGGTAAATAATGGAATTAAATTCTCCAAGTCAACACAAATAATTTTCAACTCAAGGTCCAAACAATCCAAAGTACTAGTTGATCCAAATGATGGGTGGATAAGAAAAGTTGATGAGAGACTCATTAAACTTAGTGTGATGTGTAATATGAGGTTTGAGTACCATATAACACCCACAAAATTTTTGATCAAAGTCTGATAGAAGATTAGGATGGATTTGGATAGATTAGGATCATCGAAAACCTCAAAGTGTATGAAGTAATGAATTAATCAACACTTGTATCCACAAGGTAATTGGTCCACTAGATTACTTTAGGAAGCCAATTAGGGATGTGGAGGAATGAAATTAAATATTAGGATGAGTAGAAAATAGCCTAAGATTAATTTTGGAGTCAAATTAGATAGTGTTAATCACAACTTAGGATGCAAGACTAAACCAAGAGCCAAGCGATAAAAGTCCAAGAGGGAAACTACAAAAGCTAAGGAGGGTATGGGGAACCTACGGTCAAATTAGGGAAAGTATGAATGTAAAAATCATCTTGTAGGATCCTCTTTGTGTTATTAGGATATTCTTAGGATCAAATATGATAAAATAGGGCCCAATTAGGAAAGCTTGGAAAAAATTAGGAGTGTTTAGGAACCCTTGGAAGTATAAATTGGATATTTCACCTACCAAGTTGGTAAGGATGTCTTTCAATCTTGTAAGAATTGTGACCAAACAAAATATATTCAAAAAATCCACCAAGGGACAAAAAAACCTTGGGGAGACCAAAAAATGTGAAGTCATAGTTTCAAAGGTGTACGCAATAGCACTTGTGTATGTCCAAAATATTTCCATAGGTCTCAATACAATCAAAGACACATCAAACACACTCTACCTAAGGTCAAAAAATGAAAGTGTTCCAACTTTTTCCCAAAAATTGATGCTCTTAGCCCCATAATTAAGTAGTTGAATGACCTTTCCTAGGACTATGAATGTTATGGATTAATTGGAAGAGATCAAATTTTGAAGTGCATGTCTTTCCACATTGCCACATTCAAGCTTTAGCATCCAAGGGAGTACATATGGTGAGTAATATTGGGGTGATATAGGTAGTCCACCAAGATAAATCCTTGGAAAAAGGAATTCACATGGCTAAAATGGTTGGCCTCTAAATCCTAAGGTGTCTAGTAAGGGTCTTTGTTCATGATTACCCCTTGTAGTTCCACAAGAGGAATTGAGGCCTATATCCCTACAATCACCCAAACTATATAGTATCACAACAAATACTGAAACCTCTCGACCCTATACAAGTTGGATGTACTCCCCTTGTATTATTGTAAATAATATTGAGACCAAGATGGCCCTACAATCACCTATACGAGTGTAATTTTTCTTAGCAAGATTGAGGAAACTAGGCCCTACACATGAATAAGCATTGGAAGTAGATAATAGCTATGTCTTCCCTCTCTTTGGATTGAATGAATCTTTTGATTATATTAGGGTGGAGTAGTCAATTTTTCTTGTTCACCACTTGTGTTGTTCCCAAAAGATCTCTCTCTTGGAAGGACCTCTAAAGGTAAAATAAATAAATTGCCAAGGGAGGTCTATATTTGTGATATTTCTAGAAGGAAAAGAGAATACTCTCCTACTTCAATCAGTTCTCCCAAAAATAAAGAAAACATACATTAATTAACCAAGATCCCTTTCTAATGACAAAATTAAGTAGGTCTAGATTTTTTATTTCCCCTTAAAGAGGAAAGTACATAATCTCCTACTATCCAATTATATCACAATAAAATTTATATGTTTTCTTGGATGCAAAAATGATTCAAGATATGCGAGTTCAGGTTATGAAAGAAGACTCATTAAGGAATAATTTCCCTTGTTCCTTGATTTTTGCACTCTTGGTGATGTCTGTTGTAGCATGTGACTTTGTGAAGTCTTATTTGGTTCTAACCTATGAGATGTGGCATGTTCTAGCTTGTGCAAAGATAAGTTATGGATTATGGAGTATGTTGGCCAACTCATGTTTTTTATTTTCTTATCCAAGATCCCCTATGAATCTTGACAATATTTTAGGTAAATCATTTTTATTAGGAAATTCATAATTGGTGTCAACCTAATAAATCATTTTTATCTTGTATAAATGAGTAAATCAAGTGATGCAAAGATGGTGGGTGTGAATGTGAATGTGTGGATGCGAGGGCTATTGTTGTAGAGAAGACAGTGTGATTATTGTACTTCATTGGAATTGTTTTAGCAAAGGAGTTGTTGTTAGTTATTTCATTATCTATAATCAGTATGTTTATATACTTTCATTTGGATAGTGGTTCCAAAAGGTGGGTTTAACCTTCACATTGGGCAAGTATCTCCAAGAGATGAAAGGCTCATCCTATCAACTCCTAAGAGGGTTGCTGGCTCAAAGAAAGGAGTTTTTCCTTTAATAGGGACTTTGTACTAGTTGTATTTATCTACTCCTAACAGGGAAATATATTGTAACTGAGATACTTTATTACTAGTGCATTATTTGTGGGTTTTATCCCCGCCAGGTTTTTACCCTTAATAGGGTTTCCTCGAAAAAATTCTTGGTATTCTGATCTGTGTTACTTTTGAGGTTTGAGATTTTCTTTTAGTATTTTGAAAAGATAAATTTTTATATTGATGACATACAACTGACTGACCCCCCCCCCCTTAGTTCTATCCAAAAAATACTTCAATAATTAAGATATTATCATGATCAATTTTGTAATACAAGTTACTATAAGAAGTACCTTTACTAAAACCGATTCTAAAAAAATATTTTTCTAACCTTTCAGAGTAAGCTCTCAGTGCTTGTTCCAATCCACATAATTATTTCTTCAATTGGAAAACTATATCCCCTTGATTAGTCAAAGAAGAACCATTAGGTTGTTCAACAAAGAAATTCCTCTCCCAATTCTCCATTCAGGAATGAAGACTTTATTGGCATTATGATGGATATTTGTGTTAAGATGCACTTTTGATGTTTAGGAGTTTGTCATTGATGGAGACTCTATAATTTCTATCAAATTTGATGAATAGGTTGTAGATATTGATCTAATAGATGGATAGGTAAAGGAAAAATAAGATAAGTGTTTTGACCAGTAAGAAAGAAGGTAGTAACAAATAAATTTTTATTTTGAAGTCGAGATAGATGACTCTTTGGGAGGTGTGATTGTTCTTGGCAGATTACCAAGGTCAAATAACTACACTTCTACAATCGCAACTATTAATTCAATGTTTTGGGTGATTTATTACTTTGGTGATATGATAAGTGTAAACCATATGTGTTACCTATTGGTTCCTGATGATCATATAATCAAGGAAGTTTATTTTTGGATGGATATGTTAATATGTTTTCAGTAATACATTTTGGGTCAAGATGTTAGGTATGACTGGTGTAGTTTTCCATAAGTTAGGCTAATATAGTGGACCAACTTGTAAAACATTTTTCAAGTCTTAACCAACTTAAGAACAATAGTATAAAGGTGAACTAAATAAGATGATTTAGGGTTGCAATCGTGAGTTTAGGTCTTGTGATTAGAGATAGATTTAGTACAATGCACCAAAGTTCAGAGATTTTTATGGACCTAATAGGCAAGAATTTCTATTTTCAGATAAGTCATTTAATTTCATTTCTTAAGGCTAACTTGATTGGTTAGCAAGATAAGTCCTTTAACAAGGTGGACTTTAATAGGTGATTTTGTATAAATATTTTAACATGGTAACTTCTTAACTGGAGTTCTAAATCATCTTGTGAGGTAGATCCTAATAGGTCTTTTGGTTGTTATAACAGGCTACTAGTCGCTCCTAATAGGATGAACCCTTAACAAGATATATTAAGCTCCTAATAGGGAAACTCTTTTTACTGTAGTGATGATATTCGTTAGTGTCATCCCCACTATAGTTTTCTCCCTCTTCAAAGGGTTTCCACGATAAAAATAATTGTGTTATGTGTTTTTCTTTGTGGATGCTTGAGTTTTTTTATTTCTATGTGATAGTTACACATGTATGTTTGGTTGTATGGAATTGTTTTTAAAGCATAATCATATTAGTGGTTGAATTTTTTCATTACCTATTTTCACTAACTCACCCCCCCCCTCTTAGTACCTCCTATATCTAAAAATTGGTATCAGTGCTTAGTTTCCCATAAGAAACCTAATAGCTTGGGAGAGACCCTCAAGGAAGACATGGTATCCTATAGAAGGAAACTTGCAAAGGTTGAAGACATGATTTAGAAACTCAAATATCAGTGAAGAAATCTAGGGCTAAAAGATAAGATGGTGTAGGGGCGCCTAGGAGAATGAGAACACCTAAAGTCTAGAGAAATAAGGAGGATGCTAAGATAAAATCTCTCCAAGTCAATTCGGAGATCTTAAAGCCAATTATGGCTATTTGCAATAATCAATTTGTTGTTAATGAGAAAACTCCTAAAGGGTCTGATAAGGACTTGAGGAGAAATGGTGATGTAATAAGATCCATAGTGCTCCATGAGGTTGAAATGGTTGATTAGAGTATTAGATAGGATATTTGGTCCTATGAAGTTGAAATCCATTAATTTTGATAGGTTTTAGGGGTTAAAATGCAATAAAAATGAAGTTAGGAATTTGAATATTCAAATCCTAACAACTAGTTGAGATTAGGAGGGAAATGGTTTTTTTATTTGTTTTAAGAGTTTAAAGGCTTCCAACTAAATGGGATTGGTCAGGGATGTTATAAATTATATTATAGGAACCCATGGATGTGTGTGATATAGGAGAGTACAGACTAATTTATCATGTGTACGACTACAATAGTCTATTTCCAATAAAACTCATAATTTTGCAAAGTTTCAATGTATTCTTCGCATAGTTGATTTTGTATTTTTCATTAGATGTTGTAGATTCTTTGAAGTCAAATTTATTATTGGTCAAACCTATCTTGAATTCTTTGAGATCAATCTTTGGTTCAATTCCATAACATTTGTATTGATTGCCCTTAAGGGATTCAATTGTTTAACTTGGTAGCTTGGTTTTTCTTCATGAAATGGATCATTCCATGAATGCAAAATGTTTCTTCTCATAGAATTATTCCATAATAAAATCTACATTACATTGATAAAAATAAATTATGATGTTTGAGTGAATGGAACAGGTGATAACCAAGTAAAGGTTGGCTAAATCCAAGAAATTGGTTGCATAGGAGTAGAAACCATTAATCTATCTAAACAAGAGGCATGTTTAAAGGTTTGAAGTGTCCTAGGATGATGAATGAATGGTTAATCCACCATTGGATGAGTTTCACAAGGCTTGGAGGGTATACATTGAGAAAGCCCTAGTTTTGAGGGCTTATGAGAGTCCATTTTGGGGGTTTCATACTTGTAGGGGTCTGAGGACCAAATTGACTTGATAATCATTGTTTTGAAGTCATTTTTTGAGACTATTGAGATTGTTTTGGTTTGGGAGAAAATTTATCATATACTTTCTTTGTTAATTGGTCACTTTTCATGCTTGGAAGAGGGGTACAGTCTAGCTATCCATATGTTGGTCCAAAAAAAAAAAATACCAAGGTTTGGGTATTTTTTCATATGCTGAAATGGGTATCAGAAAACATAAATTTTTCCTTTTATTTTGGAAAGTTTTTAAGAAAAGTGCACATTTGCATCGTTGGAGACTTACTAGGAATCTAATTACACCTAGTAGATAGTTTGGAGGATTTGGGTGTTGGTTATTTCTCGTGAACCTAAAACTTGTTGAATCTTATTGAAACAACCTTGTATAGACCACATACATACACCTTGGTGATTGCGAAGGTTCTTGGCTATTTTTTGAAGCATTTGCAATTTGGGAATCTTTGAGGCTAGAGGGCTAGTGTGTGCCTAAACCTCTCAAAACATAAGGTTCCATTTGAAGTTACAACTCACCCACCACCCGTACTCTCTACATCATAATAAATGGTTTAAAAATTGAATGAAATTCAAGACATAATTGAATATCTATCCAAATAGAGTGGATCTAATGAATATGAGGTAGAAGTTGTGGTCTTGGAGAATGAGCAGTTAAAAAAGGACAACAAGGATATGCATACAGAGATAGAAAAATTGAAGCAAGAAAAGAAAAACATGTAAAGAGAGCCAAAAAAAATTGGAATTAGAATGGGTTAGGAGATAAAAGCATGGAGAATAGAAGATGAAGCCAAGAGGGCTAGAAAAGATGCTCTCAAAGCCAAAGATGACATCTTAAAATAAAACATGGAAGAACTACTCATATATAAACAAGAAGTTGCTACTTTGAATGGATACATCAATGATACAAATGAAGAAAATACCAATGCTATAAGAGAAAATGAGAATTTGAGGAGAGAGAATGAAAAGATGAAACAATAACTCAAGGAATCTATAAATCTATTGGATAATTCAATAAGGTTTCAGCTAAACTTCATGAAGAACTCTGGAGCCAAAGGAGAATTAGTGAGAAAGAAGGTTTAGGGTTTTGAAATTTTGAAATTTGTAAGTCACCTGGTGAAATTTCCCCTTTATGGTTTTTATATCATATTTTCATCTTCTAATCAGATTATTAAATTAAACAAACAACACTTTGAAGGGTTATACAATTTCTCAATAAAACCCAAATCGGGTATGCCCGAAATAGTGCCAAAAACTTGACAGCTTCACATATTATTGATAAATCTTAAAGTAGAAATTTTTACAGAAATTTCACCAGCATAATAGCCTAAACAAATTTAATTTCCAGATCTGCAAATATTTTACACAACAAATCCAAAATGGAGAACCAAAACAATGCTCATCGGGCTCCCGAAAACAACACAAAATAGCCCGGAAACACCATTAAACACTATAAATATATCATAGAAGTAGAATCATGACCCAAGAAATATATTCAGCTCTATTTCAATATAAAAATGGCTAAAATACAATAGAAACCCAAAATGATATGAAAAACTCAACTGAAAACACCAAAATCTTACACAAATACACCTAAAAACTCACAAATCCGCACTGTTCAGCACAAGGGCAAACTCTGCATGAGCTTGCAAATGGAATGGCCTCAAAATCCTTTCCTTATCCCTCCTAGAAACCTTAAAACTCCCATCTTTGGGTCTCCTTCTCCATAGGTTTGGCAGCCTCTGAAGAACAACAAAGCAATGAGCAAAAATCAAGTTCTAGAATGAGCCCGAAATGCCTCCAAACCCCTTTAAAAGAGGACATAACCCTAACTCACGATGAAGAGGGGTGAATTAGACATATTTTATTAATATTTAACATTTATTAATCCATTGGTTTCCAAATATTAGCCCCTTTTCCTGAAACTTTACTTTTTGAGCCTGCTAGCCTTAGCAAAAGTTATTATTTTTAATTATTTGAAAAGGGGACATGACAAGTCCTCCCTCCCAAATATTTCTAGTCCTCAAGAAATAAAATTTGGGATGCTCAATAATATGTGCTCCTTCCCAAGTTGCATCCTCCAATGGTAATGCTTTCCATTTGACCAAATGCTCTGTGATGCTCCTATTTCTCAATCTTTTCTCTCTTGTATCCAAAACCTCTTTTGGTATTAAGACTAATTTCCCTTCATCATCAAGAGGTGGTAATTCTGTAGATACTATGGTTTTCTGGCCTAGAACCTTCTTCAAGAAAGAGACATGGAAAACATTATGTATTTTTCTATTTGGTGGGAGCTCCAATTCATAAGCTACCTCTCCTACCTTCCTGATGATCTTATAAGGCCCATAGAACCTTGGCTTAAGCTTCTCTTCCCCACTCCCCTTTAAGGTGCTTTCCTTATATGTTTGCAACCTAACAAATACCAAATATCCTACCTCAAAATATCTTTCAGTCCTTTTCCTATCAGTGTACAACTTATGTTGGTTCTATGCATGTTGTAGATTATCCTTGAGGGACCTTATTATGTCTTAGCTTTGCTTAATGAAATCACTTGCTGTAGGTACTCTGCTATCTGAAAGTACTAGATCAACAAAGGAAAGGGCATCATAACCATAAAGAGCACAAAAAGGAGGCATACCAATAGACATGTGATGAGATGTATTGTAACAATACTCCCCTAGGTGTAACCATTTCACCCAAGCATGTTGTTGATTTGAAACATAGTTCCTCAAATATCCCTCTATCCATTTATTAACTATCTATGTTTTTCCATTTTTTTGAGGCTAATAGCTAGTACTGGGAGTGAGTTAAGTTCCTTCCAAATGAAAGAGCTCCTTCCAAAAAGAGCTAAGGAATCTACTGTCCCAGTCACTGACAATGTTTCTAGGCAAGCCATGTAACCTGAAAAATCTCCTTGAAGAACAATTCTGCCACTTGTGATGCCTTGAATTTAGATGCGATGGGAAAGAAGTGTGCATACTTAATTAGTCTATCTACCACCACATATACACAATCCTTACCTTCAACCTTGGGCAACCCAGTGATGAAGTCCATGGAAATACTCTCCCATTTTTGTTCAGGAATAGGAAGTGGTTGCAACAACCCTATAGGAAAAATTTTCTCACTCTTATTTTTTTGGCATACCATGCATATATTCCTTAATGTGTTTAAGGACATCCTCCTTCATACCCTTCCATGAAAACCACTCTCAAATTTTCTTGTATGTCTTGAAGTATCCTTGATGGCTAGCCAAAGGTGTTTCATGAAAGGCCCTCAATATCCTTTCCTTAGTTTTTGATCCCGGCACTAAGAACATCCTGTTCTTGTAATAAATAGATTCATCAACAACCTTGTACCTACTATCATCCACTAAATTATCCAAAATCTTGGTGGCAAAGGAATCTTTATCATACTCTAAAATTATGGAGACTTTCCAATTAGTAGAGATAGATGTTAAGGAACACAAGGTGGGCTTCCTTGAGAGAGCATCAACAACCACATTATTCTTTCCTTTCATGTATTCAATATCAAAATCATAAGCTTGCAATTTTCTTACCCATTTTTGTTGACAATCATTCAAATCCCTTTGGTTCAAGAAAAAATTGAGGCTATTATGGTTTGTCTTTACAATGAATCTCCCACATACCAAATATTGTCTAAACTTACGAAGCGCATGCATGATTGCCAACATTTCTTTATCATAGATGGAGTAACATTTCTCTGATTGATTTAATTTTCTACTCTCAAATTCTATTGGATTTCCCCGTTGAGTTAGGACAGCCCCTATACCTTCTCTAGAAGCATCACATTCAAAAACAAAAGGTAAAGAGAAATTTGGAATTGCAAGCACAAGGCATGAACTCATTACCTCCTTCAGCTTATCAAATTTTTTTGTGCCTCTTCTGTCCAAATAAAAGCTCCTTTCTTTGTCAAATCATTCAAGGGGGTAGAAAGCTGAGAAAAACCCTTGACAAACCTCCTATAGTAGCTACACAACCCAAAGAAACCTCTCAGTTGTGTAAGATTAGTAGGTGGAGGCCAATCCAAAATTGCTTGAATTTTTTGTTGATCAACTTGTACACCCTTAGAACTTATAATATGTCCCAAATATAGGATCTTAGTCAAACCAAACTCACATTTAGATAACTTAGCATAGAAGGATTGCTGCTCCAAGATTCCAAAAATAGTGTCTATGTGCTCTAGATGCTCTTTCCATGTTGTACTGTAAATTAAGATATCATCAAAGAACACCAAAACAAATTTTCAAAGATGCTTGTTGAATACCTTATTCATACAAGATTGGAACATTGCTGGTGCATTAGTGAGGCTAAATGGCATAACAAGAAATTCAAAGTGCCCATAGTGACATCTAAAAGTAGTCTTTTCCACATCTTCTCCTCATGCATATTTGAGGGTACCATGATCTTAAGTCAATTTTTGAGAAGTATACAACACCATGTAACTCACCAATGAGTTCATCTATGCATGGTATGGGATACCTATTTTTAATGGTCTTCTTTTTTAGAGCCCTGTAGTATATACACATTCTCATTGTACCATCCTTTTTCTTGACAAGTACCACAAATGATGCAAATGGACTAGAGCTAGGCCTTATGAATCCCATGTCTAGGAGTTCCTTAATAGTTTTTTCTATTTCTTCCTTGTAACCTCTTGGATGGTGGTATGGAGTTGTTATAACTAGTTTGGCACCCTATTCTAACTCTATAACATGCTCTAAAGTTGTATGTAGTGGTAATCTCAAAGGCAAATCATTGAAAACTATATTATGCTTATCAAGAATATTTTGAATTTCAAAATGGAAATTACCTTGATTCTTTGGAGAGCTTGTTGGATGGATTGCTCCTACTACCCATGCTACTTGTCCTCTTCAAAAATTCCTCTCCATCCTCTTTGCAGTGATCACCTTAGTTTCTCCATTCGATAAGCCTCTCAATAAGACTTCTTTCCCATTGGAATGAAATTTAAACTCCACAGTTTGATGGTTCATGTAATAGCCTCCAATAGAGTGCAACCATTGAACACCCAATAAAAGATTTGTCTCGCCAATGCTAACAACATAGAAGTCATCACATAACTCATAATCTCTTAAGGTCATCCTGAGTTTTTTCACCACCCATGTGCAAGGCATAGTGAATCCCTCAAAATCTTCTTCTTTAAGCCCTCTTTTCATGACAAATCCCTCATTAATAAAATTGTGAGTTGCCCCACTATCAAGAAGAACTGTCAACCTTTTCCCTACTAGTACCCCCTGAATTCAAAAGGGATGGTATCTTGGGACTCCTGATAATGCTGCCAAAGTGCCACCCTTGCTGATTTCTTTTTCTTTCTCTTCTTCTTCCTCGTCCTTAGTGTCATGAAATTCATCATGCTCATCTAAATCAGATTTTGAAGCAACCTCAATATAGTGCACTTGACCTTTCCCCAAACATCTGTGTCCCAGAACCCATGGCTCTCTACAAGTGAAACAAATCTTTTTCCTTCATAATTCACTCATAATCTCTTCATCTACCTTCTTTTTTGCTACATCTGTCACATTCTTTAGTTGTGGTGCTAGAAAAGTCTTTTTTTGAAAATTCCCCTTATGTTGCCAAAGATTTGGGGGTTTTTTATTGGTGGTTGGTTTCATATCCACACAAGTTTCAAGTTGCAAGCTTCTTTTGATAGCTTCCTGTAAGGTTGAGGGTGAGAAAGCCTTAACCAAACCCTTAACAAAATCTTCCAAACCATCAAGAAAAAGATAAACAATCCTCTTTTCACACATATCAGGTACCATAACAACCACTTTTTGAAGCTCTTCTACATACTCATTAACTGATTTGGTTTGCCTCAACTTTGACAATTCTTTAAAATACTCTTCATCATCCTTGAGATCAAATCTATCTATCACTCTTTGACTAAAATCATCAAATGTAGTTACCTGATCATGACCTTGAGTAGTCATTCCATGATACCACCAATCATAGGCTGTATCTTCCAAGTGTAGACTTTTGAATTGAATGATGTCACTCTCCTTCATGGGGTTAAGTGTGAAGAAGGTCTGTAATTTTTGTAGCCATGCTCTAGCTGAAATTTTATTTGTTCCATCAAAACTAGGTGTTGTAAACTTGCTTATTTTATTTTTGAGTTCTCTTCCACTTATGTCTTTCTCCCTCTTATATTCTTTCTTGGGCATCATAGTGTTCATCATATCCACATATTCTTTGAAAGGCACCGAACTATGAAAGTCATCATCTAGGCCATTGTAAGTAGCCCTCAGTGCAATCAAGTTACCTATGACCTCTTCCATAGGATTAAGGGATGGATTTGGTGCCAATGGATCATCTTCAGGTAAGAAAATAGTCTTTGTTGATTTAGAGGGTGTGGGTTTCAAATTTATTGGCTCCTCTGAAGTGCTCTATCTCTCATTAGTAGATACAAATCCTTGTAGTTTTTTTGTCAACAACCACAAAGCCTCTCTAGTTTTTGCCAAACTATCCACTGTTTTCTTTTGAGTGTTTTAAATGTCCTGGAAGAATTTTTTTTTCCATCTCATCTGGGTCAGCCATAATTTTTCCTTCCTTGGATTTTTTACTTTTATTTTCAACTAGAGGTTTGATCAAAATTTCTTTATTCTTTTCTTGCTACAAATATCTCTTTTCTCTTTCACTTAGTTGCATGCAAACTTCTACAAACCCTCAGGCTAGCAAGATCATAGCTCTGATACCACTGAAATGTCCCCTTTCTAGTTGTTATATAATATTTTCATCTTCTAATCAGATTATTAAATTAAAAAAACAACACTTTGAAAGGTTATACAATTTCTCAATAAAACCCAAATCGGGTATGCTTGAAATAGTGCCGAAAACTTCACAGCTTCACATATTATTGATAAATATAAAAGTAGAAATTTTTATATAAATTTAACCATCATAACAGCCTAAAAAAATGACATTTCTAGATTTCCAAATATTTTACACAACAACTCCAAAATGGAGATCCAAAACAATGCTCATCGGGCTCCCAAAAACAACACAAAATAGCCCGGAAACACCATTAAACACTAACAATCTATCATAGAATTAGAATCACAACCCAAGAAATATATTAAAATGTATTTTAATATAAAAATGGATGCAATATAATAGAAACCCAAAATGATATGAAAAACTCAACCGAAAACACCAAAATCTTATACAAATACACCTGAAAACTCACAAATCTGCATTGTTCAGCACAAGGGAAAACTCTGCATGAGCTTGCACATGGAATGGCCTCAAACTCCCATCATTATCCCTCCTAGAAACCTACAAACCTCCATCTTTGGGTCTCCTTCTCCATAGGTTTGGCAGCCTCTAAAGAACAACAAAGCAATCAGCAAAAATCAAGTTCTAGAATAAGCCTGAAATGCCTCCAAACCCCTTTAAAAGAGGTCATATTCCTAACTCATGACCAAGAGGGGTGAATTAGACATGTTTTAATAATATTTAACATTTATTAATCCATTGGTTTCCAAATATTAGCCCCTTTTCCTAAAACTTTACTTTTTGAGCCTGCCTACTTTAGCGAAAGTTATTATTTTTAATTATTTGAAAAGGGGACATGACACCTAGTACAAAGGAGATTTTTGCAAAAGGAAACTTGGAAACTAAGGTGAACAGTAAAAAAGTTGGTAAGAGGAATTATAGACTAATATGTTTCAATTATCACAAGGAAGGTCATACATCTAATGTATGTAGGTCTAGACCTATTGGACCTAATAGACCTAACACACCTATTGTGAGATCTAGATATTTTAATGGAAGATCTGATTATTTAAATGAAAAGAAAAATTGAAGCAAGAAAAGAGAAATATGCAAATAGAGTCAGAAAAAATTAGAATTAGAATGGGTTAGGAGATAAAATCATGGAGAACAAAAGATGAAGCCAAGAGGGCTACAAAAGATGCTCTCAAAGCCAAATATGACACCTTAAAGGAAAACATGGAAGAACTACTCAGATATAAACAAGAATTTGCTACTTTGAATGGGTACATCAATGATACAAATGAAGAAAATACCAATGCCATAAGAGAAAATGAGAATTTAAGGAGATAGAATGAAAAGATGAAAGAAGAACTCAAGGAATCCATAAATATATTGGATAATTCAATAAGGTTTCGGCTAAACTTCATGAAAAAATTTGGAGCCAAAGGAGAATTCGTGAGAAAGAAGGTTTAGGGTTTGAAACTTTGAAATTTTTGAGTCACCTGGTACAAATGAGATCCATGCAAAAGGAGAGTTAGAAACTAAGGTGAACAACAAAAAGGATGGTAAGAGGAATTATAGACCCATATGTTTCAATTATGACAAGGAAGGTCATATAACTAATGTATGTAAGTCTATACCTATTGGACGTAATAGACCTAATGCACCTATTGCGAGATCTATATACTTTTATGGAAGATTTGATGATTTAAAAAAAAAGAAAATTTGAAGCAAGAAAAGTAAAACATACAAAGAGAGTCGGAAAACATTGGAATGAGAATGGGTTACGAGATAAAAGCATGGAGAACAAAAGATTAAGCCAAGAGGGATACAAAAGATGCTCTCAAAGCTAAAGATGATACCTTGAAAGAAAACATGGAAGAACTACTAAGATATAAACAAGAAGTTGCTACTTTGAATGGGTACATCAATGATGCAAATGAAGAAAATGTTACAAGTAGTGGTTTCCGTTGCACCAAAAGATCGACTTGTTAATGCCCGATACAACCACTAGACTTATAGAAGACACGGGAGGTGGTTAAGCCATGTCATGAATCTCGAGGGGAGCATTGACCATTTTTCCAACAATCTTCCCCTTAGCATTACTCGAGGGGATTCAAACCTGTGACCAAGCTCTGATACCACTTGTTACAAGTAGTGGTTGTCATGGCACCAAAAGATCGACCTGTTAATGACTGATGCAACCACTAGACTTATAGAAGGCACATGAGGTGGTTAAGCCATTTCATGAATCCCGAGGGGAGTGCTAACCATTTTTCCAAGAAAAAAATACCAATGCCATAAGAGAAAATGAGAATTTGAGGAGAGAGAATGAAAATATGAAAGAAGAACTCAAGGAATCCACAAATCTATTGGATAATTCAACAAGGTTTTGGCTAAACTTCATGAACAACTCTGGAGCCAAAGGAGAATTAGTGAGAAATAAGGTTAGGGTTTCAAAATTTTGAAATTTGTGAGTCACCTGGTACAAAGGAGATTCATGCAAAAGGAGAGTCAGAAAACTAAGGCGAACAACAACAAAGCTGGTAAGAGAAATTATAGACCAATATGTTTTAATTATCACAAGGAAGGTCATACAGCTAATGTATGTAGGTCTAGACCTATTGGACCTAATAGACCTAACACACCTATTGCGAGATCTAGATATTTTTATGGAAGATCTGATGATTTAAACAATAGAGCTAATATTTTTCATGGTAACTGTTATCATTGCAATAAGTATGGTCATAAGGCTAATGAGTGTATGCATAAAAAAAAATAATCAAAGGCCATATGACCAAACCGATTGAGACCTAATCAGTAAGACAACCAATTGGATGTTACATGTTCTAAATTTGTGACAACTATGGACATACAAAAGTCAATTGTAGGATGAGAACTAGTAGATACAATGCTAGACCATGGAGACAAACATGTATGGTGTGTTACTAGTTCAACATGATTGGAGATCTTGCGAGATCTTGTAGAGCTATGAAGAAAAACCTTGAAGATCAATTCATCAATAGGCCTATGACATGCCCAAAATCTAAGGCCAAAACACACCAACAATTTTTATTAAAAACCTAATGCTTTCTTACTAACATTAGACTATTGCATGATAAGTGTTTAAAAGGATGAACATTCAAGTGTTTTTCAAAAGTTGTTCCAAGAAAGTAAGACGTAACCTGGTACATTGATAACCTAGGATAAGGGAAGTGATTGCAAAACTTGTCAAACGAGGGGAATCATGGGAAGCTGGATTTGAACTTACCAACATCTCTAAATCAAGAAGGTCAAAACATTTAGGACCCAAGGTTACAGTTTGACTAGGTTAATTTAACATTAGTGAGCATATAAAATTTAATTAAAACATATATTCAATTACTCAAATTGCACTTTTAAAAGTAATTAAAATCCAATACATAATACGTCTTTCAAATTATAATATCTTTCCTAGGTTCCAAGAAATTAATTTAATTCAATAATTATCATTAAATTTTTACTTCTGATAATCTATGATTAATTAATAATTAAACATAGCCTTTTGTTAATAATATTTTTTTTCAATACACATTTCATTAAGTCTTTTCAAATTAAATTATATCCCCATTTAAATGGTTCATTAATTTATTAGCAAAAATTATTTTCCTAACATAATCTTAATCGTTACAAACCAAATACTTAATGAAAAATAAATTAAATACATAAAATAAATTAAAATTTTAAATTTATAAAGTTGAGTTAATTTTCCCAAATATACATTTTAATGGCATAGTGGAACATTTCCCACCAAAAATAAATCCCCACACCAAAAGATTAAAAAAAACATCTTGCTAGGAATTTTTAATTCACTAAATGAAAATCCCCACTTAAAGAAAATGTGGGAAAGATAA